>OX424569.1:3748232-4977732 GCA_949152475.1 Terebella lapidaria
TGGAACTACTAGTACTATTCACACAACTTTTAAATTTTAATACATACCCTCTATACACAAATAAATCCAAATTTATTTCTGTACTAAATTTTTCAGGTTTTGTATTGAATCAAATGAGGAAATTGTTGATACAATACTTCAGGGATGCATAATTTTGTTATTATATTTCAAATGTCGGTCTTTCTCATCTGTATCAAAGGGGTTGCATATATAGCAGCTGTTTAGATGCAATCTCATTAACAGAATCAGACATAACTCCAGCCCTATCCCACTCATAATTTTCAAACTATCCCACACACAGAAAACTCTCAAAAAGGATTTTCAGGCAGCACAAAGTGTTTAAGAAGTTCATACGCCGCATTGATGATACCCCATGACAGCAGAGATCGAGTGTAGTTTATGTGAACTCCTCTGTACATCTGTTTCCAGTCATGTCCGCGTTCCTTATAAATTATCAATAGGGATGTCCGGAAGCCCACAAACTCTCCACCAAGCTGAGACTGCATGCGAGTCTTCACCACATTGCATGGAAAAAACAGAGTACTAATCGTGGCACCAAGTATTCCACCACTTGCGAAATTCTGCATCATTTCCCCACCAGAGGTCTCTGCCTTCGGAAAGAGTTTCTTGATTTCTCCACGTCCCAAAAAGAACATGGTATTGCTCGGGCCATTCCGCATTAGCACAGGAGTCAATCCACGATAGTACTCAGAAAGTCCAAACTTGCGAAGTTCCTTGAAAGCATGCAATGTGTTCCTAAATTGTTTATGGTAGTACTTGTCTTGTAGCAAAGTCTGTATTCGCTCTAGCGGAGCCAGAATTGCTTCTGTGCATCCGGCAAGCATCGCTGCTGCAGCGCGGTTCGCAACAAGCGGCGCATTCGGGAAAACATTGATTAGTACTCGTTGGTATCCATCATACATTCCGAACATCACTGAAAGACAAGTTGTTTTCATGAGAAATGGCGGGAACATCCCCCGATAGAGACTGAACTTTCCCTCTTTGCTCAACTGCTTGATTGCATCTTTTGTGCTGATGCCATGCAGTTGTTGTCGAAACATCAGCTTGTTCAGTGGAAACGTCAGAACGACGTTGATCGATGCTGCTCCCCACCCACAGACAAACTCTCGCAGATCCATCTTAACCTCAGGCTGTAACTGGTGCAGCTTTTGTTGATGCTCTCCATTAGGAAGAAACTTTGGATTGCTGAATGGTTGAAACTTTTGTTGAGCTGCCGCCAAAAGTTCCCCCTCACTCGCTTCGCCGTTCTCCTTCATTGTCACTACATCTGCAAAAGTAAAAAGTATTTTCAGTAAACAATTTTATTTTTACATATGTTACATCAGCATACTTTTGAAGATTGGAAGGTGTCTCACACAGATCATATATGTGAGTTCGGAAATGTTTTCAGGTCAGGTCAGTGGAATTGGGTCAGGGTCAAGTGGTATAAACATAGCCAATCAGAATGCATGCTGTTACGCTACCATTGTCGAGTCACTGTCACCAACACATTACTCGATTTCGCCTGTACAATACTATATACTTTGTTTACTTTGAGTTCACCGCGTCACTCGTGTTTGAACATGGTGTGCACGAACGTTTTCTTTATACTAGTACCACTTGACCTGACCTAGAAACATTTCTGAACTAGCTTATTGTCCATGAACATGTTGTCTCAGTCTCAGTCTTCTCAGTTAGATGCTTGATCCTACACTATTTATTGCATGATTTATTGTACACAAGGTTGCAGTAGTCATGACAACGTTTTAACAACTTTGTCATGGAATGAAAATCGATGTAGAATGATGTAGAAAGAATGACATCTGGGCTTGGACTGCACATTCCCTAAGGGGAGCGATAATAAGGGTATTTTAGAAGTTTCAATGCTGGTTCGGTGAGCCAAGTTCGCAGTATTGCACGATGTGTTGATACGGGGCCAAAAAATATAACAAGTGAAAAATAGTCACCATTTTTATCCGCGTCAATGATATATTTTGGTAACGCACAGGCAAAATAATCAAAAAAGTTCTCAACTTGTCCTTGGAATTTGTGAATCGATGACAAACCGCACGTTACGTTCTTGCCTGATCACAATGTGAATGCGTTATACAGGGGATGTTCATTCGTACGGATCAAAAATGTGATCCCGAACAGGATCCCATCCATACACCAAAAAAAACAACTCTGATCTCCCAAAAAGTTATCGATCATTTAGCTAAATTATGCTAGGCAATAACATTACTAAAAATATATAATATTCTACATGCTTACAGCCACCTTTTAGAAGTGGTACCTATGCATATATGCTTTTTCCATGCTGATTATTCTGATTCCAAATGGATCATTATTCTGATTCGTACCATTTTCTTCAGGATCACTTTTGTGACCTTTAATCAAATTTATGATCCGTACGAATGAAACGTAGGCCTACCCACTGTGGTCGAGTTTGATGCACTCTGATTATTGTAATCACATTTTTGCAGTCAGAAAGTTTATCAAAGATTAATTTGATTCCAGATATTCAAAGAGGAATTGGTTTTCGTGACACAATGAATACTGTGGTAAAATACACTTCAAACAATTTGCTAATGACGAACCGAAACTTATGCAAATGTACATGTATTTCTAGGGGGTAGTACATTGATTTAAAAGTAAAGAAAACATTAAAAATATTGTGGCGATTTTGCCCTAAGCACGCGGCAGGTGTTTGTAAACATAAATGCCATTTATGTGGCCTTTTCGTACTTGGCCTTGTTTTGACATGCTCCGTTCGAGCGTGCGTTGCCACGGCGACGTATTGTAATTTACGTTCCAGTAAACTATAACAATGGATCGATTTAACCTCGCGTGCGCCCTACAGTTTCTGGTGTATTATATATACACTGGAAGCGACTCGTTCGAGGAGATTGTCCAAGATCGAGAGACAGGACGCACACGAGGCTCGGCCATGAGCTTTGTGTTCCCTGTTTGCGAGTAGTGGGCTCCTAGAGCCCTGGGGACGATTTCCGTGGGGAGGCCCGGGCTGGGAGAGACGAGTTGCTGACTCGGGGGCCTTCGGCCCTGTGGATCGCCAGCTCTCTCCCTTCCCGGGACATGTGACAGAGGCTCTGGCCAGCATGTCGGACTGTACGGGGTTCCGTCCCCGAGGCAGACCGCGGCTCGCCAGGCCCCGCCAGTTAACACCGTAGGGATGAACTAGTTTCTGAACGGTGTCCGTAGGCCTGGGAGTGTCGGGTGGGCTGTTACCTGGTTACCGTTAATGATGAAGTAGTTACCGTGTCCGCCGCGACCTCCGGTGAGCGGCCCTGCCGCGAGGATCCGGAATAGCGGATGCGCGTCCGCAAGGACTCGGATGAGAGAGGACTATCCTCGAGGATCCCGAAGAGCGGACGGTAGTCAATAACTTTACAATATAAATCAATAAACAGTGTATACCTATTTGCTGTTATAGAATAAAGCCAATTCAACCATGACAATAATTCAACAAACAATTTTTTCATAGCAAATAATTCAATCCTGAGCAAAATACCGAAATGTATCTTTATGTTCCTTGGCAAATTGTTTGAAGTGTATGTATTACCCAAATCTTGTCAAGATGTTTTGAAGGTTTAATTTTTGGTGATTTGATCACTTTGTCTAATCTGATCCCTTCAAATTTTGCATGAGACGCAATTAGTCATTATCCTGATCACTTCAATCACATCATTCAGAAAGTATGAAAAGCGTCAATTCTGGAAATCAGATTATCAATCGCTAGCGCGCTATAGGATATAGTTTACGCTGTAATCTTTCATCTATGTTCGATTATTTTTATATTGTTTATGTTATTCATGTTGCGAATTCTATTGTGAGTCTTATTTGTCAACATTGTTGTATCACATCGTGTTACTTTTCCACCATTTTTTCTTTCGTTTTTATTACTGTTTTTATTTATTCATATTCTTTTTTATTTTATTATTTTTCTTTACTTATTTAAGGTTGTCAGTTTCTAGTTCTTTGTTCACTTCTTTGTTGATTAGTTCATTAACCTTGCGAATTTCATGATATTGGCACTTTCTGGCAACTGACAACCCTGAGCTGTAATATTTTTTCCTTGCAAATCGTTGTATTTTCTTTTCACTCTTACAGTTGAAAAAGAGCTCCGGCTCAATATGTCTCGCCCCCCGAAAAAAGTTGTCAATAAAAAGGTGTGTTCTTACAAAATTGTTTTTCGAATTAAATGTGTTTTGATGTATCTGAAACCACAAACCATGTGATCACACTAATCTACTATATCCAATAGAACTATTAGTAGTTCATGTTTGTCACCGTCTGTAACTCTTCCAAGAACCCTACCCAAGAAATGCACGATAAATCTCAACCAAAAACTTTAACCGAATCTCCATTCATTTAGTATTGTTCAAATATTCTGAAAAGTCCACAGCCCCCCAAAACACATTGAATTTTTTAAAATTAAATTGAATTTTCCCCTACATCAATCATGGTCATGTTTACTTTATGGAAAATGGCTGGTCATTACTAAATTCACAAAAGAAATTCATGAAAAACGTCAGCCAAAACCGTCACTGCAACCGCTGCCGACGCAGGACATTTCTTCGTCTCACCAACCCTTCGGGGGCGAGACAAAAAAAATCTATCCATTCATCCATCTGGAAATGGCTCAAAACGAAAAGTGACTTGATTTTTGGGACCATTTTTTTTCGCCAACCCATCAAAAATCAAAAGTGCAACGAAACTTATATAGCCTACATACCGTACATGTCATATAGAGTTAGACTACATGTAGGGAATGTTTCGAATAAAAAATCTCAACACTGATCATACAGTTTTTGAGAAAATGGCCACCAAAATCCCCAATTGGCTATGTTTCATCAAAAATGGCCGCCAAATCGCCAAAAATGATTGAATACAAAAATCTAAAACTAAAAAAATTACCCCTCTCAGGGTAGGCCCCTATTAGGAAAATAAAATTGGTGGGCGGTGGGGCGGGGGGGGGGGGGCGTGGCGGGGCAGGGAGGGGGGTTAACTACAACTAATATTAGGAATCCTCGATAAATTCTACCGGATTTACAATGATAGATAATTTACTTTTCAGGTTTTATTTCACTTTTTGTTCAACTCCGAGTTGAAAGAATTTAAATATTCCGACCACCTTTGCCATACTTGTGCGTGTCTGTGTTCTGTTTGCCCACCGCGGCTACGTACAAAACAAAAATTGGTCGAAGTCTGAAAGTTTAGACCAAAGGTAGAAATATAGCGTACGTTTTAACCGCGAACTTGATGTGGGTCTACGTTTCATGTGGGATTTCATGAATCTTTGTAGATCCAGATCTAAATGCTCAATCAATTATCCCAGGAACTAACTTTGATTTTCCTTGGCAATTGGGCGATAATAGGGTAGACTTGTAGACAAGTCACAATGGACACCTTCGTAACTTCGTTTGAGCAACAGTGATCACCGTGGTTGGTTGACCTCTACGACTGAGCATGCGTATTGTGTCCCCACACAGTTGTCAAACTAATGTGAAATTGTCACCGTGGACAGCGTGGTCGATTTGTGCAGCTCCGCGTCGCTCAGGGAGTCAGGCTGAGGACATCACTGCCTATTACCCCCCACTCCACTGTTTCCCTTGTATCCTCCATCTTAGACTTAGAACCACAGTGACCATGCCCCCGACCAGTCAGCACTGTGGTTGGCCAAACACAATGAAACGTTTCCTATCCTCCCCATTGAATGAAGAAACTTCCTCGCGGCCGGCTCAACAGCACTGAGGAACCATCTGTAATCACTGCCAAAGCAAAGAAAATCCCCTCAGGGAGCGATAAAAAAATATCACATCCATTGAGAAGAAATTTGAAGTAGCTTTATCACACTTTGAAAATTGGCGATTTGACAGCATGCTATCTCTTAACACTGTGGCAAGGGATAGGTAAATTCAATGGAACGTTTCATTGTGCCAAACTAGGTCAAACCAACTCGCGTTTTATTGCGACCACGGTGACTATTGTGTCCAAAGTAGGGGCTGCACCATGGCTGCACGGGTAGGCCTACCCGATATTGTGTTGGTTACAAGGCAAAAATCGGTTTTGAATTTGAAAAACCGATACTCATAGTACTGCTATTAGACCCTTTTTCAGTATGGAAACAACCTGATAACATGATAATAGGTACATTTGAAAATTTTATGACATACAGACTGTCATAATATTTTCAACTGTATTCATTTGGGCTAATTTTGTATAATAATATCTGCTGCGATTACATTCTAATGCCTTTCTTGTGTCAGTACGGGTACCCGGTTTTGAAATTCTGTACTGGTGCAGGCCCTAGTCCAAAGTTGATGACACGAAGGTGGCCAATGTCTCTCCGATTAACCCATGATCAGCAGCCTTGCATTTAGTGAAGAAAACTGAAGTAGGGATTTCTGTTGTTATTCCATAGCAACCATGTAGCAACGATGAACTGTTGCAAAACGTTTTCTGTCACTGAATGCCAAGCTGATGATACAGTGATGATCTACATCAAAGTTGGCAAAGAGGGTATCCAAGCTAGCTAGCCACAAGTGACCCAGAGCAAATTATTCTTGGCTGCTGATAGGTGAGTAGCCTAGTGCTCCGTAAATTACGGACATATCAAGCCAGGCTAAAAAGTTGAAACAAGTATGTCGGTATATTGCCCACAACTTTTCTGTCGCAAAAAAATGTTGCAGTTTGATGTTAGTATGTTAGATTGATGTCACAGCGTCCCTGCTGGTCCTGTTCATTCCATGATTCATTCATGATTCATTTGGCCCCACAACTTCTTCAATCCTTGTTGATTATACATCTATAGTCGCACAGGCAACTAGCATTACAAGCAGCCCAATATACATGATGTACAATGTATGCTTGGGGCTAAACTGCAAACATGGACCAAGGATCTGAATAGTCGCATAGAACTAATAACATTAATTAACATCAAATCAATGAATATTAAATATAAATCAGTGAGAAGCACCTTAAGAAATAATTATGATGTTGAATGAATTATGAAAAATTCACTATTACATTGTGTACTGTACAGGAGCTGAAATTGTTTTACTTCAATCACTTCAAACTTCTCATTGCAGGTGAACCAAAAATGGCTTCACCCGATGGGAATATCGATGATGATGAGTTTCTCTGTAGTTCCCACAAGAGCCACGTGGTGGCGCTGTTCTGTCAGACGTGCGAGGAGTTGATATGTCCACGGTGTATCAGTCAAGGAGCAAGCGGATCTGGCAAACACCGACAACATGTCTACCTCGATCTCATGGACGCATATGACCTCAAAAAAGTAGGGAGTGTCCTCTCGCTTTACATGTACCTCGTGCATGTGCATCATTTAAACTGCTTATTACGCATGTGCACTGTATGCGCTCTTGTTTAAAATGAGTAATATTCATGTTTCAAACATAGCTGGATGTGAAATCTGACTAAATGTTTATGTTTCATGATGGTGCACTGTTTTGGATGAAACTCTCGATGTAATGTTTGCTTTATGTACATGTACAAGTATGCAATATATGTACTCAAATGAGAATGCATAGTAGTGAATTCAAACATGTCTCTACTCTATTCATATTGTAGGAAGAGTTTGATAAAGTCTTGACAAATTTTCGTGATGCAACACAAACAAGAAAGAATGAGAGGGCCGAGTTACATTCCGCCATTCAGAAATTGAAGGTAAATCTTGCCCAAAAGAAGGACACCAAATCTACTGGGAATTACTCTATTATCCATGATAAAAATGTCAAATCACTGAATTGTCCTGTTATTGTCAGTGTGTGCAATATTGTAAAACTGTATATTTCTATTCATCCATGGATATTCATGATGAAAGTATGAGAAACCTCCTATCCTTGTCCATAGTTGGAGCTATTGCGTAAGAAAACTGAAGCTACCAAACAGACAAAGGCCCTGCGCGATGCCATCGCTAGACAGGAGAAAGACTATGTCAAACTGCTGGAGAACATCGTCGAACCTGCAATCGTGAGGAACGAATTGACATATAAGGACTTGGATTGTGAAGTAGTGACCCGGGATGGTTTGATAGCCATGGCGGAGTGCACACAGAGCATATCGTCAGAAAAATGCATTCAATTTCTTAGAGTTAGTGTTGTTGAATTATTTTCCATAAATCTTAATTTTTAGGGAAATATGTGTCTGTTTTCCAGTATTTGTGAGCAAAATTATGAATTTTTGTATTATTATAAAATGTGTTTTATCTTGAGACTGTGATATACATGTTGCTGTGTTTTCTTTCAGAGGCAGCGCAAAAGTGAACTGTAAGTGGAATCTTTTACCAATAACGTATGAGCATTCACTTAAGTAATATACTAGTACTGTAAAAAGACAAATATTTGCAGCTAGAAATATTTGTCCAGACGAATTTGCAGAGATTCAAGTTTGCAGAGTGTGGCTGCCATGTGTATTATGTATAGAAGACAAATATTTGCGGTCGATTTGATTTTGCGGTTGAAATCTGCAAAATAAATTGACCCAAATATTTGTCTTTTTACAGTAGTATCTCACGAAATATATTGCTTATAGTTTACGAGGTGCCAATCATCCCTGAGTCTTAAATTATTTTGACTTCCCATTTTCTGATGATCCAGACAAATGGTCGAACTGTCAGCTAAATCAGAGATACTGCCGCAAGACGACCTACAAGAATTGGCAACACTGAAGGGAGTAGATCTTAACCTTCACAGAGAGAAATCCATGATCAAATCCACACTGAGTTGTCCCACAAATGGTAAAGGCACATGTACTTAATTTTTCTGAACAAGAAGTTATCGTGAATATATATAATTTCTATTCACTGCTGTTTTTCACCAGAATTTGGAATTCACTATCTCATCAAATTCACAATAAATCGGTACAGAATATAATTACTAGTAAGTGACTTATTCGCAATCAATTGAAGAATCATGCTATATTTTTGGTTTGATAAAGGAATAATACCGGTATGTATGATATTTTTAAATCAATGAAACAGAACATCAAATATTTCAAAGATAACTTTTACTTTCCAGGTCCTTCACGCCCTCGCTTCATTAGAAGCTGGTGTCACATTGGATCCAAATCGGCCACACTTGTCTTCAAAAACTCTCGGAAAGTTCCTGTCGGTCATAACCTCGTTCACTGTCACCCATACCCTGATACACACATGAAGACCAGCAATTATTGTACAGCGGGAGGGATTAAGGAAAATTGCATTATGTTCAAAATTCGGAAGTTTGCAGGTTCACGAGTAAACGTCATGCTGAGATCGTTGCATCCTGGTAAAACATATAGAGTTGAGGTACTCGCGGTTAATAATTCCGGTTCTAGTCCGCCAGCTATCTGCTATTTTTCTACAACTTCCGTTCAAAAATCTGAAAGAGTCCGCTTCACAGAACCATCCGTGCCAAAGTGTCACCTATTTTGGAACGTTTTGTTGTGTATTCTTAAAGTATTGATGGTTGTATCCTCAGGTGTGGTAATAGTCTGGGCACTGTTCGGTATGTACATGACGTTAGATGTTGTGATTTTGAAGGTATCTGCCCTTAGTTTTGAATTTTGTGACTGGGCATTGCACCAGAACATCACGATTCTGAGTGAACTTCATGCATATTTGTGTCCTTATGAGATTGAGCAGCCTGAAATTACTGAACAAAACTTGAGTGCTGAAAATCATGATGATATTGATCAAATTCCTGTAAATTTACTGAGTTTTCATGAGCTCTGGGACTGGTTTCTATCTGTACTTGGTGAGTTTACACCAAAACAGTAGTTCTATTCCATTTTTAGTTCAATTTTTGTTATGTTTTTTTAGAGAAACTTATCTTATATATCTATTATATGTGTTGTCAATATATTTTTTGGTATATTTACATACCTGTATTTTGTGCTTGTGTTTATTTTCATTATATCTTTTTCATGGTTGAGGATTCTTTGTTTACACAGCTGTATTCGCTATCAACAATATTTAATCATGAGTTCATTGTCACTTGCATTTATGTTTATTATGACACATTATGATATGTCATAATGCAACCCAATGTGCTACCAATGTTACTTCCGTTACCTGTTTACCAGACAAATACATGTATGCATAAGGCTCAATATGTTGAACTCCCTGGTGTTCACATGACAATACAACAATTATATTCATATAAACTAAGAAGTAAAGAAATGAAAAAAGATGAGTGTCTTTCTCGATACAAAGTCTGTTTGAAATATCAACTGTAAAAAGACTAATATTGACGACTATTAAATTTGGTGGGTGTTCGCCTGCAATTTGGGAGTTTCTGAACCGCATATCTATTGTTGACATAATAACTTTAAATTGACACAAGATTTAATTTGACAGTTTCTTCCTTGTCATAACATCCACCAAATATTAAATAGCACACCAAAATTTGTCTTTTCACAGTTCTACTGGCTTTGAAGACATAACGTGTGTGTTACAAGATAGGCTGATCTCTCATGTGGTTATTCCACAGGATAACGAACACAAAAACGAGAGGCCGTAGGCCACACACTTGCCGGAATGCCTACGTATTATGACGCATTCGTCGTCAATTCTACACTGCGAACTTAAAGGCAATGGAGTTTTTGAATATGCATGTTGAAATCGTGTTTATACTAGTATATGTTATATTATCACCAGACAAGATCATAATATCTTCAGATAATAACGTTCCTTGGAAATTTTATCGATTTGTTGCCACAAAAACGTCAATTTTGTCAAAACGTGTATATCGATTGAGCTAAAAATTGATAGAGAGCATCATAGGACGAACCCACATCGTTTGTCTGTGTCAGATCAGCAGTAAATATAATAACATTGCAATCTGACACTCGGAAGGCCTGAATGTCGATTCCAGAAATGAGAACAGATTTGGAAAGTACTCTTGAAGACCTTCCAAACGAGCTACTACTCGATATAATCACAAAAGGTCAAGGTCATTTTTGAGGTCAAACTCGACCTCAGGTGCTCGCGAAGGCTATTGGTCACAGACCTTAGGTGTAAATACAAAAGTTGTTAGGCTAAGTGAGTGCAATACTTTGGATTTACTTCCGTGTTTCTGTCTCTCTTAGTTCCTGAGATATGGTGACCTACTTGGTTTTTACTACTTGCAGGTCAATATTGACCTTTCCTTTTGACCTTTGACCTTGAAATTTCATGGAGCAAAAGAACTCGTCCTTGGCTATGAATGGGTGTATCAATAAATTTTTACGCACATTGTTGACGCTATTATCAGCATGGACAGCTTGAAACATGCATTTTGCTGAAGCTGTGTCTGGTAAAGGGAGTTTTCAATGTTTATTTCAAATGGCTGTCAAATCCGTAAAGCTGATCGGATCCAGCTCAAATTTTGATACTTTATGGACAATGATAATACGCCACTTTGATCATAAGATTGACGTGAACAATATGTCTCACCGGCCGAAATATAACAAAAAGAGTGTTAAATGGGGTTTTCAATGTTAAATTCAAATGGCTGTAGAATCCGTGATCCGGATCGGATCCGTATCAAACTTTGATACTTTGTGAACAATGACGACTCACAACTTTCTGCAAGAAATCAACGCGGTATATGTTTAATAGACCGGAATATGATAAAAAATATTTGTTAAATGGAGTTTTCAATGTTAAATTCAAATGACTGTCAAATCCGTAATCCGAATCGGATCCAGATCAAACTTGATAAATCGATAGAAGTTGTCACTCTACATGGTTGTATAAAATTTCAAATCAACATCTAAAAAACTGAGCAAATAACGAATTTTTGAAATTTCGCCCCATGTTAAAGATAGGGATTTTTGACGTCATCAAATAACTGATTTCTTCCAAAAAGGGAGGTTCAGGTTCGACGACAGGTATCTATCCATCAAAAAAATTTCGGAATGCTATCCTGAAAATTGTGGACGCTAGGCGATAAACAGACAAATCCACAAACAAATCCACAAACCAACCGACCAACATACTTGCCGAAATCTTTAGGCTCTAGGAAAGGTTATCAGACAATATATGAATAGCCATTTTGTCCCGTGACCTTGAAAATAACTTCAAACGTCAAATTCGACATCACAATATTCAGCATATATCATTTCCTATATTCACAACTCATTCCTAAGCTGTAAAGTCAATAAGCTATACCTTAGCCATTTTGTGCTTTGACCTTGGAAATGAGGTCAAAGGTCAAATGCAAGGTCAATAAAATTATTGGCATACAATATTTCCTATATATTTCCTATATACAATTTTTTCCCAAGCTGCAAAGTCGAGAGAGATATTAGCCATGTTGTTCTTTGACCTTGAAAATGAGGTCAAAGGCCAAATTCAAGGTCATCAAGATATTCGGTGTGTATCATTTCCTATGTCAACAATTGATTGATTCCCAGGCTATGAAGTCGATAAGAAGCGGGATTCTAGCCATTTTGTCCCATGACCTTGAAAATGAAGTCACTTGTCAAATTCATAATCGAATTAATATTGAACATATATATATATTTCCTATATGTTGATTGCTAAGCTGTAAACTCAATAACAAAAAAGATTTTAGCAATTTTGTCCTGTGACCTAGAAAATGAAGTCAAAGGTCACATGTGGTCATCAACATATTCGGCCTATATCATTTCCTGTATGTCCACAATTTATTCTCAAGTTTTGAAGTCGATAATATACGAGATATTAGCCATTTTGTCCTGTGACTTTGTAAATGTGTTCAAAGGTCAAATTCAACGTCATGACAATATTCAGCATATATCATTTCCTATATGTTCACAATTGATTCCTAAGCTGTAAAGTCAATAAGCGAGATTTTAGCCATTTTGTACTGTGACCTTGGAAATGAGGTCAAAGATCAAATGCACGGTCATCAAAATAATAAGCATACATGATTTCCTATATGTACACAATTTACTCCCAAGCTGTAAAGTCGATAATAAGAGACATATTAGCCATTTTTTATCTGACTTTGAAAATGAGGTCAAAGGTCAACTTCAAGGTCATCAAAATATTTGGTGTGTATCATTTTCAATGTCAACAATTGATTCCCAGGCTATAAGTCGATGAGAAGCGAGATATTAGCCATCTTGTAACGTGACCTTGAAGATGAGGTCAAAGGTCAAATTCAAGGTTATGATATTATTCATCATATATCATTTCCTATATGTGCACAATTGATTCCTAAGTTGTCAAATCGATAATAAGCGAGATATCAGCCATTTTGTGCTCTGATCTAGAAAATAAGGTCAAAGGTCAAATTCAAGGTCATCGAAATATTCAGTATACATCATTTGCTATATGTCCACATCCCAACGTGTAAAGTCGATAAGAACCGATAAATAAGCCAAGTTGTCCTGTGAGCATGAAAATTAGGTCAAAGGTCAAACTCAAGGTCACGAGAATATTCAGCATATATCTTTTCCTATATGTCCATAATTGATTCCTAATCTCTAATCTCAATATTAAGTGAGATATTAATGTGTCCCTATTATAAAGCATAGGAGAATTCAACATGGGAAAGTCCCATTTGGAAACGGTCGAAAAAAATCAACATGATTGCCACACGCAAACCGGCGATTCAAGGGCAACGAAACTTATACACGACAAAATCTCATCATACAGTTTTCGCCGAAAATGGCCGCCAAAGTCCAAAATCGGCCGTTTTTCGTCAATGGCCGCCAATTTGTGCGGAAATAAAAAAAAAACTAATAAATACCTCCCTCTTGAAATATTTCTGGACATTTTTGTCCAAAATTTGTCCAAAGATTCGATCGCAAAAATGTAGACGGACGACGCCGACGGACGACTACGGACGCAATACCGTGCCAATAGGTTATCGAACCATAGGATCGGTAACCTAAAATGTGAACGGACGACGTCGATAAGCTATCGGACTAAACGTCCGCTAACCTAAAAAGAACGCTACTAATATTAACCAAAAAACTTCCAGTGAATCAGGCTGTTTCTGATATTGTATTACCACTGTGGTGAGACTGGATGCACTAACGATCGTTAGTGCATCCCGCAATGGCGAACCCACTCGCGGTTCGTTTGAATTTTCTTCATTTTCCCGATAATTACGATTGTGATCGATACACACATACATATGCTGATTCTTATGCGCACGGAACAACCGTTCGTTGCGAATACATGGCGATTTATGTTGGTTTGAGCATGAAAAACTCGTCTGAAAAAAACCCTAAAAGATTCCCTAACGATTGTTTTTGTAAAATCGAAGATTCCCTAACGAACATGTGAAGATTCCCTAACGATCTTTTCTTTATTAATTCAAATCTACGTTATTTAAATGTTAAACGTGAAATAAAGTACCAATTGACATGTATTGATGTGTATAGATGATCTTCTAGTACAGATTTCCTATTTTTAATGTGATATTTGCTAATGTATGTCGCATAAATCAACGAATTCACAATGGTGTATGATATGGACCTATTACAATATACACGTATTAGGCCTATATCGTTAGGGAATCTCACTTTTGTCGTTGGTGAATCTTATCGCTAATTTTTTTCCTCAAAATATCTAAACAAAGAATCGTGATCTGCTTGAAATAACTACGCATGACCAAAACACTAAGCTACCTTCAGAGTATCCATTTATCACAAATGGACCTGTCATTTGATAAAATACGGTTAAAACGATCGTTAGTGCACCCAGTATCGCCACAGTGATTACTGTATTTAGATTCTATACACCCCTGGGGCTCCTATACGGAAACCCTAATAGGACACGGTCCCACAATGTGTAATCCTAACACTAATTCTGCCCCGGAGTCCATGGGCATTAAGTTGCCCAAAATGGAACACGATTGCTAAATTCGTGTATAACATTAAGCAAGTAGTTTGCGTGGGTTCTATTGCACTGGAAATTCAGCATTAATGCAATGACCCTATTATATCATAAAATGTACGTCTTTCTAATGATTGGAACTTGTATATAAAAATTTGCCAGACCATATTAAAAAGATAATATCAACAAGTACTCTAATTCGAAAGTTCTAAGTTATTAATTAATATGGCCCTCAACTACACTCAAATCCACAATAATCTGTAATCATGTTTGAACGAAACAAACCTGAGCAAGGGCATTTTAATCTAGATGCAATACGTAGTCCGTGGATCTTTGAACTGTTATAACACGAGGATCATACGATATTACATGTACATGGTCTGTATCACCATCCGATATTCTATTCACAAATCGACAAAGCCGCTTGAGTACTAAAAAAACATTTTTTAATTTCAGAAATATTACTTGGATGGGTTGCCACGTCGTACCAAATATATCAAACTCAATTGTACACATTGCTGCTAAATTAATCCAGACAGATATAAATCATGACCTCGATAATGCAATATATCTTTTCTCATTTCTCTTCTTATTTTAAATGGTGTTATATGGTGTTATATTCATCAAGACATATTCTAGATAATATCTGTATTCAGTATAATCTGATAGTCCCTTCGTGTTTCCCTCGAGAATCCCACGACAGCAAGTTTATTGATTAGAATCAATCAATCACATTGTCTTATCAGTTGGGTGAGATGGACCCGGTCATAATCTTATTGAGCGCAATGGCTAATTCAGTAAATGGTTCATGAAATTATGCACTATGTTTATCATTTGATACAATGAAATAGCCATTAACTATACCCTGATTTTTCTAACTTATTTACACCGGTTTTTGACGATATCTTTGCGATGCTAAATGGTATCGTTCTATAACTTGGCACACTTCACCTCGAAGACAAACGGCAACTTTCTACTAAATTTTAGACTTCTATCGCAATAATTGAAGAAGTTGGCAATCTACCCCAATGTTAAATTTCACACAAAAACGGGATCTCGAGAATCTGACCTTACTCGAGGATTTGATCCTGTTTACATCCACCAGGATTCGAGGTATTGTTGTAATTTTAGACCAGACACATTGGCACATTGGGGTGTATTCTACACAAACATGTTGATTTTGAAAGATTGCACTAGTACAAAACCGAGCAAATGCACCCAGAAATCAAAATGACAAGGCTAAATTTAACATTGGGGTAGATTGCCAACTTTTTCAATTTTCGTGATAAAATCTGAAATTCGGTAAATGATTGCCGTTTGACTCCCAGGTGAAGTATGTCAAGTTATATAACGATAGCATTTAGCATCGCAAAAATATCAGCGAAAAACTGTGCAAACGAGTTAGAAAAATCAGAGTATAATTACCATATATTCATTCCATTTTGACGTGTTGAATTCTGAATTTCCTTGGATGCTTTCATGTTCTCGGCCATTTGTATCAGTAAAGCAAAAATACCATAGTCTGAAATGGAAGGACCCATTTTCACACATTCTTATAAATATTTAAATTAATGCCAGACCTGAAAGAACGTATTTCCAAACATAGACCGAACCTTCGACATCGCACCACTATTCGATCCATGAAACCTCACAATCCTTCTGATCAAACAAGCTAATGTGATAACCGATCTCTGAAATCAATAGACTGTCATCACATGCTGGGTTTTCGTGCTTGGTCTCTCCCGGTGAAGAGGGTGAATAATCAAATCTACGGCGTTTTAGTCCTGAATAAAATAATTCCGTTTTCAAGCTGACGTTGACACGATATGACTCAATATATTCAAAACAGAATTAATCGTCACTGAATTATTATATGAACTAGATGGATTTTACATTAGTGTCATTTATATTCCGTTATCTCACAACAGAAAGGGCATATTGCACTTTTCAAAATTGTACACCAGAAGCGAAAAACGTAAAATCATTCTCACACCGGAGACTATTTGGAAATGAGTTGCGTTCTTTGTCATGTTAAACATGTGAACTCATATAATTATTCAAATTGAGCAAAACATTAAATTGGGTACAAGCAAAAGAGAAATAAACGTGTATTTGCACTTGGGCCCTTTCTCTATTGGTCATTTTCAGAGTCATAAGGACACAACTGGCACATAGGACGTTTGAACTCTGGATCATTCTCATTGATTGTATCCTGAAAGGAGGTGTATATACTATTTTGGAATGACATTTGTCATTTGAATTGTGACTTCGAAGTAAACCGTCTATGCCAGCAAGGATATTGGTCATCAAACATAATGACTAGCTGAATAAATGACCAAGTTGCAGATATGACCTTTTAACCCTCGTAAATTGCTTTGGTCGTACGTGTTGCTTATGCCCTTATTGGGATGATAATATAGGTCTTATTATAATATGTTTTGTGTCTTTCAATCGTGATGATTTTATTTCAAAATAACGGTTTGTTGAATGGATTCCATCCACCGAAATTAATTAACCTCGCACGTGTTACAACGTCCGAGTTTGCTGGATTAGTTGCAGATAAGCCTTTTCTATTCTATCTACACAGATATAAGTGTAGCTCGATCCATCATTTTTAGTGATATTGAAATATAAGATTAAAATATATGATATAAGAAATATGCGTCATGACGATCTCTATCACATTATGCAAAAATACGATTTTCAACAAAATTGTCAGTTAGGCCCTTTCTGTTCTGAGGTGACGATTTCAGTGTTTCATCCCTGACAGTTTTAGATCTAATCTCTTCCTCTTTCTGTAACCATTCGCTATACAGAAACTAACATGAGGCTTCAGACAATGTTTATCCGCACTGTGAGATATATGTATGTTCGCAACTGAGGAAATGTCCCCAAAACGATCTGACGCTTTAAGTGCGGAATCCATTTTCTTGAAAGCTGTGCCCTAGGCAAGTGCACATAAAACTAGCGACATTCTGCTAACGAAGACATATTGTCCAATATTGTTACAGGGTAACACTGCCAGTTCAGACCATGATGGTCCATTGTCAAATTTGGCGATTTTCATGGCAGCAAAATCCATTTCACACGTCGTCGCATCATACCATACAATCTACGCGTAGCCGCAGAGGAGACATAGAAGAAATATGTTATGGCACATTGTTATTGCAATCCCTCACAATATTATTGCGTTCCCTCGCATTCCAGATTGAGGTCCCTCGCGATGGCCTTGATTATGCTGATCTGAAGAGATCGCAAGGGAAGCGATCCGGAATGCGAGGGAACACGATCTGGAATGCATGGGAACGTGATCCGGGATCGAAGGAACGCGATAAGCTAGATCACGATCGAGGGAACACCATAATGTTGCGACGGAACGCGATGGCATTGGGTCGAAAATGTACATATCCGCATGTACATTATACATGGCTGATTTGGCAGTATACATACTGTAAGTTGAGGTGTATGTAATCACGTCATCAATTTTGAAAAATTATCATCCCTGCATCAATTTTGCGGATACTTTATTGCTCCATCGCTGTAAACCGTGTCCACTGGCAGTTCAACTGTGTTTGAAACACAGTCCGTTGTTATGAAAATGCCTTCGTTCATGACAACATGTTATGTAACACGTTACTGCGGTTTGAAAGCATATGAGACGATCAAAGAATTACGTGGCTGTCGGCCATTACCATGCGCCAGGCCTGAAATGTTCAAATTCTTGTATTGTGGATGCATTCTGAGTTGTATTTACATGACTGTGTCGTATGGAATGCCACAACTCCCGATACATTCTCGAACTGAACGTCAGTACATCAAACATATCAATTACAATATTGCTATATTATCGCGAAAGCAGCATAGTTTTATCCACCTCAATTCAAATACAATGTGCGCCTTCCCAATCATGATATTTTCCTTCTAGGGGAAATTGGATACTCACCACAGGACAAATCGTACCAACTCATCATAAATATTCAAAATACACTCAATATTCACATTATTCTTAAATATTTGCGCTCCTTGTATTCGGCAAGAACGAAGTTAGAACAACTAATTCTTACGAACAACGATCAATGCATTACTCCCGATATGTTTACTTGACTTTGGATCGAAGAACAATTCACTGCCTAATTGTTTTCATCTTTCATTTTAACGAGTTTACTAGAGTTGAACTGACTCAGTAATTACTTTGTTCTCTGTGTGGGACCACAGCTAAAAGGTAATTAATTTTAAATGTGCACTTGACCAGCTAACCAAGAGAGGTTGTAACTTTTATGTAAGAAATCTCTGATGCTTTATTCATGTTACACTTGCATGAAATGTATTGTTTGAATCAGACAAAAATAATAACATTGCATACAAAATGGTACTACATGGGACTTTACGGAGTGAACACACAGTATACTTCAATTCATTTTGTTTTTTATTGGTTCGTTTCCAGAGAAATTTACTCAATCGCTTTTCGTTGGGATTTTTACAGATTTAGTGTTTTTCAATGTAAATTCATTCTACTAAGAAATGCCCATCTCCAGGCGAAAATAAATCACACTTTCTCGCCTATTGTATTTCCCAGGTGCTAGCTATTTATATGAAATCGCAGTAAAGCGGTGGATGACATGTGTCAGTGTTTATAGAAATCACATGTCCAACAGTCATGAACAATATGGCTATTGTTTGATCTACACCAAGATCGGCATACCATCAACATACTGACTTCAAAAAACAACATTCTGAATTCCATAGATGTGTGCGACTTCCGTGGTTTGATTCTATGTACGGAATAGGGCCTACGTAGTGCATTTAATGGTATATCAAATGCATTAAGTATTGAAGTATTGATAGTGAAGCATAATGAATTTGGCATACCATTAACAGTAAAAACGGCAGCAATTAATAACATGAATGTGAAGCAGAACATTTTTGTTTTTAATAACAAACACATTTATCACATTTCTCTGACAATCCAGTCATCGCTCAACGACAATAAATGGACAACGGAACATAAAAACGAATCTATCAGTAGAATCAAACTCAATTACAATTCACAAAAATGTTTCGCAATAAGTTAATAATTGAAATAATACTATGGATATCAATACAGTAATAGGAGTATTTTGCACGCTGTTAGATTTTGAATCATCGTATGCGTAGCGTATAACAGGTTGTGCTTTATCAGTCGGCTTATCAGTTACTGCAATCGTAGTTCTTGTCCTCGGTGTGGGGTCTGCAATAATATTGTCCGGGGCAGTGTGTTACATATTACAAAGATCGTTTAGCTATGTTAAGTACTGTACTGTTGATACAATTAGGAATATATGCATTAACCCGATTCAGAAAGAAACTTTTATATTCACATTATATTCATTCCACTCTTTGATTAATTTGTCAGTATTGTGTTGTAATACTCGCGAATATATGAAAGCTACCAACCTTGGATTTGTCTGAATGAAAGCCAGAAACCTTTAGACTCTTGCCCTTCCATCTGTCCAGCGGAAGTGAAATATCGAATCCTGGCAAACACCGACGTGACATTGAAAATGAAGGCTTCCTTTGTTTCTTGAACATTTTGGTCGCACAATTTTGCGCTAATCTTTTCACCATCCATGATTTGTATGTAGTCAGCGCAGTTGGGTCTGAAAATATATACTACATCAATCCCTCTTTTATAGAAATCTACGAGTCTTAGAACATTTGTCATAATGTTGGGCCTAATTGCGAAATTCCAACCATCAATAGAAAGAAGAAACTTGAACAAATCCCTACACATAATATATGTCACTCACTGTAATCCATAGATATTCAATATAAATTTCAGGTAGTTTCCTTCATGGACATTAAATCCATATTCACACGTGGTTTTGCGAGGTAGCCAGTGTTCCGGTGATGATACAGAACCTACTGTAGCATTGAACACCCAGTTACACAAAGAGTCCGGCATTTGTACACCGTCTTGGTGCCATTCTGTGAAAAAATGAAAAAATAAATAAACATCGAGGCACATATATATGAAATTTGATGAAATCAACCAGTATAAAACACGTGTATGTATGTCATCACTTTAAAAAGTACACGTGGCAGCTGCTTGTAATGCACGTGAGAGTCCTGATCAGCGTATGTATAGTATCATATGGTTATCTTGAGATACCTTTGGTGACCGCTGTCACTCCAATGTGAAAACCATTGTAGTTATATGGTGGTGCATCTGTCCCGCTTGAGAACACGATGTATATGCTGTTTGAAGATGTGGTGATATTCGGAAAATTTTCCCCACAAAAACGACCGACATGTCTGCTCTCTCCGGTAGATGGCGCGTCGTACACATCAACATAATGTTCTGAACAATCCCGTCTGTCGAAAGCATTGGCGCAAAAACACAGTGGTATTTTATAGAATATTTTATAGGAATCTCTTGAAATCATTTTAACATTTAATTTGTTAACTATGTTTCAATGTGACAACATGGATAGCTCTACATAAAATGAATCTTCAGGATCCAAATGGTTGAAATTCACCTTAAATTGAAGTCCCTCAGCTTTCTGTTATCTGTATAGCCAGACGCCTTCAGTTTGAATGTGACATACGCGTTCCTGCTGAACACGTGGTATGAACACTTGGAATTTGGCGGATAAATACCCGGATATCCGGGCGATAATATGGGACACTCGTAATCACAGTGTTCAATATCCTGTTCCCATTCACAACCTGATGCTGATGAAATAAATACTGTATTCATTACAAAGCATAATACAATAATGCATAGTCATATTCATTACTTTTTAGCTGTGTGAAATTTCATAATTTATTTGTATTTTACTAACATCTACTCAAAACTACCTTCTACGAATTATAATAATTTCTTTGATTTCATTATGTATAATGATTTTCATAAGCAAGAAGTGTGCTCTCCAAAGTGGGAAAGTTTTCATAATGCTTTAAAAACTTACACGTATTGGTGAATGACGTCATCGAATGGCGCCATTCTTTACTTTGAAGGTTTACATCTTGAGCTGTGCGCAGATTAACATGCATATGAAAGCATACAACACATTTTCCGATCACTTTACAATGAGCAATAAGAAAATAAGTTTAATGTTTTTGAACGATATCTGATATTTTTTCAACACACTTTAGCCAGGTTAATAATTGTGTCTATAATAAGATATTGACTTTAAGAAATTATCCTGGACAATTCAAATTGAGTAGTGTGCAAAACGTGAATCTCAAAATACAGTTCTTCTTATGCAAACTCACCAACTTTCAAGTAACTAGCAGTGAATTTCATCGCTGACATCTGAGTCAAATCACTGACGTAAAATGCCACATCTGCGTCACTACCCGTACTGACTTTGTGTATGGGTGCGTCATCGTTGCTATGGTAACCACACAATGTGTTTGGGAAGAGTCTATGTCGTCCTGGTGTAATAGAACCGTCCCAAATTTTAAGGTATCCCTCTTCACACCTGTAAATAAATGTATGGTATACGATAAATGTATGATATTCGATGTCGACACGTTTGTGTGAAAATATTTTATGGACTAAAACATTAATCTACATGTCATAACTGAGATACGAAACCATGTATGCTCGGATTTTTTTCAGCACAAGCTACACTTTATTATGACGATGCAATGAATTTTTTAAGAATTGCAACGCAAACATCACAATAATATATACATTTACTAGCAGTATAAAAATAATATTTTCTCTTACCCATTATCTCGCGAGCTGTTATAATATCCTACGTTTAGTTCTGTAACGCGGATGAGTATTCGATGTGATTCGGTTCCGGTGAATGTATACAAGCAGTAAATAGGCCCCTCACCAGAACTGTTGTCAAAGGTCGGTAATTCCACAGTAACGGGCTCATAGAGAAAAGTGTCGTTGATTGAAACGTTACATGCCGAGAACACTGAAAAATAGTGGAAACAGATTTACGTTATGTATCTTAATGTGAAACATATATGCACGATTTATTCAATGAATAGAAATTGAATACTGATACATGTACCTAAAACATCAAAAACACTCATGTTAGTCCCTAAGATAACGGTACATGTAAGCCCATCACATATACACAATATGTTGAGCGTCTTTGTGTGAACTGCAACATGACATCAGTTATGTATTCGAACATTTCATTCATGCCTTCATGACGAAATAAAACCCATATCTTGTTGTGATCATGGGCCTAAATAAAGAGTAATCGGTCATCACAAGCTAACGGCGGCGGTGAAATATCCCCACATAACAGCTTGACGTGGGATTATGAAGGCATCGATCATTTCTGTACCAGAAAACAATATAATATCTCATTTTCTAACGTGAATATATCCGATTGTCTTGCATAGTCCATATCAGACATACTCACACATGACTCAATAAACATGTATACTCGTTATAAATATTGTACCATGAAAATGATGTACTCATTATGGAAGCTTTAGGTCAAAACGATTTATTCGCATTGGACATGTCCATCAAATTAAATTCAATCAGTTATTTCGTATAATAATATACAGTACCAAGTACTAGTATTAATTGTGGGTGATGTGTGTTGTTTCTTTGATATTAAAATATGACCCTTTACAATATGTTGAATAATAAATAAGTGGCCGATAATTTATTGCCTTTAGTCAAATTTAAAGTGTTCAAACGATCCAAAGCCTAACAGACATCGAATAAACATATTTTGTATCATGGTCATATTTTTGGACAAACTGTAAACATACATCATTCTTTTTTTTTAATATATCTGTTACTTTTCATCTCGTTTGATTGACATGGTTATATAGACACCTTATGTTCATATACAATACATGTTTTCACCAATAACAACAAATTCGCACATTTTTGTGGCTGAGTAAATAATAGTATATATGCATTATAAACAATGTATATTTTTGTAATAGTTGGGTTAGCATGCAACAAAAATATATTTACATACCAGCAAACATAAAGTTTCTGGGTGATATTGCATGTATATTATCAATGTATTTGTTTAGCAGTATGTATATTACAATTATGATCCTTTACATGTAAAATGAAAGGGCTAGACACTTTTTTACATTGCTAGACAGTTTGCTTCCAAAACTATTAGTGCCATGATTGTATTACACGTTCCAATGAAATAGGATACAATGCAATATGCTGTGCACAAGACCTTGCGAATAATTGCAAACAATGCCAGGCAATGCCAGAGCACGCCCGCCACGATCATGTATTATAATTGACATTCCGTTGATATCCAAGTCTCGTGGTAACGAGATTCTGAGTAGGAAATATCTGATTACAACCAAGAGATCGATCGACTGTGTGTCTGAATGCCTCATCGGAGGAGATTACTACATCATGACTATTTATGACATAGGTAAATTTTCTATACGCTGAATACTCGGAAAAATACATGAAACAATGCAAGGAGAACCTGAGCATGTCGTCTATGTACTAATTATACTCATAATCGGCTACACTAAAGCAATGTAATTTGACTGCCACAATTGCATCCATGTATAGTAGCAGACACGCACAATGGAAATGTTTCACTGACGATGAGAGTATATACATTAAAACATGCTGAAAGAAATGGCTGGTAGATGAATAGTTTGCCTTGAATGTGAATGCCGATACCTTCTATTTGGCCAAGTCAGTCAATTTTACAAGCTGTATAGACCTCAAGCACTATCGATTTCGATTTGACAGCATAATTTTCTCCTAAAATTATGATTAAACACTGTAAACTATAATAATTTCGTTTTTGCACAGGCCGATATTTGTGGAATAGAACCCTGAAAACATTTCGCTTGAATGAGCATGAACCGATAACCCCAGGGCCTAACTCAGTCTCAAAGTATTGTATAGCATCATTATATGATTTGGTGGTGCGCTGTATGTTGCTCTTATCAATATTTCAGTTCATCTGTATGCTACACATCTTTGTGGCGCCATGCCCAATCTACTCCTTATATATATATTCCAAATAATCGATTGTTATTACTCCATGACTTGGGAGCTAAGAGCAACACACCCATTATGATCATAGGGGCTAACACATAAAGAAATCTACGAGTATTAATACGTACACTTGGGAGACAAATAAGAGCAAAAACACCAAATATTAATGCATCATTCTCCAAGAGACGAGGAATTGATATTTGCCTCTAGTATGTCGAGGATTCTGCGAATAATTCAAATACCATTCTCTTCTAAAAGTAGGGGCGGATAAACGTTGTGACAAAAGTATATCTCAGATGTCAGAGAGAGAAAAATTTATTTTGGCAAACTGTTTGCAAATCTACATGGGTATACTCGATTATCAGTTGGACATTAATTCCATCAGGTGTACAGTAAGAACAACAAAAATTACACACTGTCTGCCTCTGATGATGCCAACGTGGCTTCAGGTATGACTGCTTGGTCGGGCTTTTCTTTTCCAAGAGGGTTTGATGATTTTTCGTTGCAAACATAATATGCTACTAAATGTTGCGTTTTGTATGAATATACCAGTACGATTTAGACTGATTTACTGTAGCGTTCTCTACTTTAAAAATCACGCCATTAATTTCAGTCATGAACAGTTGATGGACTTGCCATTTGGGGAGATGGTAAGTACCTTTGACTTTGTTTCCTTCTCCCCGGATATATCGTTGGTCAATATTTGATAATCCATTAGTTGTCTAATTATGTCAGTCCTGACTCGCAATATTGCCAATATTCAGTACTTTCAAATAGAAACAAAAATTCATTCGAGATCAATAATTGGCGCTATTTTAGGTGAGTACTTACAAGAACATGGCATTGAGCAGATGAATAATTAAACCAAATTCACTCGTTGAAATTATTGCCGCTATGGCTATAAAATAGGTATTCATATGAGAATCTCGCTACTACTGGTGATGAATGACTTGTAGAAATAGTTCATACGTGCACAAGTACCTGCTTTTACATCTAGTGCAGACAAAACAATATAATATTATTCATGTAGTCGACAAGTGTTATCAAGTACCTTCTGATTAGCATTTCGTCATAAGCACCAGGAACCAATGATTAGAGTACATGAATCTGCTATTTCACTATCTGTTTTCGCATCAAGAACACAATTAAAGCGGCTAGAATTCCTTATCTTACAAGCACTAGACCTACGAAGCTTATCAATGTTTACGTTTTGGATGCATTTTGTGTATTACCATGGGAAGATAATATTGTGGTATCCACAAAACCATAGAGTGAAAATCCTGTTTAGATTATTCCGACTTTCTGTGGGGAAACTGCAAGCCCAAATCAAAACAACAACTGTTGTCAGATAAATTGACATACTCACTAGAAAGACGACAGAAAGGAAACCATAATTTGGACATCATAAGTGGACATCCACAATAAACCATAAGTGGACATCCTTTGGAATATTTCAAAGAACGGATGTTTTTTTGTTTAACTTATACCACTGTATCAATAGCTTATGGCATAGAAACTAAAGGCAATATTTAAAATTTTCAACTGAAACAAGATCAAACATTATATCACCTCAATTTAACAACACAATATATTATTGTCACAGGAGGCAAACAGCGAATGAGAGGATCGCACTAGATTAACCAACCATTACTCTAATAATTACTGGTATTGCGCAATTTGGAGTAAGTTAGAATTGTTAATGGTATGTTCAGTAATGCCACCATGACATTATGTAATTCCGTAATTGGCACAATTAGAGAGGGACATTTATTTGAGATTTGGATGAATGTCAAATCCACAGAAAATTGTACAAACCTGAGAGAGTATAGGGTAGATGTATCAGAGTAGATTATGGTTGAAATAATACAACTGGTAAAACAAATGATCAATCGAAGAAATGTCGCAACTCAATACGCACCTCTGTCAGTGTGTGTTTTTATCTCCGTGTCCTTTGCTTCCAGTGATATCCAAGAAGACAGTAGAACTATTATCCCGGTCACGGAGAGGACATCAATCTTTCCTCGAGACATACTGTCGGGAGACATTAACCCATGAGCTGCCACTTTAAATAGCACTTGTAACAGTCGTCAAAACTGAATTTGTCTGTGGAAGCTGTCACTGCCAAATTGTTAATGTTAATAGCAATTCCTGTTGATGATTATACACGCCTCGCATTTATATACATTATAGCTCTACTGAAATATCCGCGTGTGTTTATATCCAAGCACCCGTTGAAGTGTGTTGACCTGCCTGCAAACAACGACAGCATCCATACAGAGCCAGTTGCGTTCTGATGCTACCTTTGCTGTGACACGCGTAGTAAACTGGGCTGCGGGCGATGCCAAATGAAGCCACAGCGAAGCAATACATACGGGCCGGTTTCCTGCCCTCTCTCGGACCGAGTGAATGAGGGATTGAATGCCTCTAGTTACTGTCCTGCTCCTGGCGATATTGACAGAGAGAGAGAGCGAGGTAAGATAACCACATCCTAGGCACGAGAAAGATAGAAAGGCCCTATGTGGTGAAATGATCCCGTTTCGCTTATGTCGAGGAGTTGATGCGTCGACGAAATCCCAGCAATTTATCTCCAGTTAGAGACACTTGAACAACCAGATTTGGGGCACTCCAGTCGCGGGGATGATCGGGCCGCCTGGCTTGGAAATAAACACACATCACTTAGGGTTTGGTGTGTTGGAAAGTGGTCAATAAGACTTGGAAGCGATTGAAATATATCAGAATGTAGATTAAACTGGCTTTGCAAGAATGTATTTATTTATTTTCAGATATCAACCACCATTTCAAGCAATCTTATTTTTAAAATATATGGAGTATGAATTATAACATTTGATGCGACTGGCTTGAACAATGGAATAGTCGAAGTACGTGAAAACGCCCATTACACCCATCATGCATTTCATCAAAAGAAACATTCAATGCTATTTTTGGTAGCACGCCTACAGGTTCAAGGAATTACACAACATTACTGGCACAGAGTACATTTAGAAATACCTGCCAACTGCAAAACTTCATGTCATCAGGCACAATGTATTTAGAATGTTATCATTGCGCAAAACGTATTAGTCATGTCATTTGTATGATGCCAAATGTCGTTGATGATTCAGTGATATGTTCAGTATTAAAATTCTGATGAAAACTTTACTCAACTTCTGAACAGTTTTTATTGTAATCTGCATATATAGCACATTCAGTATCACACGATGTACATGTAGCCTATTCAGCATTTAAATACTAGTAGCCAGATGCACAAATACCGAGTCAGCTAGGTGCTTAAATATATCATCATATAAGTATACATTTGTTTGCTCTCTTTCGTTGACATTCATTTTAATTCTGAACGTGTTTTGGGACAAACATAGCCTACCATCGAAAAAATATTTACAACCATGGGTTTATATGTTAGTAATTACAAAGTCATTAGCAGACGTGTATCCCAGAGAAAATATAAACAGAGGAGGGGCAGGTTATTGCGAGTTTACGACCACCAGCTGTGTCCAAAATACAAGAAAAACAAGATGACTGATCAACAGTAAACAAAGTAACGAGTAAATCTTTGACGCCAACTGCTATAGACATAACAATTATCCTATGTTAACTTCTGTGAAAACATATAAATAAGTGCTTTTTCTGGATATGGACTATTGAGGTATCAGGCAACAAAATATCATTTCTTTGGAGAAAGGAAATGTACAAATATTGTAGAATATTTATGACTGTTATGGCCCGAAACCCGCCCCTGACACATTCTCCCACTCGACATACACGGCACAGATTCATCACATGACTTCATACTTACTTACCTTACGTCACCGGGCACGCACCGTCCTCGCACCACATCTACATGTAAACAACACTGCTCACGTTAACACTTCCAACAATCCCACCAATCACCACATTCCCAGACACATGACTCCGCCCACACAGACATGACATCACTTTCCCGCCATTTCACATGAACACCTGCCACATTACGCGGGAAAACCCACACACATCATGGACTTAGCCCCGCGCTCTCCCACGGACATTGTAGTAGTTGAGAAATCTGTTGAAGAGAAAGGTTGTATTGAGAGGTACTAAGCCAAAAGATTGTGATTAGAGGATATCAAATTTATACAGGACTATTAATACTTCGGACTATTGTGGGGATTACGATTGAATGTGAGAGTGATCGTACATCGGACTTAATCATCCAAATAAACATCGGATATTGTTGAAACTGACGTCGGACTTCCTGTTGGTGTGTTCACGCACAACATACATCGTACTATTCGATCAGTGGGCGTAATAGCCGCCCGAAGAACTCCGCTATTCCGTCACATTGGTGCCGTGACCAGGATAGCGAAGGCCAGTTCTCGGCTTACGAACTATCCCGACGTACGAACTTTTGATGAATACCCGATCTACGACTCGGAACCCGATCGGACCAAGCCCGGAAGATGAGGTGACGATGAATCCGGTCCCAGCGAACCAGCGAACTGCACGACCAAGGTCAGTGGCGATGAGCGATACTATTACGCTATCGCAAGTACAACCGCCAAACGAACTGTACGAACTATCGTCGGCGGCATCCGTAGAGTACATGCCGGACTGGATGCGAGCCGATAGTAACCTCGAAGAACTGTTGGACGGTGACCCGTACCAGCCGTCGCGCACGGTGACAGAAATCCTCGACGCGCATGCGCGGTCATACTACGCGACACCTGCCGGACCGCCAAGGTCGCGACCAAGCGATGGAAGTGAAACGGACTATGCGCGCTTCCAGCGCCAACCCAATACCGACCCGCTACCTAAGTCGGTGAGTGTACGACCAACGAACTATGACAATTCCATGTTAACGCACCCGCCGAGCCGGTCGCGTGTCCAACAATGGTCGCATGAATCGGATACGCGTGCTGAACTGTATCCGCGACACGACAATGTAATGTCGCGCCCATCGGTAACAATCCACACACTGACGCGACCCGACCGAACCCCGCCGGTGTACTCCAGAGTACCGGCCGACCCAGTCGTCACGGGAGAGCTGCCGGATGTCCACCTGCCGAACCGGAGAAGAGCCGCCACCGAGAGTACCCCCGCGGCCGACCCCAGGTTCAACGCCGCCCAGACGA
Organism: Terebella lapidaria; assembly: GCA_949152475.1. Classification (NCBI taxonomy): domain Eukaryota; kingdom Metazoa; phylum Annelida; class Polychaeta; order Terebellida; family Terebellidae; genus Terebella; species Terebella lapidaria. The sequence goes on from OX424569.1 coordinate 3,778,144, forward strand.
ACGACCCGCCGACACGATTCTACGATCTCCGACACCAGCGAAAACACGCACCCCGCGCATCTACCACCACCGGTAGTCAACATCGGACCATCGCACGGCGAACCGTCGCTACCAGCGGAACATTCCGCCTCACACGGCTACGTGCCCAACCATGGAAATGCGGTGCCCATGCACAATCATGGGGGAATAGCTGTATCAAACCATGGAGTACCAGCGTACGGTGTTGCCGCATACAATCACGGAATAGTGCCCAATTTGGGAATTGTGCCGCAAAACCCTGGAGTAGCAGTTCCAAGTGTGTACGCTCCTGGTTCGGGATATCAGTTCCCGCAAATGCCACACCCAACTCCGTCATACGGAATGCCGGAAATGTCGCCGCCATACGGACCGGTCTCCCAAACCGCGCCGTTGTCAAATCACGCTGGCTACCCGCCCGCACCCGACGCCACGCCATACGTCGTACCGGTCACCACGACCACTGCCGCACCGACCACGGAGGTCGCGCCGCCAACTCCCGCCGTTTCTGCGACGACTGCCCACGCTACGACAGCGGCATCACAAGCGCCCATCATCCCGACGCTAGCGCTGAGTACTGCCAAACCAGCACAGTGGCGAGCCACGTTTAAGGAGGGTAATCTAAATCAGTACCTCCGCAGCTTCGAACAGTTTACGGCTGCATTCACGTACACGGACCTGAACAAAACTACGACATTCCGTAGTACGTTACGCGGACGAGCGGAAGCAATCGCTCTGAACATTCCGTTCAACACGCCTTGGGATGAATTCAGGCGTCGTCTCCTGGAAGGATGGGAACCCGCCGCCCGCCGACAATCGAAACGAGACGACTTCCCGTTCTTGAAGCGTGAACGGAAAGAAGATGCCGAACATTTCCTTGAACGGCTACAAGCCATAGCAGAACAGGTGTTCGATGACGTCACACCTGAGTTTCTCCAACGAACTGTTATTTCGCAATTTGTCAATGGTCAGCCTGACCATATTGCGGATAGACTTTGTGTAATGACATTCACTTCGTACAGCGACGCACTCACGGCTGTACTGAAAGCAGAGAGTCGACACCAACGGATCAAGAGGGACCGACCACACGATACCCGCCGAGCGGACGCTACCTACCACGGGTACGTCAACGACACGGAAATGAATGACGAACTTTCATGTGCGATCGGACAATCGAACCATTGGGATACGCCCACTCCCGATCAGATCGCTGCGTATTACGACCCCGCCGATAGCGACACGACCGGACTGCAAGGGTGTGAGGAACATTCAGTCCCTTCCTGCTCTCGCGAATGGGTTGCGGAAGCATTCCAGTGTGCTGTCAGTGATGAGTGCGGACAATATGGTGAGAACACACTGTACTCTGTCCTACGAGCCAACGCTCAAGCTCGTGGCGACCGTCCGACGCCTCATGGTCGAACTGAAATATGTTTCTTCTGCAAGAAACCGGGACACAGATGGGTACGGTGTTTCCGTTTGAAGGACATATTGGTACGAAACGGAATGAAACCGTTCCCGCCACGCTCTGGCGCAAATCGGAATAACGGACAGATCGGTATACCGAACTTGAACTCTCAGCCATTGGCTACGACGCCACCGGCCCAGCCACCACCACAGGCCAGGCCGTCAAACTAAGGGAGGAAGGAACTGCGGAGCAAGAACCTTCCGTTAAATCGAGCTACGCTCAAAGCTCCAAACCAGTGGTTGTGTCCACAGCCACGAACACGACACCGCTCAAGTTGGCGCCGACACCACGGGCCCTTCCGCTCCTCGAAGGGGTGTGCGCCAAGTGTGCTTCGTCGACTTCAGGTACGGAATCCCTCCACGAAGGGGTGTCGGAACCATTGCCACGCAGGCCATCACGGACTAATCATCACGAAGGGGTGTCGTCACGCACCGTCAGACAGATTAAGGTGGTTCCCGTCGGACCCGAGAAATACTCCCTGGACAGTGATACCATGACATCACCGGTCTTGTCTCGGATGATCTCAATACGCCAAGCTGCACGTGTGCGAGCATTGGATGTGAAATTGAACGGACAAGAATGGTTGTCGGACTATTCAACAGCGGACATTGTTGCCGCTCAGCAAGTCGACCCGAGTGTCGGAGTCGTACGACAGTGGGTATTAAACGGAACGAAACCCACGTCAAAGGAAGTCGCCCGCTACGGTGAGGAAGTGAAAACTTTGGTTTCACGATGGACTTTGTTAGCGCTACAGGATGGAGTCCTCATACGTACTACCAAGCCGGACCCAGCTGGTCGGACTGTTGTACAAACTGTGTTACCAGCGGCATTACGAACGGTGGTTCTACACCAACTCCACGACCTCAAGGTCGTAGGCCACCTCGGAATACAACGGACTGTTGAGAGAGTAAAGCGCCGGTTTTACTGGCCAGGTCTCGCCTTGGATGTTGCCCGCTGGTGCGCCCGCTGCCCGCAGTGTGTGTCACGAAAAGGAAAACCAGCGCCCAAGAAATCGCCTCTAACGCAACTACCAACTGGGGCGCCATTTGATCGTATTGCCATGGATATCTTAGATACCCATAAAGTTACCGGACGAGGTCACAGGTACATTCTTGTCATATCGGACTACTTTTCAAAGTACACGGACGCATTCCCGCTCCGCCGCCATACGGCCAAAAATGTCGCCGATGTTTTGGTGAATCGTTGGATCGTGTACCACGGGGTACCGAAAGCCATACACAGCGACCAAGGAACGGAATTTGAGTCGTCGTTATTTCGGAGTGTTGTACGCCTTCTGGGCGCCAAGAAAATTCGGACCACGCCCTACCGCCCACAAAGTGACGGTCAAGTCGAACGATTCAATCGGACTTTGTTGAATATGTTGAGTGCATTCGTCAGTGATCGTGGGAATGACTGGGATCTGCACTTACCATATGTACTCATGGCGTACCGCACCTCGGTGCATTCTTCTACTGGGTGTACACCACACCTGATGGTATACGGACATGAATGCAATTTGCCTGTTGACTTGATGTTTCCTTCGTATGACCCAGAACCGCTACCTCCATGCGGACCTGAATACGTCGAGTATCTCCGAACTGCCATCAGAGCTGCCCATGGGTTTGCGCAAGACCATCTGCAAAAAGCTGCAACCCGCCAGAAAATGGGGTATGACGCACATGCGAAATCTCGCCCTCAGTTCCAGCCGGGAGAATTGGTACGGTACTACTACCTGCCCCTCACTCAGAACAACAAATTCGCCCGACCCTGGACCGGACCCTGGAGAGTCCTGGAACGCGTAACTGAGGTAGACTATCGAATTGCTCTAGTCTCCAATCCACGAAATACTAGAGTCGTCCATCTGGATGTCATCAAACCGTACGAAGGCGATGCACAGTTGCTGAACCTTCAACCTCAAGTCAGATCGCCACCTGAGTCGTCAAGTAGCACAGACTCCAAGACCGAACCATCGAACGATCCCCTGGAGCTCCTCAAGGAATTCCTTTACCCTTGGGACGTCACCGTACAAGACAAGTCGTCAGATACAGATCGGACTACCGAGACTGATACTTCGTCATCACCCGCCAGTCGGAGAAGTCCCGCAATCGGACCGCGACGCCGTCGCCAGAAGCGAAAATCGCGCAAGTCGAACTCTAGCGCTTCACAGCGAGCGCCAAAACCCCGCGGACCCAAACCCGCGATTGTTACGGACTCATCAACAAGCGAGGCTACGCCCCAGCCTGCTCCGTACCATCGACCCAGACGCACGATTCGCCGCCCAGCCCGGTTCAGATAACCACGGCTGTGCCAAGGGACTGATCTCTATGATGATGAATAAATGCCTGTCTATTGGACTATAATGTCATATCACCCCAAAATATATTTATAATATAATAATATTATGTACATATTCATTTCAATAACCATTTTTATGTACTGATGTCAGTGAGGCAATTTTCATATATAATATTGATATGACGTTATAATATTGATGCTGGCTACGATGCTATAATGTGGTATACGTGTGTTATGCATTGCATATAACTTCGTACTTCTCCATACCATCTCGCGCCTGTTGCGCACTACCTAAATATTGCATGACTAACAATTCCACCCATGTGTCAGCCGTCATGTCCTGCCGTGAGTAAGATCACTTTGTCGCGGACGAGGTGAGAGGATAGCCGTCTTCCGAGCAAGCGTCTGATAAGAGCCTCTGCTCCCCCTACGCACAATTCAGGGGAATGCCCTCCGGAGCAGAATTCAGCTATGAACAAACCTCTGCATTCCAACGCGCGATCTGTCATCACATTCATTAAAGATTATGCAACGCACCACGGCAGGGCCGCCCAGATCACCCCATCACCCCTCATGATAATATCAGCGGTTCCATTATCTACGGCACTAGATGAAAATGAACGGACTGAGCAAACTTCTGTGAGCTTGGTATTTATACCTCAGCATATGTACGGACAGTGATCATCTGTTATAAACAAGTTGGTCAAAAGTTTATTGTGTGCTAACTGTGCAGATAAGGAACGGACTAATTGTAGGAGTTCACACGGAAAAGCATGAAGCGCAAATAAACACTGAAGCCGCCCGCGGCACCCCCATAAACATTCCCAGTTAACTTCAATAGAGAGTGGAAGCACGCAAAAAGGTGCAGTAATTTTGACTGTATGCTAGACGGACAGTGAAATGATTGGATTGCGTTATCCAGAAGTTTGTGTTGGACTATGGGAAAATAGAGCAGCTGTGTGCTAACCTACTGCCCCGCCTGACTGGTGTGATGAACCAGAGCTTTGATGTACACGCGTTGCCTAGGTGATGGACCGCCCCCTCTTCGCACGACTGAGAGCCGAGATGGATCAAGCGAACGTAAAAAGACGTATAAGACAATAGACCGAGCGCACCCCCCGATTGTGGAAAACCGCAAAAGACACTGTCAGCACTTTGTGTGTGTACGGATGCCAGATAAGCAGGAAAGTTTTAGAAGTGGGTCATTCTGGCTGCGGACACTGGAGAGTTAACATCTAGCGGAAAAGTGTTGAATATCAACAGTGTTCTTGTGAGACAATTGACTATATCTTGTGGATATTTCGTATGGCAATTGCACGGACTTTTGCCTAGTATTTCACGGACTGTGTGAATAATCCTGATACGCACCTTGCATTAGGATAAAAGTCGGACTAGTGAGTGTGGGCTCACGCCAGTGAGCGAAATTCGAACTATGTCGTCTTCCGACAAGGAAAGAGACAAGCCACCGGACAAGAAGACGGCATCTGATGCCGATAATAACGAACTGCCACTTGCCGTGAGGATAGTGGAGGCTGGGGATGAGCCGGAACATCCCATCGTACTTGGAGAATCGGCGACAGCCGACAGCGCACCGGGAACAGTTTCCCCTACCTCGGACCCGATCACGATATCGGATACAGAAACGGCCTCTGGGGCCGAAACGGACATTCGGAAGAAAGTGATGGCGAAACTCGTTCAACGTGGAGAGCGTCATACGCCGAGTCCATCATCGGACTCGGTGTCGGACTTGAGTGCGCCTGACTTCCAGCGCCTGGAAGAAGGCGGGAAAATTGTCGAACAAGCCATGGCTGCTAGAGACGCAGCTAAAGCCACGGCTAGTGTTACTTCGGACTCCGGACCAAAACAAATGATGGCTACTCCGCCAGTGACAGCCACACGACCGACTGCCGTGTCGGCTACTTCGCCTGTTTCAGCCAAACCGGCCAAACCCGTACGACCTCTCGCGTTGCTCCCGCACGCGACGACATCGCGAGGATATTCCTCGGCATATACGGACTTATTCCGGACTCAGGGAAATCATGAGTCACGGGATCTACGACAACGGACTTATCGCCGTCAAGTTGACGAGTTGATGGAGCTCGTACCTCGTCCTCCCACACCCCACGGGACGAGTCCAATCGACTGGAACGCGGTTCCACTCTACGACCGGAACCGGCACGCAGGATATGGACATGTCCATGATTTTTCCGTACCGTCGACACTGACAGAGAGTCAGTACTTGACTCTGATGCCGCTACGCCTCGGAACAGGAGGATTCGACTGCCCCTTCTGTACCAGTGAGGAGGAGTCGGAACGTGAACGGACCTGGCCCACGGTGCCTCGCCGGGCCCCACTTCAGACCCCACAGGAGCTGGATGCTCATGTTCTGGCGTATCATATGCCATTTGTACGTTTCTTTGTGTGCCCCGCACGAGACGGGTACATGACCCTAACGCTTTCGGACATGATACAACATATCTCGATGCCCACGGCGAGTCACACGGACCGGTTCCCCATTTTCCAACGGGGATCACTAATGGCCACCGAGAATATGGTAACTCGTTTCGCCAAGCGATGTGGGGTTGACATGCAACCCAATCCGAACTATCGGCCGCCACGCGTACCATCGCACGTACCCATCTTCCGACGGACGCCGGAATCGGTACTCACTTTCGGCATCTGGGCGATGGCGCCCGCGGTGATGTCACAGTACCCGCCAAATACCGCACCGGAGGTCCAACTGGTACTGGACCGTATCGAGTTTGCCCAACTGAAAACGAGGGCCGACGAAGCCAAGGTCGAACGGATGGTACGGGACATCCAACTGATTAATCGTCACGTCCGCTACCGATAGCCTGGGGCTTTCTATTTCGACCGCCCTGTTGTATATCGGACCTCGGCCATGAAGGCCGCTGAATCTCGGACCTCGGCCATGAAGACCGCCGAACCACGGACCTCGGCTTCACCAGCCACAGGAGTTTCAACTCCCGCACGGAGTTCGCCCTCGGGGGCGATACCCAAGAGTCGGACTGTTGAGAGGCCTACAGCGCCTAACGTTACGGACTATAGAGTTCGGGAGGGACTTGTGCCACCCCCGGACGAATATCCGCCCCTGCCAAGTCGACCTACGGTCGAGACAGACGCGGCTGAATCCTCAGACTCAGTTAAAACTTCGGACCCAGCCGAACCTATGGAAACGGCTAAGACTACGGACTCTGTGGATAGAGAGCCTTCCCCAAGGACGGCTTTTCAAGCCCCAGCTACGGACACTGAGTCGCCAATGGAGTGCGACCAGCCGCCACCACTTCGGACTATCGAGGATGAACCAGAACCTCGACAACGTCGGACACCCGACAGCAGGCCGGACTCTCCCATGGAGCCGTCTCGCGGCCTGATCACTTTCGGACCACCTCCTCCGTACCTGGATTATGAGGAGGAGTTGTTGCCCCCAACGACCACCTTGGTTACACGAGCCAACGACCCGGACAGGCCTCGGCTAAGGATGGAAGTCCTGGAGGACCAGGATCCATTACCTCGCGACCTGGAGGTCAATTTCGGACTTCACGGATCTGGTGAGTTCGGTGCGGACTACCAGCTACTTCGCCAACACGGGCAAAGGTTGCTCGAACGGACTTTACCCGGACTACAAGTCCTCCCCGGAATTAACCCGGATTTCGCCGAACTCTACCAGGACGACAACACACGTCGTCTTCCTGACGGACTCGGACCGCATCAGTCGTACTGGATGGAGCAAATCACCCAGGCTGCAACGGACGCGGACCCTCTACTACTAGCGGAAGATGCCGAGCATCACCTCCCGTCGTTGGCACTGGCCAGCGCGGACGACCTGGCGCTTCAACATCTGCGAGCTATCCGCCGCGGATACGTACTCGCCATGGACGCGCACATCCGCCAGGCGGAGTATAACGCCATGTCTCTAGGATTCGGGATGGGATCGCTACACGAGCGACAGACCCCGACAGCCCCGCACCCTCTCCTGGAGGAGAATCGACGACTCCGGGAGGAACTTCGTACTGCGGAGCAAAATAATTCGAACTTAGGAGAAGAGGTACGGGAGCTTAGAGCCCGCCTCTCTACTACTTCGTCCTCGTCTTCGTCGCCGGAACCTCAGGGAATCCCTGACGAACTTTGGACGACGATTGTGGCGGTTCTACCGCACTTGCCGGCCGATGACCAGATGCGGCTGATGCAACAGGCATCGCCAGCCGCCCGGCCTCCCGCGTCACGGAGACGCGACCGTCAGTCGGACTAAATTCCGGACCCCAGGGCACAGCACCAGGATAGCTGTGTCCTGTACATATCGTACTAACCATACCATATGATATATATGTGTGTAATTCGAACCAATTAATCCTGGTCATTTTCAGGTGTTCCGGACTTTAAAATGATTCCGTTCTATTAGGGAACGTAGAGGAGTATTTTCACATTCCAATGATATAATATGTATATATATTTGTGATTCTTTTAACTGTGATTTATGTGTTGATTTATGTGTTTCATCGTCACTGTCGTTGTTTTAAATGTAGTTGTCAAATGTGTTCATATCATCTTAGTGACTGTTGACTGACTGACTAATGACTTTATTTTGACAGTTAGAATTTTTATTGTATCCATTGCTTTATCATCGTCTCGCGCGGTGAATGTGTTTCCCTCTAGGACTTTTAGCTTATCATGTTTAGATTTTTGGACAGTTAGGTTTCGGGGAGGGTAAATTCCCAGGGGGTAATTTGACGAAGGGGTGTTTTGTAGAATATTTATGACTGTTATGGCCCGAAACCCGCCCCTGACACATTCTCCCACTCGACATACACGGCACAGATTCATCACATGACTTCATACTTACTTACCTTACGTCACCGGGCACGCACCGTCCTCGCACCACATCTACATGTAAACAACACTGCTCACGTTAACACTTCCAACAATCCCACCAATCACCACATTCCCAGACACATGACTCCGCCCACACAGACATGACATCACTTTCCCGCCATTTCACATGAACACCTGCCACATTACGCGGGAAAACCCACACACATCATGGACTTAGCCCCGCGCTTTCCCACGGACATTGTAGTAGTTGAGAAATCTGTTGAAGAGAAAGGTTGTATTGAGAGGTACTAAGCCAAAAGATTGTGATTAGAGGATATCAAATTTATACAGGACTATTAATACTTCGGACTATTGTGGGGATTACGATTGAATGTGAGAGTGATCGTACATCGGACTTAATCATCCAAATAAACATCGGATATTGTTGAAACTGACGTCGGACTTCCTGTTGGTGTGTTCACGCACAACATACATCGTACTATTCGATCAGTGGGCGTAATAGCCGCCCGAAGAACTCCGCTATTCCGTCACAATATATTTCTTATTATTAAAATTATCTTTGTTATTTTCAACAAATATACTCGAAGCCAATTTCAGCGAGATAATAAATACCATATTTATTATTGTATATAAAACAGTATCTTCTTCATTCAGCATCGCCATTAGGGGCTTATACTAATATATTGATGTCATTATTTTAATATTGCTAATGAATGCACATGAAAGCCAAATATATACCAAATCATCTCCAAAAAAAAATATAACCCCTCCCCCACCACCCAACCACCCCCCCCCCCCCCCCCCCCAAAAAAAAATAATAAAAGACACATTGCGATATCATAGTTATCTTGGAAATGCATGTAAACTGGAACAATTTTCATAATTCTGATCAAAACTATATTGTATTTTAGTTAATGTCAAACACCACAGATGAACAATTGAACCTCTTAGGTTGGCTTGTATTTAATATCGATCATAAACGACCGGTTATAACCGCGGATGCATATGTGGGTGTATTGAAATTCTTATGTTACGTTTAATTTCAACTTGTGCCAAGTTCACGGTGTATATCATCATCCATCTTCATCGGTCTCACATACAGGGTGGGCTGAAAAAAGGTACCCAGTACCCTACATACTAGTCCCGGTATACAGTTAATATCATGAGTATGAACTTGAATTTAATAATGTGACATATTGTCGTCACGACTTGATACACAGACCAACAGATTTTTATGATGTCATAATAAATAGGACCTGTAAGTCACGTGACATTTCGGTGTGATCCTGGGGACCAACAACATACACCTTTTCTGTTACTTAAGTAATTTCAGTTATCATTGAAATTGTACTCATGTTGAACAAAAAGTGTATGTTTGTTTGTCTCCAGAATCACACCACGACGGATCGTGACTTGCCAGCACTGTTCGTTTACAGCGAAGTCATTCATCACTTCAGAAATATAAAAACTAGCCAATTCCTGCCATGGACTTCGTCATAGCAAAATTCCAAAGCAAATATGTTTAATTGAAAAAAATAAAAATGATGGAAGTATTTATCACTTGTCTCATTACAGCATAACATTGAAGATCACTCCCATAAAAAGCACGAAACCCCAACTGTGTTAAAATTGGTGCTGCAATTTCAGGGTACTGGGTGATTGACCAATCATCGGCCATTCTGGTTCACCAAGAAGGATCAATCAAGACACTGGTCATATTTGCCTTTTGAAATTCATCACTAAACAGGTGTATTATCTTTTGTTTATATTTGGTTTTACATGCATCTGTGATCATTGAAATTCAGTTCAAACACAATTTGCACTGTTTCTGCCAACTTCTGGGACTCTTTTGTTCAGCCAACCCTATCAAAAAGGCAAACTCACTAATAATTGATTGTATGATTTATGGACCCTACCAGCAGTAAATATACTGTTTTGCCTCTTTTGTTGGTTACACTATCCACATAGTGTGAGGAATGGTGGACAATATCCATTGTGTATATCTGCAAATGTTTATAGCACTTTGATCATCAGCCAACAAATGCCAACAACACAAGCCGAAATATAATGTACCAATAGCGATAAACCAACGCATTTGGTACATATACACAATGCGTAACCCGACCTCGTACATGGACATATCATCACCGTTATTATACAGAAAGCAAGTTGGAGCCATGTCTGAATAAATACTCATCCTGCTCCACTGGTACTGGCAGTCTAGTACTGGTATCACCCTGCTTTACTTGGCATCAAGTTGACTTGGCATGAGAGTGTAAGTATCAATCTATTACTACCAATACAGTCAGATTTTGATGATGCTAACAACAAACGTAAAATACAACATTTTGCGATAGAAACAATGGGTACTGTTTTATTACTTAGCTGATCAGGTATTTTTTTAATCAATACGGTACTATCATCCATTTATTTTGTTCTGAAATAATTTGAATTCAGGTAGCATTGTATGTTATTAGAAATATTAACTGTTTAAAGCTTTTATTTCGCTAACACGTCCTAATACGCGGTGTCTTTGCCACACGTGTCCCAGTGTTTATATGGCTTTATTGTATCATTAATGGCCCCATAAACCCCTTTAAATTTATTGAAACCAATGGAGAATATTCATACAAGACTGTGTGATAACATCGTATCTATAGAGTACCATGAGTACAGGTCACGCCTACTTATAACTTCTCCTCAACAGGATATAACACCCTATAGGTGTGAACTCAGAGCTTAAGAACCTTCTACGTGAATCAATATGCAAGATAAGTCGTATCACCTTGGTTGTTGACTTGGACAATCCATAATCAATATTGAATCAGCTTTCCTATGGATGTGCTGCCCTACTGTGGATAGCTTATAAGCTTGACAGGTAATCCTGCATCAAGGCAAACGAATGTCAACATAAAATAATGGTCAGGAATCAATTTGGAACTATGGATGTATCGATTTGGACACTGTGATTTAACACTGATACACCTGGATGGCATTGAAACACTTCCAATGTGACGGAACTGCTAGAACAATTTTAGTACTGTTGTCACAACATCTGTCATGAAACATCAGTTACTGCATGTCGTTCTGTCATATAAATCATCGCACCTATGGAATCCATAATACTGTTCCAGTTCCTTATTGTTCCAGTTCTTTATTGTTGGTAAATTATGTTTAATCCAATCACTATACATTAGGAAAGTCTATGTCTCGACATACCAATGGCTTCAAATTATGGGACTTTTCATGTTCACATGTTGCTCAGTAACGATCGATATGCCAGCCGATTTGTTTTCAGGTCACCTTGATTTGTCAATAAAACATGCCCTTATATATTGGAGGAACAATGATTCACCAATAACAAGCAGGCGTTCTCAATTCGACAGAGCGCTGGTAGTAGTACCATATAGTATATCATTCATGATAATATGTGAACGTTCAAACGTTCACATCTGAAGTACTTTTATCTCGGAAGTAGCAATTTCCGATCCATTGACAACCGAGCAAAATCCATTAATCTTTCCTGAAAAATCTCGCAAATATCACTTTTTATTCGGACCCTATGTACTAGATGGATTCAGTTTATCAGGCGGAACACACTTCGGTATGAATTATCCACATCATTGCATATATGCGAGGTGGATATAGGTATCACGGCAGTTCGTTAATTGCAATGGATTTAAGCTCTTTTCATCAACATTTCCACTGAAGCCTCTCACTTACAAAATTATGCAATATGATATGTCTCATGTTGCTTTTTTGTATTCTGCTCGACAACCAAATGGCTTTAAAGCTACAGTGTATCAGGAAAATCGCCCAAAATAAATTCAAACACACTACTTCGTGTTGCCAAAGCTTCTTCGAAATGGCATGACATCCAATTCAGAAATGGTTTTCAGAAATTTGATATATTTGGGATATACTAGATACAAGTAGACATAGGTAGTATTGAAATATACATGTTATGCAAAATGGAAGTATCGAAAAAATAATACAAGGTTAGAAATGAAGTAATTTGTAATTACAAGAAAAGTAATTAGGTAGTACAGAAGTAATGAACCCTGTTCATACTCACATTAAATTTGTCCAGATGTTCTTGAAAGTATTTCGGTCAATCTTGAAAAGGACATGATATTCCCCATGCAGTCTCACATTTGCTCCAAGAGACGGAGGAAATTCAACCTCATTCTAGACTAGTAGTTCGAGATTGTAATTTCCACGTCGAGCAGATTGTACAGCCGTCCTATATTCTGGTATGCCACACTGATCGCGTTGTGAATCAATCAATAGTTCGCATTCGACTAGCGTTATCAGTCCCATGCTCGTCCTTGGATTCAATCAATATGTGTTTTTTTTCAGTAGTTCAGGTAAGCACAAAGTCATCAATGTGAACGCATCTTTGGATTTTCCCTGCATAGTTCCCTGCTATTATGTCAAATAAATGGTGTGGGAAACTAGACATGTGAGCATACATCTGTAGGTATAGTATTTTACAACCCACTATCAAAATACACATTCTTGAATGGGCCATTATTTGCATAAATGTGCCTTAACTCGGCACTACAGTAATGATTATTATGTTGGAATTGCTCATTGTTTCTGATGTAGCTCTGCAGTCCGTGATGCAGAATTCAATGCTGATTTCTGGAATCTGTTTCCGAGTAAGAACTCATAAAATATCCGCACTATTGATGCGAGGATAATGCACATGCAAAATTGATGAAGTCATCACATCACATCAACTGTCGTAAAATGCCAAACCTACTCGGCGTGACTGGTGTTATATAGCGAACAGTTAGCCAAATATTCCATGTTTACTGAAGCATGGTAGGGACGAGAGGCTTGTTGAATAATTCAATATCACACAGTACATGTACAATAAAATACATACTTATTATGCAGTACGAGTGATACGAGCGATATATATATATACAACATGCAAAATGGAACAAATCTACTGTAAGCATATAACAGTGTGATATAATATGACAATGACTCTGTATCGCAAAGCTTGCTCCGAATTACAGAGTGTGTGTTATTTCTCCTTTCAGAATAACCGTTGGGAAACATCAAGATGGTATCATTGTGCGGCGTTAGCCGTACTATATCTGTTAGTGTAATTTTAACCCCATGGTACTACTGGTGAGGAGCTTGTCCATGCGTGGACTTATTGCTACCGAATTAAGTCAGCGATGACATTATCCATATTTTATGTCATAATCTAAGATTACAACAAAGTTAAGTAGCAAATATTGAACAAAGAAAGCACACACCTTGGTCATTTGTGGAAAGTGCAACTAAAACACATTTTGGCAAGAATAATGGACGAGTCGACAAACAAATGCGAGTAACAATCAATTTTCGCTTGGACAAGCTCGGCACCAGTATTGGAGGTTCTATGGTAGTGTAAGACCATCTACGAGAATTGTTCTCTGTGAGAGGGAAGTAGAGAGTTATTACAATACGAGTTCGAGTTACAATACGATTCGAGTTCATTGTTTCATATTGTTATCAAAGCGGACATCTTTGTTGTTATCAAACTAATCAATAGGCTTTAAGTTGATTTCCAAATATTGAGCAAGGGAAACACACACCATAGTCCTTTGTGGAAAGTTCAACCAAAACACATTTGGGCAAGAATAATGGGCAACTCAACAAAAGAGCAGGTGAGAATCAATTTACGCATGGACATCAAAATATTCGACAGGTTGTCATAACGTTCAGGTTCACAATTAGAATTTTCATATCACATAGAAACAAGACCCACAATATTTTGTTTGGTTGTTTAACCAAGAAATGGGTTTCGTGTCTACTTATCCTTGATTTTTTTTCGTGTTCACTCAGCCTCGAGTACTGGTTCTACTCTCCTTTGTCCCTGTGGCCGCACACGTAACCTCAAGTTCTGCTGTTGTGATGCTTGTATAGACAACATGTAGGCTGGTTAATTTTCCAATATGTCACGTGATAACAAAGTCCATAATTCCCTGGATCGGTTATTGAATCAGCTCCTGGGATCAATGAGATTGTATTGATATGGTAGTTTCAGATAGATTTGACCAATTGATAAGATATCGTGATTGATTCCAATCGATAAACTTTCTGTCATTGAATTCCCGAGGGAAGAATGAAAAAAACATCAGATGATAGTGAACAAAAACATTGCATCGAATAGTCCCTATGTCTATAACCATAAATATAATCCTACAAAAAAGTTACATGGAGCGTTGCTTGCTGAAGATTGCTCATATCGTGAGTTAGAGATGATCTCGATTTTCTGATGTATTATATTTCCACTAATTTTTTCTTTCTTGCATGAAGCTTCCACGACTCTCTTGCATGAAGCAACTGGTGAACCGTGAGGATTGATTGTAAGATTTGATATGGGAGGGGTGCTGATTATGTCCGACGTGAATATTACAATCTTGGAATTTTAGTGAAATTGTCTTAAAATCTAGTCATCTTTTGAAGCAAAATGCGAGATAATATGTCAGTTGATATGTGTCTATTATGTTCATCTTGAGTTAATGCAAATGAACAATGTTGACTTAAGTTCCGTCTTCTCGTGATATGAAACTGAGAGTGGTATCAAAATATCCTAAAGAACAGCTGTACAGATTTGTGTAATTGTTAACTGAATTGATATTAAAAATAAATATTGTTAGTAGTGTTAATGCCAATAGTACATATACAATATCACACACGATTCAATCAATCCAGCGTATACAGGGTCATTCCTCGTTAATAATATACTTTTATTTATTATTATTTGTTTAAACTTATGTTTTAGACTGTCCAGTATGTCCCATGTATCAATTTTGTGAGTTGGGTGTTGACACTGTTACAGGAACTATGGCAACATGAAGTAGTTAAACAACAGATGTGTTTGTTTTCTTCTTGGCCACTATCCCGAGACATGTAGCTTTAAAAGCTTTTTGTTGTCAGCAGAATAAAAAAATTGGAGCATGATACACACCAGGTTGCATAGTTTGGAAAGTGATAGCTTTCCTGTTGATGAGAACGAACAATCTGCAGTAATGCCTATAACCGCCTTAGACAAATGCATTGACGTGGATAATCCACACGGGAGTGTTATCCACCTGATAAACTTAGTCCATTTAGCCTCTAACGGATCGAATTGAAAAAGTTTTATTTGTGAGTTTTTGAAGTGGGATATGTTGTCAATTGATCGAAAACTGCTGCTTTTGCGAAGACAAAAAGTACTTCAAATATCAATGCTCAAATTGCAATTGCATGAATAATGTAATGTATATGGTGCTGTTCAACTCACGTAAAACTGAAATACTTTAGTTTCAGTAGCTGTGTACTGTCCATGTATGAAAGTGTGTCCCAAACTCTGAATGCAATGTCCCATGATCGATGAATGACTATTGTTCCTATGACGAGAGCCATGTTTTATTGACAAAATCAAGGTTGCCCGAAACAAAGCCACATGGAAATCGATACTCATTGGTCGATATTAATTGATACGTAAACGATAAATAATCCCATACCTTATAGCCTCATCGAGATGTAGACCTTCGTATATACATTATATACAGGTATGTATGTTTCCCATAATACGTGATTTTGAATAAGTACAATGCACATGTAGCAACAAGGAACTTACTTTCATTACTATACGTTGGATTCAGTAGATGTGATGACATAGACAACACAACAACACAACCATACATTTATTGCAATGTTATTGGCTATTTTGTTACATTTGAAACCATTCAATACTCTCTAGACGCTCCAGTGTATATAGTTACTAATCGATTCAAATGCATTCTTCCAAGATGACATTCATTTCCTTGATACAGGATTACCTGCCAAACTAATAAGCTATCCACAGCACTACAGCGCATAGAAGAGTTGATTCGCTATTGATTATGGATTTTGTAAGTCAATCACCACAGCAATATGATTGATCTCGTATATTGATTCACATAGAAGATAAATCCCTGAGTTACCATCCATAGAGGGTTATATTTCGTTGGAGGGATTATAATCATAGGCATAGCCAAAGCCTAACAATATTAACGAGATGAATTTTCTTAATTGATTGAATTCTCACTACACTCGAGAGTTTATTATGAGCAAGTTTGTGAATTTGGGACAATAAAACAAGATACTATATGGACCACGTTTGACAACGCGCCAGATGTGTTGTGGAGTTTTGAACGATTTTTTATTCCAACTGGCATAAAAAGCTACTATAACTTTCTCAGGACAACATTAATTCTTGATAACGCCATACTGATTTTGTTGACCAACCTATTGGCCAAGTAACATACCAACAGTCATTGACACCAAGTGCCAGCACCAACTAAAACAGAGTACCACCAGCGCCAAACTACCAATACTAAAGCAGTTCGATCAGGATAATAACAATCTGACGAGGATGTCACTTTGATGATATGCTCATATACGAGGCTCATTTAGTCATTGTGAACCTGCAAATTTTGTTGTTTTGTCGGATTTGCTACACCGCATTCTGCTTGTTGAACGGTTGTTAGTTCATCATGCAAGTGCTATGAACATCTGCAAAATTGCATATGAGATGTTAATCACAGTTGATCACTTTACATCTGTGGCAAACATAAATGGCAAAACATCTGTTTATTGCTGGTAGGCAAATACAGATTGTTTGATGGTAACAATTATGTATTCAGTTTGATCAGGCAATGAATTATTCCAACATAATTGAGTTTGCCTTTATGATGTATATCAGTGCAATGAAGTTAAATAAGTGTATTATAGACATCTGCTATACTCAAGTTCAACACAAAACCTCTTATGATTTTTGGCGATAACTTCGTTTGGAATTGTCAGATCAATTTGAAAATTTATATGTTTCCATTTGGTACAAAACCATATTTTATCACCAAATTTCAGACTTCTATCTTGAAAACTAAAAAAGTTGGCAATCTACCCCAATGTTAAATGTTGGACACAAATCAGATCACAGGAATTCAAGCAAACTTTGGGATTTCATGATCTTTATTCCGCTAAGAAATGTAATATGAGGAAAGTTTTTGAGTTAGAATAATCATACAGGTGTATTCTAATAAAATATCATTCTTACTAGGTACTGTGCAATGTAAACATCGAACAACATGCCAAATTCTGTTCAGACTCGCCAATTTCATGTTTGATGTGAAATTTAACATTGGAGTAGATTGCCAACTTTTTCAATTTTGAAGATAGAAGTTTGAAATTTGGTTAAAAAATACGGTTTTATACCAAATGGAAACAAACAAAATTTCAAATTGATCCGACCATCCTAAACAAAGTTATCGCCAAAAATCATATGAGGTTTTGTGCTGAAATTGACTTTACACTTAGTCAACTTCGCACAGGTTAGTCAGCCCAATCGATGAAAGCTCTATTTGAAAATGTAAATACAATTGTCTATATATCGCTGTATCATTCCCACCTTTCACACAAGTAAATTATTTGCTAAATATATCCTATAGATGGAAATAAACACGAGTTAAGGAACATTTATCTGTTTTCACAGAAGTTAACATGTATAGGATAATTGTTATGTTTATAGCAGGTTGGGAGTCGGATTATGTTGTTACTTTGTTAATGTTGATCAGTCATCTTGTTTTTCTTGTATTCTGGACACAGCTGGCACTCGTAAAGCAGCGATAACTTGACACACACCCCTATACATGTATATATGTTCATTGCCAGTATACTACAAGTAATCTGATGGTTTCGTAGTTACTAGCGTATGAACCCATGGATGTAAACTTGATTCAGATTGTATGAGTGTGGAGGGTCCCAAAACAACTTCAGAAAAAAAACAGGTAAAAAGTGTTTGTATATACGTTATAACATGTGTGCTCGGTAACAGGTGTTTTGGTTTTCAATTGGCTTCTGTAATGCTGGGCACGTACATTGTGTAAATCTGAGTATGCTACATGTACAATATGTAATGCTGAGTAGGTTAACACGTGCGACATGTAAATACTGAATATGTCTATTGTTCATTACATGTTAAAAAATGTTTAGGAATGGTTAAATACAGCTTTTTGTTGGAATTTTATAAATAAACCTATCATTGTATCATCGAGTACATATGGCATATGACCCGTTGGTGTTTTGATGACATAGGATGGGTGTATAATTGTGACGTACTCTGACTGTTTTGATGTTCAGTTAGATGTCGCAAAAGGATATGACCCTTTCGGGTTTTTTATGACACACGATGGCTATTTAATTGTGACGTATCATTTTGATGTTCAATTAAGTGTCACAACAACATTGAAAATTCATACTCTTTCCATTGTTTTATCCAACTTGGTTATTATTTCAATTGTGGATGATAGTTGTAAAAGGCAAGATTAATTTCCATGGTAAAAACAAGCAAGAAATATTCATTTGTTCACCTCAGGTATAAGCAAATTGGCATAGCTTACCGATATAATGTCAGTTTAATCTACATTCTCGTTCACTATAATCACTCTGAACCCTAATGGAAGGTCAGCTCTCATTACATCGGACCCTAAGTGATGTGTGTTTATTTCCCAGCGAGGTAGCCCGCCAATCCCTGCGACTGGAGTGCCCCAAATCTGAATGGCTAAGTGTCTCTAACTGGAGATAAATTGAACGTATTTGGTTAACGCGTTAACTCCTTCAAAGAAACGAAATGATATCTCGATATTCTCGGCACGGTCTCTCGTGCATAGGATGTGCCTGCCTGTCGCTCACTCTGTCAATATCTCTGGCAACAGGACAGTAACTAGAGGCATTCGCTCACTCACTCGGTCCGAGGGGTGGCACCTTACAACACAGACGAACTAGAGAACTGGTCCGCATTGCTTCGCCACGGTGTCATTTAGCGTCGCCCGCAGCCCAGTTTGCTACGCGTGGGACAGCAATGCTAATGGGATCAGCACGCAATGGACACCGCTTAGATATTGTCTCTATATACAGACGGCTCGGCCCTAGTTAATTGCGCTAAAGTGCTTGGATATGAACATGTCTGGATATTTCAGTGTTAATATATGTAAATGCAAGGTTTGTGGTGTCTATAAGCATCGACAACGATCGTTAATAACAATATGAGAGTGATATCATCATATGACTACGGTTTCGTCGCCTCTTCCAAGTGCTATTTAAAGTGACAGCTCACGGGATGGTGTTCCCCGACAGTATGTCTCGAGGAAAAATTGATGTCCTCTCCGTGACCGGGATAATAGTTCTACTGTCTTCTTGGATATCACTGGAAGCCAAGGACACGGAGATAAAAACACACACTGGCAGAGGTGCGTATTGAGTTGGGACATTTCTTCAGTTGATAGTTTGTGGCATGGGTTGTATTATTTTGGAAGTATTTAGCGCTGGTATTGTATATCTCAAGATGTTGACATTTTGGAAGGTTTCGACTCTATGTCTCCATCTCTAATTGTGCCAATTATAGTTATCGAAAAACATACTGTCACTGAATATACTGAAACTCATTGATAATCAAAGAAATTACTATAACGCAAAATAACACATAATTTATCAGTGCTAATGATTATTACAGTCATGATTGATAGAGCTAGTGCAAACACATCACTTTGCTGTCCGCTTCCTTTACTATTATCACCATGATTACCACCACATCGAAAATGTCACATGTAAACATTTCCCCCAGCTGAGCAAGATGAAACAAACGTGACAGGCCGCCAAGTGCACGGAATGTGTCCTTGAGTACAATTTAGTTGTTATTAGCGATGGCCACAAGCCAAGCACGATGTACTGTTGTCCATACCAATACATGTACAGTAGGTACACGATTTCATTAGAAGCATTATCCCCCCCCCCCCCCCTCATAGTTAAGGTCGTTAATGTGTCATTTAGATTGATGCTGTTTCTTCTAAAAGCAAAGCGACAATAATATATTTTGAAGTTATTAAATTGAGGTGATATGATATTTAGATATTGTCGGTTGGAAATTCGATATAAAGCATGTAATACTTATATTATATGTCATCGATATAGCGTTTTGTGGTTTCCTTTTGTCCTCTTTTTATCTGACTGTTTCCATTTATCTGACAAAAGTTAATGTATGGATTTTGGACTTGCAGTTTTCCTGCAGAAGCTCAGAGTAATCTACGCGGATTTTCACTCTATGGTTTATGCATATCACAGTATTAACTTCCCCTGTTAACATACAAAATGCATCCAAAACTTGAACATCTAACTTCATAGGTCTAGAGCGGTTTAGAAAAAAGCAGTAAAAAAACTATCAGCGTGCCTGAAGGAATTCACGCCATGTTGATTGTGTTCAGATAGTGAAATAGCATTTCTGACATTCTGAAAAAAAGGAATCTGACAAAGTGTCACAGTAGTAACTGCCTATCATACATTCGGGAACCCTGTGTAACTTCGATACTGATTATATATTCCTAGTGTTGCAATTCGTCGGTGTTTTGAGACAACAACAAAATACAGAAACTCGTGAAAGGAAAGAGGTTGTTCAGATTTTATCAATGGAATTATCAGCGTTTTTTATGTCATGCAAACTAACTAAGGGGACACATGATATGTAATATTATATATGTAACCTGCTCTAGAAAGTTATATGGCACCTTGGTACTTATAAAGAAATGCTAATCTGAAAGTACTTGATAACACTTGTCGATTACATTTACAGTGGTATAATGTTCTGTTTGCACTAGGTCTAAGTGCAGGTACTTGTCCAATGTATGAACTACTTCCGCAAGTCACTTGCTGGTGATGTTTTTCAATACTTATCTCTAAAACACATCAGACATATGATGTTAGGACCCTCGTCAATGTTTACGTTTTGGGTGCATTTTGTATGCTCACATGGGAAAATAATATTGTGATAACCACAGAACCACAAAGTTAAAATCCGTTTAGATTACTATAAGTTTCTGCAGGAAAACTGACAGCCCAAAGTCAATACATCGACTTTTGTTAAATAAATTGAAATAGTTGGATAAAATGGCAACAAAAATGAAACGACAAAATGCTATTTCAATGACGTATGATATATTATTCATGCTTTTTTTTCAAATTTCCAACCAAAATAATATATGAACAGTATATATTAAGTATTTGTTTTCCAAATTGTACACAAGATAAACATATTCAATGGTTGGTGTGAGAAAGGTACAATTCGTGGACTCAACCAAAGGCCAATGCCTGTATTTTGATTGCTCAAGCGGTGAAGCCCATTACATTGTGTATTATTAACGGTAACATACATAAATGTGAAGGCATTGAAAAAGTGTACAAGGAGTAACATAAAATATGAAGCGAGTAGTAAACAAAATATTTACGAGTTGGACTCACAGGTAAGTTACAAACATCAATACATGTAAAACGAACAGAAACAGAATTACACCCCCCTTCCCCCTCTCTGATAATTCATGAAAATACCACTTTAATTTAATAACACCACAACATATTATTGTCATTTTGGGGAGTATTTTAATACCAGTAGTAGCGAGATACTCATATGAATAACCGATTTGTAACCACAGTGGCTACACCAAAAAGACAAGTATGATACCAAACACCAAACAATCCGCAAGACTAAACTCAAAATCCATGGACAAAATTTACACAATCGGTAGGCAAGTGTTATAGCAGGCGATTATCATAAATTCCGACACCCTGTGTAGAAAATTTTCACTACTATACCGTTATCTTTGTAGTGTTGCATGCCATCGATGATTTGTAACAACAACCAAAAACAGCCAGCCGTGACACGAAAGACTTTGTCTAGATTTCATAGATGGAAATATTAGTCTTTTTCCTTGTCATGCAAACTAACTAAGAGGCTGACTATTTGATATTATCAGCTCTAACACTATATACTTTTGAAGCTCACTAATATGTCACTATGGTACTTGAAACGAAACGCTACTCTGAAAGTACTTGATAACACTAGTCGACTAGAGTAAAGAAGAATGAACAGTTTAAATGTAGGAGTGCGTAACTCTTCCATATCCAAAGCGGTCATAATTTTGAGAGTTAATTCTCAAAATTTGAATCTTGATGTGCATTTGCCCATTCTCTATCAGTGACTACTTATCAGAAGTGTCATCGAATATCGAACTCAAATATTATTGTTTCCATTCGAAAGTCCTGAACAGAATGAAACTGTAACATTTGCTGCTATGGGAGTCTGTTATACGAATATTTGACAACTAATGGGTCACCCAATATTGACCAACGCCATCCTTGTGAATTGTGGATAAAGGAAAAAATCTCTCAAATTGGAAACCCTAGGTTGTCCATCAATTGTCCAGGACTGAAATTAATGCTTTTTGGAACATGAAATAATATAATGAAAACATTAATCATACTGGCACATGTTTGCACTAAACATATAATATTTCAGTACATTAAATGTCTATCAACCAACAACCACTATTATTAGTAATACAAAATTTTGAAGATGCCAACGAAAAACCTAATATTAAACCCCGGTTCAATTTAGGCCATGTTGTTTTTTTCTTTGTCTCCCGTCAGCGGGCGGGTGAAAATAGCAATTATTTTGAGAGAAAAACACAAAATTTTATGTAGTTCCTCCCCCCCCCCCCCCCCCCCAAAAAAAAAAATAAATAAATATCGAGGAAGATAAGGAACGGTTTTAATTTTGCCGTTATGCCCTCTGTTATTCAACAATAACGTATTTAATAGCTTGACAAACTGTCAAATGCCATTTATATTGCATTTTTGGCATGAGTTACTTTGCGAATGAAGATGTTATTGTGGTAGTAAACGTCTGTGTTTTTTTTCTGTGTTTCTTGTTTTTTTTTCCTGGCTTGCTGTTACTTTTCGAAAAAAAACGTTGACGGGAAATACACAACATAGCCTTATTCCAATTCATCACGCGAACTTTTCATCATTCCTCATATTTTCTTTCGCAGATATACTGTAGGCTCATTCAAATGTAGTCGTCAACATCAGTGAGATGGAAATGTCCAATGTGTTTGTATCCTACGTTGATGCGTTTTCGGCGGTCAAGCTACTTTTTGTTGTTGTAGTATAGCCGGTTGCTTTGTACATGTAAGCTATCTGATCACATATGATACACACCAGTAGTCACGATGATCGATCTCTCGGATGTAATCAGACATCTTTGTGTTCCAAATCTCGTTATCACGAGACTTTGATATCAATGGGATGTCATCTATAATATATGAAGAAGGTGGGCGTGCTCTGATATTCGCTGCATTGTTAGCAACCTTGAACTTGAAACACTTTCCTGCAATGAGAGCGTAATCGGAATGTTATATACAATTTTATTGGCACATACAATGTACAAAAACAGTGATACAGGGAAAGTTTGGACAGCATTTAGATATACAATGTTTATATGCGATATTTCAAAATCAAAGGGAATTTTAACTTGATTCCAAGTAGCTGGTTGAAATTCAATCTTACCAATGGAAACAAGATTGCCAACAATGCAAAGAATGATCGACCCCTTTGGGAAAATTGAATTTGAAACATTTAGAGGATCAGAAAATATGATGTATTGGATTGTGATGGCGCTCAGAGATGTGATTATTGATCGATGCCTTCGGGCGATGTATTCATACAAATTGTTTGTAGAATGCAGGTATTCTAAAGACTTTGTGATTACCAACATATAGGCCCGTGGAGATTTTTTTTTTAGAAAAAATTGTTAAAAACAAACTAGTTCTGATAAAAAATATTCACAAGATCGATGTCGGCAAAGGAACCCAACACATTGTTTGGTAGGGATGTATTAAAAAATGTACGACTCGGGATCAGGTGTTTGTTCACATGCCATTTGTAATACTAAGTAAGATACATGTACATCATGTAATGCTAATATTTGTTGTATGTAGCTTACAATGACAACTATACAGAAATGTTAAATACAGTTTTGTTGGCATGTTGATTATAAGCATATCATTGTATCATCAAAGCCATGTGGTACAGGGAAATTGCATGACTAAATCGTATGACTACACACTTGATGCAATATGATATTTACTAGAAAAGTCGCATAATTAAATTGAGTTTTGCATTTGGCAGGTATTTCTAGATATATTCTGTATTGGTGCCTCTGTGCAATTTTAGGATGTATTACCAAAAAAGCATGAAATAGGTTTTTGATGATATATTATGGGTGTTATGGGCATTGGTATGTACTATAACCATTCGATTGTATAAAGTGAGTCGCAACAAAAACTATTAATTCATAATACACATATATCTTAGAATGAGAATTGCTGAATTGTTGAAGAATAGTAATGATAATTGAAATCAAACAGAGTAATGTTTTTTTAGGGGGAAAATCAAATATCTGTTATCCTCATAGATAAGTGTACTTGACATACCTTACGCAGGTACTGTCAATTGAATCTACATTCTTATCAACTGCAATCACTTTCAAACCTAAGTGACCAGCTTTATTGAACCCAACCCTAAGTGATGTGTGCTGATTTCTCAGTGAGGGAGCCAGCACATCTCCGCGATTGGAGGACCCCAAATCTAGGTGTTTAAGTGTCCTAAAAAAAAACGGGACCACTACACCACATGGGTCTCCCTCTCTGTCTATGCCGTGCTTTTGATGCGCCTGCCTCAATATCGTCAGCAGCAGGACCCCTTAAGATTTCATTCACTCACTCGGTCCGAGGGTTAGCACCTAACAACATGCGCGAACCAGGAAACTGGTCGTATGTATTGCTTCGCTATGGCTTCATTTGGCGTCGCCCGTAGCCCAGTTTGCTATGGTACAGAAATGCTAGTAGATCAGCACCCATCAAGTGACACATGGATATTGTCGCTATCCGTTGGTGGGATATAAACACAACTGGATTATTGGTAGTGCTTCAATATATATGTAAATGCAAGGCGTGTATAATTGCAGTCATGGGCGGTGATCGCTATTAACATTAACAATTTGGCAGTGACAGCTTCCACAGACAAATTCAGTTTTGTCGCCTGTTCTAAGTGCTATTTAAGGTGACAGCTCACGGCATGATGTTCCCCGACAGTATGTCTCGAGGAAGGATTGATGTCCTCTCCGTGACTGGGATAGTAGTTCTACTGTCTTCTTGGATATCACTGGAAGCCAAGGACACGGAGATAAAAACAGACACTGGCAGAGGTGCGTATTGAGTCAGGATATACCCTTTATTGGATCATTTGTTACACCATTTTTATTATTTCAAACACAGCCAGCCCTGATATTCCATACTCTCACAGGTATCCAATTTTCTGTAGATCGACATCGATCAATGTTCCAAATAATTGTCTCTCGATTGTGCCAATTACCGAGTTACATAATGTCACGGTGACATTACTGAACACACCGTTTATATCAATTAATAGGCTTATTACAATGACCAGAGATAATACACATAATTACACACTACCAGTAATTATTACAGTCATGATTGGTAGATCCAGTGCAAACATTTCGTATGCTGTCCGCCTCGTCGGCTGTTATTACCACTGCATCGAAAATGTCACATGTAAACATTTGCCTCTAGTTGAGCAAGATGAAACAAACGTGACAGGCCGCCAAGTGCACGGAATGTGTCCTTGACTACAATTTTCACTGTAGTTATCATTAGCCATGGCCAGAAGCCAAGGACGATGTACCGTTGGCATATCAGTAGGTATATCCACACAAACTCGTTACTTGCATTAGTCCCCCCGCCCCTCCATTATTACATCGTGTAGACAGATTCAACTTACAATGCAAAATGACAATATGTTGTGAAGTTATGAAATTGAGCTTATATATGTATGTTTATATCTTGTTTTGATTGGAAAATTGATATAAGGTATGCAGATTCCGTGTCATTTAATTGTTATTGGTATACTGGTTCAATTTGTGCATCCTTTCTTGAAACACCGAGGATGCCCACTTTTTACCTCCATAATGCCTTTCACGAAAATACTCAAATGTTCAAATTTATCTGACAAGAGTTGATGTATTGGTTTTGTGGTCTGGCTGTTTCCCTAAACGTTCCCTAAACGTAATCTAAACAATATTTTCACTCCATGGTTTTGTGGATATCGAAATATTATTTTTTCATGTTAACACACAAAATGCATCCAAAACATAAACATTGATAAGCGCTCTAGCATCCTAGGTCTAGCGATTGTTGGAGATAAGTAGCAGAAAACATATCAGCATTCCTGAAGGAATTCGCTCCGTTCAAATTGTATTCTTCACGCAAAAACCTATAGTGAATGAACAGTTCTCTCATCCAGAAAAAAAACGCCAGAATGCAAAAGCAGGCGATTATCATAAATTCCGGCACCTTGTCTAACAAATTTCACTTCGATTCTGATATCTTTCTTGTGTTGCATGTCATGATTGTTCTGGTACAAAAAAAAAACAAAAAAACAGCCAATCGTGAAATGGAAATCTTTGTCGAGATCTTATCGATGGAATATTTTCCTTGTCGTGCAAACTAACTAAAAGACACACTCTGTGATATTATCAGCTTTCTTTACAAAGACTAAGATAAGATAAGATAAAATTTTATTCAACGTCGGCATTCATTTGATAACAAATAACATTAGTACAGTGTACTATTACCCGACATGATGAAAATGTATTATTTACAAGGTGATATGAATGATGATGAGTGACGTACATTGGGAATTACAACACGGATACTTTACATAATATACAGGTTGAACAATTACATTCTCTAGGTATCCAATTGGCCATTGCAGATTTAAAGGAGTTAATGTTCAGACATTTGAGATCATTATCGAGCATATTCCATAGTTTCGCACCTTGATATTTGAAAGAGTTATGTCCATATCTAACAGTATTATACTTAGGCAACACCAAACAATTTTCATTTCTCATGTTATAATGATCAGATCTGTGAGTGGACAAGTCATGCATATATCCTGGACCAATATCATTTATACTCTTATAGACTTCAATCAATACAATCCGCAGCCTTTGTATATACACCAGGGGTTTGCCAGATAATTCTCGTAGTTTGCTATAGCTAGATTTAAAATTTTGGGAGATATATCTAAGTGCTTTTTCTTGTATTTTTTCAATACACTTGGCAATTCTAACATCAGTGAAATGCCATACAATGGGACAATAGTTCAGTAGTGACATAATAAATGAATTGAACAAAATCATCTTTGATTCAAAACTCAGTGTCCTCATCAGACGGCTCATCACAAGTAATTTTGATTTGATCATCGATATAGACACCAAGTAATTTGACATTGTTTATGGGTACAATTTTGGTGTTATCAATGAAGATATGTCGATCAAAAAATATGACTTGAAATTTGTCCGGATTGGCCTTCATACCGTTAATTTCAAACCATTCCATCATTATTCCCAGTACATTATTCATACTGCACTTAGCAGATTCTATGTCAATGCCAGTACACATGATAGTGTTATCATCAGCATAGTTATACACTGTACAAAATCGTTTTAGCAACAAAAGTAAGTCATTAGAAAAGACATTGTAAATGAAGGGACCAAACTGTGATCCCTGTGGAGCACCTTTGTAGACAGGCAGCCACTCACCAGTGATATCTATAATTTTTTCACATTGCTGACGATTACAAAAATAGTTCATAATTAGTTTGCATGTATTTCCACCTATTCCATATGCATTCAATTTGGCAATAACAAGCCGATGTGGCAAACAATCGAAAGCTCGTGATAGGTCAGTCATAACAGCACCAGCAATTTCACTCTTGTCTAAGCTTTGTTTGACATTTTCAACGAAATTTAGTAAAACACTTTGACATCCATGATTTTTACGAAAACCTGACATATCTACTGAAAAAATAGGCTCAAGGAATCGAGATAATTGTTCAATAATGACTTTTTCAGATAGTTTTGACAATGATGACAGAACACTAACAGGTCTGTAATTACATTTATCCAAATTATCGTTTTTTTTGTAAACAGGGGTAACCAAAGCCTTTTTGAGATTCTTGGGAAATTTGTTATTTTTGATACATTTGTTGACAAGTTGCTGTATTGGTTGGCATAAGGTAACTGCTCCATACTTAAGAAGCCCAGCCGGGATTGTGTCATGCCCCGTAGCTTTTCTAACGCAAGTTTCTTCAATAACTCAAAAATATGTTCCTCAGAGACACAAGCAAATTCAAACATTTGTCCTTCATATGTACAATTATTTTGAATAAATAATACACTTTCATGTTCAGAGAAGTCACTGACAATAATGTCAAAATTTGTTTCCTCTGTAATTTCACAATTACTAACATCATCACCGATTTCTTTAGCCATATTAACTTTAGCCATAATAACGATTTATTTAGCCATATAAAAGTAATTGTTCATCACATTGCATACTTCAAGTGTTTTACTCACAATGTTACCATCTTCAAGTAATGTAATATTGTCATCCCCTTGTGACTTGTCTGAAACAATAGGTTTAACTGTGTACTCTTGATGGTTAATAATATGTCATCATGGGGGTTTAAAGGGAAACGCTAATTTGTATGAAAGTACGTGGTAACAATAGTAGAC
This sequence comes from Terebella lapidaria, assembly GCA_949152475.1. Classification (NCBI taxonomy): domain Eukaryota; kingdom Metazoa; phylum Annelida; class Polychaeta; order Terebellida; family Terebellidae; genus Terebella; species Terebella lapidaria. The sequence continues at coordinate 3,807,288 of OX424569.1, forward strand.
TACAGGGAATAGTAAACTGTTTCCGTATGCACTACACGTAATTCAAATATGTATGTATGCACATATATACATTGCCTTGGTAGGTTTATGAACATTATATGAACATATATTGCCCTTATACTAGTATCTTATTTCGTCCATAAGACGCATCTTGTAATGACATTGGTAATGTCCCCCTTTTCTCAATGAATGTTGCTTCAATAATTGATATGCATTATGCGTCTTGTTCTTACCTGTCTCCAAAATGTACATATTCAAGAATTCGTATAGTGTATGCAGGTAGACTACATCATGTGGCAATCATACTGATGTGTTGCTCTTAGCTCCCAAGTCAATGAGTCATAGCAATGAATTATTTATTTATCATGAAATAAATATGAGCTTTTATTCCATGGGATTGGACGTGGTGCCACAAAGACGCACAAGGAACTGAAATATTTATAAGAGCAACATACAGCGCACTACTATTGATAATTTTGGGCTCGAATAAAGCCCAGGGATTACCAGTGTATACACACGTATTTATTTGGGGGAGAATTTTAGCGTTTTTAATCTCAAAAATTGGCTACAACAACACGAAATTATACCAAATAAATTAGAGTGCCTAATTTCGGTTTTCACAATAAACTTGATATTTAAACAGCTCATAAAATTGATTAAGCTAACTCAACAGAAGGCAATGACGGTGTATTAATTTCAAGTCATCACACGATCTATTCATCACCTTTTGTAGATATGCTTATATTTTTTATCATCAGTGAGATTAAAATGTCCATTGTGCATGTATCCTACCTCGAAACTTTTTGGCAGCCCTGAACATTTTTGGAACACTCACTCTACAAAAAAGAGCTTTATGGACCAAATTTATACCTGGTGCTTTAAAATCAAAGGAATTTGTAATTATATGGATTCCCAGTGGGTTGAAATTCAATCATAGTGCAAGTTTTGGAACAAGGCTTCAGACGACGTCATTAACAATGACTTACGTTTTGAAGATTCAGGTTTAATCATTCACAAAATACATGTAATATCACACAGCAACATTACGTATGCTGATCTGTGACTATATGTTTGTGTGTTGCAAGTCAATCCAAGACCTACAAATCTGCAATGTGAAGCTATATTACGGGTAGTGAGGGGGAACATTATTCGTATGTTCATGATGTACACGTATATACCACTATTGTTTATTTAGCAACATATACGGGCGAATTGGTTGTTATTGATAAAAACAAGTATCATGTATGATCACAGGAAGGTGTCTATAGAACCACGTCAATCAAACGATATGAAAAGGGAGGGATGCGTCAGAGATCAGAATGATGTCTGCTTCGAATTCATTCACAAAAATATAACATGATACAAAATATCTCTGATTAATGCATATAGGGCTTTGAATCCATTCAACTGATTTTTTTAACATTTTGGCAAGGACCATTTTCTAACGAAAGGACTAATATTGACCATATTTTTGTAAAGCAATGTCTATTTATTCCATCAGGTGTACAATAGAAACAACTACATTTCACAGATTGTCTGAATCTGATGAGGCCAGTTTGTCTTTGGATTACCCCATCGTTTTTATACCAAACTGTTGCATGTTACGTTCGGTATTAACATCATCAAAATCTAGGTGTATTGTTTGTAGTAGCTTGATACTTACATTTTAATATTAAACCAGCAAAGAATCAGAACGTTTCACACACAATGCATTTATTATAGAAAATAACTGCCTGGATTTAATTTGAAAAACACGTCCCAAGTGATTGAATTTTATTGATTATAAAAGCAAGCTAGAGTACATCATTTTCATGATATTTCGTTAAATACTGCGATTTATTCACAGGACAATGCTTGATACATGTATGATGCATGCAAGTGTGATGACAACCATCATTTCCATCTGAATCCAAATTACAGCCTGTGTTGATGGTTCCGGTCAAACAATGCTCACGAATACTCAACCTATCATCCCTTCCATTATCAAACAAATAAAGTTATTTTTATCGATTAGTAGATACAAACGGGCAATACGGCAAGCCGAGTATAAGTTACATGTTAACCGTGTCAGGTGTAAGCTTGTCTACTGTACAAGATCGAGGACACCATTTTCGCTAGGATTTTTTTTCCATGGGATATATGTTATATTGTTTCGTGGAGCAGAAATGATGGATGATGCCTTTATATTCGCATTTCAAGCTGTAATGAATGGAAATCCCTGGCCTCCTTACCTTGTGATGACTGATCACTCTTTATCTCGGTCAGTGATCACAACAAGATATGAAATTTTATTTTTTCATGAAGGCACGGATAATTTTTTTTTCTGTTTGCAGATTTTATATTGCAAATTTAGTACTCAAAGAAGCGCAGCATGTTATTGTATATTGTGTATTTATCATATTTCAGAAATGCCAGTACCATAGTTTTGATGCCCTATCGAAAGGATCTACTATAGTTTCGTGTATTACATTTTATTACATTTTCATATGCATATATCAATATTACATATATCACTATTACATTTTCATCCAATGAAAAAATGTTATCTATGTATTTAACATTATGACCGAATGAATGGAATCGATTGTTTTCCACTATTTTCCAGTGTTCTCAGCTTGTAACGTTTCAATCAACGATACTTTTCTCTATGAGCCCGTTACTATGGAATTACCGACCTTTGGCAACAGTTCTGGTGAGGGTCCTATTTACTGCTTGAATACATTCACCGGGACCGAATCACACAGAATATCCATCCGCGTGACAGAACTAAACGTAGGATATTACAACAGCACACAAGATAATGGGTAAGGGTAATTAATATTATTCATCAAAGTTTGTATCGCTGACTTTGTAATTTACTTTCTTGTGTACACTGTTCGAAAACAACCCTATCTGGTATGAGAGACTGCATGGGATATAACTGGTCTGAGATGTACACACACACACACAACATACATATTGCGACTAATACTTGATCTATAAGATGTCAATATTGAAATTACGATCTATTATCAACTTCTATCAACAATTAATCTACAGTTGAAATTTTTCTGAATCAGTACATGACCGAATATGGCAGTACCTGCCTTTTTTATTTGTTATAAGAAAAAAATAGCAACAAGTGCATGATGTTAGTAGGGGAATCTAGATAATATAAATTATTAGTCTTCAATACCAATGTACACATACAGGTGTGAAAATGGATACCTTAAAATTTGGGATGGATCACTCGAACCGGGACGACATCGATCCTTCCCCAACACACTCTGTGGTTACCATAGTAATGAAGAACTACCCATACACAAAATCAGTACGGGTAATGACGCAGATGTGGAATTTTACGTCAGTGATTTGACTCAGATGCCAACAATGAGATTCACGGCTAGTTACCTAAAAGTTGGTGAGTTTGCTTGAGAAATACTATATTTCGAGATTGTAATATCAAGTAGTTTTGCACACTACTCGATATTTTAATTATCTACAATTAATTTTAATATAAATACCATAAAATATCCCTAACTATTAGCTTAGCTAGCGTTCGATTAAAAGTAGAGAACTGCAGACATTAATGACTTCGGAAGATAAAAATTATGCTTCATTTATTTGAGAAAGATTGGAATATTTGCAGTATGCTTTCTCATATGCATGTGAATCTTGCTCACAGCTCAAGATATTAACCTTCAAAGTAAGGAATTACATCATTCGATGACGCCATTCACCAATACATGTAAGTCTTGAGTGATATTAAAGATATGCCATTACGGGCTTACACATCAACAATGGATTCTTATAAAAAAAAAATACATGTCTGCACAGGAGCCGATAGAACGTGCACATTTTGTAGATTCCACATGTACTGATTTTGAATACGTACATATGGTCTAACAAAATTTAATTTACATCCTGAAATAATTCCGATTAATAATGTAGTTTTAGGTACTCGTTTCATTTTATCAGCATCAGGTTGTGAGTGGGACCAGGATATTGAACATTGTGATTACGAGTGTCCCATATTATCGCCCGGATATCCGGGGATTTACCCGCCAAATTCCAAGTGTTCATACCACGTGTTCAGTAGGAACCCGCATGTTACATTCAGACTGAAGGCGTCTGGCTATACAGAGAACAGGAAACTTAGGGATTTCAATTTAAGGTGAGTTTTGAATGCCGAAGGATTATAGATTTATAATGTGTGCGATGATATATCACACAAAATTGTATTTATAAATATCATTTGTTGGAATAGAATATTCAAAGAACAGTTTGGTTTCTTTTGCATTAAAGTGGACTACATTGATTTTTCCATAGATAATATATATAATATACTTACCATCAGAAAGTTATTTTCAAAAAGAAAATAACTCGTGCTTTTTGCCCCCATACTTCTTTATCTTTGATAGACGAGATTGTTCAGAACATTATGTTGATGTGTACGACGCGTCATCTACCCGAGAAAGCAGACATGTCGGTCGTTTTTGTGGGAAGAATTTTCCGAATATCACCACTTCTTCAAACAGCATATACATCGTGTTCTCAAGCGGGACAGATGCCCCACCATATAACTACAATGGTTTTCACATTGGAGTGACAGCGGTCACGAAAGGTATCTCAAGATATACTAGTGACCCTATATGATATTATTCATCATGAGCATATCACGATTCCTATAACCAGCAATGCCGCCTGGCCTTCTCACAGTGATGCTATTCAATGTACATTTATAGCCTACATGTCTGTTCAGACAATATTATTCAACTTGATTGTATTATTATTTTTATGGTTTTATTACTCATGTATAACTTTTTTATCACTATGTTATTCTTATAATGTGTATATGTATAATTATATTTTTCTTATTGTTTTATCTGCGCTTAGAAACGAATGTATATTTAGCGCATTACAAATGAATAAATTATTATTATTATAACTATACTCGTTGATTTCAATGAAATTTCATATTTGTGAATTGCTGTTTGCTAAAGTATTTGTCCTTCCCCCACAGAATGGCACCAAGACGGTGTACAAATACCGGACTCTTTGTGTAACTGGGTGTTCAATGCTACAGTAGGTTCTGTATCATCACCGGAACACTGGCTACCTCGCAAAACCACGTGTGAATATGGATTTAATGTCCATGAAGGGAACTACTTGAAATTCATATTGAACATCTATGGATTACAGTGAGTGATATGTGTTGATTCGCTTCAAGTTGCTTCTGTTCATTGATGTTTGATATGTTCAAAATCAAGACTCAACATCATGAAAAATGTCAAGAAAAGCTCTGTAGTGTGATGTATTCTTCATTTTCAGACCTAACTGCGCTGACTACATACAAATTATCGATGGTGAAAAGATTATCGCAAAATTGTGCGACCAAAATGTTCAAGAAACAAAGGAATCCTTCATTTTCAATGTCACGTCGGTGTTTGCCAGGATTCGATACTTCACTTCCGCTGGACAGGTGGAAGGGCAAGAGGCTAAAGGGTTCTGGCTCTCATTCAGACAAATCCCAGGTTGGTAGCTTTCATACCTATGAGTGAGAACACTTACAAAACAGTTCTGGTGAATTAATGAAAGAATTCATGCGGAGGAATATGAATGACATATAAGTAATATGGATACAAAAGTGTATTTTCACATTATGTTAACACACCTTTTAAATGTAGTTATTTCAAAATTAAGGGTAGTGTACTTGCAGATCTGAGCGTGTTTGTTGTAATATATTCTAAAACACTGCTCTGGATGATGTTCTAGTTTTAGTTTAAACATATTTATTTAAATGGGATTGCCCAATACGTACCTGGCGCTAATCGAGGGACACTCCACAACATTAACATAATATACAAATATAATTACATAATTTACAATGGGATGGACGGTGTGATGGATGAGTAATTTATTAAAGAAAGCAAAAAAATCAATTAAATAATCATTGTTGGTAGTACAGGTTGTTGATTGGCATCATTTTAGTCTAGATTAATACTTTAGCAGAATCGTTCCGTTCTGATGACTAACGTTAGTCCTGAAAACAAGAAACAATTCGAGAATTATCATTTACATTTAGCTCAGGATTTCCATGTAGCAACAGGTTAGCGAAATATTTCTTACCTGAGCATTTCTATTATTGCAGACCCCACACCGAGGACAAGAACTACGATTGCAGTAACTGACAAGCCGACTGATAAAGCACAACCTGTTATACGCTACGCCTACGACGATTCAAAATCCAACAGCGTGCACAATTCTCCTTTCACTGTATTTATATTCATGATATCATTGCAGTTATTACCTTATTGGACAATATTTTGTAAACTTTAGCTAGCTTTGGTTTGCATGATAGATCTGTAAATGTTCTGTACGTTGTTTGTTTTTTGTTGTTGTTGAAACAATGCATTGTTTTCAAATAAATGATGGTATTACATGTATTTTCAAACACTCTGTACACTAAACTGAGAAACAGTTAAAGAGAAATTGAGTTTAAGAATGATGATGGTTTATATATTTCTCTATTCACCGAGTCGTTCGATGAACAATGCTAGCTATTACCCGTGAAATAACCTCGTCAACGTTTACACATACATGCATTCTGCACAGATGTTGCGATTCATCCTCAGATTCTTACTCATACACGTTTTAGCCTAATAAAACATTAAGTATTTTAAGTATCGCAATTTCTCAAATAAGTTATTAGAGCAAAAGTGATTCACATGTGTTTGGAATTCAGAATCAGTTTGTTGACGATAGCTTCTCATCCACGTGTAATTCAAACAAATATCCATATTGACGATATCTGCTAGCCATGTGAGGACTCTAAACACTCAACCACATGTCATCCAATGTTATATCGCATTTATAATATTGAATGTAAATAGCTTTCATCTGAGAAGTAACACAGTAAACGGCACAAACGTGATTTGTATTTCTGGAAACGATAAGTAGCGACGATAGTAGCATTACACTACAATGTAAATAAAATTAACACCGTAAAATCCCAAATAGAACCAAGGTAAATAATTTTAATTGACTAGAAAAATACACACAAATGTAACCTGAATAAAGCACAAGAGATTCCTATAGTAAAAGTTACAAGTTCTCCCATTCAACTGGTCAAATGGAAGTTCAAAAATAATTCAAAAATTAATTACCGTTTAGCTGTAGTCCCACACAGATAATAAAGTAATTACCGAGTCGGTTCAACAAGATGAAAACAATTAGGCACTGAATCGTTGTTCGATCCAAAGTCAAATAAACATATTTCAGATGAAACTGTGCAAGATGGTTGTCCATGAGAAATGATTGTTGTAACTCCGTTCTTGTGGAGTACATTCTTGGCTTGGAGATATCTAGATAGTATAGTCTCGTATTGCGTATTCTTTTTCACCCTGGAATGTTCAAAACTATCAACTTTAGTGCAATTCTCTCAAATGATTGTAATGGACACGCTCGATGCACTCACTTTATCATTAATAATGTGACATTTGTACCTTGAAATAGCCGTTGTGTATGTAGAATATTTTCACTGTTATGTCAAACTGAAACCTCCCCCTCAAGAACTTGGACAACACACACAGTTGCAGTTTTCTACTACACCGACTCCGGCCGGGCCATCGCCCCCCTCCCACTCCCTACACAACACAACAAGTTGAGTTCACATTTTAAGTGATCTCATTTGCATATATCGATTAGGTGCAAATGAGTCACATCCATCACTCACGACACAACACATGTTCACACCACAGGTTAGACACCCCAATACAGACATACACAAGGTACTCCCGTAGACATATGTCTATGGTACTTCTTTGTCTGTTAGGCAGTCTCCCGGTGTTCTTGGATAGACACATAATCAGGAATATCAGTACATAATAATCAAGAGAGTCAAAGAACCGTGCAATAAAGATATATATAAAGCACCGATAAAGAATTGTCACTAGACATAGGTGAAGTGCATGTAGGACTCTCATCGAACTCCACAATGAATGTTGCAAGTTCTTACCTGGATTCCATGTCGATCTGCGCTAACAACTATACAAATGCGAGGGTACAGGTACCCACGAACCTGTCAAGCTTCTCCGCCGCTAAGCAGATGGTAAAATTTGGCCATGAATTAAGCCACGCATGACAGCTGAACCCCCTGGGTCCGAGTGATCTGTGTGTGCATCCGAGACTGACGGGAGTCTCAGCTGGGATCTGTCTGTAGTATTCAGAGCCAAACTGGTGTGATTCCTGGATTCCTGACAGGTCGGAAATCACACTCATAGTGAGTGGTAGTTGCATTCCGCAACATCGAGTTGCCTGACCTCGGACGTTATCAACTCTATAGAAATAGTAATGCCATGTCGCTATTAGGGGTCCGATCAATCTGCCATTTACACTTGAGAGCAAGCTGTATATGACAGAAGTGAATTCTCTGACATTGCCACAGTCAGGATGAGCGGGATGAACATCCTCCAAAGGCATCGAGTATCCATGAACTTTGGCACAGGAAGCTCCATTTGGAGGGTGTATACACGTCTGCAATCAGCTGTCAATGTGCAATAAGAGGTCATTGACCAGGAGGGGCAGATGATGCTTGAGCTATATATAATCAAAGCTCGTATCCTCTCCTGCACACCGAGGACTTGATTTGCTGCCACGGCCAGATCACACTATTTTTGTGCACTCAATCTGGCTTCAGGTTATTGGCAGGTCCGGATGGAAGAAAGCAGTAAGGCGATCACCACATTTGTCTTGAAGAATGGCTTCTACCAGTTCATGGTATCGCCGTTCAGGCTTTGCAACGCGCCTGTAACGTTTGAGCATTTAATGTATATGGTTTTAAAAGGGTATCTCTGGAAAAGGTGCATGGTGTACATTGACGACGTTGTTGTGTGCAGCTGCTGCTTTGAAGAGATACATATCAACCTGCATGGTCTGGAGGTATCCAGACTTCATCGTATCTGCAGATCAAAGCTCAAACTGAACTCTTTCAAGTGAAAACTCTTTGCTTAGAAGATTTTGTACTTGGGCTTCGTGGTGGTTGGGGCAAGTGTCAAACTGGACCCCACTAAGCTAGAAAACATGCTAAAGTGGCTCTGGCCTTGTAATGTGACCGATGTCTTCGTTGGGCCTTGTCAGCTACCAAATTCACTTCATCCAGGGCTTTTAAGAGATTGCATGTCCCTTGACTGTACTCATGGAGAAGGGAGCCAATTTAGTCTTGGTCGATCCACATTAGTTGACATTCCTGAACCTCTGTCAGGCTCCAATAGCTACACCTGTGCTCCTGCAACCCCTCCCTGACTGTGAATTCATTCTGGTCACTGACGCAAGTTTTTTTACTCTTGACGGTGTCCTCTCGTAAGTTGTGGATGAATGATAATGTGTAGCAGTGTACGCCAGAATGGCGATGAGAAACAGACGAAGTAATGTGCCACCCATCACCAGTAGTTTCTCCATGTCCAGCTCGTGCCCTGTCCAGCTCGCACTCCAAGGCTGAGCGGCTACCACCCACACTGGTGGTGACTACTACACTGCAGTTGGTTGCGCAGCTGGAAGGGCTGTCTTACTTGAATGGCTATTCCAACTACTATCCAACAGCTAAACAGGACAAGAAGTTTACCAAGCTGTGAATAGGGCCTTTTACCATACTGCTACAAATGACTGGTGCAGACTACCAGATCTGCTGGGATTCTGATCCAGACGGTTACGGATGCCAATAACTTGGAGATCCAAAATACTGATCCAAATAATGTCCCTCAATGGAACCAAGACCTCCGGTGCCTCCTGAACCTCCATATCCGACCGATACATCGTGCCGCCGAGCACGAACAGATTTTGGGCATTTTCGCCCAAACTTTGCGATATAGTGCTACAAATGGACCTTTGTGACATAGCACCAGATTTGCGCCTCACCCCTTCCATGATTTCTTCCGCTGAGGTTGTGCTGTATATTCGCATCACGTGGAACAATGGACTGCTTTTGCGGATATATCATTCAACTGATGGTCCTGAGACAGCCTCCTCGCATGGTCATGGGAGGTGGAGTCTTTAACAGGCCTGTTGTGAGAGATGTGATCACCATACGGCCCAAACCACACCATAAGTCACACCTCTATTGTGTATGTATGCACCTACCAGAGGACCATGTCCCCCAAAAAAATCATCATCACCATACTCGCAATTCATCAATCTCAGCACCTTCATTTCAATTGAAATAAATAGCTGACTGTTTGCTTCATCATGTCCTTGTATCAAGTGTTTCTCCTTGCAGTGTTTTTATTTGAAACAGAACGATACCAAAAGTTTCCCAAATATACACGATGCAGGAATTTGGGGGACATTGAATAATTCGTGCTCTGTTTGAAAACATTGTTATGTGATACGTTACCAGCTAGATGTTCTGAGACTGCATGGAAAGAATTGTTATGGTTTTGACCAAGATCAAACATCAGTGACATGCCGAAGCAAAAAAATACAATACATCCTTTGGGGGACCTACATCAATATTTTGTGTCTTCTGAATACAATATTCACATAAGGCTCACCCAATAATATATACATTAAAAACTTTGGAAATTGCCAAAAATGTTTCACAGAACGGTATTGATGAATAAATGCACAGATCGAGGCATGAGATAAAGGTCTTTTTTATCCTTTGGCATCCTGGCATCAAATCCTCTAGAGAATATGATTGAATCACTTTCAATTGCTCTGATTCAAGTTAAGGAACCTTTGTCTAAATTCAAACAATGACCCAAATAAAGAAAATCCCGTTTATTGCTATATTCACATGTAAACTATTCCCTTTCTTATTTTATCTTTTGGATAGGAGATGTGTATATTGAAACTAGGCACGAGCGTCTGCCCCTTGACTCATGATGCTCCTTTGCCCGCTAAAACCACCATGCATGCGCTCGCAATTGCGAAGTAGGCCTACCTTCCCTTCTGTGTCTCATACAAACCACTTTGGCGGTTATGCATTCCATCCCACGACTGCAACATCAAGTATATTGTATAGCTTATAGCACGAAAACCAAGTAGGCATTTTCAATAGGGGTGGGGAGGGGCAGGGTCATCAATGGGGTCGTAAATGGTCAGTAATGGAAGGAAAAGTCGACTGGGAGGTATGTAAAAGTCCTGAACAAAGCGTGACGAGACATCAGGCATCAATAGCAAAATGAGCTCAGCAGGTATTCAACGGAAATTGCTTAAATCGTAAATTGGTATGCTATTAATGTTTAACCCCAGAATCACATAGTTTTTCCATCCAAAATGCATGATTTTTTGTTCTGTTAGTATTATCTTGTGAAAGGGCAGTCCATGTCCACCCTAGGGATAGAGACATCACATTTTTGATTAAGTATAATTGTGGCGATTTTGCCCAAAGATTGTGATAGGAGTTTCGGCCGCTATCGTACTCCATACCTACCTGTTTTGGCCGATTCAAGTTCGAAGCTGGTACTTTGCCTTGGCGACGTATTCTCTTTGCTCACTTCACTATACTGTAACAATGTGACGTCACATTTTTGCTCTCGTGCACTGCTTGCTTTATAGCTAGCAGCCTGTCTGGTTCTCTTTGAGTCGCTCAGAGCAAGCAAGGCGAGAGGACAGAGGTGAGCATGGCCATGCGCTCCCAGTCCCCTTTCGCTGGCTAGAGGGTCTGAGAGGACCCCGGCGACAATTCCAGTTGGAGGCCCAGGAGGGAGGCTGCTTTGATCCGGGGGCTCACGTCCCCATGGATTGGTAGTCTCTCGCCCTGGGATGGTGTGACACAGGCTGCGGCAGACCGTTGGGCTGTTCGGGGTTCTATCCCCGCAGCAGGGCCGTCGGCGAGCCGGCCAGTAACACACCCACGTGCACGTGTTCCGGGAACGGCGCTCATGACTCTCGGTCTCATCACACCGGGCTACATTACTATGATGATGTAATATCTGATTGATGTATCAAGGCCGGACTTGTTCGGCTGACTGTTACCTGGTTGTAGTTAAGTAATTACGACGCCCGCCGTGACCGTGCCCAAGGTGCGGAGGCGCTTGTGCCCTAGGTAGCGGGCGTCAAACGCTACATAATTTTGAAACATGGCATTCAATTCCCAAGAAAACAATTTACACTGTAAACTATTCCACATAACATTGGAATTTTCATTTTATGTCGTAAATGATCTAAAGGAGTGGTGGTAAATATAGGGCTAATATATTCATTGAAAACCTGCTGTTCCCTTTTGATACCTAGAAGTCTCGCTGCGAAAAATTGTTGTTTCTTCCTATTGAAGAAATTAATTTAGCGGTTGAAGATACAATCGGTATTTCTATTGATTTAAAGCAAACCTTGACACTATTAATCAAAGTATTTTGATGGGCGAATTGTAAAGATATGGCATCAGGGAGACGCCCTTGGACCTCCTCCTCCTCCTCCTCATCATCATCATCATTACCCTCTCCCCCTTTCATGTTTGGCTTTGTATACAATGACAGGTGTTTTTAATTTGACAATATCAAGGAACTTCAAACATTTAAACTGTGCAAACAAGGGAGATGTGTGATCCAGATAGTCTGCTTTTGCTACACTGCGAATAACTTCCTTTTGTAGAGTAATAATATCATTCAATCTAGTTACAAGTTATTCATAAGCATTCTCAAGCAAAGAGTTCAGGATTGTTCTCGACAGGAGTGGCATGATGGATTATGTACAAACGGTAAACTCAAGTTATACAGTAATATTATTGAATCATTTGAACCAGCTAAGCATTTAGATGTATTAAGGGGAAAGAGGTTAGTCTCGGTACTTTCAAAATTCAGATGTAGTAATCACCCACTAGCTATAGAAACTGGACGTCACAATTTAAACTCGATCCCAATATACGAAAGAATATGTCAGTATTGTAAGTCAGTTTTAGATATAGATGTTGTTGAAGAGGAATTTCATTTCTTTATTATATGTCCGGCTTATTCTGATATCAGAAGGAACACTGTGGGGAATATATTATCAAAGTTTAGGGTGTTAAATGAAAATGCATTTCATAGGCTCTAAAGTAATGAGCAGTAAAAGTGAAGATATCATCAGACAAATCGCTGTACTTCTCTATAAAGCCTTCAAGTTTCGAAGTGTGAACGGGTTCTAGTGTTGTTGTGAGTGCGCTTGCTGTTCAGTGTTTTCATATTTGTATTGTACGTGTTTTATCTGTTTTTAATATGTAAACATATGCTTGGCTAGGATTGTGTATATAGGCTGGTCAGCCTTACATACCAAATAAACATATATATATACATAATTATTCCCCCAAATAGTTGAGGTATGGCAAAATTAATTAACAATAAAGTGTATATAGATATTCACTGCTTAGGATGTGTTCGACTTTGTATATAACACCATTACTTTTTGCCATTTTTTTACATACATCATTAATATGATCAGTCCAACACAGATTTTCATCTACCAACACACCAAGGAATTTTACTGTTTTTACTCTGGACACCTTCATACCATCAATTGCTATTTCAAAATTGTCATTCCGCAACTTGTTCTTGAAAACCATGTAATTTGTTTTTAGCTTACCGGCCCTTTGGGACGTGGTTTTCCGTCCGTCGTCCGTCCGTCGTCCGTCCGGGTCTGTAACTTTTTTTTTTGCATGATGAATTTCCCCATGAATTTGTCAGAACATACCTTAGGCCAATATCTGAAGACGTTTTTTAAATTTTTTCATTGAATCGTTTTTGCCGATTTGGCGGCCATTTTTGATGAAAAATTGCCAATTTTGGACTTTTGTGGCCATTTTCTCAAAAACTGTTTGATCAGTGTTGAGATTTTTGTTTCAAAACATCCCTCTCATGTACCTCTATGACGTGTATAAGTTTCGTTGCCCTTGAATCGCCGGCCTGCGTGTGGCGGCCATTTTGATTTTTTGACGGGTCGGCGAAAAAAAATTTTGAGCCATTTCCAGCCAAAAAAAAATTTTTTTTTTGGCCATTGAAAATTTTTTTGGGCTTCGAAAATTTCACCCAATTTTTCCTTCATAATGGGAGCTGTGCGGAGTAAACTCATAGAACACTTCACGATAGAGCCTAAGTATTGGTACATTCAATTGGGAAATCATTTAATGCGGTTTGAGTGGTGACCTTGCATTTGACCTTGACCTTGAAAGGTCAAAACGACCTTTTTCGTCGAAAAAACGATGAATTTTGTCTTTGGTGGCCATTATCTCAAAGTCTATTCACAGTCAGATAGTTTTCCTCAAAATCATATATAAATCTCTCCTTTAAGTACCTTTGTGATGTGTATAAGCTTTGTTGCCTTTGAATCGACGGTCTGTGAAAATATGTCATTAACGAAAAAATTCTTTCAAGATGTAACTTGATTTTGTGGGGGTTTTTTTATAGTCCATACAGAAATTTTTTTTAAGCAACATTTACGAACATGTAACAATAGATTTTAACATCAGTGTAACAATTTATATGTTGGAAAATCAGTATTCTATGCAATTCTCATGATTGCCGGTAAGCTACAGCACCCTTGGTGCTATGTTTATGACCTTTAATGATTTAAATTTGTTTACCTCTAAACCATATAGACATTTTACAAAGTTCGGACCAATATCATTAGGCCTATTTTAGTATTTTAAATTTTTAGTAAGGCATAGGACTACATCAGCTCTTATCATCTATGATTGCTCAACAGTGCATAGAAATATACCTACCCGTTACTCTGGTACACTCCAGATACAGTGCTGACATCTGGTGTGATTGATAGGAGCATGCTTATTTTTCGCAAGGATTCAAAATTTGCGCCAAAAAGAACTTTGGCCCAGACGAGACTTTGCGCGCGCTCGCGGTGCGGCGCGAGACTTCACGAGACTCGCCATTTTGGGCGAAATTACCTGAATTTGGAAGCTTTTGTTCCCCAATTTTCGCCTATCTGCACGAGCGATATTTACCCGTCTGAAATGTCGGGACAGAGTGAAGGAGACGGCGATGCGACTGAAATAGCAGTATTCGTTCCCACGGCAAATGTCAAACAAGAAGAAAAGGACAGCCAGTTGCTCGTTGCAATGCAACCGGGGGTCGAGGTGCGAAAAAAATCGAAAAATCGACCATGGAAATTGCGAAATGCGGAGTGGCGTTGTTATGATGCCCTTCGGTTTGCCCTGGGTTGCTGGGAAGGGGATGGTTTTGTCATGTTGGATGTGTATGTTGCAATAGATGCCCTCAATTTCGTAATGTCAGTGTTTGCAAGTGTGTGTCTTGAACACTCATGATTCAAGTTCAACATTGAAGTTGGATTTTTGCCAAAAATTCACATGCAATTTGTACTAAAGTAGATATGGAATCTACAATTACTAGAGCTAGATCTATATCCTATCAATAAATCCAGATCTACTGTTTGCAAACAGATATAGATCTAGATCCGAATGATCATTCAGATCCATACTTTGCACATCAAGTTCTGAATGGATATGATTTTGGATGACTCCGAGTGGTTTGGTGTAAGCTGCATGCATGTCAATGATATCATGATCATGATGATGTCCTCCTGATTATTTACATGTAGTTGATACCAGAGATGCCTGTCAAACTGTGAAAGATTGTGGCAAGAAACATGCATGTAGTGTACTTTTCCTCCAATTGACCAATTCAATTGGAATTTGGAAGACACTTTTTTGGAAGCGGGATTTTAAAGGGCCACTGTATGGGATACGCCTTTTAATGGATTTCCAATATTTTTCTCCCGACGCTTCTATTTATTGGCCTAGGATCTCTGCCGAGCCGACCTGGGCTGATCTGAGCATTGGCTCAGTACAGATCATGGGTCAAAAACGTAATCTGACCTTTTGTTCTATAAATAGAAGTGTCGGGAGAGAAATCTTGGAAATCCCCTAAAAGCCGAATCCCATACAGTGGCCTTTTAACTTATGTCTTCTAAACGCTGGTGCACTGGTACCAGCACTGTGAGGCTTATTGACGCGTACACGAGATGAGCAGTAGTGTTGAGTTCATTCGCATCACAATGCCTGTAACAGTGTACCAGCGTTCAGAAGACAATCAGATTTGAAAGAACTGATATTTACAACTAATTAAAGTTTTCATCCAATGTTACTTCAAAAATTAAACGAAATGATTCCCTCAAAATAATGCTTCAGTAACACATGAGTCACTAGTTTCAATGGTTGACATTTCCAATATGGTCCAAACAGCAGATTGTTGAATAATTTTCACATGTTAAATGCTATCTTCATTTAGATACCAGCAATTGGCGTCGAGGAGGTTGTCATAGTAACAGAAGGTGACACTGATGGCGTGGTTGGGCAAGTCGAGTTGGAAACCACCATAGATGGAGGCACTGAGCCCATGGGCACGGTAGAACTCGCACAGGATGTGCCTGAAACTGAAGTGAAACCCTTCGCAGTCAGAAGGTAACTCAACCAGAAAACTCCCAATTTTAGAATGCTGTGGAAATAAATTATATATTTTTGGCAATCCATTCGAGTGATCGACTTAGTGATAGTGTCGCTTTGCTTGGAAATGAATGGACTTTCTGGCAAAAAATCGAGGTATGTTTTGTCAAGTGTTTTGTAGATGCTGGAGCTGCCTTGTTAAATGCAATACAGGTTTTGTGTTTATTTAACACATTAAAACTTTCGATGTTTTACAAATTATAATATTCATAATTTTCAGTGAAGTTAGCAATTCCTGCATACATGCAGGCTGACACAGCACTATATATTCATAATACATGTTTATGTAGGTTTTACCAATAGTATATTCATGAAAGAAGAAAAATTTTGCCTAGCTATACAGAATCTAACATTCTTGCCCCCACAGAGCACCTGACACATATGCTTATGATGACAGTGGAAGCTACGCTCGGAGGAGTATGGTCTACGAGAGGCAGGGAATACAGGCCAGCAAGCTACCGCCACCAGAAAGCTCTGGCGAATCCGACAGCGACGAGTCCTCATCCGACGTACACATGATGTACTCGCATTCTCCACAGAAGAAAACGCCCAAGAAACGGGACTTTGCCTATCGGTTTGTTTATAGAGTATTTCACGTAAAATCTGTTAATATTATGCTAGTAGTGCGTGCACGGTTGGTCTTATTTCATCACTTTGCATTTAACTAATTTATTCAATTGTTGTTTTGGGAAAAACAATTTTGTACTTTCATTGTACATGTGAATACCATGTTTAAATTTACAGGCATTATAATATTGAGATAGGCTCAAATAAAATTATCGTTTGCAGTAAAGATTGAATGAGGTAAAAAGTGAAATAATAGTAGATGAAAAAATGATTGAATGGACAACCAGAATAGGAAGAAGAAAATTGAAACTTTTATGTCATGTCTCCTCGCACCAGACTTCAGTGGCGAAGCAAGGACATGTTAGATGCCATGCGTTCCGTTGAAGACAAGAAAATGACGATTCGAGGTGCTGCCAAGAAGTATTTAGTCCCATACAGCACCTTGAAAGATCGCATTCACGGACGAGTCCGACACGGCACGAAGCCCGGTGTCAAGACGGCCTTGTCGCCTGAGGAGGAGGATGAATTAGTTCGATATATCAAGGTTATAATCTGTTTGTTTTAGAGCGGGAATTTTTCCCGGTCATTCAGCAAATGTCATGTTGATATCTGATTTTGCATTGTTTATTGAAGGACTCTGCCCAGTGCTCACTGCTGTGATGTACTTGTCACTAAAAAAACAACACATTTTCAGTTCTGTTGATAAATTTATATACAAATACCTTGAACCAATGAAATTTTTAGTTGTAAATTTGTCAAATACTGGAAATTGAATGATCAAATCACCTGATGTGACGTTTTCGCCTGAAACAATCAGACATCCTCAGACAAGTGAATGAACTCGTGGTTGCTTGGCAACAAACTCCATTCACTTGTCTGAGGAAGCCTGATGGTTTCAGGCGAAATGTCACAAACTGTGATATTCGACGAACTTAAACTGATATTACACATCATCTGGATGAATAACCTACACAGTGAATGAAATTATTAATGGCTACCCAGAAACTTACCTCGATACAGGACATGGAGGCGGCAGGTTTCCTCATGCGTAACTCAGACCTGCGTGAGCGAGCAGGCGAACTTCTCCGGCTGAACTATGGCCACAGCAGTCCGTACGGTGAGGGAAGCAGTCCAGGACATAACTGGCTGTCTGGCTTTCTCAAGAGACATAGCGGTGAGTAATGTACGACATAAACTGGTGCTGTCTCTGTGGTGTGTTAGAATTTCAGAATTTTTAATGTACAGTGGATTCTGTGTATTGAAGGCGTGAGAGATTGCTAGCACGAGACTGAGTGACCTCTACCAGGTGGCCTCTCATCATGTAAATTAACCTGCCATGAGAGACCACCTGTCACTCAAGCCAACAGCACTGAAAGTCCCTTGGGTGGTCTTAAAACTCTTAAAACACATGATCCAGTGTACAGTAGAGAAGATGTTTTGCAGTAATGATATGTGGCATGTTAAAACGGCCAAGTTTGCGGATTTTTTTCTGAACTGATGCGAAGTGAACATGTAGGCCAGCTTACATGTAGACGCTTGTAGCCGAGCTCTATTTTACATCGAATTTTGTTCTTTTCCATAGCAGGTATAGAGTTCAAGCGTCAGTCAGCTAGAGCGGTCGTGCCGAGTTGTAGTCGACAAAAGCAACTCATCAAAAAGTTTTACGATGTCACAGGCCAGGTATGTGCCGTACATGTTTATTGTCAGCAGTTTAGCACAAATAGAATTCTCGTAGAAATTTCATGATCTGTACAAATATTTGAGTAACAATTAATTTTACATGTATGTAGCAAAGGATTAAAATATTAACCAATATATTTTAATACTTGCATGAAAGAATAACTTTTCATACAAATGTGCCTCATCTATATATGAACCTAGCCCTATAGCTTGTAATCTCTTTAACCATTGAGAATACCACGAAATTTATTCAATAAGTCATGTTGCATATACGTGTTTGAAATTTTGTTCACCAGGTTTACAAGAAGAACCGACTGGCCACCAAGCCAGAGAGAGTGTACGTTGTTTCTGAGATGAAGATGGCCGTCTTCCAAAAAGCCACAATCATCTACTCAGCCTCAGCAGCTGGGACAACAGTACCCCCCTTTGTCATCTTCAAGGGTCAACAAAAACTGAAACTGACTTCCGCGCGAGAAGCATACCCCCAAGCGTTCTTCACAAGCTCACCACAGGGAGCCGTCACAGAGGAAATCTTTCTGTGGTGGTTCCGGGATCACTTCCTCAAGTCCATACCTCACACCGGTAATCGTCCACTCGTCCTATTCATCAGCCAGCCCTGCATTAACGTCTCACTCCAGATGTACCAGCTGGCTAAGGAGGAGCGAGTCATCTTCATCAGTATACCTCAGGGCGTCACACACCTCCTTCAGCCGCTAGACGACGAGTTAGGCGAGTACATCGAAAGTTGCCTCTCAAAGAAAGTCAAAAAGTGGGAGTCTCTCAACTCAGGCTCGATTTTCAACCAGAAGATCTTGGCCCAGCTACTGCAGAAGGTCTGGCGTAAAGTCTTCACGGTCGACGAAATCGCTAACAAGTACAGCAAAGTGGGAATTTACCCGCTGAATCCCTCCGCCATATCCACTGATAAGATCCTTGCAATGTCACACGCGATGCGAGAAAGCATGCGGCAGACCGCATCAGACGAGCCCGCGGGCAACGATGAAGATGACGCCCTGCAAGGTCTCTCCCTGCTCTCAGCATTGTCGTCTCATGAATATGCATCTATCAGTCGAAATAACTCCCAGGGGAATATCCAGGAGGACTTGGATAGAAGCTATGAGCCCGAAGAGGAGACTTCCTCGAGTTCCCGTCTTTTAGAAGAGTTCTACACCCCAACTGCGCCACCTACCAAACGTCTGCGCTTGGACGAGGAGGGCACCGATCTCTTCGACCGAGACATGGAACCTGTGATGGACGAAGTCGTGCACAGAGTCACACAAGAGAGGAGCAAAACGGGCAAAGTCAAGTCTGAGGTCAAGAAAGATATTGCTATCCTACGACCTGCCACCAAACAAGAGAAAGATCATGTTGACGTGCAAAGTGAAATCGCGATGGCTAGAGAAAATCTTGACCAGATCAACAGAGCTGTAGATAGTATTCTAGCAGAGGAACTGACGTCTCCCTCGACGAGCACACCGACACCGAGGATGTCACCTAGAAGACCCATGCGCAGCCCAAGGCATGCCCCTGAACCAGCGAAGATTGACCGGTCTAAAATGAAGGTTGTCCGCCCTTCAGCCAAGGCCAATCAACGGGCAAACGTTTCCGCTGTGTCAATGCAGAAAAAACCTGCTAATATCTTGAGCCGTTCAACTCAAAACACTACAAAGGTCATACCAAAGACAGTGCAAAACATGACTACAAAAGTAGCGCCCAAAGTATCATCAAAAGTAGTACCTCAAGTGTCACAGGGATCTTCATTAAAGGTTCCCAGCACGTCCGGCAAAAAGATTGTGTTCTTGGTGAACAAGGATGGACAGCTAGTGAGTCAAACGGATCAAGACAGCTTCTCGAATCGTGTTGATGGTGCTGGAGATGCAAGTATCACCATGGCAACTGAAGCTGTTGAGGAAGTCATCGAGGAACCAGTGCAGGACTTTGTCTACACAAACATCAAGATGGAAGAACAAAACGGCTCACAAGTTCTCGAAGAGCAACCAGTTATTGAAAATGCGCAAGAGGCTACAGAGCAGGTCATTTACACCACTACGGACAACACCTTTGTCACGACGGGTAGCTCTGACATTGACACAGGATACACGATCTCACACAGCGTGGACGAGCAGCCGCCACAAAACATCCTACAAGATGACGAACTTGACTTGGAAACTGTTGACACAATACTCATTAACGGTCAACTTTTCCGAGTAATTCGCCCAGACAAAAACATTCAAGAACCTGTTGTGAAACACGAGAATGTAACGGAAAGCGTAGCATATGAGGATGGTGGGCGTGCCTCTGTGGTTCATCAGGAAGTGGTACAGGACTACGAAGTGAGCAGTTTCGAACATGTCACGATTGACCCAACAGCACAAGTTGACAATGTTAGTATTGAACAGGTGGTGTGAGTCCAGGTGTAAATATTAAGTTTGGGACATCGCAGTTGGCACACAACTGTTCAAATCATCGTTGGAGACAATTGACATTTAGCAACAATTTGTTAGATTCTTGTTTATGGAATAATCAATGAACTTTGTTAATATATATCTGGAAAGATTATTTCATCAATATGTTATTGTGTGAAAGTGTATCGTTAAACTGGGGTGTAACATTGAAGCAGGCATTATCATTTATGAAAAAGTGACTGTATATATGGCAATACTTTAGATTATCAGTGTACATTAATTTATATGTATAAAAATGTCCCTAGTGAATAATTCATTACAAGCTGTTCGTGTATTTTAGCAATACGTTGTATTGCCTATTTTATTCTATACACATGCACATAAAATTTTGAAAGTATTGAGTACATCGTTTCTTGCCCAATAGCTTCATGGTGTGACTTACTGGTATAGGCCTAAGGCTTGATTCTTTGTCATATAATTATGATATTAGGTCATGGCCCGAAGGCCTTGGAGGCAATTCGGTGTGAAGCATGAGAAAAACACAAATGTTGACTCCGCGAAAACACAATTGAGTCGAAGGCAAAGATATCCTGAAGACATTTTACCATAAGACATTTATGCATAGGACAATGAGTCTTAAATTTTATGCATAGGACGATGAGTTCAAATTTATGCATAGGACTATGAGTCTTAAAATTTATGCATAGGACGATGAGTCTTAAAATACGGTAATGTCCATGTAGCTCTTCGGCAACTGTTTCTTGAATGAAGAATGCCGTTTTAAAAAATATTCACACCAAGTTCAACGTTAACCCAACATACACAGGTCAGGCCATAGTAAAAGGTCACACCACATACCCCTAACATATGTTTGTCTGGGTGCATGATTACGAAAATAATGTCTCCTCTACGACACACCATTTCTGAAATATCTCCAAAATATTTTTGAAAATAAGCAGACTCAACAAAACAAGTGGGGTCGAAGTCAGAGTTCATCCTTGACATCCGTAAGACATGTTTGTCTAGGCCCACGAGTACTGAAACAATGTCTTCCCCTTCACAATGCATCGATTCCAATATACACATGATATATACATGTATCAACGAAAATAAAATCCAAAAAATTAGGTCATATACAAAGTTTATTTCTGCACCATTTCCAAGACATTAGCAAAAACTCCTGGTTTCAATAGGATTGCTTCATAGTAGAATTATATCCATGCAATTTTTCACTACCAGCTATTGCCAAATACTTCGAGTTATATCCAGAAACCGGAACATTGATTTCACCATTATAATATACGTGTGATTTTGCTTTGTTGACGATAAAATTTGAAAGATGCAAAAGACGTGTTATATGCCTATATCTTACCTCCAAAACACATTACGGGTTATGGCTTATTAGCCTTACTGACATAGGAGTTCTCCATAGAGAGAACCCCATTTGGAAAATGGGCTAGACAATGAATTGTCCAAGCCACTAACCCACGTGACCGGATGGTGACGTCATTCTCGTCTCCTATGGCTGCTCTACCACATTGGATTTGCCTTGCTGACATAACTTTGCGAATATTTTAGTTTTCATCGTCTTACGAACACTTTCTTCGCATGCCTTTTTGGATATTTCTTTTCCTCACTCTTTTGGCGTGCTTCGCGTGGATAGTTTCCGCTCCTCGGACTTCGTTTTGTGTTTGGAGCGCGGACTCCCCTCTTGCCGTGATGCGCCGCTGTGCTCAGTGCGGGCAGCAGCTTCCGTCGTGGGAAGTACACTCAGAGTGTATTGCGTGCCAGGACCCGGTGCATACGGATCAACTTACGTGCGGTTTGTGTGCGGACCGTTCGCGGGAGGAGTGGGGGCAGGTTCTTGGAGCTGTTCTCGCACGGAGAGACAAGTTGTCCCGTCAAGTGTCTCCAGCCCCGTCCTCTTCATCTTCCGCGTCGTCGGCCAAGCGTCGCCGCCGTCAGGAAAGGAAGACTTCTGCCCTGCTGGGCAAGCTGGATCGTACCCTGGTTTGCCTAGAAGCTAAGTTTTCTTCCCCTTCCTCTTTGTTTTGTTCCGCGGGTGATCTGCTGGTGGGAGAGTCGCACTCGACCCATGGTGGCACGCCCCGGGAGTCAATTCACTGTGTATTTCATGTACCGTCAGCGGGGATCCTGTTTGCGCGTGTCACCTCCGCTGTTATCGGCGACCAGGTTCCTGCAGCTGCGCCCGCGCCTTTTCTGGCCAGTCCTCCCGCGTTTTTCGGTTCCCGGCCCTCGGGGTCCGGACCCCGTACGGGGTCCGGCCCCCGGACTTCGGTCCAGGGGCTTTGTGTGGCCCGTCGTAGCGGTACTCTGGTTAGTGTGATGGCGCGGAGTCCGGACCCCGTACGGGGTCCGGACCCCGACCCTTCGGGTATTCTGCGCTTGGCACAGCCTCAGTCGCAGAGGCCGGCCCCCGTGCTTCGGGGGCCGGGCCCCGTGCCACGGGGTCCGGGCCCTGGGGTGCGGATCCGGCACTCGACTCTCAGTGCTGCTTCTGCCCTGCCGTTGCCCGCTCGGGGTTCGGCCCCCGTCCTACGGGGTCCGAGCCTTGAGTGCATGCTGTTGACAGCTGCTTCTATAGAGAAATCTACCGCTTCTTTCTCTTTGCAGAGTTCATCGGCGTTGACTGCCTCTTCGGCCTCTCTCACCGTGACGACTAGCTCGGCGGCCCAGCCTTCCTTGCCAGGTCCTTCTTCGGTGGTCTCCCGGCCCCCCTCTCCGTCTGGAGTTCCCCCAGCGGCCCCAGCGATGGATGTGGCTAGCCTTGTTACGGCTGTTTTGGCAGCCCTGGACGCCCGCGCGGGTGTGTCCCTTCCCCCTACGTCAGATGCCTTACGGCGTACTCAGGCCTTGGAGCCTCCCCAGCAGTTGCCTGCGGAGATCTTCGGGGAGGAGTCTGATGAGGACTCTGGGGAGGAGTCGCTTGCGTGCGGGCAGGATGTGCCTACTCCTTCGGCGCCACTGGCTCCAGTTTCCAGGAAGCGCCCAGCTTCCGTCGTGGCTTCCGTGGCTCCCAGCGACAAGCGCTCTCGTCTTGACGCCGAGCCGGCCGACAGTGAGGAGGGAGAGGAGGACCTTTCCTTTGATCACAAGCTCGACCTCGTGCGTTCGACCTTGGAGCCCACCCTCTTTCCAGCTGAGCCGAAGCCAACAGTGTCTAAGCGTCCGACGTCGCTGCTGGCATCCCAGCGCTCCCCGGAACGTCAGCCTCGACGGGGTCTCCCTATCCCGGACGGGCTCCGCGAGGAGTTTTCCCGGCGCCGCTGTGAGACACTGGACCAGGGGAAAACAGAGTTGGGGAAGTTTCCCCGTCGGCCTCCTTTCCACAAGGAGGACTACCTCCCGTCCAACCCGGACTACCTGGATAAGCCAGCGGTATTCCCCGAGGCGGCGGCCCAGTACCTTGGCGACAAGGCTCGCCCCGTGACCCTTCAGCCGGAGACCTTACTCTCCCTGAACCACGCCGTCCGCGCCGCCACCTGTGTGTCCTCCCTGGAGGACTGGTTCCGTACTGCGGCTTACCGCCAACTACAGTCTGCCTTGACAGCGCTGGAAGACCTGGAATCCCCACCGTCTCAGCTAATGTCCCTGGGGGACCACCTCCGTTCGGCGTCCCAACTCCTGGAGTCCTGTGACTTGGCGTCAGCCCACCGGATGGAGCAGTCCACGTACGTGGAGTGGGTCCTCCACTTACTGAGGAGAGACGATTTCCTAGGCCAAGCTAGGTTCAAGCTTCCCCCGGCCTTGGTGACGGAGCTTCGCTGTGCCCCGCTCGTAGATCCAGAGGCAGGGGCTGCTCTTACCTCTCCTCCACCTCTCTTCGCCGGCCTAGAGTCTAAGCTGCCTGCAGCCCGTGAGCTGGCCCGTCAGGAGGAGTCGGTCTCGACCAGTAAGCGTCTCACGGAGACGATCGCCAAGCGTCTGGCCTCCCCTCTTCAGGCGTACGCCCCCTCTTCCTCCAAGCCTCCACCGACCAAGTCCAAGGAGAAGAAGGAGAAGAAGCCCGTTCAGAGGGCCCCTGCCGGCAGTGAAGCGACCAAGAAGTCAAAGCACAAGGGCAAGCCCAAGCCAGCAGGGGAGAAGAAGTCCTCCGCCCCCGCAGCAGGTGAGTACTTCACAGAATCAGCTCCCTGCGATGGACCCTGCGATACCTCGGGCTGTCCCACCCTCGTTCCAAAATTCAAGCGAGCCTGTGGGTGCCCGTCTAACAAATTATTGGCAAGAGTGGCAGACACTCGGAGCCAGCCCGTGGATCGTGTCGGTCCTTCGCAGGGGCTTTCGCATCCAGTTCAGTCAGCGTCCTGCACTGGCTACCGAGCCTATTCCCTTTTCACTTCCCGGAGCTCACGCCAAACGGTTAGCACTCTCGCTCGAGATCGCCGATATGCTGGCCAAAAACGCGCTCGAAAAAGTAGGAATTTCCTCTCCAGGTTACTACAGTATCCTGTTCTTGACTCCCAAGAGCTCAGGCGGGTGGCGCCCCGTGATCGACCTGTCCGCTCTAAACCGCCATGTCAAGACCCCCAAGTTCGCCATGGAGACGGCGGAATCGATCCGCTTGTCCCTTCCAAAGAACTCTTGGGTCGTCTCCCTGGATCTGAAGGACGCGTTCTTTCACATCCCGATTCATCCGGTCTCCCGCAAATATCTGCGCTTCGTGCACCGGGGCACCGTGTATCAGTTCCGTGCCCTGCCATTCGGACTGTCCCCGGCTCCATGGATCTTCACAATGGTGGTGAAAGAGTTACAGATACTCGCCCACAAGGAGGGCATCCTCCTCTACCAGTACCTAGACGACTGGATTGTCTATCACCAGTCTCCCGAGGTTCTGACTCGGCACTTACAGTGGGTCCTGGACTTGTGCAAACGCATGGGTTTGCTGGTCAATCTCCAGAAATCAGAGCTAACGCCGGCCCAGGACTTCGTGTTTGTCGGGTACCGGTACAAGACACAGCTGGGTATGGTTTTTCCCACGGAGGAGCGGCTGTCAAAGATACGGTCCTTACTCCGCAGATTCTTGGACGAGCCCAGTCAGTCAGCACAGGTCTGGCAGTCGATGCTCGGGTTGCTGGCAGCAACCGAGAAGTTAGTTCCTTACGGTCGACTCCACATGCGGGAGTTACAGATCGACCTTCGCTCCCAGTGGATCGCAGCCACGGATTGCCCTCAGCAACCGGTCGTCCTTTCTCCAGCAGGGAAGGCGTCCATACTGTGGTGGATGTCCGCTACCAACCTCACTCGGGGCTCACCCTTCCGTCAGCCTCCTCCCTCCAAGCATCTATTTACGGATGCCTCTACGGAGGGCTGGGGGGCACACCTGGACTTCAAGGAAGTGTCTGTGGTGTGGACAGAGCCCGAGAGCTCGTGGCACATCAACCGCTTAGAGTTGGAGGCGGTTTCCCTGGCCCTGGCCCACTGGGAGGAGGAGTGTGCTGGTCATGCTGTCCTGGTGTCCACGGACAACTCCACTGTCGTGGCCTACATAAACAAACAGGGGGGTACAAAGTCCGTTACCCTGTGTCGGCAGGCCACGACGCTTCTTCTGTGGTGCCGGTCTCGGAACATTCACTTGCGTGCACGTCACATCCCGGGCCGGTTGAATGTGTTGGCGGACCAGCTGTCACGCAGGGGGCAGATCCAGCCAACAGAGTGGTCTCTCCATCCTCAGGTGTTCAGTTCCCTGTGCCTCAGGTGGGACCGCCCTACAGTGGATCTCTTCGCGACCAGGTGGAACAACAAGCTTCCAGTGTTTGTCTCTCCGCTTCCGGACCCCCTTGCGATGTCCATCGACGCGTTGTCCACGGATTGGGACGGCCTGTTCGGGTATGCATACCCTCCGGCGATTCTGCTGCCCAAGGTTTTGGCCAAGATCAGGTCCCACACATGCCGTATTCTCCTGGTCGCTCCATACCAGCCACAGCGGCCTTGGTTCCCAGAACTTCTGGGCCTGTTGGTAGATCAACCAGTGGCCCTACCCCCTCGGAACGACCTTCTCAAACAGCCCCGGGCGCAGCTGTTTCACAGCCGACCCGCGAGCCTGAACCTCCACGCGTGGCTTCTGTCCAGCGATCCCTTCGCGCAAAGGGATTTTCTTCAGAAGTGTCCAGTAGGATCGCCCGCCCTAATAGAAACTCATCCTTGGGAGTCTATGAGTCTAAATGGCGAGTCTTCGCTGCTTGGTGCGATGGCAGGCAGGTTGATCCATTCAACGCCTCTGCTCAGACAGTAGCTGATTTTCTCTTGGAGAAATTCCAAGCGGGTGCGGCCCCTTCGACATTAGCGGGTTATAGGACCGCTCTAGCCAAGACTATTTTGCCTCACACTGGTATCAATCTCGGCGAGGATCAAGATCTGAGCGCCTTGCTCAATAACTTTAAAGTTGAACGTCCGCTTACCCGTAACTCAGTTCCGGAGTGGGATCTATCCCTGGTTTTGAACCATTTGGCGTCTGCTCCCTTTGAACCTATGTCTTCCGCCCCCCTAAAGTTCCTTACATGGAAGACAGTCTTCCTGCTGGCTCTGGCTTCTGGACGTCGCAGGAGCGAAATCCACGCCTTGGATTTCTCAAAAGTTAGATGGCGAGAGGATGGCCTCCAGGTCTCCTTACAGGTCATCCCTTCTTTCCTGGCGAAAACCCAGCTGGCGTCGTCTCCCCCGCTGGCCTTCACGATTCCGGCTTTGTCGGCGTCTGTAGGCCCGAATCTCGAGGAAGACTGTCTCCTGTGCCCGTTGCCGGCTTTGCGCTTGTACCTTAAGCGGACAAAAGGTCTCCGGGCTGGCAAGCGACTGTTGTTCATTTCACATCAGTTGAAATTCCAACGGGACATACGTTCCGCTACCATCTCATCCTGGATTCAAAAATGTATCCGCACCTGTTACGATTTGGCCGAGCAGGACTCCGCCTGTTCGTTCAAGGTACGCGCCCATGATGTTCGGGCCATGGCGGCCTCTCTTGCATATATGGGACGGGTTCCACTTGATCAGGTCATGCAAGCATGTTCATGGCAATCCCATAACACCTTTACGTCTTTCTACCTTAGAGACCTGACGTGGACGGGGAGTGAGGGCTACCACCTCGGGCCCGTGGTAGCTGCTCGGAGCGTCGTCACCCCTTGAGGATGACGTGGCCCATCTTGTACATACGTTCCTCTTGTACATATGTTGAAGTTCCGTGTTGCGAGTTCCGGTTCCGATTACCGTTAAATTGGTCTCCTATGTCAGTACGGTCGTACTCCTTAGTTCGGTATGCATTGTGACTCAGTTGCGTCAGCAAGGCATATCCTCATGTACATACGTTACGTCACTTATGACCGGAAGCCAGTCACTCGACACTCGGAGGTAAGTGTTTTTTTCTACTTACCCTATTGTTAAACCATAAATGTTTTGGTGACCCTGAGGACACCCTCCTTTGATTCCTCCAATCATTCAGGGGAAAAGCCCACCCTGTCCCTCACTGAGGCCCTAGGGTTGAGCTTTTGGTTATGTCAGAGTTCTTTTTGGAGCACCCCGCCTCCAATCTTTATTCTGATTTTACCCGTAATGTGTTTTGGAGGTAATGTATGGGACAATAATTGGCTGTTTTATGTTAATAAAACTAGTGTTATATACTATACTTACCTCCAAAACACATTCAGAGTGCCCACCCGGCCGGCCCCGCGTACTCCTTCTGGTTGGTTCCTAGAATCGACGAGAATGACGTCACCATCCGGTCACGTGGGTTAGTGGCTTGGACAATTCATTGTCTAGCCCATTTTCCAAATGGGGTTCTCTCTATGGAGAACTCCTATGTCAGTAAGGCTAATAAGCCATAACCCGTAATGTGTTTTGGAGGTAAGTATAGTATATAACACTAGTTTTATTAACATAAAACAGCCAATTATTGTCCCATACATTACCTCCATAATACTACACGGGTAACCCCAACAGCCTACTTAAAACAGGCTCCCATAGACAACTACGGAGCCGCTGAAAGGACATGAAAGAATTTTTTTTTGGACATCCGGATCGCGTTCCCTCGCGATCTTATTGCGTTCCCTCGCATTCCGGATCGCGTTCCCTCGCGATATTATTGCGTTCCCTTGCATTCCGGATCACGTTCCCTCGCGATGTTATTGCGTTCCCTCGCATTCCAGATCGCGTTCCCTCACGATCTTATCGCGTTCCCTCGCGATCTTATCGCGTTCCCTCGCATTCCGGATCGCGATCTTATCGCGTTCCCTCGCAATCCGGATCGCGTTCCCTCGCGATCTTATCGCGTTCCCTCGCATTCCGGATCGCGATCCGGAATGCGAGGGAACGCAATAAGATTGCGAGGGAACGCGATCCGGAATGCGAGGGAACGCGATAATATTGCGAGGGAACGCAATAATATTGCGAGGGAACGCAATAACCACATGTCAAAAAATATTTCTTCCATGTCCTTTCAGCGGCTCCGTAGACAACCCTCCCTATGTAGAAGAATGGCGAAAAGTAAAGAATGACCCCTCCAGTGCTGCCACCAGGGGTAGCACGTGCCAACTTCCTCCATTCCCAATTCTCATTCTGAGGAACAGCCTACTCTAACTAATTAGGCATCCCGATTGAAAATCGGGAGGCCTTATGTTTTTGTCTGTTTTTTTTTTTTTCTTTTTTTTTTTCTTTTTTTTTTCTTCCGCCGTTTGGTTTCCGGATCATAACTCTTGAACGCCTTGATCTATCTTTCCGAAATTTTCACAGCTCATCCGAAATACTTTGCTCCTAACCCCTATTGTTTTTCGTCGAGATCCGAAATCCAAGATGGCCGCCAGCGGCCATTTTGGAAAAATTCCTGTCAATGTCATAATTTGATTCAGGCAATTTCCAGGGGAAAAAAAATTTTTGGGTGTGTTTTTTTTTGGGGGGGGGGGGGACTTGGAATTTTTCCCTCGCCTGCACCCATGCAGATGCTGGTTCTCCATGCAGCCAGATACTTAAAGCCTGGTCAGTCATACAATCAATACTATAACTGAGCCGTGCTACTGTATTCACAGACTGCAGCCTGCATGTCCAGCATGAGGCTAGGCTCTGCCCTCTCAGCCAGTGCAGTATATGAGAGCCCTGCACAGTCAAGCCTTACAAGATCAGCCAGTCTGTCCAGCACAGCCATAGGCTCCGCCCCTCTCAGCCAGCCCTGCTCAGTCATGCCTTACAAGATCAGCCAGTCTGTCCAGCACAGCCATAGGCTCCGCCCCTCTCAGCCAGCCCTGCTCAGTCTTGCCTGACAAGTGATACAGCAGTTTAGCTAGCAATGTCCAACATGACCCTAAGCTCATATCCATGCATAATCGCCACTCCCCCCTCCAAACCCTGGTTTACTAGTGTGTGTACATGGTAAAAGAATGAAGTTCCACCCCACAGAAAACAATAGTTGGTTAATAAGCCAACACACATGACAGGACATGCTTGTGGAATGATTTGCCCTGTCTACATTTATATTGTACAAACATGTATTGTTTGAATGTTTTGTTATTCAACTCTATTTCACATGCAATGACCAAATCATCATTGTTTTAGTTAGCGGGGAAATGTTTGGCTTTGGTTATAATATGAATGCGAAAATTCCGCTGTGTTGTACAAGTTTTGAAATCACAAAAATGGCCAAGATGACGAAGCATTCTTTTAGTCACGTATCATTTTACATTTGACAGGGGCACCTGAAAAATATCACGGAACATCCTGATTAATTAGGGCATTTCGGCACGAAATGTCCTTATGGTTTTGTCAGAATTTTTTTTTTTTTTTTTTTTTTTTTTTTTCACTTTTTGGTTTCCGGACGATAACTCGAGAACGCCTTGACGAATCTTCGAGAAATTTTCACCAGTTATCACATATATTACATAGATGAACTCTATTGTTTTGGAGCCGGCTCCGAGGTCCGGTTAGTCCGTGAGGATGAATTTTGTGTCAAATGGTTTCCGGATGATAGCTCAAAAAGTACTTGTGCTACCATTCTGAAACTTGACATATATGTTGATATAGTGTCACAGAGGAACCCTATTGATCATGGGATCAATCCCTCAAACGACCTTTGACCCACGGGCCGAAAACAATTTGGTGAGTCATCCTTGAGGCTCATTTTATATCTCAGAAACGGTGCATCACAGAGCGAAATGGACGTTATTTTCGGACTCGTGACACTAGACAAACATGTCTTGGGGGTATGTTGGGTGAACTTGGCCCTGGGCCAAATTTTTTTTTGCTGAAGCGAAGTTTTTCATTTTGGGCCATATCTCGGAAACGGTGCGTCGTAGAGCGAAACGGAGGTTATTTTCGGACTCGTCACACTAGACAGACTTGTCTTGGGGGTATGTTGGGTGAACTTGGCCCTGGGCCAAATTTTTTTTTGCTGAGTCGACGTTTTTCATTTTCGGCCATATCTCGGAAACGGTGCGTCGTAGAGCGAAACGAAGGTTATTTTCGGACTCGTCACACTAGACAAACTTGTCTTAGGGGTATGTTGGGTGAACTTGGCCCTGGGCCAAATTTTTTCTTGTTGAGTCAGCGTTTTTCATTTTCGGCCATATCTCTGAAACGGTGCGTCGTAGAGCGAAACGGACATTATTTTCGGACTCGTGACACTAGACAAACATGCCTTAAGGGTATGTTGGGTGAACTTGGCCCTGGGCCAAATTTTTTTTTGCTGACACAGCGTTTTTCATTTTCTGCCATATCTCGGAATTGGTGCGTCGTAGAGCGAAACGGACGTGATTTTCGGACTCGTAACACTAGACAAGCATGTCTTAGGGGTATGTTGGGTGAACTCGGTCCTGGGCCAAATTGTTTTTGCTGAGTCAGCGTTTTTTATTTTTGGTCATATCTCGTTTATTTTCATTTATATCTCAGAAACCGTCATCTTAGAATGAAATGGATGTATCTACATAATCATTTTGGTTGCAGAGTTGTCAGTAATTAACAGTTCACCTGTGATTGTGTTGTGTATCGAAATGCCCCAAGGCCTCTAGGCCTTTACGTCTAGTTATCATCGGATTGCTGCAAATGCGCGATTCTGATTGGTCAATTCTCCGACAATACCACGCCGTATTTGGAGAGCTGTGACGCAACCCCACGATATTTTCTGTATCGTGGGCTTCAGTCGGGTAATACGGAATGACGTTTTGGAGAGTTCCATATAATCCAATGATAAAATCGTTACCATGGACTTCAGACCCCAATACGGCAGGATATCTGACTTCAGTCAGCATATCCCACTCGGCCTGCGGCCTCGTGGTATATGGTGACTTCAGGCAGATATCACGCCGTATTGGGGTCTGAAGCCCATGGTAACTTATAATATACTAGTACTCTGAATAATATTGGCTGGGTAATTGTCCATTCATTTTGGGTGGCAAATGTCTTGTGGGCCAAGTTGTCAAGATGATAGAAAGCATTTCTGGTAAGAACTGTCTGATGAGCTCTCACTCTTACCCACATACCATGGCCTATGTATTCTTTTTTCTCAGTCCAGTATGACCATTTGAAATGATAAGCACAAATTGGGGGATGCCACAAAGCCTATAGGCTTTTATGTCTAGTTTTCATTGTTTTTTCTTGTTTTTCGACCAACTTTGTTGGATTTCAACAGGAAAGAGTTCTTTAGCCTTAGGGGTCACCCTTGATACGTCGTTCAGTAGTTTGACGCCCAGTTTTTTTTAGTTGAGCCGACCATGCCTCTCCGGGTGTGTGGCAAGTGCCAGGTTTTTCTCATGGCTTGGTAGGTGCATAACTTTTGTTGGCGGTGTGTCGACACCTTCTGTATTGATGCCTTTCTGTGTGAGAGATGTGAGCACAGATCGTCGGAGGAGTGGTCATCTGTTTACAGTGCATTGCGGGACCTGCTTCACCAGAGGGAGCGCCCTCTACCGCCTTGGTCAGACCGCTCTAGATCTGCGCAAGCTCGTCGCCGCACTGCCACATGGTGCTTCAAGTCCGAGTTGGCTGGGCTGAACTTAAATTCCCCAGTGAGTGTAGACGCCCTGTCCCTTCAAGACTCGCAGGAATTTTGCAATAAATCTGATAAACTTTTGTTTGATTTGCCCCCTCCTCTCCACGCGATTCTTGGCCATGCACGTGTCATGGGAGACGTAGTGGGCCGCTCACTGGTCAAGACATCTTGCCCTCAGTTTTCGAGTGTTCACAGCTCCTATGCTCTTACCCTGTGCGCAGGAGGCACTGTAGGACAAGTTACAGAACTCCCTCTTCCACGAAGAAGTCCTCGACTTGGTTCAGGAGAAGCGACAGGTTTCCAACTGGGTACAGGCGGCTAGCAACCATCTCGTCCAGGACCTGCTGGTCGAACAGAAGAGCTGGAAGTTCAGTCTCAGGCTCCTTCGGCTTCCAAGGCTAAGAAGAAGCAGAAGAAATAGCCCTTTTCAAGTGCCCCTGCCTCTACATCAGCCAGGCGCGAAGGCCGTCACTCCGATATCAGTCGCCATGGCAAGTCCAATGGCGGAGCAGGGGCAGTCCAAGCAGTAAGTGCCAGAGCACGAGTGCCACGCATCCCTCCCAGAGCCGCCAGTCGGCGCAAGCTTAAGTATCTTTTGGCCTGTTTGGAACGAGATGGGAGCCAGCCCTTGGATCGTGGGGGTACTCAGGAAGGGATTCCAGATTCAGTTCGTAACTACACCTGTTCTGTCACCCGTTCTCAAGCCCTTCACTCTGCCATGAACACCAGAGAAGCGGGCAGCCTTAGATGCCGAGATTCAGAAACTGATCTCCAAAGGGGCCGTAGAACCCGCGGATCCCAGGACTCCTGGGTTCTACAGTATCGTGTTTGTGGTTCCAAACAGTTCAAAAGAGAAACATGTCACCGCTGAACCCGTTCGTGAAGACTCCCGAATTCCACATGGAGACAGCCGAATCCATTTAGTTAGAACTCACGGTGGATGCTTGGGCAGTCTCTCTGTATCTGAAAGATACTTTCTTCCACATTCCGATCCACCCAGCTTACCTAGGGTTCGCTCACCAATGCGGTATCTTCCTACATCAGTACATCGATGACTGGCTCATATGCAATCAGTCTCGGGACACTTTGATGGAACATCAGGATTGGTTGCTCAGCACGTTTCAAACCATTAGCCTGGTTTTCAATTTCGAAAAATCGGAAGTCAATCCGACTCGAAATTTCGTTTTTCTGGGCTACCTGTTTGTTACCACATCAGGCATGGTATTCTCGCCACTGGAGTGGATGGCAAGTTGCTTCCCCTCCTAGCGTGAGTCGGCCGTCTCCTGTCAGTCTCTGCAGGGCCTTTTGGTTGACGGAGAAGCTTGTGCCTCTCGGCCGCCTTCACATGCGAGAACTGCAGCATTGCCTGCGACTCAGTTGGTGTCAAGCTACCGAGTCTGACTCTACTCTGGTAACGTTGTCTCCCGCGGCTCACGAGTGCGTCCGGTGGTGGATCCTCCTTTCCGTCTTCCGCTGCCATGCCAGTACAGAGGGCTGGGGTGCCCACTTCGAGTTTCAAGAAATATCGAACCTATTGAGCGGTCACTATTTGTCTTAAAACATCAATGCTTCGGAGCTGGAAGCCGTATCTCGGGCCCTGGCCAACTGGGCATCCGAGTTAATCGGCCACTCCGTGTTGGTTGCTATGGACAACTCAATGGTCGTGGCTTACATCAACAAGCAGGGACGCACCCATTCTCTGACAGTCAGTCGTCAGGTGTCTGCCTTGCTTCAATGGTACAACGCCCGATCAATTCTGCTCCGAGCCCGTCACATCACCGACGTCTCAATGTCTTGGCGGACATGCTTTCTCGCCGGTATCAGGAGCAATCTACCGAATGGATCTTGTCTCCTGCGGTTTTTCGGCAGCTTTGTTGACTTCGGGGTCGACCTAATGTGGACCTGTTCGCCACTCGATGGAACAACAGGCTTCCAATGTTCGTGTCTCCAATCCCCGACCCTCTGGCGTGGGGTGTCGATGCTCTGTCAATGGATTGAGGCCTGTATGCTTATGCTTACCCTCTGACTATCTTGGTACCGCAGGTGATCGCCAAGTTCCGAGCACATCATTGCCGCCTTCTGTCTTGGTACGTTTCGGAATAGAGTGCGTGACGTCGTTTTCCCTAAAAAATGATGGTTTTTTTTGTTGTGACGACCATCTTGTTTTTTCCGATTTGGTTGAAACTCAATAGCAATCTACCTCAGGGCGCAATGTATGTGTACAAGAAGTTTTGTGATGATATCGTGGTACATTTTGGTATGTCCCCACACCCTCCCCCCTCTCCGACTATCTTGAGCTTGACCCATGACCTCATGCGTTGTGAAAGGCTCTAAACCTCAAGACTTGTCTAGCCTGTGTACGTACACATATAAATGGCCGTTGAAGGCTAAGCCTGTGTATGTATAAATGGTCATAGAAGGCTAAACGCTTAGATGTACATGTACTGTAAAACTACTAATTTTGGCGGACGATTTAATTGGCGGATTTGGCGGTAGGGGCAAAACCGCCAAATCAAATCGTCCGCCAAATTACCTAGATATATGTGGTTTAGAAACCGCCAAATTAAATCTCCACCAAATAACGTGGGGCTCACAACAGCCAACTTTAATAGCTGCCAAAATTAGTCCTTTTACAGTATTTAAATTCTAGGTTTGGACAAATTTGAGCATATTTCGGGGACCTTGAGGTCAACATAGAAGAGTTCACGGTTTCTATGGAGCACCGATCTGATAGGTAAACACTTTATAAATCTTGCCCTCTTAAATTCACAATTGTTTTGCTATTCCGATCGCCTGGCCACCCGCCTAGGGCTACCAGTCCGCCGGCAGCTGTCGGAGAGACCACACGTGTGCGGTGTTCGCTCCAGAGGCTACACAGGATCACACACCAAGTACAACAGCGAATGCTTCTTCACAGGATCCCGGGGATTTTCAGCCCGGATACAAAACACAAAGGAATATGCAGAAAAATATACAACATAGGCCTACTAGTGAATGGGATGCTTGAACAATCTTATTTGCAATCATAAAAACACAACGATGCCGCGAAATTCGGCACACGGTATACGGAAATCCCTGAACGAACAAGAATTTTATTGATATACCTTCTGTGGGTTAAGAAGTGATGGGTAGTGGCTTACCCTACAAGGAGCAGAACGATTACAGATCTGACAAAAACGCCCGGTCACAGGTTAGTCACTTGGGTATTACATAACCTGATAACCGCGTATGTAACAGGTGACACAGCCTACTTGACTGATGTTAACTTTTTGTATGTGATGTACTGTAATTGTAAATCCGGTATTTAATATACAGCTGATGTGAAAAAGACTGTTAAGTAAGGATGTGAGGGTACATTAGACACAGGTAGAGAAAGGGAGAGTATTAGTATTTGGAACGATGGGCAAGAAACGGAAGTTTTAAATAGCCTACATGTAGGAGTGTTTCTGTCTCCATACAAACGTAATTACTTCCAAGCATAACCGAGACTACTAACACGGCGCAGTATAGAGATACCTGCGGTATGACAGAGAAACGAGTGGATAATAATAATAATAATAATAATAATAACAATAGAATAACAAAAATAAAATAAGAATAACGCAACGGAATGGATCTAAAAATTGTGAGAGTCCGGGTGAGAGGGCAGGTTGCAACAACAATAGTGTAGGGAGAGGCGCTGCCGTACTCTGCGTAGTAATAAGAATTATCTTATTACCTTAATTCTTATATGAAAAAAAAAATAAAAATCTATGTATAACAATAATAATTGAGTAATAATTTATTCAAAGAAATAACTCGAAATAGACTTTGGTCATGTTTGGTAAAAAATTAAGGTGGAAGCGCTGGGCGAAAATTCAGCCTGGGCCGTCTGAGACTTTGGTGAACAATGAAATGGAAGCGCTGGGCGCCAATTCGGCCTGGGGCCGTCTGATACTTTGGTGAATAATAAAGTGGAGACGCTGGGCGCCAATTCGGCCTGGGGCCGTCCGAGACTTTGGTGAATAATAAAGTGGAGGCGCTGGGCGCCAATTCGGCCTGGGGCCGTCTGAGACTTTGGTGAATAATAAAGTGGAGGCGCTGGGCGCCAATTCGGCCTGGGGCCGTCTGAGACTTTGGTGAATAATAAAGTGGAGGCGCCAAGCGCCAATTCGGCCTGGGGCCGTATGAGATTTTGATGAACAATAAAGTGGAGGCGCTGGGCGCCAATTTCGGCCTGGGGCCGTCTGAGATTTTGATGAACAATAAAGTGGAGGCGCTGGGCGCCAATCAGGCCTGGGGCCGTTTCTGAGACTGTGGCGGATAATAACGTGGAGGCGCTTGGCGCCGTCTGAAACTTTGGTGAACAATAAAATGGAGGCGCTGGGCCGTCTGGAGGCGCTGGGGCCGTCTGAAACCTTGGTGAACAATAAAATGGAGGCGCTGGGCGACAACTCGGCCTGGGGCCGTCTGACATTTTGGTGAATAATAAGGTGGAGGCGCTGGGCGCCAATTCGGCCTGGGCCGTCTGGGATTTGGTGAACAATAAAGTGGAGGCGCTGAGCGCCAATTCGGCCTGGGGCCGTCTGACATTTTGGTGAATAATAAAGTGCAGGTGCTGGGCGCCAATTCGGCCTGGGGCCCTCTGGGACTTTGGCGTACGATAAATTGGAGGCCCTGGACGCCAATTCGGCTTGGGGCCGTCTGAGACTTTGTTGAATAATAAAGTAGAGACGCTGGACGACAATTCGGCCTGGGGCTGCCTGTGGCCTGGGGTGAATGATACAGATGGGGCGCCGGGCCCCAATTCGGCCTGCGGCCTGGGTCGTCAGTGGATTTAGTGAATGAGAAAAGTATAAGCGCTGGGCGCTAATTCGCTCAAGGGTCATGTGAGACTAGGTGCATAATGAAGTTACGGCGCGGGGCGCAAATCCGGTCTGGGGCCGTCTGTGACTTTGGAAAATCATCAAATTACGAAGCTAGGCGCCAATTCGGCCGGAGCCATCTCAGACATTGGTGGGCAAGGACGGCACAGCGAGGGGTATGAAACTGTGAGCATAATGAAGTCGCGGCGACAACCCAAACAACGGGGCCGCGCTATAGACGCCAGTCTGCTCAGGATTAATGGATGGGCCAGAAGACCATTTAGTGTGTTATCAATTAAACACTAAATGATAATACTAACTATTATTACTACTACACTTAACTATATGGTATGTTGGTAACTGGGTCAATACGTGACAATATCACAAGAGTATCATACGGCATATGGAAAGGAATAAGCCAACACAGTGGACATATATTCTATACGGGTACATGTTGATACGCACACAAAGTGATAAACTAAAACGGGTTGGTTCAAAAAGAGGGCTTCTTGGGACAGAAATGCATACGACATGTATGCTGTAGTAGGGAGGACAAGGAACAGTCACACCACTGTTTTGAGGCTCAAGCGCTAGCCGGAACGGTATCCAGTATTCCCAGGTATCCAGAATTCCCACGGTATACATTATCCCACAAAATAATTCAGTAAGCCTGCGTTGGGGAAGTGGGAGTTATAATTACGGGTCAAACTCAGGTCATACCCACAAGATTTGCATAAAGCTCTTTTATTGGACCTCCGTCCAAACCCTCAATGGGCAGGCCAGAATACGGGATATCGGCAGCTGCCGCCCAGATGTCTACCGGTAATTTACGGCAATCACGGAGGGTCAGGAGATAGGGAATAACTTTGGTAGGGCTCCATCTCCGGGCCACAGGCTCACAGGTACAGGTCAAGGGCCCTTTTGTCTTCAAAGGAAGCAGCGAACACATGGCCCAGAGTAGATAGCAAGTGATTCACAGGCTTCAGTAGCAGTAATCACCAGGCAAAGAGATCGGGATCGGCAATCAACACTGCTATACATCTTTCTTCACCTTTTTTCCCACCTTTGGTCCACCTCCCTTGTTTCCCCATTTTCTCACTCACATCTTCTTTATTGGTGCGTCAAAAACTATGGACAAACGCCACCCCCAGGGGTCGGACAAGGCCGGGGGTCATGTGATCGCAGGGGGGTTGGGGAAGCTAGGAGATCCCACGGGATGGTCATTCCTCAAGCGGCTCGCGACAGGGTAACACCTCAGTAAAAATCAAGCACAGATGGAGAGTCATGAAGTTATATCGGGAGAGTCCAGACCCAGCGCCAGCGGACCTCCTTACGGTGGAAGGGAAGACTCCCATCCATACATGGACGAGGGACCAGTGTGTGGAGTTTGTACGCCAGGAGGGATGCGAGTTGTCCGATCTAACCGGCATACTCGGGATCGACGGCACCCGGGACCAGCTGATCGCACTCGTGCACAGCATCCTGAAGGCCAAGGCTAGCGATTCGGAGGTCGACCCCAGACCGGGCCCAAGCCGGAAGACGGGGACGGGCGACCGGGACCCTCCCGTGAAGAACACGAAGACGGCACAGAGCCAAGCTCAGGTTAGTCGCATGGGTCCATGAAGCATATTGGCATACTGTAGGTGGGGAAGACGGGGCATAACAGTGTTATATCTCAAGTGCCAATTGCTGCCAGCAGATCAGGGTACCGCGAAAAAAAAAAATAAATAAATAAATAAATAAAAAAAATAAAAAAATTATGAATAATATATACATAGTTATGCAAAACACATAATGGGTATAGGTAACGTCAATAACGGATGGCGTGAGTGTATAATAAACCTACAGGACTATATCCATCATGTGTATTGTTATAGGAGGAGGGCAGGGATCCCGGGGGGCTAGACGTCACGTGCGGGCCAGCATCGGCACCCAAAGGGAAGAAACGTGTAATCATCGACCACGTGGCGATAGAACGTCGCATCCAGCAATTGGATTCGCTGCAGCAAGCGTCTAAATATCACGGCCAAAAAAAGGCCCTCATGGCCCAGCTACAGGATTTTCTGCAAGCACATAATCCAGTTAGAGACATTATGTCTGCATCTCCGTATGACATCAGGAGATTCCTAATTTGGAAAGATGAAGGGGGCAAGACCAAGGTGCACGCCATATCGTGTACATTCAAGGGCAACACTGGAAAGTCCCGCTGTAGTAGCCCAGTCAGGTTGGCTGCGGGTTCCGTAGATTCACTTGTCGGAAAAATTCGCGCTCTCTTCAGGGATGCCGGACGCGTGGGTCGTTGGACACATAATAACCCTCAGAATAACCCCGCAGACAGTGCAGTAGTTAAGTTGTATGTGGCGCTTATATGCCAAGAGCAAGCGAAAGCCATGGTACCTACAAAATCAGCAAGACCCCTCTCCAGGGACACCTGATGGCGCTGGGCAGAGCGTTGTCCTATGCAATACACATGGAGAAAGACGGTTCTGCGAAATGTTACGCGTTGGCTAGGGACATAGCGTACCTTAAACTCTTAGCACACACTGGGGACCGCGGCAGTGACTTAGGGCAAACTCACACAGAGCAAGTTAGGCGTACCCCGCAGGGAAATCTCATCCTCACCATGTCAGCGGGAAAAACGGTGACGAGGTGCGGGCCGAAGTCGGTAGAGCTCCGCAGACAGGACGACCCAGACACGTGCCCAGTAGAGGCTCTGGAGCAGTACTTCCAGGAGGCTAGGCGAGCGGGTGTGGACATACGCGGGGGCTTCCTATTCAGGGCGGGCGCAAACGCTAACGGGAGAACTATTTTCAATCAGCCCATGACGGCAGACTCCATGAATAAGCGGCTAAAAAAACACCTAAAAGGTATAGGGATGTATGAGGGCGAGACTGTGCATGGAGCGAGATCCGCATGTGCAGCCGGCCTTATAGCACAGGGCGCTTCGGAAGAGAGTGTGCGCAAGTACATAGGTTGGCGGTCGCCGCAGATGCTGCAGAGATACACCCGCTCCATCCTTTCCACCAAGCAAGGGGAAATCGAGAGAGCGAGGGCATCGAAACAACCATCGGTGACTCCAATACGACTATATATATATATATATATAAATGAATAAATAAGCACATACAATGATAATAATAATAAAGCATTGGTCGGCGAAGCCTATTTCTACACATATATATATACATATATATATATATATAAATGAATAAATAAGCACATACAATGATAATAATAATAACAAAGCATTGGTAGGCGAAGCCTATTTCTAGTTAACAACTCACGTCCCACTTAATCACTCTCACAGGGTTGTGCGATAGTGAAATTTACATATAACTTTCTGTCTTTTAAGGGTAGTCTGGTTGATCGCCTGGCGGCTTTGGAAAAGCAAATCAGGGACACGAAGGCCAAGGAGACCAGGACGGCCCTCGACAAGGCTCTGACAGAGGCTAAAGAGTACGCCCTAAGGACGACGGACTACGACGCCGACAGCATGTACCGGCGGCTCATCGTGCTGGAGGAAACAGCCAGGAAGGCAAGCAGGCCGGGAGACAAGTTTAACCTGATCATTAAGCGTTTTTTGGCCAATAAGAACAAAAAGAACTCTGGCCTCCTCGTGGCTACTCTTCTCTGCTCCAAGGAGGAAGCCGACTTGTTGGAGAAGGAGAGAAAGTTTTACAAAGCAAACGACACTAAGGAAACGAAACAAGACGCTGCCAATGACCACGCGAAGAGACAAGGCAAGGAGGAGAAGACACCGACTCCGTCCCTCGCAGGTCAGGCATACCCGCCGTGGTGGGCCGCGCCGTGGGTGCCCATCCCCCCATTTGGAGCCACCCCACCACGAGGACGAGGGAGGGGCCGTGGTTTGTCCCAGCGGTCCTACGGCCAGCGGCCGTATCCACCGAGGGCCTGCTTCGCGTGTGGAGAGGAGGGGCACTTCGCTCGGGACTGCCCTTCAGTAAAAAAGAACGTTTGAAATGTTCATTTCCGGATATGATGAGTCTGTGAATAAAACAAAATGTAGACCGATGCAGGCACAATAAAAGTATATATATGTACAAGGTTGTTTGTTTCTATGATACGCTATGATCGGTATAGGCGGCAAGGTTTGAAATATAAATACACATAATTATCTATATGTATATATAGGTATAGATATATATTGCTTACAGTGTCAAATATGGTGAATATGCATATATACGGTCTAACCTTCTCTGAAATAGATGATTGAGCAAGCGCGAATAACAATGAATAAAACAGTAATGGCAAACAGTATACAGTCCGAGTACAAATGACTGACACATATATCGACAATCTATATAACAAGGTGCAGGGTCAGTATTCGATCACTGTACATTCGACAATTACATGTACCCTTTGGATAAGATCGGGTGTGAACGTCGGGGTCTGGCGGAAAATAGATACATGGACTAATAAGAAAGTTGATGCAGATAAACCAGTATCCCACAAACAGGTAATACATTGTAGCACAAGGCCAAAGTGCCACTTACATATCAAACGCATAAAGGATATCCCTTTTCTGCTGGCAATAAATGGCAATAAGGATAAAGTTCAATCATTCCAACTAGAATCCATCACGATGAACGAGGTGCCACGACGCTAATGACGGGGGAATGGGAAGATGGGCGGAAATACCTACTAGCATAGATCATTGTGTGTAAAATCATGATCGGATGGGGGTTATTATCACACATCAAACTCGCATGAAGGGTATTCCAGTTTATGCTGAGAATAATAGCAATAAAGAATCTAACCATGAGGATATTTATATCAATTAACAAGGGGTCAGAACGCTAACCAGTCGGGATGGGGAGGACATGTGGGCTGATTTGCCTATCAGCACAGCCTGTCCGTAAAAAGCGGGTTATTACGACTATTAGGGGTATACGATTATCATTATTATTCATTACATCCACGAGGTCGATGTACAGAGGGAGCCAATGGCTAAGTAGTTTCACACTCTGATAACCCTCATTTCTTCTATTGACCCCAGGTAACAGCGACGCCACACCCATGGGTAACATGGCAGGGCGC
Source organism: Terebella lapidaria (assembly GCA_949152475.1). Lineage (NCBI taxonomy): Eukaryota > Metazoa > Annelida > Polychaeta > Terebellida > Terebellidae > Terebella > Terebella lapidaria. Next base: position 3,850,254 of record OX424569.1, read on the forward strand.
TCAAGCTTCCCCTCCTCCCTCGGGCGACCAGTGGCGACAGTTTTTGGATGAAAACCCTAAGGCACCCCCCATGAACAGATGGCCCCTTAGGAACCCACAAGTCTTCCTGGCGGGGGGTATTCAGGCCAATGCGGCCGCGTGGGAATATCTGCAGGAGGAAGGGAGCCAGACAGAGGAACAGCAATCGTGGGTCAGACACGGGGTTGATATTCCCACATACATCGCACACTACAAAGGGTCCTTCAAGCAAACGCCCCTAGATGATGCATTCCCGCCACCCAGACTGGAACCCAACTACCGGTCAATCCAGGAGTTTGCGGAGTTCGTCAGAGAGACAATAGCTAATAGGCTAAAAAATGGTTCCATAAAAGTCTGGGGTAAAGTGGCTGAAGTAAAACCCCCTCACATTGTTTCTCCCATCGTCGTCGAGCCCTCCAAGCCCAGAATGTGCATCGATCTAAGGTACCTCAACCTATTCACGCGAGATTGCCCTTTTAAATTGGACACTTTGGTGGACGTCCCCCGGCTCGTCTCAAAGCATGCACTGCTCACAAAACTGGACGATAAATCAGGCTACGACCACGTGATGCTGACGGAGCGATCACAGGCGTTAACGGGTTTCCGGTTCGACGGATGGTATTATGTCTGCAGGACACTGCCTTTCGGGTGGAAGGCATCGGCATATGTGTACCATACACTAAACAGTATGGCGGCTTCCTACCTCAGGGACAGGGGCGTACAGATCTTGGTGTACATTGATGACAGATTGCTGGTCTTCAATGGGGATACACAAGCTCGCCGAGAGCGTGCCATGTGGAGGGGCATGGGGGCCACTTGCGCCCTCCTCACTGCACTGGGATATTGCTTCAATATAACTAAATGTGAGTTCACCCCAAGTACACGACTCCTGTTTTTGGGATTTGAGATCGACTCGGTTGGCTTGGCATATGCGGGACGATTTCCGGGATTGGAGGGAATGGATCATGGAGCAACCAAATGTCACAGTCACCACCATGCAGCGTTTCGCCGGAAAGTGCGTGTCACTGTCGTTGGCCCTGCCGGGTTTCAAATGGTTCACCGCGAATTTCAACATCGCCATCGGAAGGGCACTGCAGCAGGGCGGTCCAGTGAAGATAGATGGTCCAGTTCGCGAAGAACTGGTCGTCTAGAGAGTGGTGGACACAATGACAAAACAGTACAGCTGGCTAGACGAACGTCACTCAGAGATAGTGCTGTGGACGGATGCATCCAATTTCAGATGGGGAGGCAGGGTGATCACGCCGGACTCAGACACTGAAGTTGGAGATGGAGTCCCCCTCGTGTTGGGGGACTCCATGGTCAAATTTTTGGGACAACAAAAAAACCTGATAGTGATATCGATCGGAGGGGCAAGATTCGCAACCATACGACTGGCAATCCGGAAGGCACTGCTAAGGAAACCAATCTTCGTGATGATTCATGTGGGCACGAACGAAGTAAACCGGTTACCACACAACGCCTGGGGTCGTTTAGGGCGCATCAGGTCAGAGTTCGACACACTAGTGGTGTTGATCGCGAAGGAGTGTCAAGTAGCTGGGACCACCGTCGTCATCTCGGAACCGCTACTCACTTCATGCGCCAGAGCAAATGGTTACATCAAAGTGGTGCAGGCCTGGTGGCGACAGGCTGCGAAGCAGAGGGGATGGGTCGCCATGTCCCATCAGAACATTGGGCTCAAGCACTTAAGGGATGGGCTCCACATGAACGAGCAGGGCCAACACCGGTTCCGTGAAAACATCCAGAAATGCATTGAGGAAAGTTAAGGCGGTTAATGTCTCTGAAGTATCAAAAATGCCCATGTACTGACAACAAATGCAAATAAATGCGCAGTTGCTTAAAAGGAACATTTTCATTTCTTGGTGTTATTGCGGCTTAGGAGATCTGAAAAAGTCATGTTACGAAAAGACGGTGGTAGGTTAGGGAAGTGTGTGGTTTGGAGATATTAAGGGGGTAGAGGGGAGCATTGTAGCTTAGGTTTTTGGGTTGGGGAAAGATTGTGACCTTCTCCCATTTGCCCATATCTCAACTAGCCCAGGCGGGAGGCCATCAATCGGAATATTATACTATTCCGATCGCCTGGCCACCCGCCTAGGGCTACCAGTCCGCCGGCAGCTGTCGGAGAGACCACACGTGTGCGGTGTTCGCTCCAGAGGCTACACAGGATCACACACCAAGTACAACAGCGAATGCTTCTTCACAGGATCCCGGGGATTTTCAGCCCGGATACAAAACACAAAGGAATATGCAGAAAAATATACAACATAGGCCTACTAGTGAATGGGATGCTTGAACAATCTTATTTGCAATCATAAAAACACAACGATGCCGCGAAATTCGGCACACGGCATACGGAAATCCCTGAACGAACAAGAATTTTATTGATATACCTTCTGTGGGTTAAGAAGTGATGGGTAGTGGCTTACCCTACAAGGAGCAGAACGATTACAGATCTGACAAAAACGCCCGGTCACAGGTTAGTCACTTGGGTATTACATAACCTGATAACCGCGTATGTAACAGGTGACACAGCCTACTTGACTGATGTTAACTTTTTGTATGTGATGTACTGTAATTGTAAATCCGGTATTTAATATACAGCTGATGTGAAAAAGACTGTTAAGTAAGGATGTGAGGGTACATTAGACACAGGTAGAGAAAGGGAGAGTATTAGTATTTGGAACGATGGGCAAGAAACGGAAGTTTTAAATAGCCTACATGTAGGAGTGTTTCTGTCTCCATACAAACGTAATTACTTCCAAGCATAACCGAGACTACTAACACGGCGCAGTATAGAGACCTGCGGTATGACAGAGAAACGAGTGAATAATAATAATAATAATAATAATAGAATAACAAAAATAAAATAAGAATAATGCAACGGAATGGATCTCAAAATTGTGAGAGTCCGGTTGAGAGGGCAGGTTGCAACAACAATAATGTAGGGAGAGGCGCTGCCGTACTCTGCGTAGTAATAAGAATTATCTTATTACCTTAATTCTTATATGAAAAAAAAAAAAAAAAAAAAAATCTATGTATAACAATAATAATTGAGTAATAATTTATTTCAAAGAAATAACTCAAAATAGACTTTGGTCATGTTTGGTGAAAAATTAAGGTGGAAGCGCTGGGCGAAAATTCAGCCTGGGCCGTCTGAGACTTTGGTGAACAATGAAATGGAAGCGCTGGGCGCCAATTCGGCCTGGGGCCGTCTGATACTTTGGTGAATAATAAAGTGGAGGCGCTAGGCGCCAATTCGGCCTGGGGCCATCTGAGACTTTGGTGAATAATAAAGTGGAGGCGCTGGGCGCCAATTCGGCCTGGGGCCGTCTGATATTCTGGTGAATAATAAAGTGGAGGCGCTAGGCGCCAATTTCGGCCTGGGGCCGTCTGAGATTTTGATGAACAATAAAGTGGAGGCGCTGGGCGCCAATCAGGCCTGGGGCCGTTTCTGAGACTGTGGCGGATAATAACGTGGAGGCGCTGGGCGCCAATTCGGCCTGGGGCCGTCTGAAACTTTGGTGAACAATAAAATGGAGGCGCTGGGCGCCAATTCGGCCTGGGGCCGTCTGAAACTTTGCTGAACAATAAAATGGAGGCGCTGGGCGACAACTCGGCCTGGGGCCGTCTGACATTTTGGTGAATAATAAGGTGGAGGCGCTGGGCGCCAATTCGGCCTGGGCCGTCTGGGATTTGGTGAACAATAAAGTGGAGGCGCCGAGCGCCAATTCGGCCTGGGGCCGTCTGAGACTCGGGTGAATAATAAAGTGCAGGTGCTGGGCGCCAATTCGGCCTGGGGCCCTCTGGGACTTTGGTGTACGATAAATTGGAGGCCCTGGACGCCAATTCGGCTTGGGGCCGTCTGAGACTTTGTTGAATAATAAAGTGGAGACGCTGGACGACAATTCGGCCTGGGGCCGCCTGTGGCCTGGGGTGAATGATACAGATGGGGAGCCGGGCCCCAATTCGGCCTGCGGCCTGGGTCGTCAGTGGATTTAGTGAATGAGAAAAGTATAAGCGCTGGGCGCTAATTCGGTCAAGGGTCATGTGAGACTAGGTGCATAATGAAGTTACGGCGCGGGGCGCAAATCCGGTCTGGGGCCGTCTGTGACTTTGGAAAATCATCAAATTACGAAGCTAGGCGCCAATTCGGCCGGAGCCATCTCAGACATTGGTGGGCAAGGACGGCACAGCGAGGGGTATGAAACTGTGAGCATAATGAAGTCGCGGCGACAACCCAAACAACGGGGCCGCGCTATAGACGCCAGTCTGCTCAGGATTAATGGATGGGCCAGAAGACCAATTAGTGTGTTATCAATTAAACACTAAATGATAATACTAAATATTATTACTACTACACTTAACTATATGGTATGTTGGTAACTGGGTCAATACGTGACAATATCACAAGAGTATCATAAGGCATATGGAAAGGAATAAGCCAACACAGTGGACATATATTCTATACGGGTACATGTTGATACGCACACAAAGTGATAAACTAAAACGGGTTGGTTAAAAAAAGAGGGCTTCTTGGGACAGAAATGCATACGGCATGTATGCTGTAGTACGGAGGACAAGGAACAGTCGCACCACTGTCTTGAGGCTCAAGCTCTAGCCGGAACGGCATCCAGAATTCCCACGGTATACATTATCCCACAAAATAATTCAGTAAGCCTGCGTTGGGGAAGTGGGAGTTATAATTACGGGTCAAACTCAGGTCATACCCACAAGATTTGCATAAAGCTCTTTTATTGGACCTCCGTCCAAACCCTCAATGGGCAGGCCAGAATACGGGATATCGGCAGCTGCCGCCCAGATGTCTACCGGTAATTTACGGCAATCACGGAGGGTCAGGCGATAGGGAATAACTTTGGTAGGGCTCCATCTCCGAGCCACAGGCTCACAGGTACAGGTCAAGGGCCCTTTTGTCTTCAAAGGAAGCAGCGAGCACATGGCCCAGGGTAGATAGCCAGTGATTCACAGGCTTCAGTAGCAGTAATCACCAGGCAAAGAGATCTGGATCGCCAATCAACACTGCTATACATCTTTCTTCACCTTTTTCCCACCTTTGGTCCACCTCCCTTGTTTCCCCATTTTCTCACTCACATCTTCTTTATTGGTGCGTCAAAAACTATGGACCCCCCCCCCCCCTCCGCCACCCCCCAGGGGTCGGACAAGGCCGGGGGTCATGTGATCGCAGGGGGGTTGGGGAAGCTAGGAGATCCCACGGGATGGTCATTCCTCAATTGGCTCGCGACAGGGTAACACCTCAGTAAAAATCAAGCACAGACGGAGAGTTGAGATTAAATTCAGCATGGCGGATCGAACAATGAAAGTCATGAAGTTATATCGGGAGAGTCCAGACCCAGCGCCAGCGGACCTCCTTACGGTGGAAGGGAAGACTCCCATCCATACATGGACGAGGGACCAGTGTGTGGAGTTTGTACGCCAGGAGGGATGCGAGTTGTCCGATCTAACCGGCATACTCGGGATCGACGGCACCCGGGACCAGCTGGTCGCACTCGTGCACAGCATCCTGAAGGCCAAGGCTAGCGATTCGGAGGTCGACCCCAGACCGGGCCCAAGCCGGAAGACGGGGACGGGCGACCGGGACCCTCCCGTGAAGAACATGAAGACGGCACAGAGCCAAGCTCAGGTTAGTCGCATGGGTCCATGAAGCATATTGGCATACTGTTAGTGGGGAAGACGGGGCATTACAGTGTTATATCTCAAGTGCCAATTGCTGCCAGCAGATCAGGGTACCGCGAAAAAAAAAAATAATAATAAATAAAATAAAAATAAATAAATGAATAAAAAAAAAAAAAAAATTCAGTAGTAATCAATAAATTATGAATAATATATACATAGTTATGCAAAACACATAATGGGTATAGGTAACGTCAACAACGGATGGCGTGAGTGTATAATAAACCTACAGGACTATATCCATCATGTGTATTGTTATAGGAGGAGGGCAGGGATCCCGGGGGGCTAGACGTCACGTGCGGGCCAGCATCGGCACCCAAAGGGAAGAAACGTGTAATCATCGACCACGTGGCGATAGAACGTCGCATCCAGCAATTGGATTCGCTGCAGCAAGCGTCTAAATATCACGGCCAAAAAAAGGCCCTCATGGCCCAGCTACAGGATTTTCTGCAGGCACATAATCCAGTTAGAGACATTATGTCTGCATCTCCGTATGACATCAGGAGATTCCTAATTTGGAAAGATGAAGGGGGCAAGACCAAGGTGCACGCCATATCGTGTACATTCAAGGGCAACACTGGAAAGTCCCGCTGTAGTTGCCCAGTCAGGTTGGCCGCGGGTTCCGTAGATTCACTTGTCGGAAAAATTCGCGCTCTCTTCAGGGATGCCGGACGCGTGGGTCGTTGGACACATAATAACCCTCAGAATAACCCCGCAGACAGTGCAGTAGTTAAGTCGTATGTGGCGCTTATACGCCAAGAGCAAGCGAAAGCCATGGTACCTACAAAATCAGCAAGACCCCTCTCCAGGGACAAACTGATGGCGCTGGGCAGAGCGTTGTCCTATGCAATACACGTGGAGAAAGACGGTTCTGCGAAATGTTACGCGTTGGCTAGGGACATAGCGTACCTTAAACTCTTAGCACACACTGGGGACCGCGGCAGTGACTTAGGGCAAACTCACACAGAGCAAGTTAGGCGTACCCCGCAGGGAAATCTCATCCTCACCATGTCAGCGGGAAAAAAGGTGACGAGGTGCGGGCCGAAGTCGGTAGAGCTCCGCAGACAGGACGACCCAGACACGTGCCCATTAGAGGCTTTGGAGCAGTACTTCCAGGAGGCTAGGCGAGCGGGTGTGGACATACGCGGGGGCTTCCTATTCAGGGCGGGCGCAAACGCTAACGGGAGAACTATTTTCAATCAGCCCATGACGGCAGACTCCATGAATAAGCGGCTAAAAAAACACCTAAAAGGTATAGGGATGTATGAGGGCGAGACTGTGCATGGAGCGAGATCCGCATGTGCAGCCGGCCTTATAGCACAGGGCGCTTCGGAAGAGAGTGTGCGCAAGTACACAGGTTGGCGGTCGCCGCAGATGCTGCAGAGATACACCCGCTCCATCCTTTCCACCAAGCAAGGGGAAATCGAGACAGCGAGGGCATCGAAACAACCATCGGTGACTCCAATACGACTCACGGATTTACCATTAGCTTATGAATGAGTCGGGCTGCCACATATGAGCAAGACGGATACAAGATAGGCAATATTATGGTAATTTTGGACAGGATACAAATATTTAAAAAAAAAAAAAAAAAAAAAAAAAAAATAGAATAAAATGACATACGAATGGAAGGAGCACGTGAGCGTTAACGTAGGATCGTAATAAAGCCCCCATGCGAGAAAAAAAAAAAAAAAAAATATATATATATATATATATATATATAAATGAATAAATAAGCACATACAATGACAATAATAATAATAAAGCATTGGTCGGCGAAGCCTATTTCTATACATATATATATATATATAAATGAATAAATAAGCATAATAATAATAACGAAGCATTGGTAGGCGAAGCCTATTTCTAGTTAACAACTCACGTCCCACTTAATCACTCTCACAGGGTTGTGCGATAGTGAAATTTACATATAACTTTCTGTCTTTTAAGGGTAGTCTGGTTGATCGCCTGGCGGCTTTGGAAAAGCAAATCGGGGACACGAAGGCCAAGGAGACCAGGACGGCCCTCGACAAGGCTCTGACAGAGGCTAAAGAGTACGCCCTAAGGACGACGGACTACGACGCCGACAGCATGTACCGGCGGCTCATCGTGCTGGAGGAAACAGCCAGGAAGGCAAGCAGGCCGGGAGACAAGTTTAACCTGATCATTAAGCGTTTTTTGGCCAATAAGAACAAAAAGAACTCTGGCCTCCTCGTGGCTACTCTTCTCTGCTCCAAGGAGGAAGCCGACTTGTTGGAGAAGGAGAGAAAGTTTTACAAAGCAAACGACACTAAGGAAACGAAACAAGACGCTGCCAATGACCACGCGAAGAGACAAGGCAAGGAGGAGAAGACTCCGACTCCGTCCCTCGCAGGTCAGGCATACCCGCCGTGGTGGGCCGCGCCGTGGGCGTACATCCCCCCATTTGGAGCCACCCCACCACGAGGACGAGGGAGGGGCCGTGGTTTGTCCCAGCGGTCCTACGGCCAGCGGCCGTATCCACCGAGGGCCTGCTTCGCGTGTGGAGAGGAGGGGCACTTCGCTCGGGACTGCCCTTCAGTAAAAAAGAACGTTTGAACTGTTCATTTCCGGATATGATGAGTCTGTGAATAAAATAAAATGTAGACCGATGCAGGCACAATAAAAGTATATATATGTACAAGGTTGTTTGTTTCTATGATACGCTATGATCGGTATAGGCGGCAAGGTTTGAAATATAAATACACATAATTATCTATATGTATATATAGGTATAGATATATATGGCTTACAGTGTCAAATATGGTGAATATGCATATATACGGTCTAACCTTCTCTGAAATAGATGATTAAGCAAGCGCGAATAATAATGAATAAAACAGTAATGGCAAACAGTATACAGTCCGAGTACAAATGACTGACACATATATCGACAATCTATATAACAAGGTGCAGGGTCAGTATCCGATCACTGTACATTCCGACAATTACATGTACCCTTTGGATAAGATCGGGTGTGAACGTCGGGGTCTGGCGGAAAATAGATACATGGACTAATAAGAAAGTTAATGCAGATAAACCAGTATCCCACAAACAGGTAATACATGGTAGCACAAGGCCAACGTGCCACTTACATATCAAACGCATAAAGGATATCCCTTTTCTGCTGGCAATAAATGGCAACAAGGATAAAGTTCAATCATTCCAACTAGAATTCATCACGATGAACGAGGTGCCACGAAGCTAATGACGGGGGAATGGGAAGATGGGCGGAAATACCTACTAGCATAGATCATTGTGTGTAAAATCATGATCGGATGGGGGTTATTATCACACATCAAACTCGCATGAAGGGTATTCCAGTTTATGCTGAGAATAATAGCAATAAAGAATCTAACCATGAGGATATTTATATCAATTAACAAGGGGTCAGAACGCTAACCAGTCGGGATGGGGAGGACATGTGGGCTGATTTGCCTATCAGCACAGCCTGTCCGTAAAAAGCGGGTTATTACGACTATTAGGGGTATACGACTATTAGGGGTATATTAAGTAGTTCCACACTCTGATAACCCTCATTTTCCTCTATTGACCCCAGGTAACAGCGACGCCACACCCATGGGTAACATGGCAGGGCGCTCAAGCTTCCCCTCCTCCCTCGGGCGACCAGTGGCGACAGTTTTTGGATGAAAACCCTAAGGCACCCCCCATGAACAGATGGCCCCTTAGAAACCCACAAGTCTTCCTGGCGGGGGGTATTCAGGCCAATGCGGCCGCGTGGGAATATCTGCAGGAGGAAGGGAGCCAGACAGAGGAACAGCAATCGTGGGTCAGACACGGGGTTGATATTCCCACATACATCGCACACTACAAAGGGTCCTTCAAGCAAACGCCCCTAGATGATGCATTCCCGCCACCCAGACTGGAACCCAACTACCGGTCAATCCAGGAGTTTGCGGAGTTCGTCAGAGAGACAATAGCTAATAGGCTAAAAAATGGTTCCATAAAAGTCTGGGGTAAAGTGGGTGAAGTAAAACCCCCTCACATTGTTTCTCCCATCGTCGTCGAGCCCTCCAAGCCCAGAATGTGCATCGATCTAAGGTACCTCAACCTATTCACGCGAGATTGCCCTTTTAAATTGGACACTTTGGTGGACGTCCCCCGGCTCGTCTCAAAGCATGCACTGCTCACAAAACTGGACGATAAATCAGGCTATGACCACGTGATGCTGACGGAGCGATCACAGGCGTTAACGGGTTTCCAGTTCGACGGATGGTATTATGTTTGCAGGACACTGCCTTTCGGGTGGAAGGCATCGGCATTTGTGTACCATACACTAAACAGTATGGCGGCTTCCTACCTCAGGGACAGGGGCGTACAGATCTTGGTGTACATTGATGACAGATTGCTGGTCTTCAATGGGGATACACAAGCTCGCCGAGAGCGTGCCATGTGGAGGGGCATGGGGGCCACTTGCGCCCTCCTCACTGCACTGGGATATTGCTTCAACATAACTAAATGTGAGTTCACCCCAAGTACACGACTCCTGTTTTTGGGATTTGAGATCGACTCGGTTGGGTTGGCATATGCCATCCCTCAGAAAAAGCGGGACGATTTCCGGGATTTGAGGGAATGGATCATGGAGCAACCAACAGTCACAGTCACCACCATGCAGCGTTTCGCTGGAAAGTGCGTGTCACTGTCGTTGGCCCTGCCGGGTTTCAAATGGTTCACCGCGAATTTCAACATCGCCATCGGAAGGGCACTGCAGCAGGGCGGTCCAGTGACGATAGATGGTCCAGTTCGCGAAGAACTGGTCGTCTGGAGAGTGGTGGACACAATGACAAAACAGTACAGCTGGCTAGACGAACGTCACTCAGAGATAGTGCTGTGGACGAATGCATCCAATTTCAGATGGGGAGGCAGGGTGATCACGCCGGACTCAGACACTGAAGTTGGAGATTTTTGGACAGAAGATGAATCCCAGCCACCCATCATGATAAAGGAAGCGCGCGCACTGCTGAGGGTCATCGAGACCGCACTACCGTCTCTGACGGATAAGAGAGTGGACGTACGAGTGGACAACATGGCGGTGCTAGGGGCCTGGGACCGACAAGCTTCCAAGTCCACGGCCTTGAATGAAGTACTCAAGCAGGTTTTCATGCTCGCACTGCAGAACAACATCCGCTTGAACTGCACATACGTGCCGTCATCGCAAAACTTGGCCGATGAACCCTCCAGGCGACTCACCAATGCAGATGCCACACTGTCACCACTTGCTTGGAGCAGAATCCAGCAGTTGTTCGGTGGAGAGACGGGACACACGTTCGCAGGAACGAACATGTTCGCCCAAACCCTATCCAAGCATCACAACTACTACGTCTTCCCTCCCTTCAACCTGATAAGCCACGCTCAAGTTCATGGGGGAACAACAGGTGGAGTGCACAATGGTGGTCCCAAAGATGTCCCCAACGCCCGTGTGGTGGCCCAGATTCCTCGCAGATGCGAAAGAGGTCCAGATCCTGGCCTCCGCAGGGGACAGAAGCACACTCCTGTATCCCTCAAAAACAGGCTTTCATCCACCAGCGCAGGGTGCAGCGTGGCCGTTGCTTGTGGCCAGAATAGCGGTGAAGCAGAGTGAGGGGAAGACAGGTGAAATGGAGACAAGTCAGAAGCTCATGATAGACCGTCCCCGGTGTCTCGTGTTGGGGGACTCCATGGTCAAATTTTTGGGACAACAAAAAAACCTGATAGTGATATCGATCGGAGGGGCAAGATTCGCAACCATACGACTGGCAATCCGGAAGGCACTGCTAAGGAAACCAATCTTCGTGATGATTCATGTGGGCACGAACGAAGTAAACCGGTTACCACACAACGCCTGGGGTCGTTTAGGGCGCATCAGGTCAGAGTTCGACACACTAGTGGCGTTGATCGCGAAGGAGTGTCAAGTATCTGGGACCACCGTCGTCATCTCGGAACCGCTACTCACTTCATGCGCCAGAGCAAATGGTTACATCGAAGTGGTGCAGGCCTGGTGGCGACAGGCTGCGAAGCAGAGGGGATGGGTCGCCATGTCCCATCAGAACATTGGCCCCAAGCACTTAAGGGATGGGCTCCACATGAACGAGCAGGGCCAACACCGGTTCCGTGAAAACATCCAGAAATGCATTGAGGAAAGTTAAGGCGGTTAAGGTCTCTGAAGTATCAAAAATGCCCATGTACTGACAACAAATGCAAATAAATCGCGCAGTTGCTTAAAAGGAACATTTTCATTTCTTGGTGTTATTGCGGCTTAGGAGATCTGAAAAGTCATGTTACGAAAAGACGGTGGTAGGTTAGGGAAGTGTGTGGTTTGGAGATATTAAGGGGGTAGAGGGGAGCATTGTAGCTTAGGTTTTTGGGTCGGGGAAAGATTGTGACCTTCTCCCATTTGCCCATATCTCAACTAGCCCAGGCGGGAGGCCATCAATCGGAATATTATACTATTCCGATCGCCTGGCCACCCGCCTAGGGCTACCAGTCCGCCGGCAGCTGTCGGAGAGACCCGAGTTAAGGGTGTGACGGTACAGGGGAGCTTTGTTTGGGGGAAGGGAAAAAAAAAGAGAGAAAAAAAAAGAAAGAAAATATATATATATATATATATATATATAGATATATTAATCCAGATACACCAAAGGGACCAGAAGCACATGCGCCTACAGCACACAGGTTTTGGTGGCCTCTTTGCTTTGGGCCCTTCTCCCATTTGCCCATATCTCAACCAGCCCAGGCGGGAGGCCATCAATCGGAATATTATACTATTCCGATCGCCTGGCCACCCGCCTACGGCTACCAGTCCGCCGGCAGCTGTCGGAGAGACCCGAGTTAAGGGTGTGACGGTACAGGGGAGCTTTGTTTGGGAAAAAAAAAAAAAAAAAAAAAAGGAATATATATATATATATATTAATCCAGATACACCAAAGGGACCAGAAGCACATACGCCTACAGCACACAGGTTTTGGTGGCCTCTTTGCTTTGGGCCCTTCTCCCATTTGCCCATATCTCAACTAGCCCAGGCGGGAGGCCATCAATCGGAATATTATACTATCCAACCTATATGGCTCCAAAACTGAGGTCGTCAGTGGACTTCCCTCCATCGTCTACATTTGTGGGGCAAACTCTGCCCATTGTTTGAATTTCCCCAAAATTTTGTGATTTCATGGAAATATATCCAAAATGTATTTTAGGTTACCAGTTTTTTAGTCCTCACAAATGAATTTTAGTAATATTCGTAGTTGTGCGACCCTGTCCTATACACTGTAGGACTGAATTTCGGCAGACGATTCTACACTAGGGAAGAACTGCCGAATTAATCCTGCATTTCTCAACTTGTATCCGTAAAACAACTACTGTAAAAAGACCAATTTTGGCAGCAATTAAATTTGGCAGTTGTGAGCCCATATTTGGCTGTTTCAAAACATATGTATTTCTTAACATATCTAGTTTTGGCAGACGATTTAATTTGGCTGTTTTTCCCCCACGGCCAAATCAATCCTCCGCCAAAATTAGTTATTTTACAGAATTTAGGCAGACAGTTTACTCGGGAGGTGAGGAAAAATATGCCAAATTAAATTGTCCAAATTAACTGGACAGGCGGTAATAGTGGTTTTGAAACCGATATATTGAATATTTGCCAAACAACATGGTGCTCACCACCACCAAAATTAGTCTTTCTCACAGTAATAACTTGACGCGTGGATCTGAAACGGCCAAATTGGATACACCCAATATTCAGCCTTTTCATCGTAATATACATTATATGCAGTATTCAATTTGGTGGAGATTTATATTTGTAACGAGACTTCATTCTTACCGCAAGTGTATAATAAACACAGCATGGGCTTTAAATAATTTTATTCTGTCACGATTTTGACCATTGCAGCTTGGGTTTACAAAATGTCACATTCGTTTTTGAAGTACATTACAGGGCATAACACAAAGAAACGACTTTAAAAATTAAAAGCTACAAGTGCATATTCCTTTCCTTCGGAATTCTTTACGATGGATTTTAGACCTAAGTAGCCATATCGACAAGAAAAATAGCACAAGCTGTTGAGTGAACTGAACGACATTCAGCGCAACTACAAGATCTTTCATAGTTGGTTTTTCCTTACTGCCCTTTAGGCCCAATGAAATCGTTTCTTCCATTACGCAACCTAAATGTTTGTTTGTGGTAAAATGCGAGGGATCTGGCATGTCCAGTGGGACGTCCAATACTTTGGGTGTATCTGGTGTAGACTGGGTTATTGCAGAGGCGGCTAGGGTACGTTGTTGTGAACGTACCGTGGCGCTCATTCACTTCTTCTTTTGGGCCTTCTGTGCGGCCTTAGTGACCTTGCCGCTGCCGGCTTCCCTCTTCTTGACGCTCTTAATGACGCCGACCGCGACCGTCTGCTTCATGTCACGCACGGCAAATCGACCGAGTGGTGGGTACTCGTTGAAGGATTCCACACAGATCGGCTTCTGAGACTTCATCTCAACAATGGCGGCATCGCCAGACTTGACATTCTGGGGGTTGTCCTCCAGCTCCTTTCCACTACGGCGATCAATCTTCTTGACAAGCTCAAGGAACTTGCAAGCGATGTGGGCTGTGTGGCAGTCGACCACGGGGGCGTAGCCAGCACAGATCTGACCGGGGTGGTTCAGGATGATCACCTGGGAACGGAACTCCTCAGCTTCGCGAGGGGGGTCGTTCTTGCTGTCCCCAGCAACCATACCACGACGGATGTCCTTGACGGAGATATTCTTGACATTGAAGCCAACGTTGTCTCCAGGCTCTGCCTTGTCGAGAGCGGTGTGGTGCATCTCCACAGACTTGACCTCAGTGGTGACATTGGCGGGAGCGAAGGTGACAACCATACCAGGCTTGATGATGCCAGTCTCCACTCGGCCTACAGGCACTGTACCAATACCTGAAATACACGAGACCCGAGTACATTATAATTTGTCATAAAGGCTGGACTCAAAACACATCAGCGTTTTTTTGAGCAAGACAATCACTTGTAAATTGACGACATACCTCCAATCTTGTAGACATCCTGGAGGGGCAGACGCAGAGGCTTGTCACTGGGTCTCTTGGGCAGGTCAATGTTGTCAAGGGCATCAACCAGGGTCTTTCCGGAGAACTCCTTGTCCTTAGCCTTGGTGACCTTCCAGCCCTTGTACCAACTCATCTTGGTGCTGGGCTCGAGCATGTTGTCTCCGTGCCAGCCGGAGATGGGCACGAACGGCACGGTGGCTGGGTTGTAGCCGATCTTCTTGATGTACGTGGACACCTCCTTTTGGATCTCCTCAAAACGTTTCTGATGAAGAATAAACAGTTACAAGTTGAGGTTCCATTCATGCATTATCCAGTCACTTCATGGAAAGTTTTAATAGCTCAGCTTCAACCAAGAAATGTCAGTATCGCAGTAAAAGTTACTTACGTCGCTGTAAGGAGGCTCAGTGGAGTCCATCTTGTTGACTCCGATGATGAGCTGCTTGACACCAAGTGTGAAGGCGAGCAGGGCGTGCTCACGGGTCTGGCCGTTCTTCGAGATACCAGCCTCGAACTCTCCAGTACCAGCAGCGACAATCAACACAGCGCAGTCAGCCTAAACAACATAATTTGGCATTGATTTGACATTTATAGTTATTTTGAAATTGTTTATTATCTCAATTCAGCTCTGAGATGAATAAGATTATAAATGTGCGAAGTGATTTGAATTCAAGTCACACCTGGGATGTTCCCGTGATCATGTTCTTGATGAAATCACGATGGCCGGGAGCATCAATGATGGTGACGTAGTACTTGGGGGTTTCAAACTTCCAGAGAGCGATATCAATGGTGATGCCACGTTCACGCTCGGCCTTCAGCTTGTCCAGCACCCAGGCGTACTTGAAGGAGCCCTTGCCCATCTGAAAGTGAGAATTGCGAAGTGTGTTTTACTACATTCAACAATTTGATAATCATAATCAACATATTTCTTCGATATTAGTACATCAAACATCTCCATAGCAGTACCTCCTGAGCTTCCTTCTCGAATTTCTCAATGACTCGCTTGTCAATACCGCCACATTTGTAGATCAAGTGTCCGGTGGTGGTCGACTTTCCAGAGTCTACGTGCCCAATCACGACGATGTTTACGTGGGGCTTCTCCTTCTCCCTCTTCTTGCTATCATCATCACCACCCATTGTTGTTGTTGTTTTTGATGGGGATTACCACACAAACGGTACTTCTAAAGACTGGAAAAAATAAAAGGCATTTCATATAAAACCATGATTAGATTCTAGTCTAATATGAGTTCAGAGATCTCAATTCTGTTACAAAATCAGGTTCGAATTCCATGGAAAATCAAATCGCGAGACGTGTGAAGATCAACTAGTATTAGAATCTAGATCCTAACATGTATTGGTCCTAATATATGAACAATTTCGCTATAGATCTAGATCTTTAGATTTATTTTCAGTGGAATATTTTTGGACAGCAAAGTGAGTCAAACCACGTGCTTTCCGAGTTGTGACTAGCCTATGTTCGCATTTGACGTAGACGGCGTGCGCAGACATGCGTGAACAGCGAAAACACGTGGTCCGATATTTATTGGTCATTGTTTTCAAGGCGTTTCCAACAAAGGAAACTGAAGTGTCAGAAACTAACGACGAAATCCACCCCATAGTAATTCCAAGTTGAATCTAGAACTAAACTGCTGAACGAGGTCAACATATGGCCAACCGGCGCCCACGTAGGCACATTGCATCACCCCTTGGCAAAGAACTTGTAAAATTCAAGATGGCGGCCGGCATTTTCAGACAAATTTTCAAGGATCAAAAGAGACTGAGATAAATGACAAAATATATCAAGTAAAGGCTCAAAACGAGTAGTAAATACATATGAAGGGTTCCGCATGTTACAACCGGTGTGATATCCCGAACAAACCCGTATTTCATGAAAATATTTCCAAAATGGCGTGGTATACCAGTCGCCGGCCGGCTAACTTCCTTCAATTTCAAACCAACTTTTCATGTTAAAGTAAATGGAATGGCCCCGCAAAATATGTATATTCTGTTTCAGCAATGTCTAAAGTTGTAAAATATATGTAACTAATCGTAGAACAGACACTATTTCTTTATGGATTCGTTGGATTTCAAAGTCGACCAAAATGCTTACCTCCGATGGTCTGTTGAGTCGCGGAAAAAGGAAAGAGCCAGGTGGTCACGTGGAATATATACCGGCCCGAGAGGGGGCCCCGGGCCAATGACGTCACCCGAGCGAAATGCTTTTGCATATCATTTTCCTTCGGCTTTTTCCGGTATGGGTCGCTCGGTTAATAATCGTGCTTATTTATTGATTATTTATAAATTTCAGAACGTGGGTCATAACGAATCCAAAGGAGATGCGAAATTGCTAATTATAATCTTGCAGTGAGAGAATAGCGGTAAGTAGGTCCTGTTAGCAATGCGCAGATCAAATGCGTCTGGAACTGATGAATATTCGGCCAGTTGCAGTCATAACTGAGTGCCGAACTTGTGACGTAGTTTATTGCCACAGACATGAGCAATCCCACGTGTTGCTCGAGAGTCGGGGGGGGGGGGGGGGGAGGTGGGGGAGGCACGGCGAAGAAGTGTGACGGGGAGCGGTTGGGGGTTCCTTAGAGGCTCGATAGTCTTGGGCCAAGGTCTTCTCAGCTTTTTCGCTGCAGCACCTTTAGAGATCGAAGAGCTGATCGCTTTCTTCACACTATGTCAGCAACTTTATACGTGATAGGCCTATATTATGTTAAAATAGGTAGGCCTATATGGAATAAAAAAAATAGTCTATGAAGTATTGGGAGACCAGAATGATGATCAAACCTAGTTTACATATAACCTATATATATTTAGATCTATAGGTAATACATGTATATATAGGCATTGCTAAATTTCACACAGTTTGTGCAATCCGTTTGTTCCCAGCTAGATTTAGTGTGAAGACCACTGTGCTCGCACATTCACTGAAATTTGTCATAAGAGCTGCTGACAAAGTGTGAAATTCGACTTTTTCACCATGTAAATTTACCCTCATTCGTTCATTTTGTCTGCAGAATCATGAAAAAAAGTCATGGCTTGCCCTGGCTAGGACATATAGGCCCCTAATTAGGTGTAGTTACATGTCCAGTTCCTGGATGAATAATTAGTATGATTTTCTGGTAATATATGTGTTCTTGAAATAAAATCTATCGTTCAATACTTGAATTTTCATAGCGCACTTCCAATTTCAATTGTATAGCTATATGGTCTATAGTACCTCTCTAAATTGTTTCAAATGGAAAAAGTACATGTACTTTGAATGATACGAATTCAAAGCTGCAGAATAATTTCAAGACAACCCATGTGTAAGTTCTGACACCAAACGCATGACATCGGGCTTTTCTAAACACAATTAACATACATGTACGTGGCAATCTGGGGAATAATTATACATGTATCTTAATTGAGTGGGGGGGGGGGGAGGTATAAATCGAGGTGTCAAAATGCCATTGAGATTGGAAACAATGAGTGATCTAGAAGCAGGCAACATATGTGCACATATGTGCAAGGCACATTTTAGCCTTTCTCGTATGTGACTTCACGGTGAAAATATACGTACACATTAAAGGTGCTGCCTTCGAATGTATGCAATTTTTTCTTCAAAACCAATTTTTCGTTAAACACATCCAATGCAATATAACAAAAGGTGTGCTCAATGATTTTGACGATTACAGTCCGTGCGAGTTGTCTTTTCATCCGTTTTAGTGTCCATTTTGTACCGGTTTTGTAAATAAACAAACGAAGTGTATCCATCAAACCCGAATGTAAACAAATGCTCAAATCGCGCTTAAAAGTCCACATCGACTACATTTTCCAGTTCTTATGTGCCTACATAGTGTAGTTGTGAGAAACTAATCAGTGGTATACCATGAGGTGCGTGGAATTGTCAGTCCATCTTGCACTTCTATGCTTTGTTTACATCTGCGTGTGATGGATACAGTTCCTGTATTTACGCTAGAACCGCCTGCTCAAATGAGCAAAATTTCTCTAAGGACTGGTTGTTTTCATTAAAGCCTAAGTAAAGTCAAAATAGATATTCGGATTTTATATTTTGTATTGAAGAACACATTGAAATAAACACGATGGTTTTTACAAAATCGATTTATCTTGTTTAGTTATCGAAATATTAAACTTTTTGTGGGCAATTTGGGCCATATTTTCACTGTAATATTTTGCCTCATTAGCTATTATAATTAGTATTCATGACGTCACACCGGGATATTGATTTTAATTAGTAACTCAGAGTGTCATTCTGACGATGATTTCCATGGTATCACAAATGTATATTATTGGAAAAAGTAGCTATATAAATTTATACCATGATTATGTAGAGTGGTCCACCAGCATAGCAACCATTCCTTTGATACTGCCCCTAGCAACCATGGTTGCTAAGGGCGTAACTCACAACCTAAAAGCAAAATTGAGTTTTAAAAGGTTTGTATGAGATAAATAAATGAAGATAATTGATATTTTCACTTTCTTGAGCAACATAATGGAATAATAATGACAAACAGGTCCCTAGCAACCATGGTTGCTATGGGCTTTATCAAAAGAATGGTTACCATGGTAACCAATTTGGATAACTAAATACTGCTTATATTTCATGTTGAACATTGAAAATATTGAATTAAACTGCTATCTTTAATAAAATATTTGATTTCAAGACTTTCATGTAGCTAATTAAAATGTGTTCCCGTTGTGACGTCATGAATGCTCATTATAATATTTAATTAGGAGTCAATTTTTGGTTAAAAATTGTGATAAAAATCCTCATAACTTTGGAACTAATTATGATAATGACATGCCGTAAAAACCACAATGATCAGTGCGATGCCCTCTTTCGTGTGTTAAAAATGAGTTCTGAGACCATACTTAGGCTTTAATTTGATGTGAGTATGATTCATTCAGTTAGTTTAGCATGTTTAATATGAAATACAGTTTTCAAAAAATATTGACTGGTTTCGAAGCCAGCTGCTTTAAGTATCTGATATAATAGTAATTTTCACACCATCTCTCTTCAAAAATTATAAAAACAGTTAGAGGTATATTAAGTTAAACCAAAAAGAAAGTCAAAGACGCGACTTGAGGAGTTCCGTGCATATATTAGCAATTAACTTAGGCCTATATACTGTGACGATTGAACTTACGCCCTATTTGCGAAAACATGCTTACTTGTCACTCGTCCATACTTGTGTGTGTTGCCAGTGTACATGGTGTATTGTTATCACAAATATATATATGAAGGAACTATATCGATTCATTTGTAATCCAGGTGCACAAGCACTCCGCATTGTGAAATGTACATTTGTGGTGTTATATAGATGTTACATGTAATTTGACAACGCGGAAGTGCGAACTATTGAGATTTATCAGAAATATCTCTCTTTATGTATTTCTGGATTTATGCATGCAACTGATTCCAGTTATCCCTCTAGTTCTTAATAATAGTGTGATCATATTGTAGGCTAAAGAATTACTCAGAAAACAACTCGTTTATGTGTAGGTAGGTAGTATTAAAGTAAAAATTCATTACATATTCGTCGATGTACAGTTTGGTTAATTTTGTCTAGAATCTAGAAACCTCAAACTCTTTTTCTATAACACATATCAAATTATCTCTTATAACAACCAGAACCAGGTTGTTTCTATCAAAATAAAATACCATTGGTGATAAGACATGCATACATTACGCTTTCATCGTGGACAGGCTGATTATGGAATCAGTTTGAATAATTTCAATAAGTAGGCCTCGGCCATAATGACTTTAAAATGCACATCAAATCAGATAGCTTAAGAAATGTGTCTCTGTGACATCATGCTAAATATGTAATTTCTCAAAGTGTAGGCTATATATTGGACGGACAATTTCAACTTAGAACCACAACGGATAACTTTTGAAGGAATCGTTATGCCTACTATTGTCCAACATTGGTATTTTGACTAAAAATGCAACAGAGGCCCTCAATCTGACCTCATTATTTTCGTAGTAGTTTTAATATTTGTGCATTTTAGCCTACCGATGCAACATTGTATTGTCTGGCCTTCAGAAACATGTCTCCACCTGGTGAACACATATGAAGCTGACATCTAGCGGTTAAAAATGATGAATTTACTCAGCAAAATTTCTTCAATTTTGCCTGTTAAGCACAACATCTGTCAGCTAGCGAAGCAATTTCAGGTATTCTGCGTTAGAATATAATTTATTTGATGTGTTTCATCCTTTTATGATGTATATTTGTCAAGTTATGACTTTACGGTGGGCGATAAAATGGTATTTTGACTTTTCTCTAGAGCACTGACTAAAACACGGAATTGATTTGTAAGACCGGGTTTAATTGTGAAATGAGGACACCAACATAATTCCGACGATTGCCTCTATTTCAGGTCTGCGAACAATGTAACCAAGGTGTGCTGGCGTCCCTAGCAACACCATGGCAACAAACACAGTCTCGTGGTCGCTATGTTGACTGGAAAATGTGGAGAGATGAACAGCGGAGGAGATGTGTTAAAGAGCATGCCGTAGAAAAGCTTCAATACATGGCATTGAAAAACAACACTGTTTTGCCAAAAGAAATTAGGGTAAGGTTTTATTTATTACAGCGAAGAACTAGTTACTATTAAAATGAGATTGGATCACATACATCACCAAAATGTTCATATACATGTAGATTTACACTTGTATATTTTTTCCAGGATATGGCATCTGAGAAAATTGGCGAATATCCCAGAAATGCACATAAGAGTCGGCTTGTGAGACGATGTGTCATGACATCTCGACCTCGGAGTGTTTATCGACAGTGGCGTTTGAGTCGTATTATGTTCCGCCATCTGGCCGACTACAACAAACTTTCTGGCGTTACTCGAGCAGCATGGTAGATTGTCTATACTTTTGTGGATATATCAGCCTTCCAGATGTATTATATATGTGAAAATGTCAAAATAAAATGGTTTAAATTCCATTGTTCTTTGTTGATAAAATGAAGGCGATACATGTAAATGATTAAACATCGTATGTTCATAGTCAACACACATCCAATTCTATAAATTTTTAACATCATTCATACTCTGATCATTCATAACGCTGATAAAGCTACACAAGTTCACTGTCTGAAGTAGGAAAATTATCCTTTCATGGGCTTCTGATATCATGGGAACAATGCAGCCTGGTGTGAAATCAGGTTTCTGGTGAAACTGACATAAATTTTTAGGGAAAATGTATCATTGTCCGTGATGTAAAAATTTCTCTGCTGACTCAGCATTTTGTATCATGTTTTAAACATAACTGCATAGGCCTGATCATTTATTGAAATTTCAAAATATACATCATACGTACATGAGATTCATAATAAATTCAAATGGGTTCTACTCTTAATACTGTAAAAAGACTAATTTTGGCGGCTATTAAAGCTATAATCACTTAGATTTGAAAAAAAAAAAAATCCATTTTGCGATAGCTTTATTTTGTCTATAGAATGAGAAATCGTACAAATTTGGGTCTGAAAATGTGTATTACGTGCCTAAATTGAGTTTCCAAATCAAGATTCAAATTCGGGCCAGTCAATCTCGCATCAATTTTTCCCTCAAAGCGGCCCGCTTTGCGGGCGAGTTCTACACACAGTCTCATGACGTCATTGGTATTTGTCTGGATACTGTGGCAACCGGCAATGTAGGCAGGCCAATCATTCTCTATTCACTGTTTTCATGCACGATTAACAGCAATTTTCTGAGTATATGTTATCGAACTGTGCAGGTTTCCTATATATTCCCGACTATCTCGAGATGTACTTTCAAGTTTGCGTGACAAACCAGAATGCTAAATTTGGCTGATTTTAAAATTGATTCCAACATTAAATTTGGCGGTTGTGAGCCCCATGTTATTTGGTGAAGATTTAATTTGGCGGTTTTAAAACCACAACTATAGCTTAATATGTATCTCGTTAATTTGGCGGACGATTTAATTTGACGGTTTTCCCCCTACCACAAAATCCGCCAAATAAATTGTCAGCCAATATTAGTAGTTTTGCAGAATTCTGAGTGTTTTTTTCCGAGAGACGTGATCTGGTAGCTCAAGCTTAGGATGGGGGGGGGGGGGATGTGCATGGTCTTCCAATAGCCTCACCGGTTTCCAATTTGGAGAGGGTGACTGCTGGGGCTACTGCAGTCACCCTTGAATGAGAGTTTTTCATGCGCTGGGGATGCTAGTTCTATGGAGAGGTGACCTGGTAATGTCTGTGTGTGGAAAAACATGTAAGGCTAACAAGTCACCCAACATACATACTAACGATCGAGGTAGGGATTGAGCTCTGCTTTCCGAGCTTGCCGGTCTGCTGTAGATTCTGAAGAATGAGGTAAAAGTGAGGTGTTATTATTCCGCTCACCTGCTTCTGAACGTCCTCTCTCATTGCTCTCTCATTGGAGACAAAGGAGCTTTTTTCCACACTATTGCCTGGCTCACGCCAGGGTATGACTATGAAAGTGCATGTACACAACAAGGTATGATCTCGTGGATTTGATGATCTTGAAGACTCATCTGAAATGATATCTTGGCCAGGAATGGGACCCCAAATCGAAAGTTTTATTTCCTAAAATCGTGAGATAATATTGTTTCATTTGTGATTATAATCAGTATTCGTGAGGTCACATCAGCATATATGTTTTACTTATAGCGACCACTGTTGTTATTGGTGAACTGGTCACGGGCGGGTAGTCTGTGGCGGGAATGCTTAGGCTAAGAGCTATTTATTTCGCAAAATCGAGCAATGTGCGACACGGCCACATTGGTTTTATCAATAGGATGGTTAGCATACTAACCAAGTGGAGTGCGTTGGTGTTTCGTATATACAAAAGTATACGTGTATATTAGCAGATTAACGAAGGGGTAAAATGTATTAGGGTGATCAACAATCAGGGTCCAAGATTGAAGACATGCACTTGAACCACTGATACATAGCTCCACTCATACGGATATAACTTATTAATTTACTATACCTACAGCGTAATTAATTAATGTTCCTATAACGTATTTAACGGAATTCCATTTTTATCAATTTTCCGTGCAATTGGGCAATTATCCGTTGGAAAATGGGATACGCAATATCATTGAATTATCGACCGCGTGTAGGAGCGTACGAAAGTTACATGTTGTATCACGCAGTCAAAACGAGCTCAGCCTTTCCATAGCATATGACGTCACATTGCTTTTGTGCTAATTAGGAGATTCCCTGTCTATCATGTGACTCTGGCACCCAGTAGGGATTCCCTGGACGCGCACTTGTCAGTTCTCCACTTTTGTTAGCTGCGCTGTTGTTATCTAGATATAGCTTTTCAACATACGAATGCACTTTGACATCGGCTAGCGTTGTATGTAGCGGATCATTGATAGAGCAATATTCGCTATACATGAATGTATTTGGATATTCGTAGTTTTGATCATCATACTGTTTATTTTTCATCAGTGTTCATGTCATGGAAATTGAAGATTGTGTACGGGAATTACGACTTGCTAAATAAGCAAATTGGATTTAAAACTGTGTTTTGTTTTGTCTGTTTATCTAGTCAATGTTCTTAGGATTTCACTCCAAAGCAACTAAAAAACATGGTAAGTATAATAATGCGTGCATAATTTGTATCATAGATCTATTATATAAATTAAATCATGTTTAGTATTAAGATTTGGCTTATTATTACGTATCATACGTAGATTTCATCAGTTCATATAAATCTAGATTTATATCGATGATATATAAAGAAAAACACACACACACAAAACATACAAAAAAATGTTTCCCACCTGAATTTATGCCACCAAATGGGTATACTTCCTGTATACCCCCAAATGGGAGCTTGGTGGCAGTTTTGTGGTCATACTCATTGGGGGCCTGGGTATTCATTCATTTAAAGGATATAAAGCACTTGATTCATTTCCCTTCGTGATTGGTTTTAATTTCACACTGTCTGTCCAATTTATTGCTGGGACATGGGATTTCTCCTAAATAAAGAATATTTTGCTGTGTAAACCTCTTTAGATGTAGTTAGTCAAACAAAAACAAAGTATATCTTATGTATCGAAAAATTTCCCAACCCATACATCCATGTTTATCATAAAAAGTACTGTCATTTCACACCACTGAAATAAACTGGGCTGTGAAGATGGAAAAGGCACCAAACTCTCCAAAAAGTATATCAGGCCTTTCTTATTAATTATTTCGATAAAACCCCCGACCCCCTCTGTTCCCAAGCATCTGGATCCAGCTACATGGGACGAAGCCCTCAGGTATATCCCATTTGGGTATACAGGAAGTATACCCATTTGGTGGCATATATCCCATTTGGGCATATATGCCACTAAATGGGATTCTTCCCTACTGAATATCCTGCCTAGGGACTGCATTCCACCCCCAGCTTTTCCCACTCACCCCACCTCATTCAATCATTCAAGCTGAGTCACTACTAATGCGTCTTTATTTGTTATATTTCAGTAGGTGAGGGAACCTTGATCATGTTGATTGACATGATTGAGAACCTAGGAAAGTGTGAAAAGAGTAGCTTGACATTATATCAATGGGATGCAAAAAATACCACACCATCTTTAGGGGTAGCCCTCGGTCTAATGACAGGACTTGTCGAAATTCAGAAATAGAAAAAAAAAGAAGCAAAATGAGTGGAGGGAAAAGGGGTTGACTACAGATGTAATTGAAATCCAGATACACATAGTAGAAAACCAAAAGAATCTGTGTGGGAAACTATTGCGGCAGTTTTGTTCGACATTTCAGCAAATGTTGTTGAATCAAGTCTGATCCACAACATGAATTTGAATGGCTTTTACCTGTTATTATCAAATTTACACACACCACATATCCTGTGTGAGTATTTGCTTAGCTGCCTGTCATGAGTAAAATTTAATTAGATACTCCACAATATAATGTGTATTTACTGGTGGATGAATGCGGATAATTTGCTGAATCATCATGCAGAATAATTTGCATACATATTAAATGTATGTGCATGCATTGTATGGTTATACAAATTTATAAAGCCAACTTCATTAATGAGATTTCGTGGGTAATCAGCATTTGTTTGAATGTTGTTATGCTGCATATATATATATATAGCCAACTGACTGCGAAATATTTTGTTTTTCAAAGTAAACTTTATTTTAACACATCTAATTCAAGATAACAGAACATATATGCATAATCTTCTTGACGATTACAATTTGTTCGAGTCATATTTCCATCTGTTTGAACATTGAACACATGTTTCATGTGAGTTTTATATATAAAATTTATAAACAAACGTAGTGTTCCCATATCAAATCCGAATGTAAACGAATGCCCAAATTGCCCTCAAAAGTTCACATCGAGTACTTCTTCCAGTTTGTTTCTCGAGTTTAGGATAGTAACATAAATAAGATAATAATCGCTGATATACCTTGGTGTACATGTATGTGGAATTGTCAGCCCGTCTTGCACTTTCATGCTTTGTATTTAAATACATTTCCTGTATTTAACATTCAACATGTTCAAAATACCATGTGAATTGCCAATTTAAATTGGTAAAATTTCCCTGAAAACTGGTTGTAGACATATATACTTGATATGAGTATATATATACGTCCCATTCAGTTAAATTCACATGTTTATTTTGAAATAGCTTTTGAAAAAAATATTGCCTATTTCCGAAGGTAGTACTTTTAGGTACCGGTATGTAGAAGAGCTATACATGTTGAAAGGGGGTACATGTATTCAAGTATGAATCATCAAATAAAATGTGCAATTCAGTTAATTGACCGTAGCATGCATATGATAGACAAATCTCTGTGATGATTATTTCATCGTTAATTTTGCTCTGCAATGTTGTAGTGTTTCTTTTGTTGTGGGAGAAAAAAATCACATACATATACATCTACCTTTATCATGTATTTTAGTCATTAGAAAATGAGTTGCCCTTTAGCATATCCATTCAGTTTGATGGTGTTCAGGTACAATAATGCACTGACATGTTGAATTCAGTCAAAAAAACTAAAAACAGTATTATGTGTATTAGTATATTTTACAATTATATACTCATTTCCCGAGAAACGATCTGATATATATGATAGTGTATTGTGGATTTGCAGGCGGGGAACGCAGCTGAGAAGAAGGAACATTTATACAAGGTTCTTGTGATTGGGGAACTTGGAACTGGAAAAACCAGTATCATCAAACGCTATGTCCACCAGTTCTTTTCTCAACACTACAGGGCCACAGTATCCTTTAGGAGATTTCTGATTTGACTTCTTTGTTGGCATTATAATAGTTCAATTTGAGGATTTGGTTGATTCATTATGATGTTTTGTTGTAATTTGCACTATAACCTATTTAATGATGCCACTTTTGTGCTGCACACAAAACATGCAATTCCATGTATGCATTTGTTAGAATTGTGAACATTTGATAATATCTGAAAATATTTGTATTCCTTTTTATTGTGCATCATATGACTGTTATTCTGTGTTGGCAATGCTTTGTATTCTACATGTATATTGTATAGCACTCAGTGTTTGTCATAAATTGCAATGCTCCTATCATGTGCTAGTATTTCATGTTGCTGCCAATTCTGTAGCAGTACTGGAGAAGAAATGTGACGAATCTCTCCGTTCTCAAAATAGTATAATTGTGTACGAACAAGGGGATAGTGAAAGTAAAATATGTGCAGGATAATCCAATCGTTTCGCACAGTCATCGAAATATTTCGGAGGAGTTATAAATAGTGAATAATGATTGATAAAACAAAAAGAGATATACATGTAGTGGATATTTCTACCTCTACTTTATTAAAATACACCTCAAACTGACTAATTTCCCTCAACTCTCGATGCCAGATTGGTGTAGATTTTGCCTTGAAGGTTATCAATTGGGACTCGGACACTGTGATAAGACTGCAATTATGGGATATCGCTGGTATGTATGTACATATTATACAATTGTATAATTGTTCGTATTGTCCAGGCTTTCATTATCATAGATATTTGAATAATTCCCGAACACTAATGGCATACCAAAATGTGATAACAGCGTTGTTGTTTCCCAATTATTAAATGTACACATATGTATTTCCCTGACATACATAATATTTTTTTAAACGAGGGTTGCTCCATTTAGTTGCTGCAAAAGCTACAAAAACTTTTCAACTAATTAAAACAGGTCAAGAAAGGTTTGGGAACATGACACGAGTATACTACAAGGAAGCGATTGGAGCTTTTATCGTTTTCGATGTGACTCGAACTGCAACATTTGATGCTGTTCAGAAGTGGAAAAGTGATCTTGACAGCAAAGTCCAGCTTCCTGATGGCAGCCCAATTCCCTGTGTACTTCTAGCTAATAAAGTCAGTACCATCTTAGTAGAGTTATTTGTAACGAAATATAAACTATTATTTATGTTTTCTATTTCAAGCAATAGAAAGGTGTATATGTTCTATTGATGCCAAGAAAAGTTGTTAAAATTATGAACTGTAATTCATGCACTGGATTAAGAATCAAGGTTTCCATGTGTTTCTGATAATTGCAGTGTGACCAAACGAAGGAGGGGATAGTCAACAATCCAGCACAGATGGAAACCTATTGCCGTGATAAAGGTTTTATCAGCTGGTTTGAAACGTCGGCGAAAGAAAACATAAACATTGATGAAGCAGCCAGATGTCTCGTGTCTAAGGTATGTGTAAGTTTGGGAAATCGTTTGCATATCTATTTCCTGCAACTGATTAGTGCTTCAACTATTATGAGAATGATTGTGTGTTTGTTTGTACAATTACATGTAGGCATATGTTGGAAAATTTACATATTTTACATGCAAATATATTCTCGATAAAAGATATGTCTGATTTCGACACACACATTCGTGCAAAAATAATAGACACATTTCAAAATAATTCTGTCAAATACTGACAAATTGAGGATTTCAGTTTTGTTTTGTACTTCAGGTGTTAGATAACGAAGATAAAATGAGCTACATTCGTGAGAAAGATGACGTAGATCGAGTTGCTCTTGGGACAACACCAACGCAGCCAAAACCACAGGATAAAGGATCGTCGTGTTGCTAATATTTTGTACTATTTATATATACATGTGTATGTACCGTATATTATTATGTAAATGATAACATATGATGTATTCTCTGTCCAAACAATGTTTTGTGTGTACTGCCCTTCTTTATTGTGAACTAATAGTATTGTGATAGGTATACTACATTTGCTTGTTGAAAATTCGATTGCGATTCATATTTTCGAAAATGCAAGCCCATGTGCACTGCTAAAGACTTCAGATTTAAATGTAGAGTTTTGCAAAATCATGTACAGTTGCGCCGAGTGTTGTGATGTGCGTCTCTGTATAAAAAAATATAGTTAGATAAAAATGTTTTGTGTACTTCAAGCATTTCATAGCATGTTTGCAGCAAATTTTGTTACAAGGCATTTCTATCATTCGATTCATAATAAGTTCATAATATGAGTATGTGTGTCTGAGTTTGAATAAATGTGTAAGTAAATTACATTGATATGCCCGATTATTTTTTTTTCTAAAATTCCTGCGTTAAATGGTCCTATTATCAAACAGAATCAGTCATTCTCAAGATATGAAGCCAGTGAGAACCTTTGCCAGTTTGATTGTACAGGGTGATACATGTTCATTAATTTTGAAAAATATTATTAAAGTGCAATGTTTGTGTGTGATACTTGTCAGCAAACTTAAGTGAAAACTATTATTGCTCATGGCTTTAATGTGCATTGACAAGTGTTGTGGTGCATGTTACAAACAAATTCATAGCTCAAAATGATGTTGGTTCGTATCTTTTGAATTTGTTGGATATGAATTAGATTATGAGCCAGAAATCGATTCTCTATTCTCCGTGTCCTGGTGTTTTGTTTATTCGTGCAAATTTCAAATCATGTATCGCATAATACTGCCAACTCTTAAGGTATTACAATTTGCATGATAATTATTGTATTGTATTCAGTGAATCAGTGCACAATTCCTGCACTTTTGACACTGACACCTGTGACATTGACACTGACACCTGTGACATATGACATGGACAGTCATGTTGTGACACTGCACAATTGTTACTGATTTGTCAATTTTCTCCAGTACTTTTGATATTTATTTCTCGTCTAGTATTATGACTTGAAAGTTGTGGTGGATATATATGTAACTTGTATTTCTCAGGATTGTTTCCAGAATATTACACTTCCGAAGTGCGTATTGGTGTACAAAAAAAAAAAAAACTTTTCTGCATGGTACATTTGAGAGTAAATTTGTGTAACAATGGATACATATAGTACTTTGAAACCTCTTCCAAATATTCAACTTCTTATACATTGTAAGATAGTTATGGTTACATATGGTATATACATTTGCATGAACCCATACATACACATATACATCCAATATTCATGTTTAGCTTGCGATGCATGTGCTCATACATTATGTGTATGCATTAATATATGAATGTAATACAGTGGTCCCCCTCAGATAAGACCCCCCTCAAGAAAGACTTCCCCCTCTGTAGACTTTTTCTTGTGGCGTTAGAATGACTTTAACATGTAAACGAACCCCTCTAATAAGACATCCCCTTAGATAAGACCTTAATTTTGTGGCAGAAGGGTAGGTCTTATCTGAGGGGGACCACTGTACATGTATTTGGGGAAATAATATGTTGTAAAATGAAAATGATGCGAGTTCACATCCAAGATTGACAGTCTATTTGTGTAGCAAAAACTATCGGTAGGCTCAGTTCTCCATCTATGTGCTACTTCCCAAAATCATCCACATTTTGTTTCAGTAGGAGTTATATTTGTGAACATGCTTTACCAGATCTTTAGAGCTTCAAGTTAAAGAAGCACAACAATTTTGTGATATTTGATCGCTCATGCAGTCACGCGTGTATGAATGAAGCGAAATAAATACCAATGCATACCAAATATCTTCTCAAGTTCTGTTTACATGAAACCTAAAAAATAACCAAGTCAAACTATGTACAATATTTGTTTTATTCAATACAAATAAACAGTCACGCAATTCAAAGTAGATAGGCTTGT
Source organism: Terebella lapidaria (assembly GCA_949152475.1). Classification (NCBI taxonomy): domain Eukaryota; kingdom Metazoa; phylum Annelida; class Polychaeta; order Terebellida; family Terebellidae; genus Terebella; species Terebella lapidaria. The sequence continues at coordinate 3,881,138 of OX424569.1, forward strand.
TGTATTGAAACACAAAACAGTCGATAGAAAATTTGGGAGGGGGGTGGCTTTATAAGTATAAATGTGTATTTGACAACAATTTTCCAGTAAACGAAATATACTGTGCCAATATCCACAATTGTGTTTCAAAACATACATTGTAGACCAATCAATCCAGATCAGAGATTCAATCAATAACACGCTTGATTAATTCCGAACAGTAAACTTCTCTTACCTAGAACAACTTGTAATTGCGGTAGAACAGTTATTGTCTTTTATCGTACCAAAAAAGACCAATCAAGAACTTGAAATAACGAGATGAAATCAAACCTGTATCAATATATAACTTAACATGCATACCAGTCCATTATTCCTAATCTCGCCATTGCACGGGCGTTACATGCATTTCAAATTTGTGAAAAACACCTACCATCTGTCGACAGACTTCAGGTTTACTCATAATGGTCCATTCACATTTGAAGCACACAGTAAGCACTTTAACTGCCGTATTTACATTTAGGTTTCGGAGAATTTGAACAATGAGCAGTATGCTAATAAATTGTACATTAAGTTTCAAATCAATTTTTTTGATAACTGAATATTCTAAAGTTGCTTCCACATTATACTATAAGGGTAGTATAGAGAAGCAAATCTAGCACTGTTTTGGGAATGTCCTCTACACGCTAGTGTAGATGTATGGCACATACAAAGAGCAAAGGTTTCAAATGCAATCAATACAACGTGATTTTAGCAGCAATCATCACTGGGGCAAAGACCTGGACTAAAGCGTCTGTACTGAAATTTGTATTTTTATACAATTCACAGCTTCAATAACCATGCACAATCGCAAAAAGCGAACTTGACCAAGTGTTACTTTTTGACTGAATGAAAATTCATGATGTACAGAATCAACAAACGTTCCCCTTTTCATAGGTACCACTCAGTAACTACCAAATTTTGAGATTTCCACAGGACAACAATTTCATCGCATTCACATTCAGCTCCACTTGTTTAAATATCTACAGTGTGTACATTTCGAACACTCTTGAAGACTTCGCCGTCTTAGCTTGTATCCATAAGGCAGGAATCGGAGCCGGACGCAGAAGCATCTCGGAGAATATTCTCAAACATACTGGCCAGCTCCGCGTTAGATTTGATTTGTGACAAGAACTCGTTCATCAGGGGGCTTTTATCTGTCGGGAGTGAAACGTAAGATATTAGAATTGACATTGAGCAAGAACACGTGTTTGAACCCCGAACCCGACTTTCCGTAAATCTGTGTCAAAGACTGCTTTTTGACCAAAAACAAAGTTCAACAGGGCTTTGGCCATTTGTAATGACTCAAAAGTTCAATCTGTTGGAGTAACCTATTGGTTCAGCATAATGGGTGTTTTTTTTCAACGAATATCCAACTGCTTATCAATTACTCATTTAATACATTCGGTAAAGTTAGTGTTACATCCACAAAACATAACTTTTGACCACTTTAAACTTGTTAAACTTTAAAGGTCTGACCTGATAGGAAGTATTATTGCACAGGTTCATTTACATGCTAAATTGATCCTTGGGGAGCATAAAAGTCCTCATTGACAGGTAAGAGGTATTATCTCCCAGGGACTTTCAAGTTTCAAAAACCCTCTCTCCTATTATATACCCATCACAAATCAGGGACATGACACTAACCCGCATCAGGGATATGTAACAGAGCTGCCACTGCTCTCATTGCTGATCGCTTCAGCTCATCCTGCTTCTCGAACTCCTGCTTCACCGAGTTGTTCTTTACTTTCGAGTTGCATGTCGCTCTCAAGGGTTCGATGATTCTATCCAAATCTGGGGATAATGTTTCACGCAATATATACTAGTAACATGCACTCTATGGTTTTCCAATGTACATTGTATTCTACCTTTCACAGTAAATTTTGCATCAATTAAGCAGTTGAATCGATTATATTTCCACTGAATATAAGCAGGAAGTTTTGATTGACTACATGTATTTCTTAACAGGTAACCTTACGCCCATCGAAACACTACACAACGTACGCTGTAACACTGCATTCGGGCATAGATGCGCCAATCGTACAAGCATCAAATACGTCAACATTTTGATGTCATAGTGGTCATTTAAACTATCCTCAACATGTCGTAGAAACTCGAAGATGTCGATACGATCGAGACAGGAATCTAACAGTGTGTACATGCACTCAAACGCAGCCTGTGGGGGGAGAGAGGCACATGTACAGTATGGGTTACCCGGCCTGTTTTAATATGAAAGTATTGCATTGTATTGATTTGGTGAACTGCTGTTTGATTTGCAGTAAATGATTTATCAATGGGAAATTATTTTAGTGTTCAGGGTGGAATTTCGCACACCTTTCTGATATCTAGACCGTCATCTACTGTGTGTTTGAACGGACCCATTTCCACTTCCCGAATCAGCTCTTTCTGTAAAACAAATAATCCAAATGAGCATCTGTTCGATCAAATGTAAATTGAGGAGCATAGATTGTGTCTTCGTATTCATAATCATACAGGCGGCATATTTTTCTTTCAATCACCCATGATACGCATTCAATTCAACTTTCCACCTTTCCACATAGATACTTCAAACAATAACTCCTGAGGATAATAAAAATTAGCCCAAAGGCTAAGATAGGTTACCGGACAATTTTGGTTTGGCCATGGCAGCATTGGCAGGTAACAGACCTTGAGATTTACCAATCAAGGTTCGCAGTGTAAACATATGACCTGGGAAATTCAAGGTCACCACACAAGTCGCCATATATGACTTCCGATTTGAAAGTGCCAATTTCTAAGCTCTATCTTCAAACGTTCTATGAGTACAGTCCTGACAGCTCCCATTATGAAGGAAAAAAGTGCCGAAAATTTTCTAAGTGCAAAATTTTTTTCAAAGGGTGAAAATTTTTTTTTGTCTAGAAATGACCCAAAATGGATAGTAACGCGATTTGGGACAAATAAATTTTTTTTCGCCGACCCGTCAAAAATTCAAAATGGTCGCCACACGGAAACCGGCGATTCAAGGGCAACAAAACTTATACACATACATGAAGGAAAAAAGTGCCGAAAATTTTCAGTCCCAAATTTTTTTCAAAGGGTGAAAAAATTTTTCTTGCCTAGAAATGGCCCAAAAGGAAAATAACGCAATTTGGGGCAAAAAAATTTTTTTTCGTCGACCCGTCAAAAATTCAAAATGGCCGCCACACGGAGACCAGCGATTCAAGGGCAACAAAACTTATACACATCATAAAGGTACATAGAGGGAATCTTCTGAAACGAAAATCTCAAAACTGATCAGACAGTTTTCGAGAAAAGACAGAAAAGCTGCAAATTTGGGCATTTTTCGACCCAAAAATGGCTATTTTGACCTTTCAAGGTCATCCAAGGTCAAATTCAAGGTCACCACACAAGTCGCCATATATGACTTCCCATTTGAAAGTGCCAATATCTAAGCTCTATCTTCAAGCGTTCTATGAGTACAGTCCTGACAGCTCCCATTATGAAGGAAAAAAGTGCCGAAAATTTTCTAAGTCCAAAATTTTTTTCAAAGGGTGAAAAATTTTTTTTTGACTAGAAATGGCCCGAAATGGATAGTAACGCGATTTGGGGCAAAAAAAATTGTTTTCGCCGACCCGTCAAAAATTCAAAATGGCCGCCACACGGAGACCGGCGATTCAAGGGCAACAAAACTTATACACATCATAAAGGTACATAAGGGGAATCTTTTGAAACAAAAATCTCAAAACTGATCAGACAGTTTTTGAGAAAATGGCCGCCAAAGTCCAAAATTGGCCATTTTTCGTCAAAAATGGCCGCCATTTTGAGAAAAATGCGAAAATCAAAAAACTAAAAAAAAACCCCCTCTTGAAATATTTTTAGGCATTTTTGTGCAAAATTTCAGAAAAATCCGCCTGTAAACTTTAAAGATACAGCTGTGGACGGACGACGGACGCAACGTGACGGCAATAGGTTATCGGACCATAGGTCCGGTAACCTAAAAATTAGCCCAAAGGCTAAGATAGGTTACCGGACAATTTTGGTTTGGCCATGGCAGCATTGGCAGGTAACAGACCTTGAGATTTACCAATCAAGGTTCGCAGTGTAAACATATGACCTTGAGATTCACCAATCAAGGTCATCCGTGTGAACTTCGATGTCACCATTACATGTATGTGTGGGGCATTTGTCATTCCAAGTCAGACATTTGGCACTCAAGGTCATCTGACGTCAAGTTCAAGGTCATCATTAGTTGTGCCATATATGTCTTCTTACTAGTATATGTTCATAATGCAAACATGAGCTCTATCTGCAAGCATTTTATCTATAGAGGCAAATCTGGGCATTTTTTGACCCCAAAATGACTGTTTTGACCTTTCAAGGTCATCCAAGGTCAAATTCAAGGTCACCACACAAGTCGCCATATATGACTTCCCATTTGAAAGTGCCAATTTCTAAGCTCTATCTTCAAGCATTCTATGAGTACAGTCCTGACAGCTTCCATTATGAAAAAAAAAGTGCCGAAAATTTTCCAAGTCCAAAACTTTTTTCAGAGAGTGAAAAAATTTTTTTGCCTAGAAATGGGCCAAAATGGACAGTAATGCGATTTGGGCCCAAAAAAATTTTTTTCGTCAACTCGTCAAAAATTCAAAATGGCCGCCACACGGAGATCGGCGATTCAAGGGCAACAAAACTTATACACGTCACACAGGTATATAAGAGGATTTTTTTAAAACAAAAATCTCAAAACTGATCAGACAGTTTTTGAGAAAATACAGACTAGGTGCAAATTTGAGTATTTTTCGACCCCATAAATGGCTGTTTTGACCTTTCAAGATCATCCAAGGTCAAAATCAAGGTCACCACACAAGTTGCCATATATGACTTCCCATTTGAAAGTGCCAATTTCTAAGCTCTATCTTCAAGCGTTCTATGAGTACAGTCCGGAGAGCTCCCATCATGAAGGAAAAAAGTGCCGAAAATTTTCTAAGTCCAAAATTTTTTTCAAAAGGTGAAATTTTTTTTGTCATAGAAATGGCCCAAAATGAATAGTAATGCGATCTGGGGCGAAAAATTTTTTTTTCGCCGACCCGCCAAAAATTCAAAATGGCCGCCACACGGAGACCGGCGAATTTAGGGCAACCAAACTTATACATATCACAGAGGTATTTAAGGGGAATCTTTTGAAACCAAAAACTCAAAACTGATTAGACAGTTTTTGAGAAAATGGCCGTCAAAGTCCAAAATTGAGCGTTTTTCGACAAAAACGGCTGCCATTTTGAAAAAAAATGCGAAAATAAAAAAACAAAAAAATACCTCCTTCTCAAAATATTTTTAGGCATTTTTGTGCAAAATTTCAGAAAGATTCGATCGTTGACTTTAAAGATAAACATAGCACCAAGGGTGCTGTAGCTTACCGGCAATCATGAGAAACGCAGAGTATTGATTTTCCAACATATAAATTGTTACACTGATCTTGAACTCTAAATGTCAAAACATGTTCTTAAATGTTGCTGGAAACACATTATCTGTATGGACTATAATACGAAATCAAATAACACATCACAAAGGTAGATAAAGAGAATCATATACATTATTTTGAGAAAAACTGTCTGAATAGATTTTGACAAAATGGCCATCAAAGACAAAATTCATCGTTTTTGACCTTTCAAGGTCATTGAAGGTCAAATTCAAAGTCATCACTCAAACTGCAATATATGATTTCCCATTTGAATGTGCTAATACTTAGGCTCTATTTTGAAGTCTTCTATGAGTTTACTCATATGAGTTTACAAAAAAGGTCGTTTTGACCTTCCAAGGTCATTGAAGGTCAAATTCAAGGTCATCACTCAAACCGCAATATATGATTTCCCATTTGAATGTGCCAATACTTGGGCTCTATCTTCAAGTGTTTTATGAATTTACTCTGCACAGCTCCCATTATGAAGGAAATTTGAGTGAAATTTTCCAAGTCCAAAAAATGTTTCAATGGCCAAAAAAAAAAAAAATTTTTTTGCTGGAAATGGCTCAAAACGAATAGTGACTTGATTTGGGACAAAAAATTTTTTTTCGCCAACCTGTCAAAAAATCAAAATGGCCGCCACACGCAGACCGGCGATTCAAGGGCAACGAAACTTATACACGTCATAAAGGTACATGAGAGGAATTTTTTGAAGCAAAAATCTCAAAACTGATTAGACAGTTTTTGAGAAAATGGCCATCAAAAATCCAAAATTGGCCATTTTTCGACAAAAAAGGTCGTTTTGACCTTCCAAGGTCATTGAAGGTCATATTCAAGGTCATCACTCAAACCGCAATATATGATTTCCCATTTGAATGTGCCAATACTTAGGCTCTATCTTCAAGTGTTCTATGAGTTTACTCTGCACAGCTCCCATTATGAAGGAAATTTTCAAAACGAATAGTGACTTGATTTGGGACAAAAAAATTTTTTTCGCCAACCCGTCAAAAAATCAAAATGGCCGCCACAAGCAGACCGGCGATTCAAGGGCAACGAAACTTATACACGTCATAAAGGTACATGAGAGGAATGTTTTGAAACAAAAATCTCAAAACTGATCAGACAGTTTTTGAGAAAATGGCCTCCAAAGTCTAAAATTGGCAATTTTTCGTCAAAAATGGCCGCCAAATAGGCAAAAACGATTCAATCAAAAAAATTTAAAAAACGTCTTTAGATACTGGCCCAAGGTATGCTCTGACAAATTTATGGGGAAATTCATCATGTCAAAAAATAGTTACAGACCCGGACGGACGACGGACGGACGACGGACGACGCACGACGGACGGACGACGGACGACGGACGAAATACCACGACAATAGCTTATCGGCCCAAAGGGCCGGTAAGCTAAAAATGTTAACGCCGGACGGACGGACGGACGATGGACGCAACGCCAAAGGTCCGGTAACCTAACAATCCGATTCAATTTAAATTTGATTACAAAGGCAGTTTACAAACTTGAATTTGAATCCATGACAACAAATCTGACACCTTACCCGGACTTTGGTTTCGCTGTAGAGATGAGGCAGGACGGCCGTCAGCAAGTCCCTAACGAGGGAGGGTTTGTTGTGGGCGGCCGAATTAAAAGCTACAAGGGCAACACGTCGGACGTTCAAGTCCGAGTCATGCAGCGCTTCTAGGAAATCTCCCATCATCGTCCGCAACAGCGCATCAATTTGCTGCGGCTGCAGGCGATAAATCAACAAAATGGCTGATCCGAAACATAATTTATTGGAAAACTTCTAAGCTTGAGTCATTCAAATGTGAAGAACTCTGTGAAATTTTCCAATAGATTATTTCCATTTTTCTTTTAAACTGTGTAGATCGTATGTTTTACTGCAGCAGATCAATTCCTACTGACATCGATAAATCTCCGGAAAATTTTCAAGCAACAGTGCTCAAATGTTAAATAGAGGTTCAAAACACCAATCTAATAGCTCCTCTGACCTGGTCGGAAATTGTAAACTTGACAGCGGTTACGACCGTGCTTCTAGTCAGTGCCGATGGGGAGCTGAGGTAACCTTTCAGCATCGGCAGCAGTTCTGTTGGGTTGATTAGCGTCAGTTTTCCGAGACACTCCGCCACCACATTTCTCGTTCCTTCCTCCGGACATTCACAATGCTTCATCAACATGTTCCTGTGAAGATATTTGAAACACTTGTAGTTGACTTTCTCCAAAAATGGCATGGCATGACAGTTATCAATAAATTTCATTCTGTCTGATGTCACACATAGTTAGGATACCTTTTTTTACACAGTCAAACCTATACTGGTAACTTACCATATTGACTGTACGTAGGGTTTCAAGCACTCTATTGCCTCTGCATTGACAGACTGACAGGTTATGATCTGTAAACGAAGCAAAGGGAATACACACCAAAATTCACCAGCTATTTCATTTCTTTAATATTCTTGAATATTCTATTAGTTTGCACTGCTACGAACTGCACTTGAGTTATGTTAGCTTTTATCCTTTTTGATGCCTCGAACTTACTTCTTTTAGCGAGTGTAGCAATAGATACTGTCGCTTGGGCTGTTTCTGTATTTCTTGTAACACAAACGGCAGGAACTTTGGTAGGTTTCCAACACTAACATTTCCTGGAAAAATTTGGGAAAAGTTTTCATTGGCAATTTGAAATTGCAAATAGAACACAGCAATCGTCGCAAGTTTTCAGGAATGTACCTAAGGCGTAAGACGCAGCTGATTTCACTTCCTCATTCCCTGATGAGAATGAGAACAGTATGACTTGCATGATTTCTGGTTGTCCGCTTAAATCCCTGAAAATATGATAAGATGGAAGATTAGATCACTGGTGAGTGTAGTACTGCTAACAAAAGGACTCTTACACTCTTGAGTGTAGTACTGCTAACAAAAGGACTCTAACAACATAGCCAATCCAGCAAAAAATACAGGTCAACGAATACTTGATACAATGAGCAAAGAATAAAATAAACACACTGCACTCGTATTTCTGAGTGGAATTTTGTGAGGTTTCTAATAAAGAATACATGTACATTGTATGTTACTTACAAATGTTTTCCTATTTCTCCTAATGACAACAATGCTAAGAGTTTTACTGATTCTGAAGATTTGGGATTCTGAAAACAACGGAAAAAGGTGGTTACTTCATCATATACATGCAAAATCTAGCAATAATCAACACTTGAATCTCCCAAAGCATCTGGTATGTTTTCACCAAATGCTCCATACTGAATGAGCAAAGGCAACATTTGAGAATGGACAAAAAACTTGCATTTACAATAGAATGGTCAAAATGTGTCTGCTCATTTAAACAAGAGTGTAACCCGGAGTAATACCTTGGTGTCGTTGATGAACTGGTTTGTGATTCCCGTGGCCTCTTGAGGACAGGTCACCGTCAGAGCTGCGACACATTTAGCAATCGACTGGAATGCCTGGAACAGTTAGGGAAATAATTTCTCGGAAATGTTTGCTCTCGTCTCAAGGAATTGATGTTCATCCTCTACACTTTAGCAGTAGGCTTTTTGTATTTACTGATACCTGTTTATGAACCACAAGCCCAGTAGTTGAAGACGTAGGACTGTAGACTTGCTGTGTAACCATCTGCAAAACATCAGTGATGTGCAAAATCCTGATTCACATTACACACATTTACAATTCCAGAAATACAGTGGTCCCCCTCAGATAAGACCCCCTCAATAAAGACTTCCCCCTATGTAAAGACCTTTTCGTGTGGCGCTAGGATGACTTTATCATGTAAATGGACCCCTCTAATAAGACAAGACCTTGATTTTGAGGCAGAAGGGTAGGTCTTATCTGAGGGAGACCACTGTATACTTTGGCAACTTGCTTGGGATTTCAAAAACCTCAGAAAATTTTCACAGGTCCTCATAATTGATTTTACAAGAGTGTAGATCTCACTTTGGACAATGCCACATAAGTAATTTTCAACCGGATTATTCAGCCCCATTGGAATGCAGTATATTGATTAACTGGTGAGGGTATGCTTTCATCCTTAACTCTACCTTTTACAATCACCAACAAAATACGCGACCTTTCACTACGAACCTGGAGTAGATCTCGGTAACTCATCCCAGAATTACCGCTACGCACCAGCGCTTGGAAGAACTCAAGCATCGAGTTCAAAGCAGCACCTGTAAAAGTAAACAGGCATCCGTCTAGCAGCACTATCCATCTCAATATGTACATAAAACTGAATGGTCCCTTGGTTTATAATCTACCACGAATCAGGATACAGCTGCACATAAAGCTTTGATTGTAATGAATTTCCTTTGGAAAGCAGAGGTTTTCTTTCTAAACCTGCATATATTTTCTCATCTTCTCATAAAACCAATCCAATTTGTAATCTCACAACATACCTTGCAGTAGAGGTGACCTTAAAAGCTGCAGTAACTGAGGCAGAATTGCCTCTCTAGTCCTGGACATCACAGCTTGGTTCACCAAACACGTCGATGTTAGGAGAGTCAACGACAGCTGCAAGGAAAATGTGGGTTGATATCAAAAGGTCAGAGAAATGATCTACATATTTGAACAACCTGGTTTAAAGTGGTTTCAAGCTGATTACACCTGAAGCATTTATTTCACACAGGCTTCAGATATGAGTTGATCAAATAATCAGCTTTAGATTCAAGGCTAGAAAGTGATATGGACACTCATGATATTAGCTGATTGTTGTCATGTTCATACCATTTGATAACTTCAGCGAGACCATGAAAACAGAACAAGGTATACCTGGGACACATGAAGATCACTTTCATTTATCAATATCGGCAACTCGTCCATTATACAGCTGAACATTTGGTTCGACATGCTGGCTCCTGCAAATAGAATACAAAATTTTGAGGCATAACATTACATTCGAGAAGTCCAAAACTTCTCAAAATTCGTGTTTAATGTTTGAAACCCCATGTGAATTATTAGATTTCCCTGTAGTCAAATGACCAGTTACCGTAATTTTTGACGAGAACATCAAGACAAAGAAGTGTGCTCAGACGCAGCGCTCTATGGTTCTTCCGCAGAAAGGAAGCCAGAATTGGAATTCCCTCATTCTGAAAGTGTGTGTTGGATAATCTTTCATGAAACGCGAGGCAAACAACTGGTGTCATTCATTCATAGGTCGTATAATATAACGCATATGATTATACATATATTGGATATATTGCTTTTAATTGTAGTAATAACTGTGTAGGAATGAAATGAAAGTACTTATATATTATGATAATAAACTCAATATAACTCATACATACAAGGATTGGTGTGAGATCAATTCTAAGAGGCGAGCTGAAAGACGAAAAAGACATTATTTTGTTTACTGTAAATCATATGGACAATCACAGAAGTAATTTTCTATGACAAAACACACACTGGTTTCGATGAATCACACTCACCCAGCAATGAGTGTCAAAGATTTCACAGTCGTCAGTCGAGTGATTTCGTTCCGAAGTCTTTCCAGGAAAATTGGAAGGCAGTTGTTTAGTTCTGCTCCTAAGCTGTCACCGAGATTACAGATGATTTGGCCCCTATTATGGACACAAATTAAAAGGCTTGAGTATTATATGGAGAAATAGAAATCTGCAATAGAATCACACTGTACATGACTTCAAGGGGACCAAATAGTCATTGGTCATGATATCTAGAATGAGCAAGATCTCTTTTTTGTAATGCTAAGCCAAGATTACTTGAAACTGTTACCATATAGAGTTGCATGTTTAGGATGCCGATAAATGGAAGTCTTCCCTTCGTTTGGTACTCATTTTTGTCCTACCAATTCTAGTTAACAATTTAGAAAACTTACATGCAACTGATGGCTCTTTCTTTGACTTCCTGGTCGATATCCGCGGCTTTCAGTCGCCGCAGAGTGCACTGATACAGATCCCCTATGTACTTGTGGAAATCAAAGCTTGTTCCCTGCTTTCCATCTATGTGGACAATATACTACATTGACGATTGTGCAAGTTGCACAATTGTGCAAGTTTTTACAGTTGCAGAGCATGTTTTTCTCCTAGAAGTACTGACAACTGAAAGATTGATATGGTTCAATGGGTCGCATAGCTAAGTTCTTGTGAGAATCGCTGACAATAAACCTATATTGACCATCGTACTTAATTTATTTGAATCGAGCTACACTGACCGAGTGGCCGTATGACCTTGACAAGTTGCTGAGTGACCAGAAGTGCCTCGGACGTGATCTTGTAGAACGGATCACCAATCGCTGCAACCACCGGCTAGAAATGATAACACCAGCTAATCGTCAATATATTGTATCTGATTATGTTTAGATATTAACATTCACATGGGCTAAAATAGATACAAATATATTTGCAATAGCTGATACTTTACATTCACTATAAATGCATTACATTGATATGTGAAGTACATACTATCTGCACTTATATTTTTCTTGTTTGCTGTATCAAATCCAATGGAAACACTTCCACTACAAAACTTCAAACTACATTAACTAGTAATGTACACCACAGATGAAGTAACTATTACTAAACCACAGTTACCGGAATGAGCACAGCGATGTGAGCGTGGAACACGGCAGGACTGTGCGACACGAGGAGACAGTGGACGAACGACAGAGTGTCGATCTTCATGTTGGAGCTTGACGTCTTGTCACTGCAAGTTTGAAACAACACCCGAATGTTGTGTGGTCGACATTTAAAAAAGCTGGTTCAAATTTAGGTTAACGTCAGCTATTTGGTGTTCCATGAAGTGAGTTATGTCTTCAAAATGTGGGAAAAATGCTTGCATGCTGATTGAAACTTTCTGAAAATTTTCAACTATGCTAAAGAAAGTACTCAGCATATGAAGACCATAAATCAACACAGATGAGCTTTTTCTGAACTTTACCCGAGAGAAAAAAGAATTCCAGGAATGATCGCCGGCACGTGATTGGTCAGCGCCCCTGGCAACACTTGTACGAGTTCCGTTAGTAAGAGGAAGCAGCACTGGCGAGTTTTGACACTCTTCTCCTTAAGCTGTTTGTGTACCGCCTTCACGATTGATGGAATCTGGCACTGCAGCAACTGTACAGGCCTGAAATATTGATCCGTGGTTTATTTCCTGTTTATCTGGTGAAAGCCAGATCACACTAGGAGTATGGGCTTGAAAAATATACACGCTTTTGTGAATGTTTCTTTTCTTTTGTTTTAAGGTCAGTGATGAACAACACTCAATTTGAAACATGTACAACTGTAATGCATGTACATTATAATGACATTTTTCTTCAGCAACAACTCCAATTGGCTTCGTGTTTATATACAACTCATCCATCAATTAAAAGCTTCAGAGGTGTACAGAACTGTCACACTGACCCTTCCTCCTGTTCCATGGCATCCGGGTCGGAGGTCAGCGTTGGTTTCGTCTGTTTGAGTAGCGTGATGTATGCATGAAAGATATCGGCTTTTACGTTTTCCTCCCGCTCTGCAACGTCAAGAATATATTTCACAAAATTTTTCACTGCAACGGAAACATGCTAGTTTTTTCATCTCCGATTAAATATAACCAGCTTTTTTTGTCTTACTTTCTAAATTATCAAGACAATAAAAGCTGCGCAAAAAAAACCTCTTTCATCGCCATAAAGGTTAGATTCTTCAATTTGATTTTCCCCCGGGAAATTAAACCTGTCTATTAAGCGGTAAGATTAGCATGTTTTCCAATCTGCATACCTTTGAACCTGAGGATCAGCGCAGGGGACACCTTATTGTAGAAGTCAGTGAGCAGTTCGTGTCTCGTCCCCATGATAGCATCGAGACATTTAGCCGAGGCTCTCCGCACTTTCCAACTCATATCATCGTCGTCACTGTATTCATCGTCACTGGCTCTGTGGGTTTATATTTGGTTTGGTAATTTACTATAAACCCATTTAGGTTTGCTCCCATTGATGTTTGAGTTTCTGAAATATTGACTTTTTGCTGACCATTGCAGTTTTTTTTGTTTTTTTTTATGTTAATTCCAATACAATTCTTGCATCCATTAAAGTTTGCAATTTTGTTCAAATCGTGAAAACCACCGAATTAAAAGTTAGCAAAAAATTTACAGTTGGTAGTTTCTCATTCTTTTCCAGTTATTTGAATATTTTTCATGGTCAGAATCTAACAGATTTGTTTACACATGTCCCATTTCACAAGATATTCGTTACTTAGTCACCAAATGATTAACTTTGTGAATACACAATTTTGGCCAATTTAAGCAATGATAACAAGCAGAATCGTAGTGTGTTTAGATAGATACAGACCCCTCCTCATCTTCATCCTCCATTTCCATGCTGTTGTCTTCGTCGTCATCGTCGTAATTGTAGTTAGGATCGTACGTGATGTACTGAAGGCACAGGTCTACAATCTGTGAAACATTGTAAATATCAGCATCAAAAATTGACTATTGGTCAGTGTCAAAGAATCATTTCTGAAAAAAGATTTCGAAGCATAAATAATTTTCGTCAATAACTTAACGAGCATACTTCAAACAACCAGTGGTGACAATTTGTTTGTATAAAGCATGAGACGAGATTTGAGATTAGCTCAAATTATGTCAGAAAACTTACATCATTGATGTGTGGTGAGATTTGTTTTGGACATCGTCTGACAAAGGACTCGAATGCTTGGATGCAGTACTCTCGGAGTTCATCGTCCTCAACGCGACAAAACTTGATAATCAAGGGGATTATTCGCTCGAGGTGCTCGCCGATTCTGTGTCCAGCCTGGCGGCTGTTGGATAAAGAATTGTTTTACAAGGTAATTTCAAATTGAACATGTAGTTTTCTCTTCCACAACAATTATATTTGAAATTGAAATTTAAAAAACTCAAATTTTTTTAACTTCTCAATTCCTTCTAATTAGTGAGTACGTCCTAATTTTGATGTACTTTGATTCAACTGTATCTGCAAGATTTCTCCACACTATACAATGATATACAATAAGTGATAGGATAACTGTTCGCAAGATAACAGTGTACCTGATCGCTCCGATACACTGAATGTACGTGCGTGTGGTTGACATTGATGCGTTCCTTGCAAGCTCAGTTAGTAGAAAGTCAATCAGCTCAACAAATAAGCTGTTGTTACAACTCATCACCAGATGACCTAGGAAAAAAAACATTTTAGGTTTTGCACTCGGAGTTAATATTTTATTTATTCAAGGTGGAAACGTTCAAACTTGTGAACACAACTAACCACCATTAATTTTGAAGACCCTTGGCAAAATTTATCATAGAATCCGAAACTAAAAACAGCTAGTCAAAATATTCAGCTGTTTCAGAAATTATTTCTTCTGGCTATAGTAGAGAGTCTATCACCACGACACATGTGGACCCAAGGACAAACCTATAGCAATGATGGATCTCTTCCTGACGGCCAGTCTAGCACTGGACAGTTGTGGCAGCAAAGCTTGTTGGATGGAGGGATGGAAGGAGATCAACAGACCTGCAAACAAGAGACAGAACATTGATGAAAACCAAATTCTCACAAACACTGACACATCAATTGTGTGCTTGTAGTCGCAGAATTGTATCTAACGGTGTTCCAAATCTTAGGATAGGAAGAAGATTCAAAGTGGATTAATTCTTATGCTAATTTTAGAACCACAAAGCAATAGCTTAAAACTACTTTTAAAATATAAAGTCAAAAATATTGCTTGTAGAGCTCTTGGAAAACTTACCTCCAAATCGGCTGAGAAGATCTCCTAAAATATCCAAAGCCTCCAGTTGAACGGAAACGTCACTCTGCTGGAAATAGAATGGACAAGTGAAAAATTTAGTACCCAAGGCAGGTCTACTGTCAATACCATAGCTCACCAACAATCTGTTGTTTCCTCAGAGTACGGAATGTCAAAACGTTCCCAAGCTAATCATGTTATCAATCGAGCTGAATATGCATGATGCAATGCTCATAACTATGAAGATTACTGTCATTTTTTTTTTTTTCGTTGAACATAGAAAAGGCTGTCCTACACAAAACTGATATCGACCTCTATACAAAAACATGTAAATGTTTTAGCAATGGATTGAATGAACTGTGTAAGCATCAGCAAATGTTTCCACATGCTTTACCTTCGCTATGGCGCTGGTGAGTCGGCCAGTTATTTTCTTACAAATGCTTGCAGCCAGCGCCGTGCTAGAAGGTGGCAGCTCCCCAATCACAGTCTTCAAACCTTTGGAATGGAAAGATTGAGCACTTTGATGATATTTGATGCTGACGAATAATCATGTCAGTTTGAAAACAAAAAATTTTGGATAACATGGCTAAATGCATAAGTAACATGGAAGTTGATGATTTCGTAAGATCAGGTGACAATGAAAGAAGATCTTTATAACAATACAAAGCTTTACCAACCGATACTAGATATATCTCGAAGCTGTTCGCGGTCAGATAACATGTTACTACAGAGGGTTTCGACAATTGTCTCCACTTGTAGTTCTTTCACTTTGTTCACCAAAGGTCCGAGGCTGTGAGAAAAATTATGTGAATTTTAAACACTTGAATAACATTGGAATATTGATGAAGTCATTGTGAGTTTATGGTAAATATATCAGACTAAATATTCTTTTTCAACGAAAAAGAAAAAAGTTTCATGAATAATAAAATATTATAATTCATTGATCATTACTTCTGACATAATAGATCTATTAGACATATTATTTCCATAGATCCGTATTAAATACTACTGGATTTATTTCCAGCTGAATCACCATTTCACAGCTAAGTTTTGAACTTCTCCGTTTTTGTCTTCTAGTAATTTCAACAGCATTTTCACAACCTGAAAAGAATGGAAAATATGAATGCTCAATCCTGGTGAAGATACTAAATTTTTAAGCAAGGTAAACAACTATAGATGATAGGAAACAAAAAGCTTTGCTTCAATTAATTATTATACTATTGGAATGCATTATGATCTATTTGATGTGCCCCACTGTCATACTTTTCGTTCACTATCATCATCCAGTTTGATGGAGTCCTTCTGAAGTTCGGCCATCAGGTCATTGGTGGCCATAAAGCGGAAATCTTTGTCACTGGATGTCATCTGAAAAAACATATTAGTATAAGTCAGAATCTTTTCATGTTCCTGTATACTATTATTATAGAATAACTTTTAACTAATTTATATAAAGCGACAAATATGAGTTTACAAAATAAACAAATACACTCAATCAATCACACTATATGACAGATTTATGGGTCGCAAATCGTTTTTGGGACAATTTGTTAATGTTCAATGAGAGTCTAGGCCTGGCATCACTGGTCTTTGAGCAGTGTTTTTTCCTGGTTATTTTGCCAATAATTTTTCTCAATGAAAATTTTGATTTTCATAAATAATTTTATTTTCTTCTGAAACAGTAAAAATTTGCGAAGAGATTGGTATGTAAACAAAAAGAACTTTAGTCCAATCGACTCCAATCGCCTCTACATAACGAAACAAAGAACATCAAAAGATTATTTATATAGGCCTAGAATAGATGCTATGGCGGTTGGGCCAGGGGTGGTCCACGGTCAATTTCACCAGATTTTTACCATGAAGCATCCTCACACACGTACAGACGACAATTTAAAGTGTAGATGAAAGTGCAAATTACAGTTAAAGTTTTTAAATTTTTAATAGCATCTTGACACGTCAACAATCAACATCCCTAACACGCCAGACACAGAATAGGAAATAGTGTGAAAATCAGCAGTTGCAACAACTGACAGTGGATTTTGACAGCACACCTCGTTCTTGGACACAATTGCTTTGCCTTTGATACGCCTATTTCGAGTGGACCAAACTCGTCCTAATGTGCTGTAGGTATCTTTGCAACTGAAATCATCATTTATACTTTTATGTGTAGACTATGACAAAAGCCTTGGCTTGATTGCTTGAACGAAGGAGGAGGGGGGGAGGGGGTGACCGTGTCTACCGGCATTTCAAAAATATTTGCGATTGTCGATTCGATTTGACAAGTTACCTTTTCCAGTAAATTTGCAATATGGTACGAAACGCTCGCCATTTTGACTGCGTTTCAATAAATCACACGACAACTGCTTCAAATATAAATAAATTCGTTTGCGATCAAATTCTGCTCTCGTTTTTTCTTTTTCCGTCCTTAGTTCGCACATGCGCAAAGGAAACACCCAAACAGTGGGCGCCGTCTGGCGAATGAAACAATACTCGTTATTGCGGACTGTTGATTTTCACCTTCGTCGAAAATGGGAACAATCGATTTCTATGTCAATGGAGAATATAGCTGTTGTTCACACTTCACACTCACGAACCACAGACACTATAATAATATGTTTATTCTCATGAAAGTCACCCATTGTAGGAGTATAGGAGAATACAATCAAACTCATCGAATCCACTGCCTATAGAGATTCTGGTAATGAAAAAATTTCATTCAGCCCCTGGATAGATTCGTTTACTATGCGCGGGAATATTTAAGAAGAATCCCGTACAGAGCGGGATCAATGAGAAACTTGAAACCCAGATCCGGACGGTCAAGTCCAAATACGTGTAAACAATTGTGCGATCACTAATAGACCTAAATATTTATAGCCTAAAGATGCCTCGAGGCATTTTGAATGAACCTATATCTCGAGTCTAGTGCACTTTATTTTAAGTGGGTGAGCACGTAATATATGGCAAAATAAATGAATACATCTCTACCATTAGTGACCAAAAATAAAATTCATACATTAGCTGTTACTAACATTTGACTGAATTTGCATCAGCCGAAATGCTGGAGAAACGAGTCCGATAATAAGGTCCGTCTCTAAAATAATGTTTTGAGCTATAACTCAGGTTGAGTTGCAGGTAAAAACATGATTTTGGTGTCTATAAGCATGTTCTTGATACCGGAAAGTCAATCGTATCATTGCTGAGTATCTGTGACTGTCGGTCGCCTCAGATTAAAAAATGGCTGCATAATGCATAATGAATATCTGGGAAAAGTGATAAGCTCGAACAACATCTGATCTCTTCTTCCAAGTACGCATAAAGACTAGATCTTATGAACCACTAGGGGCTGTTCAAAACCCCACATACCATAGGTGGACTGAGGAAGACAGCAAGATGGTTCCCATCTAGGCTAAAACACCTCTTGTCAGCGAGGTTTTCGATTTTGATTTCAAAATGCCATTGCACAAAACCATGATGTTCATCTTGCAAATTATACAAAAGGTCTAATTTGGGATGTTAATGTCTGTGCAAAGGCAAATTTGCTGTGTAACTTTTCTTGAGAATAGAGTTCAAATCTAGCATTGGTGTTGAACATATGTGTCTTGAACTTCTGCATTCTGTTCAATTCAATGTCATTCAGATCAAGTTTATGCATTATTTCAGGGGCATAGGAACATGACAGAATGAAAAGCTCAGCGAAAAATCATCCGAAAAGAGTGTATATTGTAGGTGTACAAAACTGTCAAATTCTCAACTAATACCAAATTCCCAGCTTGTCATCAACCAGATTTGTTATCTAGTTATCCCAGTGATCAATTTAGCTTTGTGGACAAATGGTGTACCGCCGGTTGAGGTAACTCCTCAAATATGGCTCTTTCCAGCTCTCTGGTGATACGTACACTAATGTAAATTATCGATATAACGGTCACTGATAATTATTCCCATTGGAGATGGATACTTCATTTTTCATGATTTTGTAAAGATGAACATGTATGTGTGACTGAAATAAACCACAAAATAGAACAATACAAAATTAGGGACTTTGTACAGTACAAATTACATATATGTGTGTACTTAAAATATCATATTTGAAACATAATAATATCATAATTATCCGTAGGGTATGTATGTTGTCTTAAGCTGTTTGTTACATGTATGTATGCCGTGTATGCGTGTTTGATTTCTAATTATATACATTACATTAATCAGATATACGTCTAAAACATGAAGTAAATGGGGTTCGGGGGGGGGGGGGCACTATTTTGAGTATTCTGTTCTCTTTGATTCAGAATGTATATCCAAGCTAAGTACAATGTAGTAGCCGAAGTAGTGGGCCCAAATGGTTTCATCGTTCACTTCCTAGCGGTAAATAGACAATGTAATAGTCAGTAGCCTACACCACAAATGTTCTCTTGATTCACACTAAAAATATTCGAAACATTACTTTATTATTGTAGTATTATATGTTTTATTAAAAAAAAGCTACATATTAATTATAAGCCTATAGCAAGCAAAGTAGGACAATGGTGCATGAAAATTTCGGCCTTTTTTCGATATGAATTTAACCATGCATATATACGTGTGAAGTTAAGATCAGTCTTGATCCAGCATCATTCCGAATTCTTATTTCTTTTCGTATAGAGAATAAATAGGTTTGAGGTTCGAGATGTCGCAAATATCCGGTCAGGGAAAATTGGGAAGGGAGGGGAGAAACTGTAACTTTTATATTTAGAACACCCGTGATTTTATGTTCGAAAAAATTCTCTAGCGTATAGTACTTGATGTGAATCTAAATTTCTTCGTTCAACTGTTCTACTTTCCTCTTTACTTTGAGGACTGTCTTGAAGGAATCAAAGTCAGATTTAAGTAAATTTTGCACCTGGGATCACACCACTATTGCGGAATAACACCACTCGACGCTATAAATCGGCTTAAAGAAAGTAAATCTTGTGGAGAAAGGTGAAAAATGTCAGGGAAATGTGTGGTATATCAGTGTTTTCTACTCAGAAATGTGTTGTGTGTTCAACTGTTGATCAGGCAAAGACGAATTTGTAATCTTTGGCTATAAAACAAAAATATAGAAATTTTGTAAACAAGCACCTTGCTTTTGTGTCAATGCGCGCCAGAAAGCACGTCATTTGAACGGTACTGTCACTCGAGGGACATTTAAAAAAATTTCGACGGCGAATTTGCACGAATCTAATAATATTTTGTTCCAACGTAATGATCTCGCTAATCATGTTATATGGAGGTATTTTGTGGACTCTTTTTTTTAAATATTTTTTTTTCGTTATCATTGCAACCAATGCAGATTTGATTGTATCATGATGCCACCAAATGCAAGGTTTGTCAAATTTAGCTACCGCATTTCACAAATCCTCGCATATGTGCTGCCCCCTGGCGAATGTGTTAATTTTGGAAATCCCCATAGTATCGAGATTTTGAAATTTGTTTCGATTTTCTGACTTTCCTCTACAAAATCAGCATTTAGAGGGAAAATGACAGTATGCCGTTTTTACATGCAAGGCGGCTGCAAGTTTGGGAACAATTGTCGGTATGAGCACCCAAGACAATCATCTCAACAACAGGGTAATTTCAGTTTCAATATCGTCAGTCACACTCCTCTGATTCAGAGGGAATAGTGTATTCTTGGACTTGGTTGTGTGTGTAACTGTAGGTGGGTTGGGGTGTGTGTGAATATCAGTGATAATTATCAAAGAGTAACTTGTGTATATATATAGTATCATGAGTATAGATCTAGTGGGTAATGGATGTAAATGTAGAACATGTCTAAAATGATGTTTATGCACGTGTATTGGACGGACTGAAAGGAACAACATTTATATATTTGTCCTATTGTGAATGATTATGCTGTATGTATATAGCACTGTAATTAGCACATCTCAAATAGAGTACAATACAATACGATGCAATATATTTGTTTTCCCATTTACTTAGACTTTCTCATGAAATTATAATTTCATGGCATTGGTAATTGATAAAATTATCAATTTTTTCACTGTCTCCAACAACAACAGGTAAAATTGCAAATTAAATGTTTACTATGGAAGCGATGTATTGAATAATATACAGCACTCTCGCAGTAAATCAAATGTAACAACTGTCAAAGTTGACATACATGTCAAGGCATCAAGTTGAATCAAGAGGATAACTGTTGCCCACGAAATATGTTAGCATATACCGTTTGTGATGAGCAGAAGTGAGAAAAATCTCACGGAGAGCAGGGGCCCGGCAACAAGTTGGGGTCAATTGTTCACAGTGCTGTACTGAATATATGTTTTATACTGAATACTCACTATTATACATCGTTGTGTCGAGTTGATGGCTTGCGCCTGGTTGGGAGAAGTGACAATCTTGATCCAAGTATTTATTGTGCACTGTGCTAAAAAAAAACTGTGTTGTCTGTTGCAGCTTGCATTGATTGAAGAAATGAGAAATACAGAACTTTCTGTGTTGTTTTACATTCTATAGATCAGGTTGTTGAAATGCAGGTGAAATTGAGTTCCTCGTCCTAATTTTCAGGTGTCTAACCTATCACCTTGCGTAATCTTGATACAGGTGTCCTCCGTCCCAGTTCATTCTCCGGCTTTGGCCGACAGCAGTCTTGGGGCAGTGGTGGAGGCTCCGACAGTGCATTTTCCGGCGTCAGTTCTCGCATGCAAGCTCGCCTCGGCCCACAGACGCAAAGCCAAGGTCAAGGTCAAGGTCAATCCGTCTTTGGTCGACAGGGACAGAGCGCTCAGCCTCCGGCAGCTACACAGGGGAATAACATCAGCGAAATACTGTGAGTATTTCATGCTGAGTTAATTCTGGGAAAACGTCATCATGATCATGTGGCTTCTATGGTACATACATGGTGTAATGAGCGCTGTATTGAATCCAATAAACTTGAATGTAAACTACACTTATAAAAATTTACTTACCCTGGATTTTGTCCATCGGTACTCCACTGCTACTGTATTTTCATTATCATATTGATTGAGGTTAGAGAGAGAGACTATTGATATTGCATGCATATTGTCTGTAACTCTATAGCAAAGTAAACTCTAAAAAAATTCACCTTATATCATGTTATATATGTATATTTTTTTTTATCAGCACAACCATCTCGCAAGAAATGACCTTGTGGCAGAAGAACAAAATGTGGCCATTTTCATGCTTTGGATACACTAAAGCTGTACCCAGCCTCCCTGGTAGGTTCATATCTCTGTAACAGTTGCATGCTTGTAATATATACACAGATGAATATACCATCTATGTATAGTATATAATATGATCTAGTAAGGGCATAATAATCATTTAAACATGTACGTTCGGGTATAAATGAGCTCTGATCATGCTTGTCCAAACCTGTACTGTTTTTAACGACCGCAAAATCACAATCTTGTCATTTATACATTGTCAATACTCAACAGACCATTGTTTTAGTATTGATGAAAAATATTAATTTTCAAACAGTCAAAAATCTGTACAAACACAAGGTTTCACTGCGTGTACATCTTCGTTTTGCAGGTTTAGACGATTTGTCAACAGAGGAGGTGCGACTTAAAGCCTACGAGGCAAATAACTCTGGAAACGCTGCGTCATATGTATGTACTGCTACCGGGTACATTGAATTGTAATAGCATTTTTAATGCTGTTTATTTATTCATTATTGAACACAAACATATATATATATGTACAGCTCAGCAGAGTAGAAATATAGCAAGGGTTTTGAAACAAGGCCGACTAGTAGAAATGATCTTTTCATTATCGTACACCTTTGCTTGCATACGTGGCTGAATAAACTTATTGATGATTCTCCAGATCACTTGTATCATTTCCGGTGGCTGTTTGTTATTTTCTCTTGCAGCAAACATGGGTCAAAGATCTTTACAACCAGTACTCAACACTTCAAAAACAGCTTGAGAAACCAGATGCTGCACTGAGAGCTAAGCTGGTCAGTATTTATGTTAATGATGCTTGATGGTAACGAGGCAGGAATTCAAATGACAAAAAATCCTTCATAAAATATACAAAATCAAAAGTTTATACAAAAATGTATACCAAAATTTATCTATACAGTTTGCACACTAACATGCACTGTAAAGTAGTATTTCATCTGATAATTTTCTCACTCATTAAATTTCGTAATTTTGATAAAAACTTCAAGTTCAACGTCGATTCTTGAATCATATTCAGTGTTTCATGAATGGGTAATATGTGCTAGATATTTTTTCCTACATTTCACTCGTCAGGTTTCATTTATTGAGGGAGTTATAAAGAATTCCCCTGCAGATGGCAGCTCTGGAGCTCCCCAAAGTACTGGGTATGTACTATGTTGACAGGTAGAATACTTTTTTTGGAGCTGTTATGTCTACCAGCGACTATTGCAAATTAGCTGAAGTCGTTCAGTAATTCGTTTCACACCCGTCTCGGGGGAAAATCTTTCTTGCATAGCAAAGTCAGCATTCAGGGCAGCCTACTGGTCAGCTCCTACCAATGATTATGGATTGATTTTAAGCATGCCTGAATAATTCTTGGGCATTTAGCTATATAAACGGCGTGTCAAGTTTACATACAGAAAGATACAAATATTTTGAAGCTTTCGATAATATACCCCACTGCTAGTTGGTGAAATACCGTCAACCTTCATAAGATATGCAATGTCAAAACAGAGGAAAGTTCTTGAACACAGTACTCACTAGATTTTTGTGAAAAAATATCAAATTTTGACCAAAAAGTTAAACGAATTAAAGTAAATAGTAGATCTTCTTCCTTGCAGAGGATTTGGCGTGAGCCCTCTGAGTGCTGGTAAGTACCATGCTATTGTATCTCGACTGATTTGTCCACTACATAATCTAGTACAGTTGACATACATGTGTCTCAATTAGCATAAATCTAAATAGATGGTGAATATTTAGTATAGCATGCCAAACTAGAATTTTCCAGCAAATATTCAATTTTGCCCTTGGTAAATACAAACCTGATAAAACCATTGAACCAGATTCTTGTACAATATATGAACAGCATTGTTCGTAATGCATTGCAGGCCAAGGCAAGCCATTCGGGAGTACAAGCGTTTTTGGTGGATCGAGCTCCTCGAACCAGACCTCGATGTTTGGTGCCCCATCACAGCAACAGGCTGGAGGTGCATCACCCTTCAGTGCTCAGAGCCAACCACAAGGTGCCAATTCCTCGGTATTTGGTGGTGCTCAAACTCAGAGCACTGGAGCATCATCAGCCTTCGCAGCTCAAAGCAGTGGGAAGTCAATTTTTGGGGCCCAAGCGCAAAATTCTGGGACTTCACCTTTCAGCAGCGCAAGTGGTGCATCTGTCTTCGGGGCTCAAAGTCAGGCTCAAAGTGGTGGAACTTCTGTATTTAGTGGGCAAAATCAGGCTGCCCAACCATCAGCATTTGGTACAAACCAGAGTGCAAGTTCATCAGCATTTGGAGCACAAAATCAACCCACGACCGCCGGACAGGGAGTTCTTGGAGGAGCACAGAATCCAGCAGCAGCTTTAGCAGGAATTCTCCAACTGTCCAGTGGGGCAGCCACTCAAGGTTCAACAGCATTTGGAGGTGGAGCCACAGGACAGCAAGCAGGCCAATCAGCTTTCTCTAGTGTTGTGCAACCAGCAGTGCCCAATACACAAGCAGCTTTTGGAGGTACAACACAACCAACGGTGCCCAATACACAAACTGCTTTCAGTGGCCCAACACAAACTCCACAGCAGGGTCAGGCTGGTTTTGGGGGCACTACGCAACCAGTTGGTTTTGGTGCAAACCAGCAACAGCAACCAGCCACAACTGCTGGCAGTGGCCTTTTTGGCAAACCGTCGACCACCGCAACCCCACAAGCTGGGTCAAGTCTATCAACTTTCAGTTTCGCTGCTTCAAACCAGCAGAGTGCCGGTCAGGTCCAGCAACCAACTGGTCTCTTCGGCAAACCTGCGTCGACTTCAGCATTTGGGGGTACTGCTCTCAGCGGAACGACCTCAAACGATCCTAATCCGGACTGGTGCACGCCTCTGGATCAATTAACTGAGGATGAAAAAGCTCAGTTTATGGCGGATTCATTCACCGTTGGCAAGATTCCAATCAGACCACCACCCATTGAACTCTGTTGATGCTCATTGCTGTCATTGCATGTACACTGTATAACTGTGATTTGTATTATATCATGATGAATATTTGTTTGAATAAAGTAACACAAATACTTTTTGAAACCCACTTTGTGTTCACTGGACCATGAGCCTTATAACCCACTGGACACTGGTGTTAGCATGGCCTGGTGAAACCGTTAGCCTGTCGTCCACCTGGTCATCTGTCCATTAGCGATTTCAGTTTTTTAGCTCCCCAGTACAAATACACTAATGAGGTATATTCGTTCGTCCTACCTCCATAGTCGATCCGACATATACCTATATTTAGACTGGTAAATTTTCCTAAAAAGTTAGCAAATTATAATTTTTGTCTGATATACAATTTTTGGCATCCATTCATTGCCAGTTTTAATTCTTTCTCAGAATCTGTATGATAAGCTTTTCTCTAAATCTCAGCAAGGATTACATTTTGGGCCTTGTACCGTGTAGATTACATGCTTGTCGAACCACTCAAAATGCCTGAAAAAGGCCAAAATGCACGAATTGGCTCCAGGAAACAGTGCGTTAATAGAGCTGGGGTTTGTGCTATGAGCATAGGGGAAGTTGTATATGATGGATCTTTTGTTGATGTGGAGTTTGACCCCAAGGTCACGTTTAACCTGAAATGTGTAAATTGGTCTTTGCAGACAAACCTTTATACACGAGCTTACATTTATAGGAAGTCATATATGTTTTATCTTCTCGTGACCTTGAAATTTACTTCAGATGCTCGACTGGTAAATCTCAAGGTCACATTTAACTACATGTATTTTCAAAGTTACTGAGAGACAAAACCCATGAAGGTACAGGGCAGAACTCAGGTTTGTTTTAAACAGGTGTATGACCATTTATAGAAAGTCTTTTATTCTGCATCTCATTGTTGCATTAAACTTGACCTCAAATCACCTTAGGTTGTGGGTGCAAGGGTATTTCCACCTATTGGGTACAAACTCCTTTACAATGTTGAAGATCATTTTTCACAATTTTATATACTCTGATGAAAGAAGAATTCGGACAAATTGCTGGTAAGCTACAGCACACTTGGTGCTATGGTTGCTCGATTTGTGACCTTTCGATATTTTGGCCCAATTGCAAGAGCAAAATTAGCGAAAGGATCAAGACAGATTACCGGAAATTTTTTGTTTAAGCACCACAGGTGAGATAAGTCCTTGAGATTTAACAATCGAGGTCATCTTTGTGAACTTCAATGTCGCCATTAGGTGTGCTGCATATGATGCTTATAATGCAAATAATCTCTATCTCAGTAGAGGCCAATTTACACATTTCAGGTCAGGCGTGACCTTAACATTTAGCCTTCAAAGTCGTCTGGGGTCAATCTCAAGGTCACCGAAAAATACACCATATATTATTTCCTATATATGTCAATAATGTATTCCTAAACTGTATGTGCAATTATTCAGCCCCAGAGGCAAATTTACACTTTCCTATTGAGATTTATCACTAAAGGTCAGCTAAGGTCAAGTTCAAGGTCATCAAACGATGTGTTATGTACGACTTCCTGGTCATTAGATAAACATAAGATCAATCTACAAGCATTTTGTCCGAAGAGGCCAATTTGCACATTCCAGGTCCCCGTGATTTGCCCCAAGGTCATCTGAGGTCAACTTCAATAGATCTTGCACCATATATGTACACGTATATGATTTCCTAAACGCTTACAACACAAACATAAGACCTACTTACAAGCGTTTCCTCCTCATATGGCAATTTGTCATATCAGGCCTTTTTGGGGTCTTTCGAGCCCACAGATTGGGCTTTTTCATCAATCCAAGGTACTCCACCAAAAATCTCAAAATTTGTCAAATAGAGAAAACAGCCAAAAACTGAATTTTGGATCTTTTTTTGGCTTTTTCAGACTATATTTTGGACCCATCGATCGATTCAATGTACTCCATCAACTTGTATATAAACATCTTTGGTGACATTTAATTATGCCATTACATGGTCCACATCGAATTGACTTCAGGTTTGAAAAGGGGCAAATTGGTTTCTGTAGACAACACTTGGGAAGAAGGAGCAGCTTTATCTTATCATAATTTCTTCAGGATGATGACGTCATCATATAATTTTAGTGTATGGATATTGTGGCGTTGACCCCAGGCGATCTCGAATAATCAAAACCAGGCCCTTCTACCTCAAATTGCGCAAGATGACCTCCGGAAATCTCGAAGTGATTTGTTAAAATGTAGATTTTATTATGAATATATGTAGGAAATCAAATATGGTGCATTCAACGGTGCCTTTGATATTTTTCTCATGTGACCTTTGAACATATAAACGCGAGTTCATGGATACTCATATTGATAAATTGATCATTGGACAGTACAAACCCTAAAAGGTAGAGCTGAGGTTTGTGTAAAGAATATAAAAAGTCATACTACGACATTAACCATTTTGCGTCCCTTGAATAAGTGAACTCCGGATGATCAAAATCAAAATTAATATTCAACTCTAAAAGATGTAAATTGAAAGTCGATATGTATTCATGTTATTTGGTCAGTGGGGGCATAAGTATGGCCATTAAACTTGGCTTCAGATAATATCGATAGGTCATTTCCTTTTGAGAAAATGAGTATACTCGCAATGACGTTTACAATGTAGACCCCAACAAATTCAAAAGCCCCCAGAATAAATGACGTCCCAAATTAGCGAATCAGTCACCAGAAAGCCACGTTCTTACAAATACAATCGAATAAAATAGTCTGCCCTGGCGTCTCCTCTTTTATAACTTTCCAACAACACCAAGCATTTTCTAACCGACATGATTATCAGCAGCTGTACAATGTAATCTGGGTTTTGTGAAAGTAAACTAGAATAAATCACAAGTGATTTCTAAACCATATTTATATTTGTGGGATTGGTAACAACGGTGCTCTGTCCACTTTTAGCCTCTCATTCACGTGGTTCATATTTTACATTATACATTATATGACCCTGTAGCATATTTTCATTACCTTCATTTGTTTGTATTACTCTATATTCTTGCATGACCATGAGGAGTCGATTCACGTTCATTTAATTTCGACCATGTCTTTAAATATATGAGGTCAGTAAGTCTGATGTATTGATAAGCTATTTTCTCCGTCGAAATTCTTATGATTAAACAATGCCAAGATTTCTTAGATTTGTCGAAATAAATGACATGATTTTATAACGTTTAATATGTAATAAAAAAAAACACTCAAAATGCAAGAGTGTCGATCCCGAGTGCCTTCTCGGAGTACACAAAGTGCAAACACACACTATATGACAGATTCGTCAGTTACCAAGCTCCAAGCAAATAATTCTGTAGACTCACCAACTTTCACTGTAACCATCCTTAAATTTGTCACCCTGATGAAAAAATGCATTTGCCGCACCTCCTGAAAACCTTATTTCTGTGACATGGACACGGTTATAGTGTATACAATGAACACATGGTCTTGTTCTTGTCGCATGCGTCATTCCTACAATTGCCACTTTTTGCATGCCACGGTTCGGTCGACCCAGATCTATTTCCCATATCATCTTTGACCAACAAAAATGTACGTGTTATACAAATTATGCCCGTTTTCTGTTGAAATATCACCTCCATGCAAATCGGAGTTTTCGTCATTCCCCCGATGACATTGGGCATCTCAAAGACATACCGCGGTTGTCATTTGCTGAAGTGTTCAGTCCAAATAACCGCGAAAAATGCGCGCAAGCATACAGAGAGCGCAACCAAGTTGGTCAACTTGGCATTGAAATTAATCCCTTTCTCCTCGACAAAAAATGAGACATAGAGACCAGCCTCCCAGCAAAAATATTTGAAATGGGCTTAATTGTTTCCTAAATGTCGTATAATTGAATTTGGTTCAAGGTGGAATCAGGCATAACCCTCTTTGTCAATAAAAGCGAAACATATAAAAATCGCCCAACGCACGCGACACAGTTTATTTTCGAGACGACGGGCAGGCAGTTGCTTTGCTTCAAAGTGTTGTCATCGCTCGTGAAGAATTATTTATTGCATTCTCCTACCTTTCGCAGTTATTTTCCTTTTTGCGAGAAGAAAATCCATTGGAATTGTCAAAAGAAGGTAAGTTATGTTATATACATGTCTGTTGGACATCAGTTAGACAAAAAAAAATCCATGTTTTGTGGCTTTAATTATAGGAGTGCAACTTTAGGCTCACCGCATTGTTTATTCACAAACAAATTGTTTATATAATATTGCATTTTTTACATTCATCATACTTTTTTTCGTACATGCAGAAGGACATTTCGTTTGTGAAATCGCTTTGTAATAATTTGCTGCATGAATCAAATTTATATCTAATCATTCAGATGTGGAGCGCGGTTATTGCGGTATGCGCGGTTATTGCGCTACCGGGCACGTTCTCGGCTCCGCGAGCCAAAAGGGCAACCAATGGTATATATATTTAGTTATTCGCATGTATTCACGATTGTAGCAACATGTACAGTACACACTTACATATTTGAAATAAACAAAGTTGGAAAAGAGGCTGCATACATGCGCACATCTGAATTTATCCTAGATTGCTTATTATCATTTTTTTTTCAAATTATTACCATAATCATTTATCATAATCATCGCAATAAATGTTAGTTATTCATATTTTTTTTATTATTATTAGCACTAAAAATAATTATTGTATTAATTCACTTATTATTTAAAGAAATTTTATTTTCATTGATTGACCTAATATTACCTATTATTGATGTACACGTTTGTACTGTAGATGCGAAACAAAAGGCACTTTGCCCGTGAATTTTGAGTCAGGCGTTATGATAGAGAAGACACATGCATTAACTTAATGCATCAACTTATTAATCTATGATGTAGATGCATTAACTTAATGCATTAACTTATTAATCTATAATGTGTTCATTTCCGCCCAGGTCACGATATGCAATCAAACAATATATTTGTCTTATATATTTTTTTCGTCTCAACAAAACCAAACAACAGGCCCTTGTGACGACTTGGATTTGATTTTTCTGGTCGATGGAAGTAACAACATGCCAATGGCCAGCCACTTCGATCCCAGTATAGCGTTTGTCATGGACGTCAAAAACGAGGTGACGGTGGACCAGGCGAGCACACGTCTTGGTCTTGCAACCTTCGGCTCTTCCGCGGGCCGCGACCATGAACTGGCGGACACAACCAACAATGTAATGTAACAGTTAGTGACGCACCGCACGTCAATGTGTCCACATCTTTTTTTTTAGTTCGTATATACATATGATATAGTGAGATGCACATTTTGAAATGAATCACTAGTGTAGTATATATATGATATCAAAGTTAATTATTACATGCATGTTGAATATTTTTTAAAAGATATTTTTAAAGACGAAAATCAATTTAATCAAATCAGCCATTTATGAAACATCTCCGAACGTCATCAAATCGAAAAAAAAACCTACACAGGATTTCCAAACGCTGTGTATTTAGATCGGAAGCGCTTCCCATTTGCATAACTTTTGGATGATGTATTATGTTTGAATTTTAGCGACATTCTACTGGGTATTTTACTGGGTGAAACTCAACAGATTTGAACTACTTGCAGAGAAAAACAATAATTGGCAGTCAGCAACAAGTATTGAAATATTAGCTGAGCGCACATTTTTATCTCTAAAAATCACCCAAACCATGATCTAAGCGACACAGCTGATTAAT
Organism: Terebella lapidaria; assembly: GCA_949152475.1. Taxonomy (NCBI): domain Eukaryota; kingdom Metazoa; phylum Annelida; class Polychaeta; order Terebellida; family Terebellidae; genus Terebella; species Terebella lapidaria. The sequence goes on from OX424569.1 coordinate 3,912,128, forward strand.
ATATACACAGCGACAGTTTTCAACGTAAGAAATACATAATAAAAAGTAATTAAACAATCATAATTGGCTGGAAAAAAATCTCGTAACAAATTTTGTTTTTTTATGAAATAACCATTTATTCAGAAACAGACATTTTTGAAAAAATTTAATGATTATTCCATGAAACATAATACTTATTTATTACATGTAATCCCATCTTCAAGAATGACTTTGAAGCAACATCGGCCACGCACTACAACAACAACCCCGACTTCGAGCTTGCGATGTCGGTCGCTAGGGCCGGCTTTGGGACATCTGTAGGGGGTCGGGCGAATGTACCTGACGTCCTTGTGGTTATTTCATCCACGGAGCCCGCAAACACGAGAGCATCACAGGAAAGCTGGCTGATCAACGTGAGTGCATCGAGTTTTTGTTATAGATAGGTTTCCATATGATTTTTGTGTCGGGCCATATATGTATGTGTAAACGGCCAATAGATATAGACTGGGGGAATTATTGCGATAAATTGTGACTTCAAAGTATGGCCACGAAAATCATAAGGAAACCTATCCATAACATTTTTCTTTATTAGAATAATAACAACCATGACATTTATTTTCTCTTTGAAACCACGTTAGTTTTTTGCTGTAGGCCTGGCGATAATTGGTTCGTTTTTAACAGTATTGGATCATTTTCGTTTTTATCAGTTTTGGATCATTTCTACAAAAAAATACCCCTCCCGCTATTCACAATTCTGCATCGAAACAGGTGAATGGTGGCATGGTGATCGTGATTGGGATCGGAGGTTCTGTGACGGCTGGGGGCCTTGGCGCGCTAGCCACCCTGCCTCAGGACTATTACCATGTGGCGGACGCCAGTGGCTTTGACGCCACATTCCGTGAGACCATCACACAGAGGTTGTGTGATGCCGCCAGTAAGTTCATTACTATTCTTGGTAGAAGGCCTCTAATTCTTTTATGATGTAACTGTTTTTCCCGTATAGAAAAATGGAGATTGTGAAATGGTCTATTTGTAATAATCTTCATTACATATTTAAAATATGCTGTTCACCTTGATATAACTATAATTAATCATGTATTTATATTATTATGATTATGTATTATCATGTACATATTTCCGCCCAGAGTTTTTTTTTTTTTTTACCACTGTCGAATATCCTTAATATCCATTTTAAACATTACCCCCCCCCCCCCCCCGCCAGAGAATGACGAGTGTACCCCTAACCCATGTCAGAATGGCGGTGTCGGCACGGATCTGCCTGGCAGGTGTAGCTGCCAGTGCCCTCCTGAATACGGCGGAGATAACTGCGAATATGGTAATTATGTACCCCTCGCCACCCGAAACAAAACTGGGAGGATACTATAGATTTGCGATCACCTCGCCTCGCACACGATGGTATCCTTGCAAACGCCCGATCGAATTATACGTCGCAGATCTCAATCGATTCCCAGATAATTAACGACACATATCAATCTTGACACAAGTTTTCGGTTGAGAAAGCATTGACTTTATCTGTATCTACGTGTTTTGTACACACATTATTTTGGGCGACAGGGATAACGAGATTTCAGGGGGGTACCCTATACAAACTTGAATTACAATGGACTCAGAACCTCTTGATTCCCCTGAGGAGCTAGATATACATGTGTATTCCTCCTAAATGACCCGAGACTTTCAACCCTGTGTCATAATTGAAAACGAGCATCTTTGGCATACGATAGAATATTGATATTTACTTACAAATGAACAACGTTGATTTGACATTCAGCCTGTGGACCGGCCGATGTGGGAATTGTGTTGGACGAATCCGGGAGTGTCACGAAGGATAACTGGGACAACAACGTGGTACCCTTTGTCGAAGACCTGATCGACGCTCTGCAGATCCCCGAGGTTCTCTTTGGTGCTGTCCGGTATTCCACGGATTGTAAGTGACCTCTAAGTTATTTCAAGACTTATCAGCGATCTATCAGCGATCGCTTTGTTTTATTATCGGTGTGATAAGGTCACCATCAAATACATTCAAAGTAATAAAATAACGATTTATAGCCGGCGAACTTGATCAATTGATGCGAATACGCAGTTTTATAGTTTTCTGATTTATAGACAAATTCAAGATGAATTTTGTTCGCAAAATGCAAGGTTTTCACTTGTAATCATCCCCGCCCCTCGCCGCTGCCGCCGTGGACCAACCAGGCACCATCTTATTCAAGTTCCCCGATTACAACGACCGTGCATCCATGAAGTCTCACATCAACGGTCACTCATACGTTGGTGGCAGCACGAACACAGCCTGTGGGATCGATATGCTGAGAACCGAAATCTTTGGTGCCCCCAACGGTGACCGACCTGGAATTAATAACATTGCGATCATCTTCACTGATGGCAAATCAAACGTGAACGAAGGCCAAACAATCCCGTCTGCTCAAAATCTCCACACTGTTGGTAAGTTGAAGTGATCGAACCTTGATTCGCGGGATTTGTCATGGACCGATTTATTTCCAAAAGGAATGAACCACGCTGGAAATTAAATAGTACATGTGTAGTCGAATGAAAGTCAATCCACATCCACAATACCCATATAGCCTGCGAGATACAGCCAATGTTGTAGCCGGTTCTGTCTTTCACGTCGACAGCCGATGAGACCTTCTGTATAGGCGTCTCCGCTGGCGTCGTTGAGGCCGAGGTCCGGGGTATTGCCGATCACAATGACAGGGCTCTTTTCGCCCTGGATTTCGCTGCCATGGGGAGCTTCATCAAACAGATCAAAGCTGGCGTCTGCAAGGGCTCGTGTGAGTCTATAACGCCTATCATACCTTCAAATATTTCAGTATATCATACATCCTTGTCAATTAGTCGAATTCTTTTAATGAGAGTGAACGATTCTAAAATTAAATTTAAATATTTATGGGGATTTTTACTGAAAAATTACCATGCAAATAATTCATAAATATACGAATGACCTCATGCATAAATTACCGGTATGCAAATTACCTTATTACAGCGGCTCCGTGCGATACGAATCCGTGTCAGAACAGTGGAACTTGCGAGAATGTTGGTGTCAATTACGTCTGTCACTGCCCCGTCGGCATTAGAGGCACCAACTGTGGTATGTAGCAAATGTAGGGACACACAATACAACATATATGTATGGAGGTTGGGAGGGGGGGGGGGAGGGGTGTGATCGTGTGAAATCTCACACTTGTAAGCGCATTTTCGTTGCATCAGTTGCTTGCGTGTATCACCATCAGATTGGTTAAGAATGTGTGATCCCACTCCGCGAATTTGTAGATATGCAGCAGCAATGTTACGACGTGGATTTCGGCTGGATCGTCGACTCATCGCAGTCTGTCGGAGCCACCAACTGGGATATAACGAACGATTATATCAAAGAGTTCCTGAATTTCCCCGTCATGGACATTGCTCCCGACAAGACTCTGATGTCCCGGGTCGATTTCTCCTTCGACACATCCATCATCAACGATTTCACCATCACAGATAAACCGTCACTGCTCGTATGTTTGAATCTAAACCGCCGTACAAACTTCAGAGAAATGCCACTGTATATGATAGTTGTAAAATTTCACCGTTTTGCGAAACATACATGTATTCGGGAAACAATTATTAGTTCATATCACTAGTGATCATTCAAAATGTTAAACCTGATCACATCTCTCTACCCGGTTATGTTCCATTATATAGAATATATTTCATTTTGTGATATTTCACGTTACCTTAATCCTTCAGGCTCTACAAGACGCCCCTTTCATCAGCCAGCTGACCTTCACACACCTCGGTCTGGAGATCATGCATAACACCCTTCTACAGGTGACTATGCACGACCTTACATACCTTCAGTAATTCATTTATCGAGCAAATAAACCAATCGAGCGAGCTGTAAACGAGCAATTTACATGAAGAGTAAACGTTTAAACGCTTGTGTTCCTTTTCCTGCTAAATGCATTCTCCAGCTGTATTCATAACGCAGCCTTCATCCTCAGACAGTATCAACCGATAGTCATAGCTTTTAACTCAACTGCCACCAGGCCTCTGCAGGTGAGCGAGCGGCGCATCCCAACATGGCTGCCCTGATTACAGATGGCTCCTCGAACATACCGCCAGACACGCTGGCGGAAGCCGCCGCTTTGCGGGCAGTCGCCGATCTGTACGTCATCGGAGTCGAGAACTACGACCCGTTTGAGATCATCGACATTGCTGGGAACAATTTGGATAACATTCTTGTGGCTGATAGCTATGCGGATTTGGTGGGAACCGCTGGTCTATTCGTGGATACAGTCTGTGGAAACCGAACCTCCAGTGAGTGCTTGACTCCATTTGTTTGTTTATTTTATTTGCTACGATAGTATCGATCAAATAAAAGAAATGCCAATCTAAGAAATTGAATTTGACAGAACTTGTGAAAGAGAACAATGTGTTTGAGAGCCTAATACCCATACGTATTCCAACAATATTTCCACGTATGCATCACGTACTTGTATGTTTATGGTTTCAATAAAACCCCTTTTACACCTTACATCAGAGCCGTGTGACGCCAGTCCGTGTCAGAATGGAGGCTCTTGTCTGAACGGTATCACTGGCAACCACAAGTGTGTTTGTCCCCCAGGATTCTCAGGACCCAACTGTGGTAGGTGGTCAATGGACTGACAAACCAACAAGACCATAAAGTGAAGTTTAATGACGTTCCTTTACTCGTATACATATTGATATTTTTTGTGGAAGACACATGAAATTAAACACCAGTAGATTTGATCGCTCCTTGAAAGTTATTGTAGCGTACGATCATACATGAAAATTGAACTTGACTTTCTCAAGAAATATCCTCTATACTATATTACACTATAATGTAATATAATAATTCCAGATATTACCACCGTGTGTACGGAGATGGACCTTATCTTCCTGTTGGACGAATCTAGCAGCGTTGGCCAGGCTAACTGGGATACCATGGTGACCAGTCTCCTGGATACCGTCAATCAGGATCTGGTCAGACCCGGATACGTGCGGGTTGGGGTGGTCGAGTACGGGGCTACAGCTGCTACAACGGTCAGTCAAGAGTCACGTATTTTGTAATACTATAATACATTTTTCAAAACGATTTTTTCATAATTCATATTATAATGTAAATTATTTGTAAAAAAAAGTATTGTTGTAAAAATATTATAATATACTTTATATTATATTATATCACATATAATGCATATACATTGGATGCAAATAAATGTGTGATATTTTATTTGTTTTTACATGTAAATCACAAATACCTCTCATCAGTGCCCACTGATACATGTCAATGTCCATTGAACCATCTGAATTATGATATTTCAGGTTAATCTGGATGACTACGAGTACGGAGTTGACCTGAGGCCAGTGCTAGACGGCCTGACCTATAGCTATGGTCTGACCTTCACCCATCTCGGCCTCAATGAAGTGCTCAACAATGCGATGACAGCCGCGAACGGACGTCGAGCGTGCGTAGAATAATTTCAAATTGAACCCCCCAAAAAACTGACCAAATTGACCCCATTGTGGTGTTTTCAGTAAAATTCATTTTTCTCAACGATTTCGCTCTTCAAATTGCAGGCAGATACTTCGAGTAAATAATGTTGTATTACCCATAATTATTCAATATTTATTCATATTTTTTTCAACTTGGTACGAATAATCTCCTCTGATTGGTTTATTTGTACCACGTGTCATTCCCAAATATTGTATGCTCAACCAATCAGCACGTCTATTCCTGAAAAGTAGCCTTTATTGGATCCGAGTCATGTATATGGGATTGCGTATATTGGACGATGTTGCGAGAGCAGCCAATCAGCGTGGTTGTTACAAACAGCGTGCTGTTAAAAATATAGCAAAGATTGGATGCTGGTCGTCCAATACAGAGTTTACGGGATTCAAAAAAGCTATATTGGATATAATATAATCCAATATTCGTATAATATTTTGAAACAAATCATGATATTTATCATTATATTCAACCAATCGCAGGTGTGTTTCGGGGAAAAACACAATCGTACCAGAAACGCTAACCCATAATCACCAAATAAATACATTTCTACAAAATAAACATCATAAGTTCTATTCTTCTCAACACAAATCACAGGGGCGTGCCAGGTGTGGGTTTTCTGATCACGGACGGTAACTCGAACTATCCGGCCGACACGCTGCAGGCGGCCAATGACGTACGTAACGCCGGATTGGAGCTTTACGTCCTTGGTATTGGCGGATTCATGACGGGGGCGTTGGACCCGCAGGAGCTTGTGGACATAGCGGGAGACCAGAGCCATGTGGTTGTCGCCCCTGATTATTCCTACGTAGAGGCGGCTACTAAACAGCTTTACGACATCATGTGCGGCTACAGTCCAGATAGTAAGAACTTTTTTATGTGAGGAATTTGCCATTTTTTATGAGTCCTAAATTTTTCTTTTCATTTGAGAGTATTCTTCTCAAATTCCGTTTGTTCGTAAGATGATGTACTAGTTAAATTTCTGTGGAAATGGTGATATACTGTTGGTTATAGTGGAATGAATCATAATTCTTTTCATGGAAAATTAGCTGAGAAATTCGCGAGATTTGGGAGTTTTTAACAGATCTAAACAAGACTCTAAATCATAAAGGGCCTATTCGTTTTTGAAGATAAATACCCCCCCCCCCGTGTGTTATTACCAAATGAAGACATTTTTATATGATTTCTATTCAGACCCCTGTGGAACCAACCCTTGTTCGAATGGCGTATGTGTGAACACCATCACTGGTACCCCTGCAGCCTCCGGCTATACTTGCATCTGCAACGCTGGCTTCACCGGACCCAACTGCGGTGGGTATCAACCTCGCGAATATTGGCTCTTCGCCAGAATTAGCGAACAGTTATACGGTTGTGATCATGATGTTCTTTCGTCAACCTCGCGAATCTTGGCATTTTGCCAAGATGAGTGGGTTGTTGTATTATTCGTTAAAGAGGTATCAATAATAGGCCTACGGACAGAAAATCTGGCGCACATGTACTGCATCATGCGGCATTATTGGTTGTCTTTGATTAATTGTGAAAGTAAAACTACTTTTGTTCCAATTTGGAATATTGAAACGCTAATTATATTTTATATATGAGGAGCATTGCGCACAAAACACAATATTACAACGCTCTGCAGGTGGTATGTTGAAAACCTTTGAAAGAAAGGAACAATCACCGACGTCCGTTTCATCTTCCAACTAACCACATTTTATTTCCAGACGTCAGACGTTGTGACCAGCTAGACGTGACTTTCGTCGTGGAAGATACTCGCTACATCTCCGACCCTAACTTCGCTAGCATCGTGTCCGCTATGCAAGACGCCGCCGGCCCGAACATGCTCAACCTCGACCAGTCTGGCAGCCAGGTTCGCGTGGTGACCTTCGGGGAGGACTTAGCAAACGCCCGAGTTCCTTGGACCGACACTAACCTCCAAGGCGCGCTCAGTGGAATTCCGAGAGATAACAGCGCTTGGCTCAAGACGATGCCTGTTGGGATCACGGAAGGAATTGCAGGTTATTCCCTGGCGGGTGCCAACGCTAATAACGAGAAGATACAGATCGTCATATACGACAAGTACACAGTGTATCCCACGAAGATTCAAACGACGTCCGCGCAAGCCGTCGCGGCGGGTATCGAGATGTACGCGATGGGGATAGGAGCGCTGTTCCCACAGTCAGTGATGGCGGTCGCCAACAACGACGCCAAGAAAGCCATCATTGCCAAGGATTACAGCGAAGTCCAAGACGCCTTGAACTTACTTGTCGGAGGGATTTGCGGTGATTCTAGTGAGTATTATTCCATGGAAGTTTCAGCTGTTCATTAATCTGTTTTTTTAAAACCTGCAATGAAACTAAGTTTTGGTGATTGATTCGTTCCCTCACAGCCATCTTCCAGCCGTGCGCTGGTGTGACATGCAACGGAAATGGAATCTGCGTGCCTGGGGTCGGGACATACCAGTGTGCCTGTGACCCTGGCTACGGGGGTCAGAACTGCGGTATGTATTTATGGTTATTATCGGTGAGGCATGGGGATGCGGTCTGTTTCTTCGGACTAATGAAACGAGGTCAAACTGAGTAAATACAATGTATCGCATCAAAATTCTAATATATTTATTATGATATCTTACCCTTCCTCTCCCCCCGCAATTCGTTCATACCACGCGTAGACCAAACGAACGACTGCTTCAAAGCCGACATCGGTTTCGTGGTGGATTCGTCCGCCTCAGTTGGCATTTACTGGAACGACCTTCTGAAATTCGTCTCTGACACGTCACGGAACTTTGACGTCCGCGTAGACGGCGCCAACGTTGGAATGATTAGTTATGGCTGGAATCACCAGATGGAGTTTGGATACAGGTCAGTTGATTCTCCGGGTTATGTCTTTATTTACTAGGTTGTATCCTCTTATTAGCTTTAAATTATTGTTGGTATGGTCATGGCCATGCGTCGGTCCTTGTCGTCCGTCGTGGTCCATATTTCCAGCTATGAAGTATATAGTCGAAATTTACTGGAATTTTGAACAAAAATAACTGAAAATAAGTTTTGTCTAGCTTCTGTTGTTGAAATTTCAATGCCTTGTGAGAACGAGATTATGATAAAAAAAAGCTTTTTTTGCTCTATGCCATTAAATGGTCCGATTTGTTCCTCTCTCACGATATGTGAAACATACTGGTTCATTTCTGAAGCACCAATGTCGACCACGGAGATCTACAGAATGACATTGAGGACACACCCTTTGAGCGTGGTCTGACCCGTACTGGCGAGGGTATTAACGACCTCAACACGATCTTAAATACTGCAGCGAACGGCGACCGTGTCAACAACCCGAACATTGGTGAGTTCCCCCGTGACAGCACCGATAATCTGGCGATATAAACGATTGTGAAATTAATTTTTTTCTTTAGATTCTGGTATACATCTTTCACCATCCCGAAAGCATCATTTTTCACGATTATGCATCTTATTTGCCATTCGTAGCATAATAATACTTGCTTAAAAATAATAATAATTGCTCAAAAATAATTGCTTAAAAATAATAGTAATACTTGCTTACCACTGTCTATAGATTCACACATTGATCCACACCACATAACACTTGTAACACCACTTTTATACTGCGTCAGGAATCGTTATCACCGACGGTAAATCCACCTACCCCGACGACACAAAACAACGCGCGTCGGAGCTTCGTGCCAGCGGCACAAAGGTCTTCGCCGTTGGAATCCGCGACTATGACATGCAAGAACTGTACGATATCGTGGGCATTGGAAACTCGGACAATATCATACTTGTCGACGACTTCCCAGATCTGCAGTATGCTCACACCTGGCTCCAGGAGGTCACGTGTGACATTGCAAAGACAGGTAACATACACTGTACCACTCGGTTATGCCATTTTGGTGATGATAACAATCGGTTATAATAAAACTTTTTTATCAACTTTGCACGCATTCTCAAGGCGTTTCGCAGGTCCGTTTATGACCGTGGGTACTAATTGTTCAAGTTGTCAAATTATATAGTATCACGAATTGTGTTGGACTAGTACGTGGATACATGAAAATGATTAAAAAGTAAAAACACTCGGAAGTATTTTGGAAAGTAATCAGTTGTATCGACAATGTCCATGACGCCTTTGTATGTAATAATTTTAGGAGATGTCATGCAAAATGAAACCCACTCTTTCAGGCAATCCATGTGCTAACAGTCCATGTAATAACGGTGGCGTCTGCATGGCCAAGGTCGGACCGACCCCGAGCTTCCAGTGTCTCTGTACGAACGGTTATCAGGGTCCAACCTGTGGTAAGTGTAGGAACGGTTATCAGGGTCTCATTTGTGGTAAGTCTGAAAGAGTTATCAGGGTACCACCTGTAGAAAGTGTAGGAATCGTTATCAGGGTCTCATTAGGGGTCAGTTTGAAACGGTTGTCAGGGTCCCACCTGTGGTGAGTGATGAAACGGTTACATGTATGAGGGTTCCAATTGTGGTAAGTTTGGAATGATTATTTAATAGGGTCCAATCTGTGATGAGTGTTGGAACAGTTATCAGAGGGATTGGTAAGAATAAATGTACTAAATTTCACACGAGATATATGGTGACATACGTACTGAATTTCAAAAAGTTAAAATGATCAAAAGAGAAACAGCCCCAAACTACGAAAAAAAACGAAGGGAAAACACATGGTAATTTCTCAATACCTAAATACACGTCGAATCTCTGAACTTTGTTTCTCGCCCGTAAAGACGATGTCCCGACTACGTGTGAGGAGGCAGACATCTGTATCGTGTACGATTCCAGTATGACGGCCACAGACTTGAACTGGGCCAGTGTCAAGGGCTTCATCAACAAGCTCTTGGACAAGCGCACGGCGTCCCCCAACAGTGTGTACGCTGGTATCATGTACTACGGCGCCTCTGCAACTCTGACTAAAGAACTGGGTCCTGCAGCCGGTTTCACGTGAGTTTAACAAATAAATTTCTGTTTTTAGTTAGTTTTAGTTAGTTATCTAGTTAGTTTTAGAAGTCATATGTACATCTAAATGAAGTATGCATGTGTTTCCACTTTCCGAGCACACACGATATAAATAAATCAGGTCTGTTTTAAAAAGTTATCGTTTCAAAAACCCTCTTACACATGGTATAGCCTGCTTTTTTGAAGTTGGATGACAACATTGACAGATATTGCAAGCTAACTTTTAAAATACAATTTATTCATTTACACACTTCAAGTACAACTTCTGGACTGACACAACCTTCTCTATCCCTCACCCCTCGACCAGTCTCCTAGACTCACATCGCCCGACCACCACCACGGCCCCCTCCTCCAACTCTGTGGGTCTGGACGCCGCCCTGTCCCAATGTCACGGCGGGGTTAACGCCCGGGCGAACGTCAGGAAAACCACGCTCCTGGTCACCCAGACAGCTTCCAGCAACCAGGCCGCCGCTGTGGCTTCGGCCCAGGCTCTCAAGGTCGGAAAGTGGGGGAATGTGAAACTCTCAAGGGGAAAATGTGAAACTTAAAGACGGAAAGTGAAACTCAAGGAGGGGAATTCGGAAATTCCCAAGGGGAAAATGTGAAACTTTCAGAGGGGAAAATAGAAATCCCTTAAAAGGAAAATGACATACTCTCAAGTTGAAATGGGAAAATTTATAACCGTCAAAATTGTAAATTGTAAATGTATACAACTTTGGATTTGTCTGATCGAGAAACTAGAAAATCACACAATTTCATATATTTGATGAACCGAGTAGAAATCAGAATTGCAGACAGGCAGAATTGCCTATCATCATGGACCGTCGTTAAACAAATCGGATTATTATTATTATTATTATTATTATTATTATTATTATTATTATTATTATTATTATATATGATTGGACCATTCTCTGTTGTTAATTTTTCAAGCTCAAATACACTTTAAAATTTCCTTCTTTTGCCCGTAGGACTTTGGGTCCGAAGTATTTGTAGTGAGCGCCAGCGCGCTTTCCACACCTGAGGCCAACCAGCTGGCAGACAGCCTTAGCGCAGTGTTATCGGTGGCGTCCACTAATGAGGTCGGGTTCAAAGCCGGCGCTGTCTCAAACATGTTTTGTGGTCTGCCACCACCAGGTTAGTTGAAAAATTGAAAAATTGAAAGTCGATCATTAACTAACAAAATACACTACAATCCATTAAACTAACTGTACGGTATTATGCACAGTATCTTCATATGAATATAATTTTCATAAAAAAAACTCCGCCCCCAAATGGAATATTGGAATAATCCAATATTTCAACTGACTCCCCCCCCCCACCTCCTCCCTCCGCCGCGGCTCACAGACGGTCAGTGCCACGGAAGGAGCATCTGCTTCCTCCTGGACACAAGCAGCAGCGTCTCAGATGCCGACTGGGGAAAGCAGGCAGACTTTGTGAGGGATGTGTCCAACTTACAGACAATATCATCTAGCTCAAGCGACGTGCAGATCGGATTCACGCAGTTTGGCTTCTTTGTAAGTGTATAGATCACTAGTTTCTGTCAGTACAGACCATTGTATATGTGTTAATCTGCATTGTATTCAACGATATCAGCATGTACAAGTAGCATTCGGTACAACCATTTGACATGTATACAGAGAAAACTCGCTACTACAAAATACAGTTATTCGAAAAGCTCAATCTTCCGACTACATATGTGGATGTTACGCTAACGCGATTTTAGTTAATCTATGTAAATATCATTACCATTATCTCTTAGAAAAATACTCATATAAACCTCACCCTTTATCCCCTTCCCCCTCACCCTTTATACCACATCCGTAAAAATGAAAGACATACCTCCTCGCGAACTGTGGCCAAGGCTCAACATCTGCCGCTGTGCTAAATACAATTGAAAACACTCTGCGACCCAACCACAAGCGTGAGCTGACGTATGTAGGGAAAGGTTTCAAAGAGGCCCGGGACAATTGTTTTACTGGCGGAGCCGGCAGCCAAGTCATCGTCATGGTGACGGATGGAACGCCTAACGACGACAGTGTGGCTGTCACTGAGGTACACAGCGGTGATGCTAAGGGAGGGAATTTGGTATGATTAATAATTGGGTATAATTAATCTCTTTTTTTATTCATCTTAATTTTTTTTTTATTCATCTTTATTTGTACTTGTTCATTTTTGTTAGCTTTCCTGTCAGATCTATAATCATCAAAATACGTCTGATAAAACCTTTAATAGAAATAAATTTTGTTGATAATTCTCAGTGAGTATATCTCCATATTTAATTATCATATCTTGAAATAAAGGTATGACTGTGTGCTATGCCATGATGAAAATAGCCCACAAGACGTATGGTGTTATTACAGTTACAAATTCTTCTGTATTATCGATGTGTGTTTTTTTTGACAGTCTAATCTGGCGAAAGGTGCTGGTATTGACATTTGGACAATTGGGGTCGGACCAATGGCTAACAACGCCATGATTACACCGTACGCCTCCGATATTAACCAGCATATATCCGTGGCCTCCTACGATCTCTTGAAGGCCCAGTACACGGATATCATGTCCATGATATGTGGCTAAACACGGAGAAAAGGTGAATATTCCTTGCTGAATTCTATGGAAATGACATGTATTTAGGTTGATGTCTTTGTGAAAAAGGATAAGATGAACTAATATTAACAATATGTCAAATAGATCATGGCTTTTGTCTATATTTGTGTATGCGCCAAATTAGAATATCATATCTGATTGTATACGTATTTAAGAATAATAATTTTTGGATAACTTTCTGTTTGTTTCAGGAAAAGATGAACCCGAAAATGACCTTAGCGACGACTCAGGAATCCGAACGTTGACAAAAATATACTTCTGATAGGATGTCTGCATACTTTCTAATTTATTTTATTTTGATTGTGGACATGTTCAGTGAATGATTCTAAAATTAAAGTGAGAAATCAAATAGTAAAATTGGCAGTTGCCATAATTAAGAGAATTTACATTTATTATGCATCGTTCTATACATATGTTTGATGTTATTATTATTCACAGTTTTTTTTATCGTGGCGTATTTGTGGATTTCCATGTTTGAATTCAATATACATGTTTTTATGTGATATTTGTACCTTCGCTGGATTTGTCTTCCAAAATTTACTGTTGATGCTTTTAGTTATGCAAAATAAAAATCAACCAAAAAAATTAAGCAAGAATATTGTGTTTGTCGAATGTTTCATTTGAACAATAACATATGTATCAAAATAGTAGCCAACTATATTCAAAGTCGATGCAGAAAAAAGCAGGATGGATTGTGCAAAATTATGCTCAGGATGTCCTAAATTGTACTTGGAATGTTTTGTTTCTGTGCACATGATTTTGTTTCTGTGCACATGATGGAAATGTAGTAATGTTCAATGAGCACGAAATGTAGAATAAGTTAACCCTCCGAGTGGGTATATTGATTGAGCCCGGCAATATCTCGATGAACATACTAGTATTTCTTTTGTTCTTGGAGCAAAAGATTTTCTATATTCCACATATGCCCCACACTCTGAATATTATAAAATTTAGTTCTCAAAACGCTAGCCAAAAAAGAAACGGTAATATCAGCCGCATGTTCACATTACATACCATAACCTTTGAGATTGAACAAAAGTTACACACCTTGTCAGTACTGTATATAAACCGGTTAGCCTCGAACCGCTTGTCGGGGTATTCTTAAATTGCCGGAATTCACTGTGACCAACCATGGTACTAGCAATATAATTTGCCAGACAATGCCCCCACATCAACATCAATTAACACGTAATCATTGTATTCAATGGAAATGGTAGTGTTTTTTGTGTGTGAGATCATGCTCATGTCATGATGATCAATATCTTCCATCAGTTACACTCTATACATGTACATTATAAAACCAGGCTACTGCAATGAAGTTGTCATACAGAATCACGGACATACATATATATGTAAAGGCCGAGTTTTCATTTAAAGTGTGAGTAAACACTAAAGGTGTGACGCGCTTGGTGTTTTTACTGAACTTGCACATTTCGAAGTGTATTTGCGAAGATTACAGCACATCATGTGAAAACGAAATGGGACATTTATTTCCATAACATATTTGCCAAGCCTAAGCCTCTTCGTCAGGAAAAACTCACGTACAGATTGGGAACGGTGTATATCAAAACGGTTTGCACAAACCTACATGTCCATTATAACACACAATTTTAGCTAGAAACATAACGAAATATAACTTTCTTATTTAGGTAGGTATTTCTCTTATTTACACAAAATAATTTTATCATCACAGGGAGGAACCGTTTGTCTGATTCTATGTGCATTTGTCTGATTCTATGGGCAAAAAGTCTGATTCTATGAGCAAATTGTCTGATTCTATGGGCAAATAAGCAAGTAAGCTGCGGGGCACCAGTAAAACATGCTGGATCGACGGTTAATTTCCCAACACAATCTGATGGCATATGTTCTGTTTACTTCTTAAATCATTGCAAAATATGATTTATGTTCAGTTTCTTATGTGGTGTTCACCGCTCTTCATATATCTGTCACACAAAAGTGAAACGGCTAGGCGGTGGAGCAGTTAGCCATCATAAATCACCAAAGACAAAGCGCGTTCAGTTACTTACCAGGGTATCTTGACCACAATTGCACGACAATTATTCCAGTTAACATTTTGAATGTTCCTGGACGTGAAGTCAGCTACGTAATCCAACAAAATAGGACATAGAATAAAAATAACAGAAACAACCCTGATTCTATGGGATCAAACCTGATTCTATGGGTAGGTTGTTGTTATAGCCATGGAACTAAGAGCTTTTCGATGCTGATCCTGAATAAATATAGCATTGAAGCTTGATTTTATGTCCTGTTTCTGGGAGAAGGTCAATAACATGGATGACAGATCTTAGCCCATAGTTCCATGGTTATCAAATAAACCTACCCATAGAATCAGGTTTGTTCCCATAGAATCAGGTTTGTTTCTGTTATTTTTAATCTATTATCAATTTTGGTTGATTAGGCAGCTGATTTCACGTCCAGGGACAATCAGAATGTCACCTGGAATTATTGTTGTCCAGATACCCAGATAGGTTAGTGTGAACGCTTTGCAATTGGTAATTTATTGTGGATAACTGCTCCACCACCTGACCGTTCCACCTTTGTGCAACAAATGTATGAACAACGGTGAACACTGCATAATAAACTGAACATAATCCATATTCTGCAATGTTTTATGGATTAAATAGAACATATGCCATCAGATTGTGTTGAGAAATTTGTCGTTGATCCAGCATGTTTTACTGGTGCCCCACCAGTTACTTGCTTATTTGCCCATAGAATCAGACAATTTGCACATAGAATCAGACTTTTTGCCCATAGAATCAGAATAATGCACATAGAATCAGACAAACGGTTCCTCCCTGTGATCATGTGGGATATTTCCCGATTCAACATATTGCACCTAGTTATATAATTTGAGTGCATTAATGCAATAAATGAATTATAATTATAAGTGGCGAGAATAACCGGTTGGCAGTGGGAAACTTAGCCTGAGGACCGAGAAAGGTTACCAGAGAAACGTTTGGTGTTGAGCCAGAAATTATTATTATTATTTTTTTTTTTTTTACAAAAATTGCTGTTTTGAACAATTAAGGTCTTTGAACATATTGAAGGTCAAACTCAAGGTCATCACTGAAATCGCCATACAGGACTCATTATTTGGATGTGCCAATATTCAGGCTCTTTGTTGTACTCTGCAAGTTTACACCATATAGCTCATACCTTGAAGGGGAAAATGGATGAAATTATGATAAATAAGTGGATGAAAAGTCCCAATAAAGTTTCAATGGTGTCTTTTTTTCGGCTGTAAAATGGCTCAAAACAGATAGTGCAGAACAGCGATTCAAGGGCAACAAATGCATATATTAGAAAAAATGTACTGAATAGATTTCGAAAATATTTCCAGAATAGGGCAGCCAAATTCCCTAAATCGTCATTTTCAACAAAACTGTCTATTTTAACCCTTGAAGCTCAATGAAGGTCAAATTCAAGCTTACCAATGAAACAGCTTTACACATTGTGTAGACTGGCGATTCAACACCGAACACAATCAGTCAACAAGTAAATTTAGGAATCCAAATATGGAGGTGTACAATCTACAATCAGACAATCTCAAAGAGTAACATTTCCTGATACACATGTGGCACACAAACTATTCAGGTATATATATCGTGACTGGACTAAAGGTTTCGTCTCGGAACATATTAGGCGAAGGTTTTGTGATGTTTTTGTGCGAGATTTTATGTTAATTCCTAAAAATTTTTATACTGTATACCATTTTTTTGGGTGCACATATACTATATGATTTACGGCAATTTCAATGTTTGCTTCAAGCATTCATGTCCATGGTTTTTGTATTATAAGAACATGATCAACTTATCTGTATAAAACAAGTATTTGACATAAAATAACCAAAAAAATCGATAAAAGCTCGACGCACACAATTTTCATGATTTGGAATTGAACCAAATAGTAAGTTGTTTTTATTTGTGAGTGGTGTATCAAAAATAGTATCTGTATAACTTGGGAAACATGACCGAAGTTCCTGGACAATATCACTTCAACAAATTCATAAAAATATCCTTGCTATCTCAGGTTCTGTCTTTAGCTGATAATGTTACGTGAAGTAAAATTTCAACTAAAAAATCCACTAAAACCCAATTATACACGTATTCACAGAAACAGTTTTTTCAGTCTCGTACGGCAAAAATTTCATCATAATAGTCCCATGTTTAGTAACATAGCTATCTGGTTACGCAAAAATTCAAGATCCACCTGTTTACTGTAGAGTTAGGATGCCCTATGACGGCGTTTCTTACAGTTAACAAAACGCCTCAAAGTTACATAATGGCATCTACCCAGAAGATAAATATATTACGTATGGTGATTAGTCGGTGATTAGTATAAAGGCAAGAAGAAACAAGTGAAAGACACTTGTGGCTGAGCATTCCTAGGGGTTGGAGGAAGTGAAACATCCTTTCTTGATTTGGAATCTTGATCGCCAATAGAAAGGAACTCAGGTATTTATGTTTGTAATATCTACATATAATCATTTTAATACACATATGAAGTTCCCTTTCTATAAGAGCTAGTTTTGGTCAACGAATAGCATTGAAAACGCTTGAATTATTTGAATATTTCTTTTTGGAAGAAATTGAAAAAGTTGCATGTCAATGCATTTTGAAAGGAACTTTCCAGAGAAAGTTTTGAGAGAAAGTTTCATGTCAATTTCTCAACATGCAAAAAGGTACACAAAGACAATGAGAAACCAGCTGCTCTGGTCCGCCTGGGTGGCAGCTACCCTCTTGAACCTGCCGACCGCGACATCTGGGCCTTCCCGTGTCAGACGTGCCACGAATGGTGGGTTTTGTATTGGGAAGCGTTTTCTCTCCCCCCCCCCCCCAAAAAAAAAATAATACTATTTTTCTTCAAATATTTGGGTCTGCTGCAGAATGATTAGATTATGGTGTCACCAGTTCATTTGGTGTTATTCGCATCCACGGTTTGATTCAACCTGTCTTTATTATTGTGAAATGAACTAATACAAAAGCAACATCGCAAATCAACTCCTAGTTTTGATTTACCCTAAAAACTACCCTCCATAAATTCCTGAAAACATTTCTAAATACACGAGATCAAAACACTTCTCATTCCCTTAATTCTATTGACATTAATTACATTTTCATATCAAAAGGACCATGCGACAAACTGGATTTGATGTTCCTAATCGATGCTAGTCGGAGCGTAACGGTGCAAGAAATGAGCTCTGAGCAGGGGTTTGTGATGGAGGCGGCGAAAGAAGTCACTGTCAGCCAATCAGAGACCAGGGTTTCTCTAGCGTCATTCGCGCAGAAGGCCATACGTGTGAACGAACTGAATGAGCCGAACAGTTATGTGAGTTTATTCCCCCCCCCCCCCAGGCCCAAAGATTTATTTGAAATTTTAGCATCTATATTGGAAGAAAACTTGTATACTAATGATGAATTGTTATGATTTGGGTGAAAAACCCACCATGATTACCGTCGTTGTTGAGTTTTAATGATAGAAATTTCGATAATTTTTTTCAAATGAATATCAAATCATATTGTCTATACGTATTATATATGGTACAACCCGCGCCTCGCCTTGACAAACCTTATATAAAAAGGTGTAATTTCTTGTTTTATTATTTTCGGACTTCAAAATTTATTTCCTAACGATTCCTTCAAAAATATATGCGATTCAAAATACATGTTAATTTTTGGGATTGGTAGACCTCATCAATTAAATCCTGTTTACTTTCAGAATGACTTGAATAATGCCATGTCACGTATGATCTATGACAACACGGATGCGGACCTGACCCTCGGGGTGGAAGTGGCTCGTGGCGGCTTCAGCACGACCCTGGACGAGCGAACTAACGTCCCTAACGTCCTCGTGGTGCTCAGCGCGACAGAACCGACTGACGACATAGCGGCACAAACCAGCAGGCTGCTACATGTGAGTTTATGATGTGACTTCATGGGGATGGTAGTGACATTTATATGGAATAGGCCTATATTAGGATTAAATTGTGATGGTATACTATTTAATGCTAGGCACAAAACATCAAATGTTTTTTGCTCACTTTTTGAAGTGCTCGTATTTCACTTGTTTCTATTTGGCATGAAACCATACTCATATCTTCAAAAGTGTAAAAGTTGGACATCTACTCCAATGTAAATTCGCTTCAAACATAAAATTTGTGAGTCCGAACACTATTTGTCAAGTTACTCGATGTTTGAATCACACAGTGCTTCGGAAAGAGGATACATACTTGATTTCAAGAATTTCCGTGATTACATTTGAGGACAAAATCTACCATAGGGATAGATTGCCAACTTTTCTATTTTTGAAGATGAAAGTTTGAAATTTGGCGAGAAAAATTTTGGTCTATACCAAAGGGAAACAAATAAAATTCGAAGCCTTAATCCATCTGTCTCATACATAACTTTGCATAGAGGATACTGACAAAATTGGTCAAAAATCCAAAAATATATTTTGAATATATATTCGTCGTCCATGAAAGTTAGTTAGAAATTACATAATTTCCATTGGCCTTCTCGTGGTGAAATTATAGTCAGATATTTCAATAATGTCATTATTTATTTGGAAACGTTTTGGTGTCCATCCACTCAGAATAGCGGTGCCCAGGTGATTGTCATAGGTATAGGGTCTACCGTGACCGCTGCTGGCCTGGGTGAACTGGCCAGTAACCCAACAACGGACTATTTTCACGTGTCCAGTACGACTGAACTGCTTGACCCCGCATTCGTTGACACGATCACACAGAAACTGTGCGACGCGGCGAGTGAGTTTTTTTACAGCTCAAGTTACGTTGAATGTAAAAAAAAATAACACCATGTTGAAAATTGTCAGGTGTTAATTTGACTGACAATTAATTGTTTTATAAAACAATTAATATGCGTTACGTACACTGAAAGTGCATCTATAAAATAATTTACATCAAAAGCACATTAATGTTTGTGAAAAATCAATTGATTTCGCTAGAGGATGACGCGTGCACTTCTGACCCGTGTCAAAATGGCGGGACCTGTCGTGTCCTGCCCGGGCGTTATGAGTGCGACTGTACCCAGGACTTTGGCGGGGATGTGTGCCAGTACGGTAAGTCACACCAACAAACATACCACGTGCTGTATAGTTCCCTGTGTCTGGTAACGGTTAAATTAACACACATAATGTTTATTAGTACCTGAAGATAATGTCATCTATCCATGTATTATATAGGTAAAACGACAGTTTACACATGTTATTAGTATTACAGAGGTATTCTGTGCAATGATACAAACTAACCAAATGACGGTGGGGAAGCGACTTATAACATTCGGGCATATTTTAGTTGATAAATTGTAGAACAAGCTGCTTTATTGATTGGGATATTTTCCATCCGGATCTCCCAAGCACAACCTCACACAGGTTGGACCAAATTTGGTGTGATTTTAGACATATTGAAAGATGAAGACAAAAAACTGAAAACAGAGGTTTTTCATTTGTTGTGCGCAACGTTTTCAAGTATTAATATTGTCCATTAGATAATTTGTGGAATAATAGTGTGGTCCGGATGAAACATGCCTGAATTATATATCCCCATATTTCAGCCAGATAATCCATGACATATGCCCGAACGTTATGATCCGCTTACCCCCCGTGACTGAGTAATGTGGCGATATGTTTCATACAAAGTGATAAAGGATATACTGGGAACAAATTTGACCAATATTGCTATTTTGGGAGGGTAACAAAATCTACTAAGTATTAAATGTTGACTTTATCCACACCATTTAACATACCAGTGTGTGGCCCGGTGGACGTGGGGCTGGTCCTTGATGCCTCTGGCAGTGTCACCCAGGACAACTGGGACAATAATGTAATCCCGTTTGTTCTGGATCTCATCGACAACTTGAACATAGGCAAGAAGGCCGTCCGGATCGGATCCGTGACCTATTCCAGTAATGGTAAGAATTCTAAAATGAAAACATCCCATTATTGTGTGTCATTATATAAAATACATTTGTATTGTTTGATTGTGTGTGTGATACTTTGCATGTATGCACTTGTTGGTGTGTTTACAAGACATATTGAAATTAGGGAAATGGTTGTTCATACATTTGGAAAGTTGTTGCCAATTCACATGAAGCTGCTGAATGTATGATCAGGTCTTCCTAGAATTCAATTTTCTAATACGAAGGTGGATGACTTTCATGGACTCTTATTTCTGAACCCAAGGGTCGTATATGCAAGAGATCCATGCGATCTCAATCCGGCGATTCCCAATGGTTATTTGTGACAGGTTTACGCTGATGTATCCAAATGAGCCTACCCAAGTAATGTACGTAGTGTCTCTGGAAATCTGTGGACAACTGACTAAACGGCGAGATAATAACTCGTGGTCGGTCTCACTGTAGGAGCTGTTGTGTGATGACGTGTCGTGTCGTAATTGGTGGAGGCGAGTCACGTGTACCTAATCCATATGCAAATTTATGCTCATATTTCGGAAATGGCTGATGTCGTGTGCGCTTGACACATGTCGTGTCGTGATTGGTGGGTATGGGTCACGTGTGCCTGATCGATATGCAAACTATATGCTAACTCATTGGAGTGAAGTGCTGCGTGTCTAGACTGTGTCGTGCGCGTGTACTTGTGAGGGAGGTTTTTCTTTTCTAGCAAAAATATTCTACACGAATATTATCTACATGTGCTACAACTCAAAATTTACTGATCAATATTGGCAACGAGGGAAATTTATCTCTTTCATGAATGAATCTAAGGACGAAATTTACAAAGTCGGTGTGAGTGGTTAAAGTGGGAGTCTAATTCCATCAAAGTCAACGTCAGAGCCAGTCATACTCCAGACCGGCTGAGTGTATATGAGGTCGGGTGTTTCGGAACAGTGACCCCTTCCCCCCGCATGCGGCACCCAATGTGACTAATATCCGTACTGATAATTTGTTAATTTTTTCCCTTCTTTTCGATTTCAGCGGCGGTTGATTTTCACCTGAATTCCTACTACAACAAACAAGACATGAAGGCCGCTGTGCGAGCTAACAGCTACATCGCGGGAAGCACAAACACAGCAAGCGGGATCCGGCTTCTCAGAGAAGAAATCTTCAGGTACGACCTGAGGAAAGTGGAGCCTTTTACGTCTGTGGAAAATCCTATGCAGTATTTTCTTTTCAAAGAAAAAGAAAAATTCAAAGAACGATATAGTTAGGTGAATCATGGACAAAACAGTATGTTAGAATCTTTATCGCTTCTGGCACTGAACATTTTTCACAGGAATATAACTTTGCTGTTTATTATCTCCGACTGTTCAGTGTTCACATCGTTTCACAAGGAATAATATTTGCGGTTTTATGTCCTTGCCCTACATATACTTTTATGTTTAGATTTACAGTTCTTTACTTTGAAATACATGTACGTGAAATGGATAAAGGAAATAAAATATCCAGGCCTACGTATTCCATGAGAGATGAAATCCGTGAAACTAATAAATCAATTAAAATAATCCAGGCCTACGTTCACAGTTCCTCACGAGAAATAAGTCGCTGAGTCATCCTCCCTGTATCGAGTCAGTCTTCACGGAGTGACACACAGTGCCCAAAGCCATTGGCGTGGAATTTGCAATAATTTCGAATTTGGGACTTATAAATAAACTCAGTCCTCGTGAACCGGACACTTAAAGATAAGATATATTTTTACTTGAAATATTTGGTATATATCACACTTTATTTTTTTCCAATGCCAGTGGATCAACCGGAGACAGGGCCGGTGTCAAGAACTTCGCCCTGGTATATACCGATGGAAAGTCGAATACGAACGCTTCGTTCACCATACCAGCTGCGGACCTGCTCTATTCATCTGGGGGTCTGTCCCTGCATGTGTCATATACAATCAACATGATTAAATATATGTTTATCAATATTCTCTTCACAGTAGGCTTACGATGTCCTACTATCAGGGGATATTCCATGAATTGATAAATCCATGAATCGAATAATTTAATAAGAAAAAAAATGTGTTGTATGAATTTTTTACATGTATACTTGTATCGATAGTATTTACCCCCCCCCCCCCCCCCCCGCCAGCTGCTGACCGAGTGTACTGTCTAGGGGTATCTCAAGGCGTGGACAAGGTGGAGGTCAAGGGCATAGCCAGTAAGGACGAGTACGCGCTGTTTGCCCTCGACTTCGCGGCTATGAACACGTTCGTCACCCTGCTAAAGGGCGCGATATGCGCTGGATCCTGTGAGTGATCAATCCTGTGATCGTCTACTGAGCTCTTTGAAATTTATGGAGGGACCGAGTTTGAGGGAACAATTTAATAGTAGAACAGTACTTTATTATTATTATTATACTCGTTGAGAAATGCTTGATTAATGACAAAAATAAGAAAGGTATTTGTGAAATGAATGAAGAAAGTTATATGGAGCTTTTGGATATAGGCCTAGATAGCAACAGTGGATGGTGATATGATCTATATTGCTAACTTCCACACTGTCTAAACAATTGTCAGGTGTTATCAGATCTGTAACATTTCGATGTCAAACCGAATATAAGTATGAACAATTTGTGAGGAGATCTTAAATTTGACCCCTCCTCCCTCTAACTAGCCGCCCCGTGTGACGTCAAGCCCTGTAATCCTTCCGGCACGACAGCCTGTGAAAACGTCGGCGCCAACTACAAATGTGTCTGCAAAATCGGATACAGAGGGCAGCATTGCGGTTAGTATCTGCGTATATAAAAATAAGAATGAAAAAAAAACAAACAAAAAAACAAATTCGTATAAAATATTGTATCATTTCATGTTTTGGGTTTATTTATACACTCAGTTTAATTGAATAAGCGAATATCTTTTCCATCGAATATTTTTCCATCGAGTAAATGAAAGTGTATTATATATACATATATTATACATATTACCCCCCCCCCCCCCCTCCCCCTTTTTTTCGACCTTGAAAAAGACCAAACCCAGCAGTGCTATGACGTTGATTTCGGCTGGGTCGTTGATTCCTCGCTGTCTGTCACCGCGCCGAACTGGGACCGTGTCAATGAGTTTGTGAGCGCTGTCAACTCCCAGCCTGTTATGGAGATAGCCTCCGATAAAACTCAAGTCGGACGGGTGGATTTCTCCCTGGCTGCAGACGTCGAATACGCACTCAACACTTACGCTGACAAGGCATCGCTGCTGGTGAGAAAAGACAAAATTATATTCTGTGTAATCCCTAAAATTTGCACGTGGTGTACAGGCAGTTTTCTCAATAATACTCGAATATAAGTTGTTAAATGCTTATTTCGTATTTTATTTACCAGTAATTCCAATAGATGTCAGACAAAGAATTGCAACGGAAACCCCCCCCCCCCCTTCCACGGAAATATAAAATATTCACATCAAACACCATTGAACCCTCGACTATTTGCCCCAACCCTGATATGTATTACCGCTATCACCGACAGGCGGCGCCCGCCCCTGCGTTCCGCGCGCGGCTGACATTCACTCATCTCGGGCTATCCGTGACCACCTCCGACCTCCTCAGCACCGCCCAGGGAGAGAGACCCGCCCACCCAAACATGGTTGTCATGGTGACAGATGGACCATCCAACTACCCCGCGCAAACATTAACGGAAGCCGCTACACTACGGTCGGATTTTCTTTCTTTGTGACCTGCAATTCCATATTCTTGTTTTATTTTGGAAAATATTAATAACAGTACAATAAATAAACATGCTATTATGATCAAATAATTTATAAAGACGGCTTCATGAAGTCCTATACAATATACTGAGTACGCAATTGTAATTGCAAAACGTACAACAGTTCGAATTCAGATAGCTAAATCTTCTGAAGAGGGAAATATTTTGCACCGTACAGGGGCGTAGCTGACTTCTACTGTATTGGCGTCAAAGGATACGACCCGCTGGAGCTGCTGGCTCTCGTGGATAACGACAACTCCAAGGTGCTGCTAGCGGACGAATTCACCGATCTGGATCAACAAGCTGTGTCTTCTTTCATCGATACCATCTGTGGTAACAAGACGAATGGTGAGTAGGCTCTAGAATCATGCACATAAATATGGAATTTAACTGTATGTAATGGCGATGTTGCTCCGTTTTGCAATATAGTGCATTAACAAGCTCATTTGATGAAGGGTAACGTATCGCTTGATTCCTTATGATGAAGGTACATGTACGCCTATCTATATAAGTACATGTACTATATTATCTAGGTAATATATCAAAATCTGATATTATATTAACGGGATAAAACATAAATAAATAAATAGATAAAACATAAATAAATAAATAAATAAATTAAACCTACATAATCTGTTTACCTTTGGGATGAGCCACTAAAGTTCATCGTATTATCTAATATCAAAATAATGATATGCGATGTGTCGCATGCGCCCCCCCCCCCCCCCCCTCTTTTCCCAATAAATGAAATAGCCCCCTGTGACGGAACATCGAAGTGCAAGAATGGAGGAACTTGCCTGAACAAAATCAACGGTGGTTACGTCTGCGTGTGCGCTCCCGGCTACTCAGGCCCCACCTGCGGTTAGTATGTCAAACATTTTGTCATTTTATGTCATGACAAGTGCATGTCAATAGTATAGATGTTGATAAGCTGCTGGAAAACGTCCGTTATTATCAAGTTTTTGTGGGTAGCAAGAAAGTTTACTCCCGGTTCAATTAGTATTCATTTTGGGGTTTTGAATAGTCTTTTTGATCTAAAAAATTGCTTTTTAGTATTTTTATTGTTGCAAATACAATTACGTTGCATTGAACATAATTGCTCTATTGTCACAGCTATCGAAACATACTAGATGTATATAGCAATAAAACACGCGAAGGTCACCAAATTTCCTGTAAATAATTCTTGTTATGTGTGTGCTACTCTCACCAAAAATAATTCGACAGATGACGAAACCGTCTGTACGAAAATGGACCTCGTCTATCTCCTGGACGAGTCATCCAGTGTGTCGCAGGCGAACTGGGACCTGATGGTCAATGAGCTCGCGGCGGCGGTCGACCTCAACCTAGTACGTCCTGAGTACGTCCAGGTGGGCGTAGTGGAGTTCGGCGTCAGGGCGGATACGACCATCAAACTCGGCGAGTTCCCATACGGGCTGGAACTGCAGGACGCAGCCAAGGCGCTCACGTACAGGTGAGCGAAATGGTACTCCCTCAACAGGGAAGAGGAATTGATATATAAAATGTATCTTGGCGAAACTTGTGTTAGTATGTCTGTAGTTTGTGCTACATGCACGATGACAAATATTATGCATCTTGCTCCAAAGTTAGACCCAATAACTTTGTTATAGTGACAACAGTATGATAATTATGAGCCAGTTTCTTCATTTCAAGCTAGTAATACTGCTTTCACTAGTCGGTGCCACGTTCAGGGCATGAATTTGCCAACACTGACAGATATATTCTTAAACTCACAAAAGTCTATATTTTTCCACATATTATACTGACAAATTCCCCAGTTATGGCCTGACGTTCACGGACTTGGCGATTAAAGAGATGATGAATGTCACTCTGGCTCCGGGCAATGGCGAGCGACCAGGCGTGGACAAAGTCGCCTTCCTCCTGACCGACGGAAACTCACAGATGCCCGTAGACGCGCTGATACAAGCCAACAATGGTAGGGTTCTTATATGACTAGCATCTAGATTTGATTTGCTGCTATTGCTAATAATACGGATTGATAAATAATTGCGTGAAAACGCATTTGTATTCCCACATTCAAATATAATAATACTGTAATTTTTTCAATTGATAAGGATAAGTTGTACGGACGATACATACGTTATAATCTCTAACCCGTCATTTCTACATATCCCCAGCGCGAGCGGCGGGGGTAGACATTTACATTGTGGGTATTGGTTTCGCCGGGTCTAGCACCCTGGACGCAAGTGAGCTTGTCGCTTTTGCGGGTCGCGACCCCAAGAAGGTGGTCCTGACGTCTGGGTATGCCGACATCAGACCGGCCCTGGACCACAGCTACCAGGTGCTATGTGGCTACGACCCTGTAGGTCAGTTGGGTTTGTTATTATTTTCCTTCACTAATTTTTCATCTGGCTGAAGTATGAGATTTGAAGGATTTCGTTTCGTTCACTGGAATATTATTTGAAATCAAATGTTGAAATCAAAACTTCAATACATTTTGAAATCAAACGAATATTTGAAATAAAAGTGCATTGTATTTCATTAATTAATTTTTAACAACGTCCTGGTATTGCTCATAATTTGATGCGTGTAACACTGTGAATTTTGATATGATGATAAATATGATTCAATACGATAAGTGGACTGACCAAAAATGTATATTATTTCCATATTATTTTGCCCTTACTCAGACCCGTGCGACCCGTCCCCCTGTAAGAACGGAGGCACGTGCGTTGCCACAGTGACCGGGTCTGGGGGGTCGGTGGTTCACTCCCACACCTGCATCTGTCCTGCCGGCTATGTCGGACCCAACTGTGGTAAGGGGCTTCGAGTTTTAATATATCATTTGGGAATTATTTGATGCGTGAAGTGGAATACTTTTTGTTGCAAAACTACATATAATTATGTATTCCCGATAAAACTCTTTCTGAATTGTTTCAAAGCACACGATTACAACAGTGACATGGCTACTATTATATGTAATTATTAAAAAAAAAAACGATTTCAAAACATCATCTGAACGTAACTAATATAAGTATTCATAGTCATAATACTCTTAACACAATTTGATATCCGATTTTTTTTTCGTCAGACAATAGACGTTGCGACCTTTTGGACCTGATGTTCGTCGTCGAAGACACAGTGCGAATCATGGACGCAGACTTCACGACGATCCGCTCCTCGATAAAATCCGTTCTCGGACCGCAATTCGCAAACGTCGACAACTCCGACAGCCAAGTGCGCCTAGTGACGTACGCTGACGACGTAGCCAACGTGAAAGTTCCTTGGACGAACCAAGGCGCCAACTCGGCCGTTGACGGCTTCTCTCGGGCGTCTAACGTCTGGCTGAAGACGTTACCAGTCGGGATAGATGAGGGCATTGCGGGGTATTCCCTCGCAGGGGCTGATGCAGACAACGAGAAGATTATGGTGGTGATACTCGACCAATACACAGTGTACCCGTCTGAGATACAAGCCAAGGCTCAGGAGGCTATAGCAGCCGGCATCAAGGTCTGGAAATCAACTTGAAGTTCCTCTTTATCAGGCCTAATTTAATTTCTGGATCGCTTGAATTTTTCATTCTCCCAGTTTTAATTTCCAATCTTCTTCCTCTTCTCACACTGACCATTATCATCGTTATTAGGTGTTTGTGGTGGGTATCAATGTATACTTCCCACACACCGTGCTGGCTGTGGCGGGTGGTGAGAAGGACCGGTCCATCATGGCGAGGGACTATACGGAAGTACCCGCCGCCCTCGACCTACTGCTGGGAGGGATATGTGGCGACCCAGGTATCTCGTACTTCCATGGATATTAGAGTTAATATTAATACATATACACGTGAGGTCCCTGTCAAATACTATAAAAAACAAGGAAAATTCTGGATAAAAAAGGGTTTGAAATTTGAAAAGGTATATACCATGGTATTATTTATCATAATCGGTTCATTCTAACTTCGAGTATACGGTATGCGGAATGATTTTATTATGAACCATTGACTTTTAACAGAAAGCATTGCATATTCCAATGGACACACTATCCATTTGTTCATGTTGAATTTCGGTAGTGTCAATCAAATATCCTTTCAGCCATTCACCAGCCATGTGCAGGCAAGACCTGTAACGGAAAGGGAACCTGCGTACCAGGAGTCGGTACCTACAGTTGCGCCTGTAAACCTGGCTACGGGGGTCAGAACTGTGGTATGTATCAATGGTTACCCATCAGTGAGGCGTGCAGATAATCCAAATAATGTGATTATCCTTGATGGTCAGTTATTTCGCAGAGACTCACGTGACTTTTTGGTTGCATAAAAACAACAAAGATCAACACATCACACCCTGACTTACATTTTATTTTGCCTAAGATAAATATTCATTGATCAAAATTCCGCTGATGCCCGGGTTCCAGACCAGACGGACTGCTACAAGGCTGACGTGGCGTACATCCTGGACAGCTCGGCGTCTATCGGCAGCAACTATCCGGCTCTGCTCAAGTTCGTAGCGGACAGCACGCGGCACCTTGACGTGCGCGCGGAAGGCACGAACGTGGGGCTGGTCAGTTACGGGTGGAACCACAGGGTCGAATTCGGCTATGACGTCAACGTTGACCACGGGCGCCTAGCAACCGACATTTTGGACACGCCCTTCGACCGTGGGCTCACCAGGACGGGAGAAGGGATTAACGATATGACCACAATTCTGAACACGCCGGGGAAGGGGGATCGTCCCAACAATCCTAACTATGGTAGGATGAATTTTGTTTGATTTTCTGGAGTGTTTCGTCCAATATTTGAATGGTGAAATTAATAAAGGAATATCAATGATAAATGATATTCATAATTATTTTCTGATTTTTTACCAAGAAAAATTGAATGAACGAACCAGATGATAGTGGCTCCCAGTAAGATAAATGGTTTCTATTATTACCCGGGCCTATCCATAAATATATAAACAGTATAAACTGAACACTTGTAACAACACATAAGCCCTCCCCATTCATTACCCCCCCCCCGCCCTTAAGGCGTTGTCATTACGGACGGTAAATCGACCTACCCTGACGACACGAAGGCGAAAGCTGCTCTTGCCCGAGTGAACACTGAGATGTTCGCGGTGGGGATAAAGAACTATGACATGCCGGAGCTGTATGAGATCGTCGGGCAGGGCTCGAACAACGACAGAATCATCCTTGTGGAGGACTTCTCGGACCTGCAGTACGCCACAGACTGGCTACAGGAGATGCTGTGTGGGCTGGAGAAGAAAGGTCAGTGATTGATAGTCTGAATAATCGATTATTTGGTGTAAAGATATCTCTTGTTGTGTGTATCATTACAAAACATTTCGAAAGAACACGATTATTAAATTGAATTTTGATAAGTTCCCAAGTCAATAGTTTATTTCATTTTATAGAAATGTATTAGTATTTTATACTCTGTCGAAGGGTGTGGTGTACACGCCTTTCTCGTTGGAAAGAAAAACGCATAATAATACAATCATTTTATCACAGATGACCGTGCCGCCTCCACAAACAATTTTAAAAACTTACATGTAGAATCATTGTTCGACACAGGAGACCAGTGCGCTAACAGTCCGTGTAATAACGGTGGAGTGTGTATGGCTGTGGCCGGGGTGACGCCGTCATTCAAGTGTCTCTGTCCTGACGGATTCGCCGGACCCACTTGTGGTCAGTACGGCATGCCGAAGAAGCGAAATTGTTATTTTTAAATATTAAAATTACAATTTTGAATCGGTTTGAAATTTGAAATTTGGACTTTTTCTAAAATGTGAAATTTTGAATTTTCTTGGATTTTTTTTTCAATCAAGAATTTGTTGACTTGATGACCAGTACATTGTACTTCATTATCGATTATGACCTACTACAAATTACCAGCAAACAAAACAATGTATTATCTCATCAGACTACCTTGCTTGTACCATTCCCTATTGCACATAGATGATATTCCCACGACCTGTGAAGAAGCTGATGTCTGTATCGCCTACGACACTAGCTTTCTGACGTCAGACGCAAACTGGGCCAACCTGAAATCCTTCATCAACAACCTTATCAAGAAACGGAATACTGGCGGCAACAGCGTGTACTTCGGAATTGTGCTATACGACTCGACGGCGATTGTGACGAAAGAACTCGGCCCGGCGGCGTCATACACGCTGACTGATAGTGCAAGGCCTGTTGCCGGGGCGACGAGCGGAAATGACGTCGGGCTCACCGCCGCTCTGAGTCGGTGCCACCAGGGCGCGCATGCGCGAAGCGGCGTGCACAAAACGACGCTTCTCATTACGGACACCGCTTCTGTAAACTCAAACGCTGCGAGCGCCGCCGCCCAAGCCTTGAGAGACTTCAATTCGGAGGTGTTCGTGGTCGCTTCGACTCGCGCCACTGCAGAAGCCACGGTTCTAGTTGGTGGAAATTCTGCTGTATTATCGCTCACGTCGATGGACCAGATAGGCTTCAAGTCCACTGCTGTGTCCAACATGTTCTGCGGTCTACCTAGACCCGGTGTGTATACAAATGCATACAAATTAGCGATCGCTCATGGACTAATGACAACACTATACTCTGATTTTTCTGACTCGTTTACACTGTTTTTTGCTGATATTTTTGCGATGCTAAATGCTATCGTTCCATTACTTGGCATACTTCACCTGGGAGTCAAACGGCAATTATTTACCGAATTTCAGACTTCTATCACGAAAATTGAAAAAGTTAGCAATCTACACCAATGTTAAATTTAGCCCCATCATTTGATTTCTGGGTCCGCCTAGTATTTTGTGCATTTGCTCGGTTTTGTAGAGGTGTAATCTTTTGAAATCAACATGTATGTGTAGAATACACCCCCAATGTGTCTCCTGGTTTGAAATTATGGATGGATGTAAACATGATGGATGTAAACATGATCAAATCCTCGAATATGCTCAGATTCTCGAGATCCCGTTTTTGGCTTATATTTAACATTGGGGTAGATTGCCAACTTCTTCAATTATTGCGATAGAAGTCTGAAATTTGGTAGAAAATTGCCGTTTGACTCCCAGGTAAGGTATGCTAAGTTATAGAACGATACGATTTAGCACCGCAAAAATATCGTCAAAAACCGGTGTAAACATGTTAGAAAAATCAGAGTATAGTAACCTTATATGAGAGTCCTATCCATAGTTTACGTAAACCTAAAGATGTCTCCTTTGGACATCCCACTATTTCCATACCCTTTATGTACGTTAATTGTCGTGAATCACTGGTTTACGTAATTGTCTCTTGAAATTGGAGAGAAATAGACATGAATTACAAGTATGTAGGTCTGCCTCGGGATATTGATTCAGAACGATATAATATGTACGTATCGAACAGACGGCAAGTGTAAAGGGGTGGACTTGTGTTTCTTGCTGGACACGAGTGCAAGCGTTAGTGACGTCAGCTGGGGCAAACAGACAGACTTCGTAGCGGCAGTGACTAGAACTCAGACGATCGGGCCGAACGATGTTGAAATTGGAATTGTCAAATTTGGATTCTTCGTAAGTTGGCATGAACAGTGGGAATGGAAAGAAAAAAGAAAACCCCATTATAATTCGCTGAGAAAAACTTAATATCCTAAAGATTTCCTCAGAATAAAATTCAACCTGAAATACATGTAGGCCTATGTGTAAACATTGTCTTCAGCAGCAGAAATGCGAATAACAGTTCCATCCAGCGAAAATATAATTTAACCATCACCAATAACTGACAAAATTAAAATGAAATAATCAAATGAACTTATGCTCAGACGTATGTGGTTAACAACTGTGGACAAGGCACGTCCTCTGCTGCCGTCCTGAACTTCATTGAAAACTCCCTGCGGCCGAACCACAAGCGTGAACTGACTTTCACGGGGAAAGGTTTCGAAGAGGCACGGACTTCCTGCTACACGGGGGGCAATCCGAACAACGACAAAATTCTTCTCCTTGTCACGGACGGTGTCCCCAACGACGCGGCGGTGGCACAAACCGAGGTACATTAAAAACATTCTTTCAATTCCATGAGTTTGACTAATAGAGAACATAGTCGAAATGGGTAGATGTCTTCAAACCTATCAGTAGGTTTTTAAAGATACTTTCAAAAGATTTTGTCTGTTTTTAGCTTACCGGACCTATGGTCCGATAAGCTATTGTCGTCAGGTTGCGTCCGGCGCCCGTCCGTCGGTGTCGGCGTCCGCGTCGGCGTTGTCAAACGCTGGGAAAAATCTGTTTGATGAATATTGCTGTAATTCACAATATATGTTCTATGGGCCCATATCTCCGGACCATTTTTTTTTCGTCGATTGAATCGTTTTTTCCCAAAATGGCGGCCATTTTTGTCGAAAAATGGCCAATTTTGGACTTTGGCGGCCATTTTCTCAAAAACTGTCTGATCAGTTTTGAGATGTTTGTTTCAAAAGATTCCTCTGATATACCTTTGTGTTGTGTATAAGTTTCGTTGCCCTTGAATCGTCGGTCTGCGTGTGGCAGCCATTTTGATTTTTTCGACCGGTCCCAGATAGGACTTTCCAATGTTAAATTAGCCTATGCTTTATAATGGGGACAAATTTCTCCTAATATCTCACTTAATATTGGGATTAGACATTAGGAATCAATTGTGCACATATAGGAAATTATATATGCCGATTATTCTCGTGACCTTGAATTTGACCTTCGACCTAATTTTCAAGGTCACAACTCAAATTGGCTAATATCTCGCTTATTATCGACTTTACAGCTTAGGAATAAATTGTCAGCATATGGGAAATGATATATTCTGAATATTATCGTGACCTTGATTTTGACCTTTGACCTCATTTTCAAGGTCACAGGACAAAATGGCTAATGTCTCGCTTATTATCGACTTTACAGCTTAGGAATCCAGGGATAGGGCTAGAGCATTTGAACAGTGGGTCAATTGGCCCCTTGACATTCAAAGCAATGGGACATTCCAAGTTGGGACATAACAAATGGGACATAACACATTCGTTTATTATTGACACGATCTCAAATCCATTGATAACTATAAATATCAAAATATCAATCCGTATATCCTGTGTAAAATATATCTGGAATCTATTTATTATATTTTTTACTTGATTAGTTGATATGAATTAACAATTATAATTATTAATCACAGTGCTCAGTTACCTTGCTGAACATATCACGAATATTGCCATAAGGCAATTTAAGTTTTTTTTAGGTGGCATCCTATGTATTCTGCATGCTTCTCATGAAATATTAACCAAAAAACACTAAACTATGGCAGCCCCGCTCGCCTACATTGAAACAGATCGTTGGAATGGAACGTATACAAATTCTGATTGATTGTGCAATTGTGTGAGTGGTGGCGCGCCCTAGCGGTTGAAAGAAACATCATGATTATTTACTATTTTTGCCCCACCTGGCGAACTTCGGCAAAACTAACTGTAATTTGTATTTTGCCATCGAATTCGAAGCAGAAAAGTTTTAATGAAGAATATTATCTAGATCTACCAGTGAAACAATCGGGATGATGTCCCATTCGATTTCATTTCGTGACGAAAACCGTATTTCGAGCGCTGCACACGGGGAAATGCAGTATGCGTTAATTGGCGCATGGCCCATCAAAGCTATGAGTCATTTCGAATTTCTTGCGGTCAACTCAATGGCGCGAGGCGCAACTCTCGGCCTTAAGTTAAATTCGTGTATCAGTGAAACACGCTTTTTGGCTGTAGTTTTATTTTGGATATTCAGATCCACTTGAAATCTTGTGTGTCTGAATCGGGTATCATGCCGTAATTTTCCACCAACTTCAAGAATTGAAACTCAAGAAATAAAAGAGTTGGCAATCTACCCCAGTGTTGAATTTCAGTCCAAAATGGCATTAAATAAATTCAAACAAATTCGGGGCTTTCTGCGTGTTTATGCCCGTACAGAATGAACATATTGAGCTGATTTTGGAGTTTGAAGGCATAGTCAATGTATATTAAGTTAATATGTTTATTTTGAAGCATCATTTAACTCGTACATCGAAAAAAAATTCTGAAATTTCGTTAAAAATTGTGGCATGATACATAATTAAACCATACCAAATTTCAACTTGATACGATGATCCAAAAAAAACTATGGCCAAAAAGCCCGTTTCGCTGATGGCTGAAGTTGAGTTTACCCCCGGGAATCAATTGCGAACATATAGGAAATGATGTATGTCGAATATTTCGATGACCTTGAACCTGACACTTGACCTCATTTTCAAGGTCAGAGCACAAAATCGCTAATATCTTGGTTATTATTGATTTTACAGCTTAGGCATCAATTGAGGACATATAGGAAATTATATATGCCGAATATTCTTGTGAGCCTAAATTTGACCTTTGACCTCAATAAACTGAAACCGCTACAAAAGCAAAGAATATCTTTGACAGTACTAGTCAGTTCCATTCTAGTTCCATATCATTTTATATTAGGCTCTAACACGATCGACTTACGTAGAGCAAGTTTTAGGCGTGAATGATGTGCAATTATTCTCACGACTTCATGACATTGCTTTCAGCTTACATAAAACTGAACTCTTGGGTCCGGTAAGCGCAGAGCCCTACGGCTCTATGTTTGTGTATAATAGTCACATTTTATGTATATTTCATCAGATCAAACACACGTACAAATATGATTCATCATGTACTAAAGTAATAACGTGTTTGCATACATGTATTTGCCCGTTATATATAGTACCGACCAATTCATTGTCATGTAATAATTGAATAAACTAATTTAGGAACATTTTATTTGCGCATAAAATGGAGAATAATTAAATTTTAGCACAAAGCGTTTAAAACCAGCCTCACTCGCCTAATACTAATAAAAAAGTCTCATAAAGAATTTTCATATGAAAAATACCCCGAATCATTAAAGTAGTCTTCGTAAAAAAATATTCCTTATTTGTTGACTGTAGTCAGCAGCAGCCAAGAGTCAGGGGATAAATATCTTCACCCTGGGGGTTGGCTCGGCGACCGACCCCGCGGCCCTGGAGAGCTACGCCTCGGCTCCGAATCAGCACTTCTCGCCCGCGGACTATGACACTCTTGTCACCCAGTACTCGGATATCATGACCATGGTGTGCGGGTAGACAGCTGACCGGTATCATGTCACGGATATATGGATAAACGGGTGAGTTTTGCCTTCTTATGTTGATGTGGATCTGGATTATGAAAATGATTATGATACGATGCATTTGTTTTATACATACAATATCATCTATACTATACGTATGAGTATTTATTAAGTATCAAATATATAAGTATTTATTAATTATATGTGTATAATTATTCATTAAGTATAAATAAAAAGTAAAAGTATATCGTCTAAGTATTATTTATTCTTGAAAGTCCACACCTAGATGTACTAATATTAGGCCTACTATATTATTTTCGTTCCTTGGCTATTTCCTCTTGTTTATAGTTATTTTCTCTTGGTCATCCCCTTTCCAGAAGTCTTTAGGACCAAACCTTGACGACTCATGCTACGGATGGATGAGATTCTGGAAAAAAAAATTCTTCATAGAAATCTGTTGATCATTCTTTGAATTATTCAAGACTGAGTTAATATTTATGTGTGATACCATTTGTATGCTGGTGAAAAACTGACAAAAATCTCAAATATGATACGTTTATTGTAACGTCTTCATTATGCTTCAAAATACTTTGTTGATTGTCGTTTGGAAAATACGAATATTCGAAAGTACATTTGTTGGGAGTTTGTGAAAGCATGGACCAACATAACCAATATCCGAGTGGTTACGGAATTACCTGCAATGTGTGAAACATAATAATATTTATATTTTCTTGCGAATAATTCGTGTTGTTTGTCTTTCAACTTGTACCCTGTTCTGCTTATTAGTAATGCAAAAATAAAATGTGAAAAAAAGACGCGATGTTTTTCATGTTGATCACACTTAATACTACACAGTCCAAATTTAAGTGCAATGTGTGAAAACTTCATTGCCAATATTACATTTATTAGGCTCTCTGGATCGCCAGCAAGCCTTACATGTAAATCATCATCAACGTCCGTAGAGCATGCTCTTTTCGTTAGATTGTATCGATGAATCGAATCATCTTGCATAAAAAAGTAGACAACTGGATGACCCCGAATTTCCAACAAGAATTTATTCGTAGTATCACAATAGGGTTCAAGATGTACACCTGAAGACACGGAAACTTGAGACGTATAATTCGGATTGCTATGAATTACAATATACTCACATAAATGATTCATAAAGATATTTCAATATCAACAAAGGAAGAACAATTATGAAACTGATAGTGAGACAAACCATTGTGCATTTGTGACAGTTACGAATACAACAAGTTCGAGGGATTGTGTATAGTACAACTGAATGGTGCATACTCAAAAACAGTTTATGGAATAATATGTTGACACTTGAGCACAAAATGTACTTTGCACTGTCTGTTGGTCGGACTGGTTCTAAATTGGATTTGTGGCACGTGTAACATTTGTCTTAAGGTGAACCTCTAATTTCTCCTCTTCCCCAGCCAAGCAATGTTCACTGACATTCCAATATTTCTCCATGTTGAATCCAGACTTGAATTTGTAATCCGGATCGTGTAAAATTTCACACAGTCTACAAAACGTCTCGCTTCTCAAATACTCTTGGTCCGCGACGATATACCTCTTCTTCCACGAAAAGTATTTCAAATATTCTTTCGGGTGGTCCACTAAATAAGTCAAGTAGTCGGCAAGTTGCCTAGGAGATTTGAAATCCCGTACGTCTATCACTGAATGCGGTGGGACTTGCGCTGTATAATTCCCGCGTCCTAAAACTATTGGCACCAAGTTAAACTCCAAGGTTCTGAACAGTTTCTCTGTGATGTAATCCGTGCAGTACCCGTTCTCAAACGACAGATAAAAGTAGTACAAATTCTCCAGCTTTCTGAAACATGTGCTGGTTTTTGGGCAGGATCTGTTGGAACACATACCAAACATATCCACATTGCCGTATTTGGAAAGCTCTTTGGCGTATTCATTCCTGGTGCTTGGGGCTCTGCAGTTGCTTACGGCCCATGCTATGAGAACAGATTTGTTACCTAAATCTTGAACGGTTGGAAACTGGTATGGATCTGATTTCGAGCGGTGGATTATTAACCCCACGGGTGACACTATATCAGTATCCGGGTGATCGTAGTACGAAATTGTCAGGTTGAACATATCGTTGAATCGCTTGTACTTCATACCAATGAAAAGTGGGTTTTCTTTGTTGAACGATATCCATATTTGCTCGTGGTTGGTTCGTTTTGGTATGACATAGTAGGAATTCATCTGGGCCGTGTGAAAGATCACAGCATCTGACTCGTCCAGTTGACTTCTGTCGTTGATAGTGGCACATCGACTTTCCTTGCATGTGTGTCTCAAGAATGATTCCCGACCGAGACCCCAGCCGAACGTTGTCAACTGGTAGTGTGTGTTCCAAAACAGGATCTTTTTGATTGGCTTCGATTCGATCACATTGGATCCCTCTTTCTGTGTGGTTGAGTTTGGCACGACAGTATTACTGCTTGGCTCCAAACCAAAAGACATGATCGACACATCTGAAGTGTGTTGGTATACCGGTATAGTTGAATGATTCTGAATGGCTAGGCCTGCAGATTTGCCTCGCAGGGAAAGTATTTCAATATACTTAATGAGCAAACTCATTGTTATTAAAATCAACATGCAGATCTGAAACCTATCCATGCTTGGACAAGCACCGTAAATAAGCGAACAAGTTTCGTTGGTTTGAGTTGTATTGTAAATGAATTGTAAACTTTACATACCATTTAGCCTCTACCTATCATCCGACTGAAATAAAGCAAACAACATTTTTCGCCCATTCCAGCTGAACTTTAAAATCCCATTATCAAGGTGAAATATGCAGCAGTTTCTCCCGCGTATACCCAGGTTGTCAGGTACAGCCTACATGTAAATGTACCAGCAGATAGACGTGGAATCAATACCCAGTTTTAAGTATTCAGAACAAACAAAACAGGGTCCGTTATCCATCTCATAGTCCGGGGACAGAAAGTCATATCAGGCATAAGAAGTAAGAGAAAACAAAAATGACAGGTAAACTGATGAACCCCCAAAAATGACCATTAGGAGGTGAAATCAGGTGTTCTGGGAAGAGTGAGCATGCCCCACTAGTGGCACCCGTCATGAATTCCCCAAAATTAACATGAAAATAGATCTAGTTGCATGGCAGACATGGATTTGGTGTATTTATCAATCAGATCATGACGACGTCCATGGAATTTCCTAAAGGCAGCTATAAGTCTTGGTAAAACATATCCTTGTAGCTGGGCACTTCGATAAAAAAAGTCCTCATATTTGCAACTAGCTTTGCAATAGCGTATAAGTTGAGAAACAAGCACACCATATGCTGGTGACATAGGATTGTTGCTGCTCAGAAAAGGGAAATTGATTATGGAAAAATTGAAATCATCAATTTGTCATATAGTCTAGTTGACAGATTAGAATCATTATCAATCTCCAACCTCAGGTCTAGATAGTTGGAAAAATTAGCGGAGTCTGTAGTATCCTTAATTTCAAGTTCCTGAGGATATATGGCATCCCAATAATCACCAAACTTGGGATTATTTAGCGACAATACATCGTCTATGTATCGGAAAGTGAAATTAAAATTACATGTTAGTTACAGTGAACCAACGCTGATGATACACGTTGAACATCAAGATCTCCTTGTTCTATATTCCTAGACCTATAACATGAACACATGGAACCAGACAAAATGATTGCGAGGCCAAAGTCACGGGCGAAATCAGTCGGATTAGATCAAAGTTTTAGTGTCATCGCAAAGGTCATCTAAATAGCACAGACATTCAACTAGATTGATTGTCATGTGTTTTACATAGGGCGAGCGTCTAACCCATTCTAGCCTATCAAACCTATTCTAAATCGAAGCGACAATCCGTACACACCAAAAGAAATTCGTTAGAAAGTACGACACGGGTCTACTACGTGTAATAGGCGTATTAGTATAGCTTTAACCTACAAGGCAGTGGCATAACGATACGGTGTGATTTTGAGACAAACAAGTCTAAGCCTACACTGTTTGTTTCCCAAACTTCATTTCAAGATAAACAACTCGATATCAATATAGTGGAAAATGAATGAAAATAATGAACAGTTGCTCATATGAAACAATGAGTGTAGACCTCTATTTGTTTGTCTTCAAAATCACACCATACCGTTAAATCTATGTGTAATGCAGACCTGCTTCAGCATTTTTTCAGTGTTGATTATTCTTTGAAGCTTGTACAATGTTCTCACTTTAAGGAAGGGTGCAATAAATACGTTTTGCCTGTTCCCGCTCTTTTTATCATAACCACAGCGCTACCTATCGAATGGAACGCGAACTACACGACTAGAAAACTAGTCGTGTTAACAAGGTCAAGGCTGTTACTCGGGTGACAATGAAAACAAATCGACGAGATATGACAGGTACCTACAAGCTCTTGTGCGGTGGGTTTGTGAGCTTTAAGGACAGGTATCGACAGAATCGCATGACGCGTCGCTATTTAACGTCGTTTGGTCGACTTAATATCGATTTTCCGCGAAATGCGCAGGGCTGTCTTGGGTTAGTTGGGGTGAGGCGTTAGCAGAGACAGGAATTCGTTACGGATCATTGAGTGACGCGGTAACCCCGCCAGTTCCACTGTTTTGCCATATCTATTGAACTGATATGGAAGCTACGAGGCGTGTTCGCGAACCTTGTACATGTCGTGTGTAATGGATACTGCTATAGCGGGGTATGTATATCTTTATATGCTATTTTACGAATGCAAATAGGAATGACAAATGTATGCAGTGCATGTATAGCCTACATACGCATATACTTAAATCAATATGTTGTGGACAGTAACGCTTTAGAGTTATGGGACGTGTATTGTCATGCAAATATCATGTTTTTTACTCCGAGTCTCGATACATTATTTAAATAAGCAGAGAGGATGACTCGTCTATTTACATCGTGTTTTAATTGAAGTGCCGTTGTCAATAGTTGTCATAACATGGTCAAAGTCAACTCGCACCTGAACACACGTGATGAACGTTTTTATTAGCACAAGGTGTGTGGTATTTGGATTAGTGACAAGTGGTTTTGATATGGGAAAAACTTCCGAACTGTTCGAATTTTACTAGTAGCGTAAATGGTAGGTTTAATTCAATATTTCATGGTGGAAGTATGTTATGTACGAATATATATTCAGAGAGGAGCCAACTTTTCATTGCCTGGTATCTC
Organism: Terebella lapidaria; assembly: GCA_949152475.1. NCBI lineage: Eukaryota > Metazoa > Annelida > Polychaeta > Terebellida > Terebellidae > Terebella > Terebella lapidaria. The sequence goes on from OX424569.1 coordinate 3,953,200, forward strand.
TAACTACTTGTAAACTGGATAATTTTTAGGCAACGTTTGTGTTTTATATAGTACATACTTGTTTGCGTGAAAAATATATTATAGCTCATTCTTCGATTTCTTTCCAGATAATCACAACTGGGAGGTGATCACACATCAACGCAAGTGAGAAGTTCGAGGCAGTCGCACACAATATGGATCCCATAGAACAAACAAACTTACCACAGGACGGGGTCATCTTGAGGAATCTGAAAAGACCGAGTTATAAACTGTCAGTTGTACCTTTGGACGGGCGAGTGACGTCGATGACGTCAGAGAACGACCTGGTGTTCATAGCTGTTGTTGGAAAAGGTGTTATTGTGTTCAGGTAGGCCATTATCGTGTCGTAGTGAGCAATTATAGGAATTGTTATTTGTTATTGATAATCACCGCAGTTGTGTTCGGGGAAATGTAACATGGAATTATATTGCGCAACAAAAATCGATATTGCCTTGTTATCCGCGACAATCACTTGTACTCGTTTGTCACTGTCAGTAACAGAGGGAATAATTACCAAGAATAACTGTGAATACAATTGATAATATCGCGTACCTCAACTGTCATTTACTGGTGTCCATGTAATATTGTGATGAATTGAAATATATCCATATTTGGGTTAGGGTAGTTTCTGTCATGCCATTTCAAAAAATACATACATGTATTAACATGTCCATATGATCAAAATAAGCAGCAGGTAACAAAAAAAAGTTACTGATGATTTAATGTACATGGCAGAGATCTTCACATAGGGCTTGACCTGCTGGTCAGTGTTTTGTGTTAATAAGATATGTTAATACCAATGTGCATATACCTTTTGCAGAGTTGTGAAAGGAAGAAGCGAATTCTGCTATCAAATCGGCCAGCACAGACCCAGTTCAAAAAGTTCCAGGGGACGGAGCGCGGAAAACGAGATTAAGGATATTGGAATCACGTGCTATGAACTGTCTGTGTCGTCAAAATATCTAGTTTATATCAAGGTTCGTGTTTCTGATTTTATTTATCACTGGAGAGCAAAAACTATGAATTTCGCGTTCAAAATGCTCGCATGCCAGTTGCTTAAATTTCATCTAAATAAAAGCTACTTAAAATAATAAAATAACTATCGGACTTGATACAACAGTTTGATATTTGCATATACATATATTCTGTATTTTCAGGAGAAAGAAGGGGCGCTATCTATCTGTGTTCACGATTACAAATCCCTTGACAGTGGCAAGCACAAGCCGCTTAGAGAGGTCGATATATCCCGCCGGGCTCCGATGGTGGTTGACCATGATCTGGATCTAATTGCTATAGGTAAATATTGCATGTATGAACTCAGTCTTAAATTCATTCCCGATCTATTAACGCGTCCTACTAACTTACTTGGATGACTTGTGAATGACTTCAATGTCAAATGTTCTGGATTGAAAATCGATGTGTTCTGCAACTTCTGCCCTATGACCTATGAAGTATTTATGTATGTAATATTATGTAACAGGTTGTGCGGCTTGGACCGTGTCTTGGACTAGTGCCCAAGGAACACCGAGAGATGAGGGTAAGGAATTGGCTTTCTTCCATTATTTAGAATGGAAGATGGCTGGGAGATAGAAATAATGACCTCATTGCAAATTGGTTGACGCCACTCTGCAAGTACCCCGGGGTATTGGTTGATCTTCTATGACTCAAGAACTAGGGCCTAACTAAATTTTTTGAAACTTTGAAAACGACATAATCGTAGGCCTAATACCGGGTATTGTATATTTCGATATGCATTAGGTACGTTACCTATGGTCAAGTAATTTACTGTAAACGTATGAAATTTCGCGATGTATTAATTTCGCGAATTTCGCGTTTGAGGAAAAAACGCGAAAATATATACACGCGAAAATATGGTGAAAATAAATACATATGCAGACCACATCACGCTTGAAATCTTATCAAAGAATTGAATGTGTTCCATCCGTGCTGTCGCTCACCAAGAAAGGCATTTGTGACACGATTATCGCCCTTAGGTCGCTGAAGGTGTCACGTGTCACTCTGACGGTGGGATACTTTTCTGACCAACAGCACTATGTGAGTGAAGGTCGTCGGGGAAAATGACCAGCCGGCAGAACAACTCATGTGATAATTGTCTCACAAATGCGTTCCTTGGTTGATGTCTCCACCGTTAGTTCATGTGCTCTGGCAGAGATAAACAGTCAGTAGATTTACTGAGTATTGACCGTTTGTGTTTTGTTCACTGTCTGAACATACTAGTATACTAGTATGCTAGTTTTGCAGCATACTAGTACTAGTATAACGTGAACATACTGTACAAGTGTTGTACTACTAATCATTCGCAGTTTATGGCAAACATACATCTATGTCGGATCAATAATATTTGGGCCTTGTGTCTTAAATTGGTACAATTACTTACCAATTTAAAATACCTGATCCCACACCCAATATAAAAACGCGAACTTAAATCCACGCGAACATGTTGAGATGTTCAAAACGCGAACATTGATACACGCGAAATTTTATACGTTTACAAGTATATTTGTCAACTCACTAAATGTACTTGTAGGCCTATAAATGATATCTTTTATAATTTTCTCCCACCCACTCGCTAGACACGGACGAGTCTTACATCCGAACCATGAGCTTGTCAACGATGGAGGTTGCTCGTCAGTGGAAAGTCACCCACAACTCCGTCAGCCTCCTTCGCCGACAGAAGACAGAACACCACTGCATGCTAGGCGTGGCTGACAGTAGAACAGGACTCAAGGTATTCGATCTCCAGCAGCCAACTGCTGGCGAGTATGAGTGTCTCTACCACGTGCCAGTCGAGGAAGTGAGGAATTTCCACCTGGTCGGGAACTTTGTCGCCGTCTTTCACAAGTTCGAGCCGAATGTTACTTTTTGGAACATGAAGGAACAGAAGACCATATTGTGTATCAACATACAAGATCAGATGAGGGAACTTGCCGAAGAGTTTTTGGAAGATGAGGAAGGGGATTTCGGCCTCTATGGCGACGACGATGATCACGTGACGGCGGTGACGTCAGTCGTCAGTGACGACGATTTTGTTCTGCTCTACGGAACGAAATCCGGCTGCGTTTTTGGCATGTCCGTGAACAACAGACTGAAACTGTTCAACATCCCTTGCCCGCATGAGCTGCCCGAGGAGGGGGCCTCGGGTCGACGAGGCATACATGGACTCCGTTATCTGCCTGGGGGCCAACTTGCCGTCTGCTATGATAAATATGGCCTCACTATCATGGATTTTAACTTGGAAAATCCACCGGACCGCCCGCCAACAAGATGTCAGAGGAGAGAATGACTTTTGTTATAAATTGGAACTGTTCTTCAAACATTAATACACTTTACTCTTAGCTGATTGATCTACCTTCCTTTATTGGTGTCAAAATAAATCAATCAATTGCAAATAAATTATGAGAATGCCTATAAAATATATATTGTTTATTGTTATTCAGTCAAATTTATTATATGATATATACAAGCTCAATGTCATCATCAGTTGTTCTATGTACGACATGTATAGATACTCTTGATGCAAACTTAAGCTCCATCTACAAGCATTTCGTTTGTAAAAGCAAATTTGGGCATTTTTCCCCAAACCTGGCTGTTCTGACCTTTCAAGGTCAAATTCAGAAATCGACATATATGACTTCTCATTTGAAAGTGTCAATATCTTAGCTCTATATTCAGGCGATCTCTGAGTAGTGGTGGCAGCTCACATTATGAAGGGAGAAAGTGCCAAAAAGTAAAAAAAAAAAACTGTTTCGAAGGATGAAAAAATTCTTTCGCTTATAAATGGCTCAAAATGAATAGTAATGATATTTGGAGATATGAGATTACTGACCCGTCGAAATTCAAAATGGCCACCACACGTAGACCCGCGATTCAAGGGCAACCAAACATATACATATCACAGATGTACATAAGGGGGATCTTTCGAGACAACAAAACCCAATACTGATCAGACATGTTTTGAGAAAATGACCACCGAAGTCCAAAATTGAGCATTTGTCGTAAAAACTGGCCGCCATTTAGGAAAAATGCGAGAATAAACAAACAAAAAATTTTTCTGGAGATATTTTTTTTCAAGTGATTTTGAGCAGAATTTCAGAAAAATTCGACCGTAAACTTTAAAGATAAAAATGTGAACGCCCGAATGGACGACGGACGCAACGCCACGACAATAGGTTATCGGACCAAAGGCGGTAACCTAATAAAACAGAGAACCAACACGCACAAGCTTGTGGAATTTGCTAAGATATCTTGGCCTCTAAATATGCTACAAATATATCCATTATATACTTTGTTCTCTATCAGACAAGAAACCCAATAGATTATTAATATTGTAACTCAAAAGTAAGTCGTGTGCAATAACTGATTTATTATGTATCATAAGACAAAGCAGCAGTATTTTTGAGCCGATTCAGTCTCCTCCCTTGGAATGTCCATTGCGACTTCAGAATTCTGGCTCAAAGCACCACGAATCCTTCCGTCTACTGTTATCGAAGCAACATCCAAGGGCGTTGCACATTTCCGGAAGAATCCTCTTAAAGCCGCATTCGACTCGAGTTTCCGCTACGGCCGCGTTTCTGCACTCTGATTTTATCATAAAAAATATTCATCAATATATTTCAGTACTGCTATATTGTGATCTTCAACGTGTAGACTTTTACTTTACTTGGTAATACTTGGAAACGATCCTTTTCGGATCTCTAGAGGGATTTTTTCGACAATTTACCGGTATTTTTAATTATGATTTGTGTATCGTAGCAAAACAACGAACCTGTCGAGTTGTTGTCCCGAATATTAACAGAAAACGGATCTGTGGGATTATAAAAATAAATACTTAACGTACGGGTAGATAAACAATGGAGCGGAGACACATTGCATTACGTCAAAATACGTTGAAAATGATAGTACGATCGTCGAACTAGGCAAAATGGATTTTTACAGCATACAATAAAATTTGCACCCAACGCGACGAGTTGCTGAAAACCATCGCATTCAGCTAGACAGGCCTGAATACTTTCTAAAATGTCAACTATCACTTACTGACATGCTCGAAACACCAGGGAACGCCCCTGAACCTGCGGTCCCAGCAACACAGGTAGTCATCTGTGCATTCTTGTTCCGTAACTGAGCTTGATACACCTTGACAGTTAACGCGGTCCCAGGGCCTCTGTCCTAGGCATGTGCCGTCTAATAATAGTAGTAATAATAATGATACAGTTTAATACGAAAACTACAGTTTAATTAGAAAAACGTTAGTATTCCTTTTCAGATTCAGCCAGGCCAAATGTTCCACGGTGTTGACACCCAGGCCCATAGAAATGAATCCAGATACTTTTGTGGTAATATAAAGCTGGCATGATATATTAGAAAATGTTAGAATTCATTCTTTGGGGAGCATTCTGATTTTTTGCTTGTATGAATTTTATTCCAACGTAATTTGAACTGACTCGGACAGAGAAACAAGTGGAAGGGTGAATACTTGTACCAAAAAATACACGTAAAGGAATAACTAATTTTTATGATGGTAACAAGAATATTTTTTTACCGTGTTGGCACGAATCGCCGAAGAATCCAGGGTCGCATTCTATAGTTGAAGAATCGAAAACACTTCTTGTATTCATCATAGTTGATCTATTTACAATGTGCAATCTTCCAAGTTCAATGCGGTATGAAGATGCGAATGGTGATGCATGATGATACATGATGATATATGTAAAATACATATAAAACGACGAAAAATAACGACGTATAAACCAACATAAACCAAGATAATATAATAAAACCGCCAACAAAAGAACCTCTTCCCTCAAACCCTGTATGTATGATGCTCTTTCCCCCATCGATTCCGATGCAACTTCTGCATGAGTCTTGTGTCGAAATGTATACGAAGATGCTCCCAAAAGTGAGAAACCGTTCGATCACCAGCATGGGAAGTGGTTTGGTTCATCTCACGTGCAGAGCCACTGCAAGTAAGAAGGCCAGGGAAAAAATACTGTTTTATAAAATCAGTGCTATCGCTTTCCCTTTCTATGTACATGTAATTGCGTTCCCTTGCATTCCAGATCACGTTCCCTCTTGATATTATTGATTGTTGAAGTCATGCGGATGCCGAGCAACACCCAAGCATTCTGAAGGTGTTGGATACATCCCTTATGGGATCGCGAGGGAACGCAACATCAGAACTGTGATGGTATGTGATACCAAATGACCAATGTATCGAAATTATTCCTACAACATATTTCCCTCAGCGGATCCGTACATGCCTATCAATATATTGCTATGAGAAAACCTACGGTGTACAAAATAGTTAGGACAATAATAGGACATACAATCGTACTTATGTGTTACGATTTTCCTAGATTGGAGATACAATTTTAAGTTAATCATGGATGCAGTTGAGGAGCATGCCAGAAAATGGACAAAGCGATAAAAGGCAGAAACTGATTCTCTGTCAGAATGGGTCAAACAGATTAGGTCATTGGTAAACAAACGCATTAATGTTTTGTCAAAGTCAGTTAGTACTAAATATAGCTCTGTCTTCAATGATCCCGTGGTTACTAATAGTTTGTTGAAACTTCAAAAGCTTCTAATAATGTTGTTTTTGTTTGTAAAGCATACTATATACAGTGCCTGTTTGACGAACTGGGTATTGCCAACAATACTAATTCCAATAGTACATACCAAGCCATTACCGTGCCCAAACAGGATATCTTATCAAATCATTTGTCTGTATTGCATTCGTTTGGTATTACTACATCATGTAAAGATTCTAATCTACCGAACTTATATTGGATCCCAAAGTTGCACAAAAATCCACACAAACAAAGATATATTTCAGGTTCAGCATCATGTTCTACCAAAGCCCTTTCTAAAATATTAACTATTATATTGTCTAAAATTAAACAGGGTCTCCAAAAGTACTCTGAAACCATCTATTCTAGAAGTGGTATAAACCAAATGTGGATATTAAAAAATTCCAAATCTTTATTGGAATATCTACATGCTCACACACTTTCAAAAGTAACGTCTATCAAAACATTTGATTTCTCCACTTTGTACACAACTATACCTCATTCTGAACTGAAATCTCAGCTTAAAAAACTAATCAATAATTCATTTTTCTCTAAAAAGGGACAACGTCGGTACCACTATATTGTAGTTAAATATAATACCGCTTATTTTGTTAAAGGCGACTCTGATGCCCCATACAAATATACTGAAATAGATGTGGTAAATATGGTTAATTTTCTGATTGATAATATTTTTGTGGAATTTGGTGGTCGAATATTTCAACAAATTATTGGTATTCCCATGGGTACAAACTGTGCACCATTATTGGCAGACCTGTTTTTATACTCATATGAATCAGATTATATCCAACATTTACAAAGAGGAAGTTCTAAGAAACTAACATGTAATTTTAATTTCACTTTCCGATACATAGATGATGTATTGTCGCTAAATAATCCCAAGTTTGGTGATTATTTGGATGTCATATCCTAAGGAACTTGAAATTAAGGATACTACAGAATCCGCTAATTTTTCCAACTATCTAGACCTGAGGTTGGAGATTGATAATGATTCTAACCTGTCAACTAGATTATATGACAAACGTGATGATTTCAATTTTTCCATAGTCAATTTCCCTTTTCTAAGCAGCAACATTCCTATGTCACCGGCAAATGGTGTGTTTGTTTCTCAACTTATACGCTATTCCAGAGCTAGTTGCAAATATGAGGACTTTGTCTATCGAAGTGCCCAGCTAGTCTCTAAACTGCTACGACAAGGATATGTTTTACCAAGACTTATAGCTGCGTTTAAGAAATTCTATGGACGTCATCATGATCTGGTTGATAAATACAGCAAATCCATGTCTGCCATGCAACTAGATCTATTTTCATGTTAATTTTGGGGAATTCATGACGGGTGCCACTAGTGGGACAGGAAATGCTCACTCTTTCCAGAACACCTGATTTCACCTCCTAATGGCCATTTACGGGGGTTCATGAGTTTCCCTGTCATTTTTGTTTTCTCTCACTTCGTATGCCTGATATGACTTTCTGTCCCCGGACTATGAGATTGGATAACGGACCCTGTTTTTTTTGCTCGGAATACTTAATACTGGGTATTGATTCCACGTCTATTCCAATATATGAGCATACTACATACTGTAGTACTACCGTATATCCTATACCATCGAACGAGAACTTTGATATCTACAGTTATTATTATTCCCCCCAAAAACATTTAATTGACAGATAATAATTTCACTCACCTATTGAGAGTAGCCGCAATCCACCAACGAAATATACTGTCGTCAAAAGATCTACTCGCTAGCTTCAGAATCATCAGTTACCATTGACGCTCTCCCGTTCAGTAGAATTCCTCTTATATACGTGAAAATGTCATATAGTAGAGTAATAGTCCGGGATAAAAACCGAAGTGAGGTTCCTTGTCTTGCACGTGTGTTTTTCTACCATTCCATTCTATTTCCGTTTCTTATTTATTACAGGCAATTTCGAAGTAGTAAGTGAAACGCCATCTTGTTATGATGGGAATTATGATTCGTAAATTTATTCTGTTGGCTTTCCCTTGTCTGATTCCAGACAGGACCAGCTATAAAATGCACGTGTGCAAGATTCACAGAGGCGCATTTTTTCCGATGATTTAGTGACAAATTCCGGTTTCCCCTGAGAGCAAAACACGTCAGCCCTGACTCTATCCGTTAAAACGTAGCGACGGGTCGTTCCCTATTCTCAGAAGTATAAAAAAAGGGGCTTGAAAACAGACAGATAAATCACCGAATGATTTGTTGTGCGTAATCTATAGCCTCCGTAAAACTGAATTATGTCTCATGCATGAACCCGATTCATCTTTGGGTGCTCTCGAGGAATTATAATGCCGAGTGATATATCGATATTACCACACATATCAATTATCACGGGTGAACATATGTTCGTAATTTGTGCTAGTCAAAATTCCACAACGGGGCGCCATTTTTTCTTGGGTTTGCTGCAGTGATTTACGCACGCTCGTTATGACACAAGGTATTATAATTTTACAGGGTAGATATTTTTTCTTACAAGAAATTAATTTTTTTTATGATTTGTTACTACCAATGTTTTGTTATTGAATTGGAGGGGTACCAAGGGGCAACAACACATTCGGTAAAGGTTCACCGAACGTATACCGACAAATGTATGAATGCCTGAAGCACATAATTATTATGGGGAATGCTGTCCCTGCTGCAAACCCTAACGTCCGAGTTGAAATAGTTCAAATTAAGAGTATTACATTCTTATCTTGACCAGGTTACAAGATTCTGGGGCGTGATAATGGTAATGTATTCTGTGGAGCTCTTGAGTATGCTAATGATATTGTACTCTTAGCCCCCTCTGTCATACGTATTAAGCTCATGTTGAATATATGTGCTCATTTTGGAATTGAATATAATAACGTGTTATTTAATCCAGACAAAACCAAGCTTTATGTATTAATATAATACCAATCCTTCTATTTATTTCATGGTCAATTCCATTGATGTTCTTCCGTATCATACCCATCTTGGTATAACCACTGGTAATATTAAATCCGACCATATTATCTATGTCTTGTTGTCCGGGCCCCGGGCCCGGATATACTAAAAACGCACTAATTTCAGCTGGTTCCGTTTTGCGAGGTCTCCCGCAGTGACGGGCAGGGAGTGATTCCACGGTGGACATACGTTGCGCGTTATTGTGCGGGCTTCGCCCATTTACTATGCTGTGAACTGTAGTTCACAATGTCTCATGTCAGATGTCAGGGATGTTTGTGTGGTACAGCGGGAGTCGCAAATATTGTCACTCTGTTTGCCTAGGCAGTGATTTTTTTGCACGCGCTGATATTACGCCCAGGCAGTGATTTTTTGCACGCGCTGATATATTGCTGATGTAATAGAATCATATTAGAATTGCACTTAGAATAGGATATAGGCATATGCGAATAAAAAAAACCTGGAGTGAAGACTCGAGCACTGGGGAATAATAGGCGAGATATTCATTTAATTAAAAAAACAACAACAAAAAAACAGCAAAACATTTCCTCCGGACATATTCTTAACACTGTCCATTCCTACTATTCTGTAGCTTGTATTGATTTAATGTGTGGTAAAATCTCTTTTCAAACACTCTTCGGACGTTATCACCTGTTGAAATCATACTGCATGCCTTTGCATGGCTGTCCACTGTACGTAGGACTTCGACGGCAAGGATATTGACAAGTTTTATGTCGCGTGGCGGAAAGCTATTCGGTGTGTCCTTAATCTCCCGAAAAAGACACTGTGCCCTATTACTATGCCTTTGCCGTGATAGGCCCATTCAGGCACAGTTATACTCACGATTTGTCGAAATCAAATAAAAATGGTTGCCATGGCAACCGAAAAAGTGAAAATCAGATAATTGGAAACTCCGGTTCTATTATTTGTTATTCACTAATTTTGCATTTTCCTTTGGCCAATTTGGTGTATGACCGATGGTTTTATGCCCAAAACTGCCCATTATCGCCCTGTGTCGAACATTTGGGGGTCAGATTCAAGGCCATGTTGTGAAGCCAGTTTTCAATCTTTTCAACCGTTTTCGTCCAGGAGATGTATCTTGATAATAGAAACAATTCTGTGAAATTTGAATTTTCACTCAATATCGAGCGACAAGGTCAACGTCACAGAAAAGGTCAAAATTGAAATGTTGCAATAGATCGGTTTATATTCATGATAAATTTAGCCTGTCAATTTTGTATTTTTCTATGGTCAATTCCCAATCATTTGCTATATGACCGATGGGTGTACGATCATGATTCCCTATTATCGCCCAGGTCGAATATGTAAGGGTCATCAGCTGAAATCACTGATTCGCAATATTTCAAGTGGTAGTAATTCTAACGATATTCCATAGAATATTGAATATAAAGTATGCAGTATAAACTGAGAGAGCTTGCAAAGTTTGAGAGGTCAGTATCAAGAATTCGAGATAGAAAATTCGCAAGAACTTATATTAATGATTTTTCCTCCCATTAATTTTTTTTTTCTCTGGTCAATTCCGAAGCATTTGATATACGAACAATGGTCGTACGACCAAAATCCCCGATAATTGCCCAGGTAGAAAATGTAAGGGTCATCAATTTTAATTTTAGTAACTAAATATGAAGGGTCGAGGGTCTGTGATCTCTGATTGGCTCGTTTGTGATTGTGGTTGACAGGTGCCACCGGTTCAATCCTAGCAACACGTACTGCTATAAACTGTCCACTGACTAAACAACTATCACAGGGGTCACCATTCGAAAATTGTATTTTAGCCACAGAACAACTCCACCATTCAGATTTGAAACCAAGTGCATTCCACTACAAGGGATGTGCATTTATGGATGTGTTTTATGTCAACTACAAGCTATATTTATAATTCATTTTTATTATATGAACATTTACCTGATTGGGCGCCATGTTCAAAGGACATGCACGCATTATATAAACGGGAATGTCACACAAATATTACTACCACAGTATTACAGTTCTTATATCTTGAACACCGTCTGCCATTGATGGCGCCATTATGGTGTAGGACATGATTTTTAGTTGAGCGTTGTTTCTATTTCAAAGATGTTTCATTCAAAATGTTTCTTATCGACATCATCAAAATGTGTATTGGCGGTAATAATATTTAGTACAATAAATTTCGTTATACTGAACACAGTGTACACTATAGCCTACATATATGTAGGCATGCGTATGGGGTCAATACAGGTAATACAGATGACTTCATACATAATAAGACTCCTTAATTATGTATGTGATGGAAGATATTATTCGAATATCAGATCACGACCGAATTGTTGAGTTGTGGTTTGTATATTTTGTGGATATGATCACCTTCGATTATCGGGCGATTGGACCCACCAGTGAACCGTCTCAATCAGATGGTATGATACAGTAATTAAAGTATGAAAGACAGTAATTAACTATTATAATGAGTATTCATGACGTCACAATGGTAAAAGTTAGTTGAGGTATTCAAGGTAATGAAACTCTATTTTCAAGCATGTACGATGATTATAAGTGCTTTATTCGGCGTGTACGTTATTTGACATGCGATATAATCAGTGTTCAATTACCAGAATTGGTTGCCAAGGTAACTATTGTCGAGATACGTCCCATAGCAACCGTGGTTGCTAGGGGCCCAACGCCATGACTATTGAATTAGGTACCACAAAGCGTGAAAAAATGTGGACAAGTGCCTTTTCTGAAAACCATTCAATACTTTTAAACCTCATTTTGTGTACCAGTCCCGAGTTAAACCCTCTAGCAACCACGTTGCTATGGGCCGTTTTCTAGGTATGGTTGTCATGGTGATCAGATATATCTTATGGGTAAGGGCATATTTCCTATTATCATGTTTATATTCGTATTATTTAGCAATACTATACACGGATCATTCAGAGAGGCTTACTTGTATGATGTCATGAATATTTATTAAAATAGGTAATGAAGTTTATAATTCAAGTACCAATGTTTTAAAAACTTGACAGTAAAAAAATTGGTAGTATCTTGAGAACGGTTAAAGATATTCAGGTTCTGCAAAAGCCAACAAATTATTTTGTGCATATTCTATCATACAAAACATGATAACTTGAAATTCATTCTCACTTGAGTTAGACTTTAACATTGATTACGGAACCTGTATGCTCGATTGCATGTAATGAACTATATTGGCAATGGTTGATTGTTGTCTATGTTTTCCTGTTGCTCTCTCAACTTGTTTTGCTTTGTGAATATTTGGCTATTTAGTCACCTGACATCTTATGTGTCTCAACTGCAAACAGTGCCAATAACTAACGTAACCGACAAATGCTGACACAAACACCTTTGCTGTTTGATTGCATTTATTGCCTCATCAATCGAGTGTCACACGAGTGTCACGCCTGGTGTTCTCATGAGGGGGGGACCACGGTTAGAAGTCGGGCTGGAAGCACCAGGGAACTCCGTGTTTGGTGTCGTTAAAGCAGCAGTTGAAAGCTGCGCACATCGGCGCCCTTATCCCGGTAAAACCACAGATTGTTCTGTCGTCCTGGGCGGCTGCTCTTTGGCACTCTGGATGATAAAGGTATGGGAAACATAAATAGACATCAACATTGGACGAGCGTGTGGACTTATACATGTTTATCAAAATACACTTGGAACAAGAGTATCATTAAAAAGTTATTTTAATTAAAAAACATGCATACGATATCGCTCACGATAATATATGCACAAACAGTGTCACACTTCTGTATTAATGCTTAACGGTGATGATCAGGTTTTCAGAATTTTGCGTATGTAATCCACTGCCTTTATTGGTGCTTTAGAATGCGTATATATTTGGTGAATAAACTGAGTTTCATTTGTTTTCAAGTTTACCTGCAGAATTAGGATCCATCACTCTCGTCGCGAAAGGATCTGCAAAAAAAATTCAATGCAACGTTTTGATGCAAAATGTTTCAAAGAACAGCACAATACTAAAATTCCAACATCACATAATATAGCCTACGAAGAAATGTGAGTAGTAGAGTACCCACTTAGTGGCACGAAGCACCAAGGGACCTTCTTTATTTTCTTATCGAAACAGCATCCAGCATTCTCGCATGACGTGCGTGTCACTCTCCTACTTGTGTTTGGACAGTTGACCCGGTCTCCGGGATTTACCCCCAGACAAGTCGCATCTATGGGCGGAGAGACCGGTCAAAGGCATGAATGGTGAATCATATATACGGAAAACATATGTCATATGGATATAAACAGTTGAAGTGCCAATCCATGTTATATGTTTGTAATTGGCTAGTTTTCACATAGACAATACTGTATGCTTGCTTACCGTGCTGGCATTGGTCCCCAAACTTGCCTGGGTCACATTCTGAGGCAACATGGCGAAAGTATTGTTAAACAAATTCAATAATTTCTATCATTGTTTGCCTAGCAAGAGTATATGCAGAATGAATGGAGATGATGACATGCGTTGTGATGTGATGATGAAAATAAAATATTGCCACATATTAAACCACACATACAGGAATGCCATTTAAGAGGAATTGATGAATGGAAAACAATTATTGCAGAATAACCCCGATATTAACAGCACAAGACATTCCTCGACCATTCGATCCATACATAATAAATATGACAAACAACAACGCGGAATATACATGTGTGGATCTTTAACCACTTCTACATTGGGATTTCGATAATGCGAGAACGATAGAAAAAAACCCTTGACCAACAGGATATAAATGGGAGGCGTTCGGAATACCGGTATAGCAAGAAACACAAGAAGAAAAAATGTGGTCCTCATCTTTTGTCCACATATTGTATACCACTGGGATGAGAACACGGGTGGCTGTATTGCTGTAGATGTTTCTCCCCAGACGAGGTATCTGTGAATATTACATGTACTAAAGGCATAAGCTTATATCGGAATTCCCCGAGAACAATACAATGACGCAAACGTTACGGTTGGCGCAAACTCCTTCAGAAAGAAATATCAATATGCGGTCTACCATAAGGATGAACTAATATGTGTTCTACTCTGACTATATATGTAGGCATATACTGGTACTACATAGCAGCATTTTCAAATATTACTTACCTGGCAATGTTACTCTGCCACAAAACGATGCTCAGTTTATTCTATCCGTCCATCTCCCAACTGATACGTGTTTTATAATCTTGCATTTGCAAAAACAAAAACAAGTAAAATTTATGAGATATCACCTATGATATATTACAGATATAGCAACTATAAATCTGATGTTCATAGAGATAAGTAATATGAAAAATTATAGTTTGATTGATATGAGAATGTATTACAAATGGAAAATGGAAAAAGAATGTGATGGGTTTCCGTGAACAAACTAGAGTATGATCGATGTAAGCAATTATTTACCATTGTAGCATATCATCCGTTTTACCAATATTCATTTTAATTTATTGTGCAGAGTCTTTTTTCAATCATTCATGGGATGTGCCAAAAAAGTTACACTTGAAACGGCTCCGGTCCATGTCAAAGCGTGGAGAGAGAGACCAGAGGCTGTGAAGCATATCGATAATACTGACCTTCTCCTAACTTGAAAGGAATATCCAGATACTCACGGATATTTCCGCCGCAAAATGTCCAATTTGTACCCAAATGGCGCAACATTTGTCTTTCCGTTGCACTGTGTTGTTTCAAATATTTACACAAAAAATATATTACTGCACATTTAAAGTAAGCTTTTTACTTGATAAAAATGAAATCTTGCGTAATTTCTCCTTTTTCATCGCCCGAACATGGACGGCTGAGTACATTGAACCACATAGGAAAACAGTTCATCAAAATAATCGACTAAGAACGTGTTATGTTGCACGATGACAGAGCTGGAATTGAGTACCGAGATTTTGACGACTGTCTGGAGATGTTGGAACCATCTGTTGCTTGGGAATTTGTTGGACAAGTCATGCATCTAAGCTATCGGTTCTGAGGAAATCCAACCATCTGATAGAAATGCTGTGGGTCCTTTGTGTTGTTGAATAATATTTGATTGATTATTCGTAGTATTGAGTTGGTAGATACATGCCATAGACATTCAACTGTGAAATAACCTTAGATTTAGTTCAGATTTACCGGTAACATATTCATACGCGTGTATATGATATGCGATAATACAATACCTTAATATGGCAATATTACATCCATGAGAATTACTCCAAACAATCCCGTCTATGCGTGATCGAATTCCTAACAAAAAAGCACAATTTTGAGTAAGATTTATTCGCTATCATGTAATTTTTTTTAAATCGTATGTCAGGTTAGAGGCCCTACATTATACTTCCTGAAATCGACTATACGCGTATGCACAAGAAATTCTTCAATCTCCGGTTGGCGTGCCAAGGTCACAGTTTTTAGAGATTAGCTAGGTATGATAATGGTTATGAGCGGCCTCACAATCTACTCGTGGTGGCAAATCTGCGTCTCACGTGTCGGTTTACATTGGTTTTTCAACAGAGCTCATTGTCTGTTTGTTGTCTAATGTCACACCGTTTAGTGTTCCCCGTCGTAACGTTCATTGTCTATTGCCACACTGACTGCCCCTGATGACGCCAGCGTGGCTTTGGGGTAACTATTTGGTTGGGTTTTGTTTTCATCCCAAAAATTTTGTATTTCAGGTGAGCCATTGGCACCCTCGAAATCTACATAGGTGTAATGTATTAATGGCAGTAGGTTAACTGGAAACTTGCATTTGGAAAGGGTTTATCGTGCAATCGTTATGATGTGCTACCTATTATCTAGATTTACTATTTACTAGCTATCATTAGCATGTAATATTACTGCAATGAGAATATACATGTACTCCTAAGATTCACAGTTTTCGAATGGCTTGTGTATTTCACCCAATATATATCGAATTCTGTTCACACAATGATAATAATAAGCCGGGAGAACATGTCATAATATTTATTAGTCGCTATAACAGTTACGACCCCGAAATCTCAGCTCACGCAGCCAATGCACTTTCTTGTTCAGCACAGCGAAATACTGGGATTATTATAGGTGTAAAACGAGTATGGCGTTAGATGCTGTGACATCAAATGCAGCAGTGTTATGCAATTAATAGTGTATCTAGTATGCAGATACACGCATAAAACTTAATCTCTGTATGCACACAAAAATATATCTAATATTCTTCCGTGACGAAAAAAAAAATATCTGCGAATTTCATCGATTTACAGTAGCAAGCATCAAGTTTTCAGTTGCATCAAATACCACAAAATAACGTTACATGGATAGAAAATATCGTGTTTGCAATTTCCAAAGGAAGGAAAAATATATTAAGGCAACGATTCAAAATGATAGCACTGAAAACCAAATATTAATACATGCTGTATAATATATATACGCCAGGGTTTGCTACGGACACAAAACGTTTGCAATTTTCTCGACGTAAGATTTGACAAAAGTACAAAATTTTATATGCTCTGGCACGAGCAATGTCACATCGAGTATATGCGGTACTGAGGTGGTATGAGTTAAATTGACAAATACGCCATTATTCTCTCACCACATAGAACAATTCTACAACAATGAGATGCTCGCTATAGGGACAATATGGTGGTATTGATTCTGTCGTATATCTTGTTAAGCAATGGGAAAATACATTCAAGCACATGTATATCTCTTTCTACCAGTTTGTGGCTATCTTAGTGCAAATATACAGTAATATGCACGAGTTGAGTAGCAGTGGTACTGGATCCAAAAGCAAATACAATAAGTATGCTGACAATGTCGTATGCTTGGATATACTGGTGCAGATGAAATAAATATGCCTTTGCATGCAAACGTTAGATACCTTCTCAGTGATTGAATAACTCGCTTTCAACATCAGTAGCTTGAAGTTATGATATGCTTAGCCAATATATATGTTCACAATAGAAAACATATTCATATGTATCATACTGCCCAAAAACGTACGTATAATGTGATGGCAATTTTAGTTGACGTATTAGTTGATACATTGTTCAGTGACTAGCCACGCACAAGCAGTTCCCACTTGCGGTATTATCTATACATACTTACATAAAACACTCATTTGCCTAAATTTTTAAAACAAAACTTGTCTTATCACTACCCTATCAATTGGAACGCAAAAAACGCCGAAATCACACAGTCCACAAACACCAAATGCCAACCCATACATTCGATACTATTATTGCAAATGAATAATGGAGACTTGTATGTACAGATGCAACGATACACGTGAAGTTAAGGGAAACCCAGGTTTTCGGTGGGTATGATTGATGACATATTAACGTATAACGTTCAACACTTGGTGTTTTATGACCATGATAAAAACACCGTCCACATAACATTAACACATCTAAATGTTGTAGCGATGATGATGATATTTTTGATACTTGGACGAAGTAATATTATCCAGCAGTGCTTCCTGAATTCACAATGCAATGGCGTCATGACGTCAGCACGACGCATGTCATGTGATCATGTTTATATCACGTGGTCCGACTGCAGGTTATCCAGATTCATTTTTCAGGTTAGCTTGCAAAAACTCTTTTCGTCTCCGGGTTCGTTCACTGATGACTGCAAACAACCTGCTCAGGTCCACGTATAACTACGAGAGTACACAAAATAAAGTTAACAGAAGGTATAACCAATGCCCTAACTTGCAAAACGAGAACATGAAAATATAATTATATACGCTTGAAACATATTACGGTAAAATACATGTATAAGGGAATACACGCAATCATACTCTTCATAGCCATACGACTAATATGTAATGTTTGTGTTTATACATTCACTATTTAGCTAAGCTGTATGTTACATGCATACGATACTCATGCATTATCCATATCTGAGGAATATGATCAGCGCATGCAATATATTACATATAATCCTACACCTAATTTATTAATATATGTGTACAATATTTTGCGATACACATAACGCTAATATTTTGGCCCTGGGTACAGAAGACATAAACTGTGCAAAAATGGTTGATACCATGTATATACATAACACATATGTACAGTAATATATATATATGGTAAACGACTCCAATTACCGGGATATAATCTTGATATTGTTCGTAATTTCAGGTTTTTGTTTTGTTAGCAGATACACATATCCATGGCAACGCGCGCGCTTGCATGTCAACCAGTCCAGGCACTGCACCATTCGATAATCACGTGCCTCGATTCCGCCCCTGGAGCGAACTGGCAATTTGTCCAGGCAATAATCCAGGCGTGTGAAATGACGTCACTGAGAAACCAGCCAATCAAGGCGCTCCCTATGATGTCGTGAGGTCTGGAGTTTCCTCGGGTAAGGTGTATACAATCCAGTATATGATATTGAATAGCAGAAAAGCCATGGGGAAGAGTTTTCGTGATATTTTGTCTATTTTTCGCGCGTTGCTAACTGAGGCTTTCTCAGGCGCTTTTGGCACTGTTGGACCTCTCCTATCTCGACCGTTCTCAACGATTTGGACCTGGGAGAAAAAAAACAGATCAGTGTATTGCTATTTTTCAATTTAGGAGTTTTTTTTATAAAGTCGGAATTCTCAGTAGTAATTTTTTATGTTCGATGTGAGTTCGATAGTTCATCGAGATCGACAATTTATTGACAAACAAAAAAGAATGCATGCACATCATTATGGATTCACACATTTCGAGATATCGCATGCCCGTAAATACGTACTGAAGTGAAGTCATATTGGGCCATAAAATCAAGAGAGTAAAAAAATTATACAGCTGAGACTATACATAGTCTCAATATACGGCATTCGTTGACGCTTTTAAAACGGGAGCAAATGAAGGCACATGACACATAGCTAAACAGAATAAAACAATAAAAAAAACTTACTTTTATGCAGTCACAAAGACCACTTTCCTTCTGAAAAAGGTATGGTATTGATAAAAGTAAGACAGGAATACAAAACAGTAAAAATTGTAAATCAAGTGTGAAGAGAATAACAGAATAAATATAAATGGTATTACAAAATCATAAAGGAAATGAATGAAGAAAAAAATATAAATGTACAGAAGATTATGCAGGATTATGCAGCAATGAAAAATCATCAAGCATAGATTAAAATATTTTAACTTGAGAGTAAAAATATTTTAATTGATAAAATAGTTCTTAAAAGTCAAAATTAGATAAATCAACACAAGAATAATAAAAAAAATAAAATGATTGACTCTCTAAAAGAAAAAGAAAAGAAATTCGGTATACTTCTTGGCGAAACATGGTGCTTATGGTAGTTTCAAGCAAAGATATGACGCAGTAATGCACACTGTTATATACATCACCGTATTCGATAAGTATACCTGGTCCAACTGGTCCATACGCATGGGCGGCGGAGGTAACGCGCGCTTCGCGTTCGTCTTCGTCTGTTTCCGTCCGACGACGTTAACGACGGCGAACTCGAGTAACGACGCGAAGACGAAGACTAGACACATTGAGAACCACACGTCAATAGCTTTGATGTACGACACGCGAGGGAGAGACGAGTTGGTTCCCGAACTCTGTGTGGTCATTGTGAGTACGGTCAAGAGACCGAGCGACACCCGCGCCGGCGTCGCCTCCACGTTGATCCAGAAGGACACCCAGGATAGGATGACGATCAGGATCGTAGGAATGTAGATCTGGATCAGGAAGAAGCCTATCTCTCGACTTAACTCGAACTTGATCTCCAGACAGGGGAACGCGCCTGTTTTTATTGGAGGGTAGAGGGGAAAAATTGTATGAGTGTTCATGTAAGAATGATCATGGAATCCCGTCGACGATCTAGGTATTCTTGTTGGTGGTGTGCACAAGCCAAAATATATTATCAAAATTTTGTTTTTGAAATAGTGGTCGCTTTTTCAAAATTATGCAGATTCAGTAGGAGGGGAACGGTGAAGATTGATAGAGGGAAGATACATCAATTAGATAATCTATCAAAATGTGTAGATATATAGGGTGTATGATATGAGGCCCATACTAACGAAGATAGCAGTAGCATGCACATAATCAATTTACAATCGATTATGTAGTTAGAAAAACTGTGTTTAATTAGATAGTGACAGTGACACTTACCTCAAAATGTAAATTCCTCGCCTTCACATCCAAAACGTTATCAAAAGTGCGTATATTCAACAATATATCTATGTTAATCTTCATACAAGGTAAATCTACCAATTCTTCATTGATGGTGATGGTGAAATATTTGTAAGAGATTTACCTTACCCAAGATGGGAGACGAACACACAGACGATTCTTGGCATGATATATTACCCAAAAGTGACAAAACATGCTCGTATAGTATAACAAGATGTACATGGGGGATTTTGGAACACATGATAACGTTACTACAGGTAAGCATATCTAAACATACTTGACAATACTAAACCCATTATCAGTACAATAATAAAACCAATATTAACATAATGGTAGTATGAATAGAGGGTCAATATTGACACTATAATAGATACTATATAAGCGTTATATATCTAATATGTGTACATTCCACGTTTTTTCTTCAAATATTGGAAAGAAAGTTCTCATAATCATTCTTGAACTATATATAACATATAAGTTCATTGTTTAGTACATAACTATTATAGTCAATTGAACCATAACCCCCAGTGTGTGTATACAATAATCCGGATGAATAACGTACAATAAACAGGGCTATATTCATCTGCACAATAAAGTGGTCATACGGCTAGATATCATATTCACTGTGGGAATATCCGTAAACATTTTGTGTATCTAAACTATGTGTATTTGATTAAATATTTTTACATTAGTTACAATATAATTATGATCATGTCACCACGGCTGATATGCGATATGATTTGGTATTATGCCTCACAATAAGTATAATCCAAGTACCATCACCATTAAGCAATGGGTCCTGTGTTGAAAGACCACTCTCGGAACATAGGCGGATCCAGAGACGAGATGGGGGACTTGAAAAATTATTGAAATGTGTTCAAAACAGTGTACTTAGAGTGGTTTTGTGTGGAATTTACACTAAGCAGGCTACAAGCAACACGGAAGACGAAGAAGGCTTTGGTGATCGCCACTGGCTCGCTTCGGGTTATCCCCCGCCCCCAATTCCTGGATCCGCCCCAAGGAATAATACTATTTATGGTCTTGAATAACAGATGAATCTCAAACCAGGATCAGTAACGTAATGAATAAATGACCATTTGAGACTATTAGAGGCGGCCACTGTAGACCAGGTGGTCTTCAACACAAGATTCACTGCCAGTGTGTGTGTATACATACATATATGGAGTACAACTCAAGCAAGCAGTATATACATGGTTTACTACAGTGGAATTAAACAAACAAAATTAACCATTTTCAGTGAAATAAAGATATTCTAATTGTCATTGAGTTTCTTGTGACAATCCAATCGTGTTAAGTACATATGTGTTTCGTTCATCTCATGCAGTATATAATGACAACATGTGGATTAGGGGTATATTGAACTACGAATATATCTGAAAATATAGTAAAAAGAGCATAACGTAACTAAGATATTTCAATACACTAAATACTCAATAATTCATGCGTATACTTCGTAGAGTGAGAAATAGAAATATTAAGCGTCAAATACTAAGTCTACATTATATACCGGTAGGTTATATTTTCGTGAGTAGTTTAAATTGTTAACCTTCTCAAAAATACGGACAATATTCTAAAAAGTGCAAAAATATTCCGCTTTGCATCGCGTTCACATTTGTAATGTGAATTTGGCACTAGAATACTATGTGAAGAAACGCTCCCGTGCGATGTCATATATTTGACAATCAGCAGTGATTATTTGCTAGATATGTCTTCAATGTAAGTATCAATCTATTACCATCAATACTACTAGATTTCGATGATTCCAATAGCAAACCTAAGGTTAAACATTTTAGAATAGAAACAAAGCCCGACCACCAAGTACTTTATCTGAAGACAACTGGCGTCACCAGGGGCAGACAGTGTGTAAAATGTGGTTGTTTCTACTGTGGAATAATGTGTATACAATATAACCATTTTGGATGCATTATAACCATTTTGGAACCATTTTAAATGCAAATAGAGGCACCGTGTCAAGAGTCACCGTGTACACATGAATTTCAAGTTGTAAAATCACAAGCAACTGCCACTTATTGTTTATAAATTCAAGTGGATACTACCCTAATACTGCTATGCAGGCGTTAACTATCACAATCCTATCTAATACTGGCTAAACTGGACATCATAACGTCATCATGACGTCATCATGACATCAGAAAGTCAAGATCTTGTGGAAGTTGTTGCTGTCTGGTGAAGGCCCAGTGGTCACAAATTGAAGTGGACGTTGTTTCATAGATTCATATTCAATAGTCAACCATACCGTCCATATGTGAAATAGGATTATTTAGGAAGACATAATTGTATTCGATAACTTGATAGAATTAACAACTTTATCGCTTTCCATATAACGAACAGTTACATCACTAGCATGACAGCAACAATTTCCACTCAATCTTGCCTTCCAATGTGTTCAGGTTTTAAGGAGAAATACTTGAGTACATGCAGAAAGGGTCATAGTCTTCAATATATCCATGTGATAGGAGTAGGGAGTATAGACAGCTAATGTGTTCAAGACAGAAGAAAGTGTTTGTGGAAAGGTTACAAGATATATAGGTATATTTTGTGATAACATAACTACATAAACGATAAAATAGGTTACATACATTGAAATAATATAAGTATAGTAACACTATAAGATATATATATTCTCTAAGTTGTGTGTATATGGAAAGCGAGCAAGAGACAGTAGGGTTAAAGGACATAAGTTGTCAGGGTTAGAAGAAAGAGATATGATTGACTAATTTACAGGGGTCAGTGATATTATGTTCTAACACAATGCCACTCATTTACAACAGTATCGTCTATCGCTATCAGCATATTATACACGCATATATACATGTTTTAGGCGTGTGATGAATATACATGATTGTCCGCAATAGTTTCACATTATATGTGCAAGAGCAGTGGGTGACCCTGTATAAACTGAACGTGTAGAATTCATAGCCACAATATGATAGTGAAACAAGCACATACTCTCCACAATGACACATATACATATCTATGATTAAACTTAAGTGGTTGATTGGTTAAAGCAGTCAATGAGCCAACCAACAGGCACAATACAAATCGAATTACCTACAGTACACATTTCAGTTGGCTCCATTACCCTAAGTATTCATTGGATTGTGCATTTTTTTCAGCAGAGGTGACATGTAAAGACATAATCTTGCGAAAATTTCAAGAACACAGAATAAAAAAACAAAAAACAAAAAACAAAAAACTCATAAGCGGTTTGTACAAAACCAGGCAGGATATAAGACGTTTGCAATGCGAATAATATACAACATCGAGGTCAAAATCAAGTTCAGGGACACATTAACATTTCCTATCTCTCACTTGTTGAAACAGTTAACAACTGACATTGTAATGAACAACAACTATTCCCCGGATATGTTATCGCTATCTTATAGTGGGTACAGTCATACTCTGCCTCATACCGGTATGATGTATGTTTTAGATTCAACCCTACACCGTGAACACATGGTTATCTATTTTGCGTCCACGAGCTAGTACGTTTTCCAATGATGTTCACAAGAGTTCTTCCGAATTTTCGATTTTTCTTCCGAAAATTGTTTCAACACTGTCAGTCATACTTGTGTGTGTTCATGAGCTCATATTTTCTATGTATAGATTCTACCGTTTTCATTCCCTTGTGGGTTGATGAGTTTTTACAATATCGCCAGGACGCAAAACAGAGAATCAGATATACACGGCCTAATTCTCAATCACATTAGGCCATTGTGTTATGAATGACCAAAGCCTAACCTACATACTCTGACAGCATCATGTGCAACAAATATCCTTACGTAGGCGTCTCGACGCGTTCGGACAAGATTGAAACATTTCAAACTTGTCGAAGGTTTCCATTCTCCGTTCATCTTGACTGATTGTTCCTGGTGATCAATGGATCGTCTCTAGTGATCGATCGATCTGTTCTGATGATCAATTGATTAGCCGAGTGAAGTAGGTTTATCTCCAGGAAGTGTGTATACGATCCAGTATATTATAGCGAAGAGTAGGAACGCCATCGGAAATATTTTCCGTGAGAATTTGTCGATTTTCCTTGCTCGGGACTTTCCGTCGGCGACTTCGGGTGTTTTCGGCGGAGCAGGTGGCGGTAACTTCTTGACAGGCGTTTTGTTGACGGAAGGTTGGCGACGATGGTCGAGTGGGAAAGAGGGGGATGTAAAATAGATGCAATGCAGTAATACCCACTGTGTGTTGAATTTCAAGGGAAAAGCTCAATATTCTAGCAATTGCAGTCGTTGCATTACCAGCTTAAATAACTACGTAAACTTTAAAGCTCTGCGCGCGCATTTGTCAGGTGTATCGAGAGTAATACAAATTTAAATCGAGTTCGAGAGTAACGCACGTCCAACAGCAAAGGTACTGACTACATCATGATGACTTAACTATATCTTGACGACATTATGACGACAATCAACAAAACTACGTGATGACACATGGCTCACTACACAATAGCTAAATGCACGGTTTGGGATACGATGGCGTTATGATAGCTAAATCATAAATCTGTGAAGATCATTGTTAGTTATTCAAACATTTATCGAACCATGCGTACATGTAGTAGTTTCTGGTATTATATATTTCTGAAATTCTGTGTTAGTACCATCATTCCTGCCTCTTCTTCGTTTCTAGTGTCACTCTGAGAGGGTTATTCGTGCAAATAACAGCTGAATTTGACACAATCCCCAAGAACGTATGCAATTTGATCAAGCTAGAGCCAATTCTTAGCAAAATAATGCTTTATTAATTTCGATCCTTATTGAATATTACTTAAGATTTATGGGTAGATCTATATACCACTGGTGTTCTGCTCCGGCAAGCAGGATTTTGTATCCAATTTGTGGCATAATATGTCCGTATATAAATGGCAAAGGTTCTGTTTGCAAATTACTAAGTTTTGTTTGCAAATTACATGCAGCCAAAAATGTTGCTCATTTTTTGCAATTTTCATGTATCGCCTATTTTACATTAATAGCCAATATCACCGCATTATAGGATACATTAACCATATAATACATCGTCCATAGTTTTGCAATAGATAGGTAAATTTTTAAGCGGATGAACAAATGCAATATGTCGGTTAGTAAATGATCAGGTAATAGAACACCAGGGGTACAGTTATAGAATCTAGGTGTAAATGCACTCATACAGGTCAATATTTATCTTCTTAATGACTATATCTTTTATATACCTAAAAACAATTCAGATCTTTGACAAGGTTTTTTCTTTTCAGTGCGATATAATACGTGAAAATTTCAGGTAGATTTACATGATGATATTTCCAGTAAATATTCCGCTTCTTGATGGTCATAACTTAATATGTGCTGATTATGGAGATGTGCGTGCACAAGCTTTGCTTTCATACCCCGTACATGTATTAAAATTATGACAATTGTTACTAATTGCATTTGCACCTGGAGTACATTTTCCGACATGCAGACGTTAGAAATCTGATGACGTTAAAAATCCTAGGTTTAGTTTCAAAGTGTGAAATATATTTTATACTTGAAAAATCATCATGTGTGTTTTCCGTTTAACCCTGACTAGGGATAAATTTAAATAACACGACTTCCAACTGTTGACGATATTTATGACATGGCGTAATTTCATCAACTGTCGTGTTTCAAAACTGAGACCTATTACGACTGGGCACGTTAGTTTCGAATGATGCAAAGCAGGCAACGCAAAGAATCATATTGTCATTCTGAAAGACCCCGGATGTTAGTGGCGCCATGCAGCGGAACCAACCCACCTACAAGCGTTAGAAGAATTTGACCCTAACACAGCACCAGAGAGGGGTGATATAGCACAGAGATCACACAGCAATGTATATATACATAATTGTACAAAGCAAAGATAGATTCAGCACTTGAGTAACAAGACGGACCGGGTGGGAAGCAATATGGAACGGAATAGGTGACATAACGTAACTTACGTTGCGACCGTAAATATCCCTCTGAAACCCAAGAACCAATACTTTAACTTTTTCATGATTTTCTCGGAATTTTTCACGCTAAACATAATGAATAGCTCCCAAATGTTGGGATCTTTTTACGACGACAATATACTTTTGAAGTCGACATCACTAAAAATCCCCGTTTCAAAGATGGCGTACATTGACAGCGGATTTAATATAGATTTACGTGTGTAATACGATACCTACCTACTGTCAGTGTATAATTAGATAAAGTTTGTCCTTGTATGTCACGTTCAATAAGTTGAGTGATATAACAGGTAATACTTTCATTTTTCGTACATTTATGGTACTGATATCATGAGCCTACACGCACTGAACTATTCAGCAATTTGAGGTAAATATGCCCATTAATTCCTGGCATTTGTTCAGGTGATAATATATCGGATGCTGCCATGATTTGTAATTTTAGCCATTCGTTTTATTCAGCATATCAGCAATTCAGCATATCGTTATACGGAAAAAATCGAAAAAACAAACCTCCCTCTGTCTCTAATTAGATATGCAGATTCCTGGCGACAGGCGTATTATGTGAAATAGCATCCAATATAATGGGATGCATCCAATATCCATGTTGTATTTCACTTCTAGTTGGCTAATTATATGGGAATATCCATGTATCACATAACAATATTGAATGACGAGACAGAGCGTTACTACACCGCCATCATATCAAACTACAAACTCCAGCAATATTGTAATATCAGTCTGAGAAGTGGGTAAGCTGAACGGGGAATTTTCATTCTGTGATATCTCTTATATTCGCCAGGGGATAATCAACTCGCTAGGGGTGCGAAATGTCAGCGACTATATCGGTCATCGTCCCCAATAACCAACGCCAAAGACGGGATTATCTTCAATCGAAGTTCATTATGTCAGATTTACAATTCCAAACGCTGATTTGAATGGCGTTCTAGCCAAATCCGATAAACCATTATGGCTATATGTCTTAGGACTTATATCCAACGGGAGTTTCCTCAACTATACTGAGATGGTACTTTGCAGGGAAAATGTCCAGCGGACAACATAGAGAAAAGTGCAGAGAGAGAGTTTGGAATAATCTTCGCCGAATGATATCGAAAAGGTTCTCCACAGCCGATGGGCGGCTTCAGTTGCCTAAAAAGGTCACACCGCAGCGAATCAGCGACGCTTGGAGTGAGTCTTATGTCGCAGGGTCTATCTTGAGTGAAACTAATTCTGGACGTCCAACCAAAATGTTTATCTTTCGAATTTATCAGATTTATTGGATATTTTAATTATGTATTACTGGGCTTCAATTCATACTAGATACTGATCCTACTTAGGCACATATATAATTGGTAATTAAGATGACATCATATTAAAACATTATCAGCAAGTTCAGCAAACGTAGGCCTACGTAGGACTAATGAACGGTATTTTGGGGAAATTTACGGCCAAAATGAACTATCCCAGATATTTCTGGAACATTATGCGCCTGTTACGGACACGAAATTTTTTTCTTCTCTTTTTTGCTGTTTATACTGAGCTTCTTTGTTATAACACCAACTACACTAACATTTATTATATATATAATAATATATATTAAATGCAGCCTAATTTTGACATATACGTTCTACCAGATAAAATAAAAGCCACCAAGAAGTCCACCCCAGCTACGGACATCCAGCCCTGATATATACCTGGCCCAGTGGAATGGCCTGCTCCAGATCCCGCTGTCGCCCCTGTGCTGGTGGAGGTGGTGGCGGCGGTGCAGGGCTCGATCGCTGGGACGTCGCCTTGCTCTGTCGTCGACTGACGACGTTCACCAGCGCAAACTCGAGCAAGGAAGCGAACACAAAGACCAGACACACTGAGAACCAGATGTCAATCGCTTTGGAATAGGAGACTTTCGGCAGCGACTGGTTTGCCCCCGAGCTCTGGGTCGTCATGGTGAGGACAGTCACGAGTCCGAGGGACACCCTAGCCGGAATCGCCTCGACGTTGATCCAAAACGATACCCATGACAGGATGACGATTAGCAATGTCGGAATGTAGATTTGGATCAAGAAGAACCCTATTTGCCGATCGAGGATAAACTGGATCTCGAGGCAGGGGAAGGCCCCTGATTGGCAGTGGTCAGATTGGGCGGTCAGTTGGAGGAAGCGGGGGGAGAGTCGATGTTTGTTTTTCGTAGGGGGGGTTCGGGAGGTGAGGAGGAAGTGGAAAATAGAAGAGAACAAAAGAAAATTCTTTTCAAAATAACGTCTCTAAAATTCCTCATTGTGAAAACGTTTATGCAGCGATTTAAGGATCCCGTTGGTTATTGTACAGTTGTGTGTTTTATGCGTGTGGTTTTGAGGGTGGGGTCTGTTCAAGAAGCGGTAAGCGAATGCCAACAAAAAAAAACGTCAAATGAAAAGGCGGGGTATAAGCAAAGCTAGTGCACATACTGGGGTTATATATACCCTGAACTACGGTCGTGGGATATATATTATCATGCATCTTGGCTTATACCCTAACAATACAGTCACACCAAATCACCAACTGAAAGTACATGTTATATTGTAATGTGTGTTATTGAGGGTTCAATCGAGAGAAATGAATGACCAGATATATGTACGAAAAGTTCCCATTTAATAGTACACAATTTACAATGCATCAAAGAGATGAGTACATGAGTCTTGCGAACTGAAATACATGGCACTTATATATCATACGTGATTATTACAAAAGTTATGTGATCTTATACACCTCGAATGTGACACCTAATGCACAAAATATGCACAGAATAGGAAACAAAAATAAACTGTAAAATTGGAAATGATTCAGTTGGTTAACCGTACTGGCCAAAAAAAAATGTTACAACTCCTAAAACAAAAGTCCTAGCAAATTGGGAACTAGTTCAGCTCACCAAGGGTGGTTATTAGACTGATAACATTAAACCAAACCTGCCACAGACATAACTTGTTCCTACTTTGGCAACTGTGCATCCACAGGGACGAGTTATTGTACAAATACCATTTTGTACATTGAGTATATTCAGTACTGATCGAAATTTGGAGCATACATTAACATATGGGTGAAATATACAGGAATGTACAAGAGCAATAGCAAACACTTGTTTCTGACTACACCATGGCTTCAACAGGCGGCTATACTTTGTATATCACACAACAATCCTTCGTATAGACTCGTCCTCACTACTAGCAGATAGCAGAGAAGTTTTACACGTGTCTATCGACCACAGGGACTTCTGCTATATATTATCGTATAAGCTTATATACACATACATCCGGGTATGTAAAAGCATCATAGCACGACTCACGCGAGGTCTCACGTGCGAGACTGGATAATTATATTAGAACATACAAAAATGTGGTTTCACGTCACGAGCTGTAACAGAAATAATATTTACAATGACGAGCACAGAGGACGTACCCCATTAAGAGCACAAGGTGTGTGTGACGGTATTGGCTGCAGAATATATATGTACAAACTCGCGAACAGGTAAATAACTGATTATATGTAGATACAAATGAGGTTTTCTTAGCCTTGACTAAAAATGAAATGTCTACACGTATCAAACATATTTACAAAGAATTCTAAAGGTTATATGGATATATAATAGTAGACTTTGTTTGAACGTGGATATCAACCGATACGATCACGTAGAAGAAAGAAAGTTTTCTTTCACTTATCGGGAAGACGCTTAAAGTTGTAAGTGATAAATATTTAGACACTCAAAGTTATGGAACAAAATGCTCTAACTGAAAAAAAAATTCTCACATTAATTATGAAACAACAACATTATTGCAGTGTCTGTATATGCTATCAAATACTTCTGAAATGTTTGACTGCCGAGTAAACATGTGATATGTTCGTTCTATCAATGTTCAATGGTGCCTAAGAACTTGAAATTCACTTTCTTTCAGGTGTTGCAGAGTGGATTACCAAAAATCAAAAACAAAATTCAGCACTGAGAATCTGTGCAGTACACATAACGGTTGGCAAAACATAGACAAGTATTGCATAACTTGAGCAGCTTTTCTTCCGACGGGACTGCAGGATAGCTGACACACTGATTATGATATGCACAAATTGAGTCTCATCTCTCAACGTGAACTTATTGGGGTTTTTTCTGGTTTCGCAAAGAGTCTGGGTCACTCAGGGTTGTGGTTTGGATCACACTCGAGTCACATCAGAGGCAACACACGGCGCAGATGGGTGTAACACAATGGGATATCCTGAGATGTCGAAGTCCAAACGACAATCAAATCTGGCTGGTCGAGGTGGACTTTTGGAACCCACACCGCCCGATGGTGCTGTCAGCGCTGGCGACTAGTCTATAAGATAATGAGGCGCGCAAGCATTGTCGACCAGTTACAAGTTCCTAGATGTATAATATATCCATAGATGCTTACGATTCACGCAAACTGTTTTGAAATGGTTGATCACACTGAAATTTGGCACAGTTTTCTGTACGAATTCCTCGCTGGGATCAACACACGAGAATCATGTGATATCTGTTTGACGTATTCGCGAACGTCCCAGGGCCAAGTCTTATACTAGAAAAGTTACTATCCCGTTTCTCGGGGAGTTCACAGTCTTTCACTCCATCCTGCCCAGCAGTCCCTCCTGTATGGCCGAGGTGCTAGGATCTATCCCCGGTGACGAACGGCTTCCAGTACAACGTCTAACCGAGAGATTCAGGGTCGTCGTCGGGGAGGGTGTAGATGATCCAGTAGACGATGTTGAAGAGGAGGAATGCCATAGGGAAGGCTTTCCGCGAGACCTTGTCGATCTGCCGGGCTTTGCTCTTGCCTTCCACGTCTGGGCGGAGGAGGGTGCTGGTTGCCCGTCGCTCGCGGCCGTTCTCAACTACGTTGCTCTACAAGATCAAACACAGGGAAAACTCTGCAAGGATCTGGTCGTGCGGATGGGGAGATGGACAAGTATATGTACAGCTTTTTTTCAGTTTTACAGTCTTGGCCCCTGAATTACTCATGTAGTGGTTGAGAGACGAGCTAAGATACCAGTGACCTTAGGTTGTTTTGTACTAGTATATACTGTTAATTGTATTTTTTACTGCGGTTTGTACTTACACATTACATCAGATTCTGATACTGGAAGTGTGTATAGAATCCAGTACACCATTGAGAATAAGATTAAGGCAATTGGGAACAATTTTCGTGATATTTTGTCTATCTTATTAGCTCTCATTCTTCCCTCGTACTCGGCATAGCGTGCTGTCGAGTCCTTGAGCCTTTCCAGACCATTTTCCAGTGTATTTATCTGCAATGATATTCGATCATTTTCGATCCTAAAGTCCCCTCACAGTTATGGAACTAGGGGCTGACCGTCGCTTGCTTCTGGCCATCTCACCCCCACAGAAACATGACCTGAATACTTGACTCGATTGCCAATTGTCATCTTATGGTCATATCCGAGAATTACTTGTATTATTATGTTAGTATTTTGGAGGAAGTTGGTCGTGGAATGGCACATTGTTAATTGAAACAAAATGATCGAGATTGTTCTAATCCGGTCATGCTTGTGTACAGAGCTAAGACCAAAATGTTATACAGCAAAAAAGGTGCCACTTACCGGCTTGGACGCTCCACGACGAACCGCAGAATTTACGTGTGAAGTCAATACACACTACAGTCTACATTTTACCAACATCACTTTGTTCAGCCAATCACAAGTTAGCTATTTAGCAGTTCACGTATTCTACGTTCCGAGCGTATAGTCAGGCATAGAGGAGGAACTGTGAGGGTAACACGGTAGATTTTGCAGTTAGGTTCAGAAGAAAAAGCAGCACTTTTGTTGACTTAAGTGTAGATAAAACAGGTGACCGAAAGGAAATGCTAGCGTGCAGAGGAGTGCACAACCTTAAAATGCTTATCAAACAGTTAGGAGCAAACAATAGAGAACGATCGAAAGTATAAACTGGTTATAGATTCCCATCACTGTATCAACGCAAAGGACAGCGATGTTTGCGAAACTGCCAGGCATTTGTTCTATAGTTGTTTATATTTGCAAATGTTAATTGATTGCGGGACGGCGAAGTTCTACATTGTACAGTTAGTATCGAAGCTGCATTCGTCAGTTCGTTTTTTCTCATTTGAGATTAGTTGATGAAAAATATGAGGCCAAAGTATTTGCTGCCCAAGATAATCTAGCATGCTATACCAGTATTTATAAGTCCAATATTATGTGTTATTCCAAACCGTGCCTTGATTAGATGCATAGGCCATACCATATATATACGTGGCGAACGGTATAACTTCTCTCTTTAGTATTAGACTAAACAGTTCCATAACTTACGTTAAAACAGCCCAAGAGACCCGAAGAATCTCTTTTCTGAAAAAGTGAGAATGCTGAAATTTCAGTTTGTGTTCAAATATGAGAGGAAAGCATAATATTTGATACTAGTTAAGCTAAGAACTAGGTTAGATTTTATCAGTAACGACGAGGTTGTGTGTGACCGAAAATTGCCCCGAAAGACATAGTTGGTGCGTGGTAATATTTCTACTAGAATGCAGCGAACTACGCTACCACTGAAGGAGTACAGTACTCTTTGAAGGCAAATTTTACCACAAACTTGAGATGTTCCATTTTCCTCGCATTACCTGCTCGAGACACCCTCGAACGGCGATGATCTGAGCTTGCCTACTACGCAACTATCCCAAACTATGACCTTAATTCGGGCACATGTCTATACCTGCTCTAAGGGGAAAGCTTCTTGCTGTTGGAACCTATTCTGTGGAGGAGGGGCGCTTCTCTTTGGGAGCTGTTTTGCCTGTTTTCGGCCAACGACGTTGACGACCGCGAATTCAAGCAGAGAAGCGAACACGAAGACTAAACACATGGAGAACCAGACGTCGATAGCTTTGACGTACGACACACGTGGTAGGCTGGACCGCACGCCAGCGCTCTGCGTGGTCATCGTGAGAACTGTAAGCAGCCCTAGCGACACGCGAGCAGGGGTCGCTTCCACGTTAATCCAGAAGGAAACCCATGACAATATAACGATCAGCATTGTGGGCATGTAAATCTGGATCAGGAAAAACCCGATGTCTCTTTGTAACACGAATTGTATTTCCAGACAGGGGAAAGCGCCTGTCCGCGTGCAGGTTTTTGGGGGGAGGGTGGCGGGGGAGGAAAGAGGGAAAGAGAAAGAAACCAAACATGGATTACCACTTAAATATGTATTGTCAAAATAAAAAATGCATGTCAAAACAAGAAAATGAGAACACAGTTTTGCCATGTAGGTGGGTTGTGTAGGCACGTGTGTGCGGAGTATGTACATGTACTGTGAACGTTCAATAGCGTGTCGTGTGTTTTACAACCGTACAATAACCAATTCCGGGAATTTTGCCTTTGTAAGGCTGTCAAATTGTCCCTTAGGACAGTGGGATTTTCATGGTCGTGGCTTATTTTTCGGGGTGGTCGCTTTGGTCTAAGAAACTGAATTAATTCTAGGAACTAAAACTAAAAATCCACAAATCACAAACGCAAACTTGAAGTGCATAATTGTTAACTATTATATTACAGATATAGTTGGAAATCATGAGTAGAAATAAAAATGATACTAATAAACCAGACACAAAGTCTGGCAAAAACAACGCATCAAACAAAACATAACATGAACAGTAGATAATCGCCAAATTGTTAAGGACAAATGTTTCGTCAATTATTACGCATGCGCAGCAGCAATATGTATTACATCATCATTTGTTACGTTATGTGTCGAGAGAAAATAGTATCTGGTTATCAAGATTATGAGCTGAAATCGAGCGAGATCTGTACATCGGGGAGTAGTCTCGTTCCCTGTATTAAAAAATACCACATCAGGTGTGGTATAAAGCCTCGTTCGAAAGTTCTCACAGACAGGTATAGTTCATAATTGGTTTGAAATTCACCAGCCAAGCAAACAATGAAGTGAACTTAATTAAAAAAAACATACATTGTATAAAGTGACTCCTTTAGCAAAGTGCGGAATAGTCGTAAAGCTTTGAGTGCATTGAAGGCACAGATAGATTCACAAAAAGTTTCACCTCTGAGACAGAAACACGCCACGAGGAGAACAGGAGAAAAGTTTTTACATCAGAAGTACACATGTCTGGGGTATAGCCACAGGAAGGACATAGAAGCCAGAGTTTTGACAGATTTAAGCGAACACGGAAGCGACAGACCGCGGAATAGTCGTGACCGTGAGCACGCGAAGGTGCATAAAATATTGCTGCAATGAAATATGATGAAACTTTCATCGAGTGTGACAGAAGTGGCACCTTTCAAAACTTAAGCTTTGCTCAGTTGGTGTCAGCAGAAGCCGACACCAATGGTGTCAGCAGAAGCCGACACCAATGAAAATTTCGTGACGAAACCAAAATCGCCCCCAGATGGTGCAAAACTATGAGAGGACTTTCAGGACCGTCAGCAACATCATCATCAACAAGTTAATGAACATGAAAATTAGTTCAAACTTAGTCAAAATATCATCAATGTCCTTCGATGAATATGTAGAGTAAGTACTGGATAGATTGCATGTCTGCTCTTAATCGAAAGAAAAGTGCGATTGGAAAGATTTCATTGAAATAAACACACCAGCAGCCAATATCAACAGAACGACTAGATAGATCACCAAGACACAGATCGATACACATCATCAATTCATCAAAATTATCATTATTGTAATCGTTACGTTACGTTACGTTACGTTAAGTGTGGTCATTCTCAAGATTGTTGGCTGCTGACATTCAACTTCCAGAACAAATCTACCGCGCGCGATAGACACATTTATAAATATGGCACTTGTCTCCAAACAAATAAACACACATATCAGAACAAAGATCGCTGCATCTGTGCAAATAGATACAGACCCGAAATCAGTGTCGATTATCGCATGGGCTGACTGGAAATCTGCTGGATTTATCTTTGAAAGAAAATTTGTTTCTTGTTTTGAATGGCTCTACCTGGTCTGAGATGCCCGGATGTCGCAGCTGGAACTGTTGGATGGCCGGTTGAGCTTGTCGTGACGGTTTCATGCGCACACCTTTCCGCGATATGACGTTAACTACGGCGAACTCCAATAACGCCGCGAACACAAAGACGAGACACGTTGACATCCAGACGTCTATAGCTTTGACGTAAGAGACGCGAGGGAGAGTGCTATTAGCCCCCGTACTCATCGTTGTCATTGTTAATACTGTCAGTAATCCGAGTGATACCCTGGCCGGGATAGCATCAACATTTATCCAAAACGACACCCAGGATAGGATGACGATTAATATGGTAGGCACATATACTTGTATAAGGAAGAATCCGATGTCCCTTTGAAGTATGAAGGAGATTTGTAGGCATGGGAAGGCACCTGGCAACCACAGTTTTGATGACGTCACAGGAACGTGCGTGGAACGTCACGTGGCGGCATTTGA
The DNA here is from genome assembly GCA_949152475.1 of Terebella lapidaria. Classification (NCBI taxonomy): domain Eukaryota; kingdom Metazoa; phylum Annelida; class Polychaeta; order Terebellida; family Terebellidae; genus Terebella; species Terebella lapidaria. The sequence continues at coordinate 3,989,301 of OX424569.1, forward strand.
ATTTGAGCATGCGCGAGCAAAATCCATGTTTAAGGTAGACGCGTTCGTCAAATAGAACACGTCGCGCATTTCAGAAACAGCCAATCAGCAGTAAACACGTTTCAAGGGAGAAAAATACAGAACATATATGAATACTGACAGTAACATAAAAAGTAAAAGTAACTCTAGGCGATCAGTGCGCGTGTAATTGTGCATAAATTTTGACGAAAAAAGTACGAAAAATATTTGCAATCACTCCGTGTATTAAAATACGATAGATAAAATATGGAAAAGTACAGAAAATCATGAAAAAAAATCTATCATATTTAAATCTAACTCGGAATTTTGAGCCGGAACATTTTTACTTGTGCACAATTATCTGTCACTGAGTCATTCATGTTTGAACTTCGTACATCAATTATTGCCAAAGGACATGAGGTTTTGACAAGTGCATCAAAAACTGCAGAGTTTTAGTAATTTTTTGTTCTCAAATACTAAAATCTTTTGAATAACAATTGCCATTTTGAAATATGGTCTATGCATTAAAACAACTCCGCAGCTGTTATTGTTGCACTTGAGTATATCACTACATTAATATATGTAAAGCTCCGATATCGTGGCTTACATATTTCGTGTATATGTACAAATATAAGTAAATAGATAAATACATTTCGATACGTCTCTACGTTAAGTAAATTTGCTAGGTAGCTTGATACAAGCCGTTCGAATGTAAAAACGTTAATACTAGGACACCTACGCTACAGTACATATAATGCTAAATTGCCAAAATATATCAAAACACACCTTGGGGATTATCAACGGAATATTTCTAAACAATAACATAATCATTCGTCCAATATTTTGGTGTGTTCATGCCTCTTGTTAAATACTGGTGGAGTTAACTGTAATACACATCGTGGATTCTAAAACGACAAAATTCCATTAGGCAATGCGGCAAAATATACCGTAACGGGACAAAGGAAATACACACATTAATTTCGTGTTGGTTTCTGGGATTTTTCTGGAGGTATGGAATCTGTATTCTTTGCTTGGAATGCCTCATGCAGTGAGTTAGGGAGAATTTAGTCGACGTTCGTTTTCAAATGTGTTTTGTTACTTTTCTAGTTCCAGACACGATGATTTCTAAATGAGGTTAATATGAAAAGCGACCACCATTCCAATATTCGTGTACAATTTTACGAACCAAATGGCATTTACGTTTCCACGTTAGTAAATTTGGCAAGTGTATAAGCTTTCTTAAACCTTTTAACCATTATTACTTAAAATGGCAACACCATTAGTTGCCGTCAAATGCATTATGACATTTAAACATAGCAATATATATCATCTAGTCTGCATGCATTTAAACACATTAGTTACTGAAATGTGTGCATTATCATCAAAGTTACACTGTAAACGGTGACATCGTTAAAATGTCAGTCGAATAGGCCATGGCGTCCATTAAATGTAATACGCTATTGGTTGAGAGGGCAATAACATCGAATAATGCACCTTTTAAAGAACCGATAATGCGAATAAAACTATTAATAATTTAAAATCAGCACCTGCGGTATAGTTCTGCGAGCAGTCGTACAATATCTCATCCTTCAGAGTGAACTGCGGTAGCTGTACATTGGGATCAATATCCACAGGAGATGGTAACCAAGCAAAATACATCGTATCCATGGTATATCCAACTGGAACAGACCAATCACAAGTCAGATACGTCAATGCTAGTGCAACGGGGCAGTTAGTAAGATGATCACCAGTGATGATAACACAGACGTTTACACGGAATGAGGCATCATTTATCGTTCATCGAATTCATCAAGTATATTCTACACCATTTGCATGCCAAAGAGTGGGCAGTTAAAATCGCTTGTTTTCCACAAGTAAATTTAAGTTGTGGTGAATTAAACTCAGTTTACGGACTTTCACTCATGAATATGCATCGCCGTCTACTCACAACTTTCGAACATCATTGGACAATGTTGCGTGTCCAGAGGGTATTTGTGCAGCTTCATTGGACACGAGAGTGTGGCTGATATTCTGTTAGGAGAACAAATTGTGAGATTTACAAGATGAATATCACTCATTCCATAGTGAATTTAAACTGTATTTATTTTACAACAATCTATGAACAAGTTATTCGATAGTAATAACTTTTAACAAAGTTCAACGCTCACATATTCATTGATGTGTTTCAAGAAACAGAAACGAAGAAGAACATTTAACTGATAGTGCAAAAATGAATAATTGGAAATGTGCTTCGAAAAATTTAAACGAGAAAAGAAATACATCTTGACTTTTTGAATACATATATGTTTTGAAGTATTGCAAGTCGAATGAGATTAAGGCCATAAAGTCGCTTATATACAGCCATAGGTCAATTGAAATACATGTAATTATGTGTCAAGGTTAAAGTCGAAATTAGTTAGGTAAGCAGTGTGTTTGATGCAAGCATTAATTGGTTGATAAAGGTTAGTTTGTTAAGCTCAAACACTCGATATTAAGGTTAAGGTGGGGACAATAAGCTAATGGTTACACAAAAGAAATCCCAATATTGTATAGATCTAGTCTTGAAGGAACTTCCACATGTTTTTCACCGAAGAGCCGTCGGGGTTTCACAATAACAGTCAATCAAGACGTAATGAAAAATATGATGTCCAAGTCCATGGAATTACAGTCAGTGTGTTGTCCGCCAAGAAAATGTGAATATAAACTCCATAAAATACTAATGACAACGACAACATTAACAGAAGTTGGACTACCGTCTATTCTACGTACCGCCCAAATACGACCACATAATTGTCTCAAAACAAAACTTAAAAGTAACGTCGAGAAAACTAAACCCAGACAAACAACCTATATACACACTTTTACGATTCCATGATCGTGTAAAATTGCAAAGACAAAGCTGCTGGATACTCACTTAGTGGCATACCACAAATGTCCACTCGAGTTAAGCGTCATCAGCCGGTTTTTGACGGTGACGATATGGAAATGTGCACCTTTTTCGTTCCTGAAGAACGTATCTGGAACCCACAGTTTGTCCCAGCTCCCCTCGCCTAAACGAATCTTCGTGACGCCGTTGGACAGGGGCTCGAAGCCCAGTCGGCTGTCCTGCCAGGCCTGGCGCAGGTACATACTCACCATGTAGTCCTGGGGCCATCGAGGTAGTTTTTCACGGGTCAAAGTTCGTTTTGGTGTTGTTGTGTTTTAGGTTTTTATGATTGGCGGGTGGGTGTCGGGGGTGGAAAAAAGAAACGAATGAACACATGATTAGTGTGTTAGTAATACGTTTGTAGGTGAAAACGCTGAAAACAAAAAACTAGAACTGTAGGGTCAGAACGACCTGAATTCCTAAGCTGTCAGAATCAATCCACCAGATCTACACGAACTAACCTCACACCATAGTTTCCACAACAAAAGCGAGCCATTCATGGGACTATGGACGAAACGAAGACCTGTCAAATCTGAACCTTTATCTACTCTTAGCGAAAAAGCTCATCACCAGTCTGTTGTACCCGTTCGTCATAACACGACAACCATGATCCATGTGTTACCTCAACGGTTAGTATAAGTACCGATGAGAACATGCGCTGAACACCCTTCTGGAGCACCCCAGTTAGTGGGTTAGTGTCAAATGCATACGTAACAGAAAGCAGCAGATGAACCAAACTTCTCTGTTAATATCGGCGGTTTCCAATTAGGAGGACAAAGCAGACACGATGTGTTAGAAGTTTATGGTTGGCATGAGCGAAGATGGAAGCGTACACAGGCAGTGCTGCCATCTAGCTAGTAAGTTAGACAACTCAAGAGGCTCTCACCCCAGGGACTACTTACTTTGTGACATACCACAGGTCACCAGAGTAAGTTAAAGTCAGCATTCGATTCGGAACGCTGACTAGGTGGAAGTGTGCAGTTTTCTCATTTCGGAAGAACAAATCTGGCACCCAAATATCGTTCCACCGTTTCCCACCAGCGAGACTTATCTTCGTCACGTTTCCCATGCCAGGAATGTCGGTCGGCCGAAACCGCAGCCTTGGGTCATTCCAGGCTTGGCGCAGGTAGAAACTTATTGCATACTCCTGGTCGTAAACGACAAAGGGCATAGATGGTAGTAAAGTTGTGTCTATGGCCATGTTCAATAAGCTAAGGAGCCGGGCATGTAGGGACAGGAATTGCTGTACATGTCAGTTTTGTCATGTATACGCAGATGAAACTAATGAACCAAATAGTTGTGTATTACGGAAATGAGTATACACTTGACGTAGAGAGGTACCGTCAAAATACCGGATACTGAATGCAATATTTTGCTGGTTGGAAGAATATTCGTCATTGTCCCGCACACTTGGTAGGGATTAATACGGCTAATTTGCGAATGATTAATTGCTTACAAGGTAATCGTAATTTCCTAGTCGCTGGAATGATTATGCAGCAACATGTTGCCAGGTTATACGGCCGTAATTTATTACCCGAAGGAATGCAACAGCGGATGAATAAATCCGGCCAGAATAATTCGATACATAGCACGTTTCTCAGCGTTCTCAGTTCTTCAAGAGGTAATACCCTCGTCTTCTGGAAAAATCTGGCATTCATTATGCATTCTACCCTGACAGATTTAGCAGCACGTTGGAAGAACTATTGCTACACCTCACCTCATCCTCCTTAACGTGCTAACACCGTGCTAACAATTAGCCCAGCTGGCACAAGGTTTAAAACCAGCTCGGAAATATTACATGTCCTATCCAAATCATCAGACAATAGAACATAGCAGGTGTTGAAAGGCGGATAAATCCTTTCTCTTGAGCGATTCAACACTCACAAATGCAGTCAGTTTTACAAGAAACAACGCTCAAGCCAGAGTGTCGTTGATGGTATGAGCATTTTTCGTGGTATAAGAATATCTATGTCGAATAAAAATTCGAACAAAAAAAAATATATATATATGAGCAGGAACCCGTAAGAGAATATCTCATGGTTGTCTGATATAAGAAAATCTGTATTTCTCTATCGTGGGGATATTTTGAAAGAGTTGTTATCACACGATTCCAGAGAGTTCATAAGAATATGCGAATATGTGATATGAATTGAATGCCTCACAAACTGGATCTTGTAGTCTAGAGAAGCTCGGTCCACACATATCATAACGGCACAGTGTGATCACTGTTCTGTGGAGGTACGAATAAATCTGAACATTTTCAAGCATGATATTGCCTTGATAATTTGGATTCAGCTCGACATACCTTTGGATGTACATGTAAATTGAAGACAAAAACTCAATAAGTACTCATTACAGATGGAACTTACCATAGTCTGTTCACTGATCGAATAAAAACTGTTGACATAGATCCCAAGCTCGACTTTTGTAGGTTTATCTGAAAAGCACAAACAATTAATTATACATAGGTTCACAAACTATCTAACACGAAAGAAAATCCAGACAAATGCTTACAATTACAAGCATAAATATTTGTGAATGATAGTATTTAAATCTGATAATATGAAATAACAGCACTTAACGTGAGATTTTTAATCCAAAATTTCGCTGAAAATAGTTTAATAACAAATGGACTCATGTTATATTGCTGGGACATTCATTATTTCACCTACTTCAGCTAATGTTGCGGATAAGCCGAATACTAGTTTAGTGTTACAGCTGGGGATAAAACTATTTCAAGACGTTACAAGCTTAGTACATGTGTTCACACCTTGTTTCTCGCTACGATTAAAAAGCAGTTAACAGAGGGTATGCAAGGTTTTCGCCTTTCATTTGCATTCAGCGCAATTATGTTATAGTGCGCCCCATATGTGAAAAGGTCTGTTTAGTACAACAACACTTCATGTGTTTCAAAGATGTGTTAAATAGGTATTTTTTCATGGAAATGTTGCAAACATCGCACACTGCAAGCATTTTTAAGTGCCTCTACGGATGAATAAAAAATACTTTCCTTAAGGTGGTTAGCAAATGTGCAGATGTGCAATGGCTTTATCATTATGCGTCTGTTTTATTAGTGACAAACCATGCAGGAATCCAATATAAGGAAACAGAACAGTGAAATATAATTGATAAAGGTACGACTGGGAAGCTCAGTAGAAATATGAGAGAGAGATATGAAGCGCAAAGTGGGAAGGAAGGTAGATATGTGAAGCAACATACACGTATGCAAATTAGGAAGGGGAAAACGCGAGAAAGATGCGATATAATGCAAAAGACGAAGAATGAGCTGGACAGAGAAGAGAACAAACTTTACCAAAACGAGGGGGATCTGATTTGGCGTATCTCCTTTTGTTTAGCAGTTCACTGACTATCTTTTCAACACTGCAAAAACACGAGGAAAATGGTTCACCCTTAAGCAGTGTCATCAAAGTTCATCAGAAGTTACACATGGGCCACCGTAACGACAGACTACGGTGTAGTATCCTTTCTGACGCCTTTCAACGACGTCACTTCAAAACGTCTATTTAAAGAGTTCATGAGAGAGAAAGAGAGATTTCGGGACGATAGGATCACAGATGACAGAGGAATCTATGCAACTCATATAGCGACTAGTAGCCACCCGCGTTAATTTTCATGCGGCGCGTCGATTGTACAACGCGTCGCACGCAACGCACGCTGAAACCATGTCAACCGAACGCGGTCTGAAACAAATAAAAACCAAATTAAATACGACAGCGGGACGAAATGAAAAAAAGATAGGGTACGCATAGAGAGACGACAGTGTGTAAGTGACAGAGACCTGCAAACAATGATAGACCCTTACAGCGTGCATGGTCGTCACTCCACATGCTCATGACCTAAATTCGTGTGTACTAGCTAGTCACGTGACCTATATGTGTCATTCATTTGTGTAACAATGCCTTAAGCGACACGACTTAACATAAAATGGTTGCAATCTTCTCACTGTTGTAACTATTTATAAATGCTGCTATCTGCTTCAGAGTGGAGTGTATGTAGGCCTAATCATTGCTAATAATGGAGTATGAAGTGTACAGACATTCTGGAGTGTACACGGATAGTTCACATCAACACAGCCTTAAGCAAATGTAGCATGCATCGTGCTCTCTAAAATGGAAATATGTTTCCGTATATTTCCGTAGTGCACATCTCTTACGTACAGGCACAGATAGCAAAATTGTGAGTTTGCATTCACATGAAATCCTTATAAAAACGTCGTGATGTCACATCGTGTATTTTTACCAATGTTCTCATACTAAACTTATCAATAACTAAGAATTTGGTGTGTAGGCCTAGCAACTCATTCGACTTATTTAATGAACAAATTCGTATATTTGCACTCACCACCTATATTTGAACCTGAGCATAAAATAGATGTCTGTTCATCAGTTCATACCAGAAATATGTCTGTTTGCAATTTCAAACGGAGAAACAATCTGGGAATATTGTTCAAAGGATTGCCGTCATGCTCTTGACGCCACGATTTAATATCTTATGACTGATCACCACCGTTTTTATGGGAAAAAGGCTACAGAAATTGTTTGCCTGATCAAGGACTGGACTCATTGAGATAAGAGAGGCTGATATTTCATAATGTTTCGAGCTGAAGTCCTCAGAATTTATGTATCACATACGACCCGAGGCGAAGTCGATGACCGTTGTGAAAAGATATTATAATGATTCGAGAGGTTCTTCATAGAATAAAAAAATAATCGGTTATAACATTATCCGCGCGCTACATTACGTCATTACGTCACAACAGGGGATTCCTCAACAAGTAGGCCCCTACTTATGGACCACCCTATCCACGCAGAAAAGCGGTCCCTACTTTTGGACCACCCCGTACTTCTAACCTAGAGCTGGTGGTTGTTCCTTATGGTAATTCCGAGAGAGTAACTTCCGTAGGATGACCTGTGGACTGTACAAGGGAAGAAACAGTCATATTAACATCATTATTAAGGGTATGTATTAACCAATCACAAACACATACACAACGCATATGATTTTGCTTAAATCAATATATTATCGATCATATTTACATGGGATGAAATGATATATCAATAGTGTTTGAATACATGGATACAGATCAATGTTTCATGACCTGTATTTGATGCAATGTTATTTTTGCGCAGTGAGATGCACAACTGGGGAAAATTTTCAAAAACTTTTTTTCATGTTTTATTGTATCACCCATGCTCTGATACAACTTGTACATAGTAATTATATAAACCATGCATTTGCATACTTCTGATTCTTCCTAACATGGTGATGCACAAATATATATATTTGATACATGCTTGACAAAAATGCATAGGCATTCGTACGTGGGAAGGTAAGAATGCGGGAAGATTCATTGATTAAGTTTGGAAGTTTTAACTAACATGTCTTGACTTAACAACGTTTTTTTTATGCAAACAATATAATTTGTCAAGTCAACAAGATGCTTAAATACATCTTGACACAAAATACGTAATCGACTCCGGGTCACTGCATTCTCAATGAGCGAGTATTCATGCAACTTCGTTATTCTGCTGTATTCACCATATAATGAGATACATGTAATATTATGTATTGATCATAAATCAATGAAACCAATTTCACGAAAAGTAAACGTGATAAATTTGACGCACGCACACTATAACCAAATAAATAAACATTTTTCAAAGAATAAACAACGAAAAATATCCAAATTTTCCTCCTCATCCCAAAATATTCCGTTACATGGATTGAAATGAAATCACCTGCATCAACATCTTATCAAATGTGCACATTTCATCAGAAGTCTGGAGATTATATCATACCTGTTTGGCTGTGGTTCATATCCTCTAAAAGTGATATTTATATTATAGTTTTATTCAAAGCACAAGTAAAAAATACTTGTTCAAGACGAGTCAACAAAGTTGAGGGTTTTGTAAGATACAACTACAACACATAACCCCAAATAAAGTACGGTATGTACGTGTAGTGTGCAAATATCATCTTCAAAGCAAAGTGAATACTTTTTAAACTTTGAAGATAGTGCATTAGTTTGGCAAAAATTGAGATTGTCGCTAATTGAGATTGTACACCATCCTATGTGTTGCAATTATTACGCAAAAACCAAACATAAGCTATGATTACATCATCATACCCAATATGGTATGATGCGGTGATGAAATGTGCACACTACAACTGTACGGTTGTTCACCATTCTCCAGGGTCAAAAATATACATAGCAAAACGCACAACATTCATTACAATGATACAATTTTTGTCTCCTCACTTTTCTGTGACTTTTTTTCTCTTGTAAATAGGAGCAAATCGTTCGCGAAAAACCAGTAAAGAAGCGTTTGATACAGTAAACTTACGAATTTTTATTTTCTTCTGGGCCTTTTCGTTCCTTGATACGCATCCTATTCTCGTTACTGTATGATGCGGTGATGTGATCAGGTGAAACGAGACGAAGACGCATCGAGAGTGAAGGCGTGAGGGATAAAAAAGAACGCAATCCTAGACAACATGCAACTTGTTTAATACGTTTTTGTCTTCTAAAAATGCACATCATAGCAACACTAGAACCCATGCACTGAAAATGTGTTATCTATTGAGGTTTGGGTAAGGGATGCCGATAAAATGTCGTGTACACTCCCTATCCCCTGCCATGTACATGTGAAGTTTTTGTTTTTCTAATGCAAATGTAAAGATGGCCTAATAACTTGCTGAGTGAACTTAGTTAACAACAATTGTAATAGAGAGTATCTCCTTGCACCACCTGAAATCAAAAGAATCGAATACAAATATGAATTAAGTGTATACATCAACCATTTATATGACATCTTGACGTTGCCGACAGCAAATGAAATATTTCTTATTGACGTGTTTCGTATCATGTAATAGTTATATGCGTGTGCCGGTGACTATCAATTGCTCGACTCGGACGGATTTGGTCGCAAGGGAACTCGACTACTTAGTTCGATATACTTCATTAGTATCAAAAACCCATACGCGCACATAGGTTCCTGTTTGCATATCAATATACGTTTATCACAGTTCATATATCCCTTGAGGATCTTTCGTTTAAGACACCTGTACGCGGGAACTCATGACTGCTGTAGGAATACTGTTGACTCTGTCGACTACTGCATGGAGGCTTGAATTCAGATCACGAATTTTGTCAATGTTAAACTCCAACCGAAATGCTCAATATTCGCCGATTTGTGGGGATGTCCCTTATATTCTCGCCAACTGGAGGGCTTATCCTGCACATAAAGACACTCCTAGCTTCAAACAATATCATTATCGAACTGGCTGGTGTGGGAAAAGAATGGGAGTGTGGGCGATATGGGGTCGATGGGCGGAACGGGGATTATGCAAAAGTCTGAAAATGTAGATAGAAGCATCTAAAGTCGCCACCGTTAGGCATATAACGTGGTTTACGACTTGTCGAAGCAAAACGACTTGCCAATCGATTTCACTAGGTTCTCGACCAATCGGATTCCGTAATGGATGCCGACTTGGCGCGAAAGTTATAAAGACACGACTGGGCTTTCCCGTTATTAGTTCGTTAATATTTCAGTCCGGCAGCAATGCCCTGGGGAGATATTCCGACGTTGGAGCTCAGCTCTCCTCCGGACTTTATTTGGTAGACGGTGTTTGGTGTGCTTCAGGGGTATATGCCGTTTTTATTCGACAACAAAATACAAGGAAGAAGAGAAGACATTGAAATGCAGAGAGGGTCCCGTGAGAAACAGGCTAGGCGCCGAAGAATCGGCAGTAGGGTTTCTTCTGCTTCCCTCCCTCTCTCCCTCCAGCAAGCAAGCGGCGGGTTTATTTTTGGTTGGGTGATGGGCAAAGACTTCTTAACGGTTCGGTTCAGTAAAGCTGCTTGCAAACTTTTTAGGAGGCTTTTCCCCCACAGAAAGCAGCTCAATCTTGCTTGATCAGACGTCCGACTAATTGGGTAATACATCACCAGTGAGCAGGCGCTGTCTCCGAGAGGCCGCATGGAATTCACAAATGGACCGACTTTTGAACTGGACGAAAAGAAAACGACAGCAGAAAAACACCCATCACAACTCATGGATGATCTCAACTCTGAAGAACAACTGAGGAATTCGATAAGAGGGGTGGAGAAAGTGACCTAGACAAACCGTTACAATCACTGTGACATCTAGTAAAAATTTCGAATGCTGAGCGCCACAATTCAATACTAACAGAGTGTGGTGTACTTAGCATAACTTGTCATCGTCAAATCATACGGAAATCAGAACTCGCATGATCTCTTCGGTGTGTGATTGGAGATATGATGATAAATTTGAAAACCACAGAATAGAGCAGTCCAAAGAGATCATGGTAGCAAGATTTGTAACAGTTTTGCACGTGTCACCAATGCATGTGTTCGCTTTATCGTTTAAAAACTCCGTCACACGGCGCCATTTATATTCGAGTGGCCCTTAATCGGTACAAATTGGGTTCATGTTCGTTGTATTTCACAAAGAATAAACACATGTAGCCCTTAGAACAGACAACGAGTCACTTTACATCAGAGATGACCTTTACTCTAACCAGGTATCGCGAGGCTTACAGTCAATTTACGACTGGCGGGTTTCCTTTTATGGAAATAAATGATGAGCAAAATGCGGATCGGTTCGGATGATATACACAGATTGAAAACAAGCGCTAATGCACTCTACTTCAATATAAATCGCACACGGGACGAAAGACGATCGTCCCGAAGAGAAAAACGACGTAAGAAGAGAAAAGAAGAGACGAAGAAAGGGAAAAGCAACGAATCGGTTCCACGAAAAGAGGTTTTACCCGGATCGCCCGAAACTGGAAAACCCGTAAACAAGACATTTCGTCGACCGACTGCGGTCAATTTGATAACATCATAAAAGATGTTGAAGTCCATGGAGAGATATAGCGTTTCGTTGGAAACCAAATCACGCGAGAAATAAGCTTCTCCGCGATGAAGTCCACGGTGATTCTCTTTGACTTTTATCGTTGATTTCGCCAGAGCGGCCGCACTTTAGATATATGCCGTGGTGCACCTGACCAGAAGATTTTTTCTCCCAAATGCTTTTTTTTTTCACTTTTTCACCGATCGCTGTGGGGTTGGTAAAGTCGGGGATGGTTGCAAAAAGCAGGGAGTGGAAATATTGAACCGGACGGAACCTAATTCAACCGACGTGACTTGGGCCCCAGTTTCCTCTTTCCTCGGTAGAAGGAACTTCTGTCCAAGGCATGACGTCTCCTCTTTTCAGATCTCAGCGGGGCTTTCCCCTTTACATATATCTATACTGGTCTGTGGGGGTAGGTCCGTGGAAACAATATTATGTAAATAGATATGCCATCTTGTCCACGCGAGGGAGACGCAGCCGGGTTTATCTATGATTCCATGATGCTCATCAGCGGACGTCGGATGTTTGTGAAAATGAAATTTCCTGACGAAACACGTGCCGGTCTTGCCAAATTCCTGGTGTATCGGATGAGAAACGTCACGGTCTGTAACTGGACAGCGGTAAATTAAATGAGCGAAGTCGGGTGATGACGAGGATGGAACTCATAATACAAAGTTTTCCTCATTTTCACCCTCATTCTATTTTTTAATATATGTCTATACATGCGTGAATCCAATATTTACTATAATTGTGGATGTTCAAATTCAGCTTTTTGTGAGTGACGTGCTTGTTTTTCAAGCGATTACACACTCATGAATCAACAATAGTTCGCTTGTCAATGGTTTTACGAAAATTAAAATATGCATGAAGCAGTCGACGACGTAATAAAGCCACCCTAGATGAAAACTCTTCCATGCATACGAGTTTAGAGTTTATGTCATGGGGGTAGATCATCCATTATTGGCGAGGAAGCGCTGTACAATAAGCCCAACGTTTGAATGCAAAACAGCACTCCCATGCACTTTAATCCTCGCTATTGATGGCGAGAGCATGAAAAATGGTGGAAGCGTCTCTTCGCTGTGTGGGCAAAAGTGTCGCATACGGATACTGAAAATGAACATTAACGTTACATCCCGAATAATATATTATTCAGACGTTTCCAAAGGTTGTTACATCTTTCCATGTACGGCAAAAGATGATGCACAACAAAGAAGAAAAAAGAGAGTAAAAGTGAAAGAAAAAAATCAGCCCAAAAGCCACTTCTAGAGAGGCGGATATGCACTAATGGGTTGGGGCATCCATCACGTCACTTTAATGCGCGGGCCATTGCCCCGTCACATCCCCGCCCAGTGCTGTCCTGTCCTCGTGTTTCGCTGTACTTGCGGCGTTAGACCTCTCCTTCCGACAAAGTGCTCGCCACTTGAACATTGCTCCAGCCCAACTGACTATTTGTCTACCCGTTTAAGCTACCCTACTATCCTATCTACTAAGGTTTCAGTAACTGTCGTCGACACGATATTGCCCTCGAATCGAGTGTAGGTTCTCCTGTTTCTAGTAGCGGGATTAAGAGGTTACAAGACAAAAGCAAACGGCTGTTATTTGCAACGTGAATAAATGAAGAATTGTTTGCCGAATCCATGCCTTGTTTTTATTCTGCCCGACCATACATCAATTCACCACTCTACTCACAATTCCCTGTCATATTCCACTCATTGCGTTCAAGAGCTAGTCATATATGCCATCTCGCGGGGTATGAATGGACACTGAAAACACGCGAATGCGATTCTATTTGCGATAGCATTGCAGCCTGTGCAGACAGCACGTATATGTCAGACTCTATAGTCCCGAGAGTCTAATGCAAACATGTCGCGGGGTATACGTCTGGGCATGTCTGCCGAATTTACCGGCATTTTGCGTGACTGCTATGGCGAGGGAAAAACGCTACTCCTAAAAACGTGGACATGTAGTTCTTACCGCACGTCTGGGACACCCGGGGATTGTTCTGAGGATTGTGGGATTGCACTGGACCTCAATCAAACCTCTATTTTCCTCCGTCGAACATATTTGATATGAGTTTAAGAGCGAAAGCTTTGATTGGATTTCGCTGTCACGTGGTTTGACACTTGGCAAGATCGTCTGACGTGACTAGCCGTCGTACGAAATACACAAGGGCAAGTCACCAAGTTCAACCAATATCCATAGAGAATCTTTCGCTATTCGATGACGCAAGCAGTCGATGAACCCCCTCCCTTCTCCGCCTTGAGCAACTCCCCGCTTACACCTTAAGGTGCCTTGAGAGACACATACATATTACAAACATACGCACAAACAAAGTTGTTTGTCGCCCCGGGGGTTGTGATTTATTGCTTGTGGCCTCTAATCCGTGGGGAGGCGCCTGATGAGAGTCGAGTCCGGCGCGGGAAATTTACGACGGACATTATCGCCCATGAGACACCTTCCCGCAAATGAATTGGAAGCCGGAACGACTTGGAACCCGGCCTTGCGGGACAGAACGACGGACTTGTTTTGGACCCAGACGGGAGGTTTGGGGTTTGGGGCGGGTTTTCATGCGCCGGGGGGTAGGTTTTTCAAGGGATTGGCTGGGGGGTGGGGGTGTATTAAAGTCTCGTGGCGGAGATTTCGCTAGGTGGCGATGAACATGATTAACAGTAATCAAGGCCGGGGTGAAAGCCTCGGCTATACGCATTGGGAGTAAACCCAATTGGTGCTAGAACGGATCCAATTAAAGAAGCGAGTGATTGATATTCCTGGATTAGCGACGTGCGGGCCAACAATATAACGTGTTGCCCATGACTGGGCCGTGGATACAGCCCTCTCCCTGGGCGCTGACGGGTGATGTATTACGGGACTACAGTCCTGGGGACGAACTGGGAGACATAAAAAATGCTATATAGACGTGTCGCTCGTCCCACTTTTTCGCGGTATTCGCCTGCCTTTAATCTGGTGACATCATTGGCTACGTCACAGGCTTTTTAAATCTCTCTCTCCGCTCGTTCGCTCTCTAGTTTGTGAGAGACGAGTTATTGACGCGTTTCCCCGCAATTAACCGACGCTTTCGGTAGAACCTGTTGAAGTTCTAACGAGTAATGCAGCGTCAGCATTCGTTCCAACATTTCCGCACCGCGCGCAACAAAAGCAACCTCGGGCAGGGGAATTGCGGGATTTTTGTACCCATAACACGGCGAAAAGTACATTCCTTCGGGCAATAATTAGCGAAGCAGGTACTCGCTTCTTTATTTCGCTAAATGGAAAATCAATACATGGAGAGAAAACAGTCATTATAGCAATGAATGCGTACTGAATGGATCCGGGTTTATCCGATTTCATGCGGTGGCGGAGAAGTTATTACCGAGCCCCGGGTGGGATATGCCGGTGGTATTTTGTATAATAGACGCTCCCACCGAGAGTTGTTGTGTGCAGGCCTACGTTGTTTATTCCAAGGCAGAAAAAGACAATAAATCCATAACTTGCTGCAAAAATTAAAGAATCTGCACGTCAAGAAGACTGTTTGTGTTGCTGGTGCTAGACAAAACATAATCCCAAAGGGAAATGTGATTATGAGTGCATTCAGAATTAGGGAAAAATGTTAATTATGGCATTCGTCAGATCTGCGAACAGAAATGCATTTGTGACTAGATTATCAGTAATAAAAACTGTACGCTAGATTCAAAAGGACGGTTTGTTCCACAATGTGGTTGCTTATATTTATGAATAGATTAACGCTTATATATTTATGAATCGTTACGTAATATTCAGTAAAAGTTCAGTTACTCTTGTGACACGTACCTTGGTCGCTTCCGGTTCCGGTCTCTTTCTCGTTCCCGTTCCTCCATCCCCGCCATCGTGTCAACCAACATCAGCAACCAAATCACAGGGGTCACCAGATCCATGTTTTTTACCACTACTGTAGTAATCCCGCACGCATGCGTACTGCCAATCGCGGACCCACGACGTATCCTTCCCGACAGTCAATGCGGACGTAGCCTATCCATACCTTTGACCAGTTCTGTACTAGGGGAGCCCATCGACGCACTATATTCCTCCGCCGCTGTATTCTTACGCCTGGTTAGGTCCAGAGAACGTACAATTTGGTCATGAATTGTAGTCGGCTGTGACCTCTAACTGTAATAAAGCGAAAGAAGAGGCCCATTGATTTAGATTACGTATGTTAGAGCTACCATGATGCACATAGACAGCAGATAAAAGAGGAATCGATCGATCGTTAATTTGGACTATTTCCAAAACGTCACATCGGTTTTACGTCAGGTGCTTCTACCAAAGAATTGACAGAGTATTGTACACATATTTATAGGGTAACGGCAACAAAATGGCTGAAGTACTCGACAGCCAATTAGAATGTGGAGAACTTCATTAAACATGACATAAATTGCATGGTGAGAAGCAGAGCAGACACTCATACAATAGTTGACATATAAAACGCCCTTTTTTAATGCCCCCACTAATAAGCCGCACCTACAAGCATAATGGGTCACAACTGGAAAATAATACCACACGTGTTCCATTGTTAGGAACGCCAGAACGGAAACATTTGCAACGAGGTGAGTTGTTGCTCTATGGCTTAAAGCTTTCAGGTATCCATTACCACTGTTATCCACGATATCAATACAAATGGGTGCCGAGCTGGCGATTATAAAACCCCAAGGTCCCCCCGAAATGT
Source organism: Terebella lapidaria (assembly GCA_949152475.1). Taxonomy (NCBI): domain Eukaryota; kingdom Metazoa; phylum Annelida; class Polychaeta; order Terebellida; family Terebellidae; genus Terebella; species Terebella lapidaria. Next base: position 4,005,820 of record OX424569.1, read on the forward strand.
GTTACCGACAGCATGAGGTACAGATCAAGTATAGTGCTCTCCAAAACCACAATGGCAACAGCCACCGCACCACACCCAAATATATGTTGTGAAGCAGTGACAATGCCCGTCCTAGTTACGTACTTGCAGCCTTGTCAATGCCATGCTACTGGCGTCATGGAGGGATCCCTAATGAGTGTTTCAAGAGACCAATAGGACATGCCTTAATGACTAACCGGACGAACTCACCGCGTCCGACAGCTACGATAACTGGAGAAAATACTAGTGCATACTCCTGTGGGTGTACTGAGAAGGTAACCTCTTCCCGCTAGGATCAATATACATATTCTTATAGACGGTGTTCTAGAGACATATCTATGCATAATGGACGTGCAAACACGTCACGTGTCTGTTATTCGAATATCAATCGCCCGGGCGAAGGAATGTTTCCACAGCCTGCAGTCTGTCAGAAATATAAAATGTATTTGCTGTGGAGTGTTCGGACCCGAGGGGGAAGTGGAGGCTATTTAGTGGTGTGAGTATTTAGCTCGCGTCCACTGCGAGAAGAAACATGGCAGTTTGTCCACCGGAAACAGCGAACAGGAAGTTACATTTGATTGCGCAATAAAGCATGATGTATCACATGACGTGTGTACGGTCGTGTTTTGGGTCGGGTATGAGCAGTGGTATTGCCTTCTGGCAGTTATTGCCCGCTCGGCGAAGGTCCGCAGGCCACCTGGTCTCACTAATTTTCGGTGTTTGATTTTTCGGAACGCCGGACCCCACGGGCGAACCGGTATTGCTTTTTCAGTTATGACTGTGGCGGTCTGCACCGCTTTGTAGTTTTTGTTATTTCTGCCTTTGGTTTTCTCTGCTACATCCCTACGCCAACTAAACCGAACGCCAACTTGGTGTTCAGAACTAATCGTTCGTCGCCTAAAAACAACAGAACGCATAACAAATGTAGCAAATTCTTTTCGTTTTCACTCTCGTCAGTTCTGGCTCCAGATATCTCTGCAAGTCAGCAGTGAATAGTAATTGGCCTATTATTGGTCAGAAAATACAATAAAAATGCCTCATGCATATACATTGTGGGCCGGGGGATCAAAATCTGCTACGTAACTGATTTCAGTGCTTCCCATAAGGAATACATCAATGCAGCCATGGAAAGATGAGAATTGGTTTGATTTTCCAGAACTCTTGTTTTTGCCAGATTAACAACAGAAAGTGCCCAAGCGTGATGATTCCATAATGAACTCTATTAGGTGCAATGAAAAGGAATTCAATTGCTTTGTTCCGTACGTGAAAATATTTGAGTGCAGTGGAACACAAACTATTATGATTACTAAAACAGCTTGCAGTCATTAATCATGGTCGAAAACCTCATATCGTAAAACTACAATGTCAGTCATCACAATTCGAGTTAATCTACTTTGTACTTTCTCGCGAGCTTCCCAGTCATGTTTCGACATTCAACACATTTATTTATTGCACGGCACATTGTCGACTCGCATGGAAATACATTATTTTTTTTCTAAAACGTGCTTCAAACATCGCCTCACACGGCACCATATTGACTTGTACATTTCATGAAGCAATTCATTCTCGAGATAATCCAGCAATTTGATGCGAAATCTCGCCGAATGTCGAATGTCGAGCGAGCAAACTCGTCACCAGGTGATCATTTATTCCACGAGACGAGGGGAATCTTTGTGTTGATATTCTTATCCGGGTTTATGCCTAATTCTAAATTTAAACAAGTGTGTGGAATATACTGTATGAGTATCTTCCTTAGACACAAATTAAATGTACTGGAAACAGTTATACACCATATATATACATGTATTATTAACCGAATACAACCTAACAGTCAGGATTTCTCTCCAATGGCAAAAACCTTCAATAACTGGAAGTTGAGTGGTTTCATTCAGGCTACATTGAAGTAATCAACAAAAATACGTTTACGCGTTGCAAGGAAACATCGGAGGGCATTCTAGAAAACGTCCATCATTTTGCAAATGTGCTGTGTTCTTTAATAGATCTAGGCCGAGCGGTAGATTATAGAGAACTATCTTTACAACAATAATCTGCTCCGCACACAAAGAAAAACTGAACAACGCACAGTTTGACACAAATTCATAATTGAGAATAAACGTTCAATCGTCAGAGAGGGCAAAAAAAACAGTAGTCTTTTTGTGTTTGCAATAAATCTGCATTTTCATCGATTAATGCAATATGAGGTCTTAAGTTACATAAATTGTTGCCATTAGGCACAATTTTTCTAGCCTCATTTTCATAAACCATTGCATCGCAAATACTATGCAGATTGGTTCTGAACAAACGAGAATTTACTATTAGCGAATTGATTAGGTAAAAATGAGCGATAATTGGTAAAATAATCCGTTATACATGGATTCTCATATGCTCGGTTTTTTTTTGTGGAGGAAAAAAGTGCGAGGAACAACAGTAACATTATCTTTTAATGTACGAAATATAACTTCTTGGTTGTGCAAATATAGATCGAGAAAACGAGTGTAGATCTTATTGCTATTAATTATCCATTAGTTAAATAACGAAAGTTAATATATACGCAAGGAAAATTACAGACGTTTCTTATTAATAACAGGCTGCCTATGAGATATTTGGAATGTATCAGACTATGCAATGAAGTCACAGACAAGTGTTTTGTTTTCAAATTAGATTATGTTTGAAATGTGGTGTAAACCTGACAAATCACGTACACGTGTTGGGTTGCTCGTTTGTTTAGAATGGTACATCTAATTGCACTTCCCACGTTTCATTCACTGGAAACAAGGCTAAACACAGGTAAAACCTGGAGCTAAACGTAAAAGAAATATGGCTTGGTACAATATAGGACTGACGACATTTTGCGACCCTCCACCATTGCCGTCATTCTAATCTCAATAATGAACTGGAACACACTGCGAGCTCCGAGTCAAATGGAACAACAAGCACCCAGCTCAACACTCCAGGAATCAGTGCAAAGTCAGCTAAAACCTCGGTGCATTTCTCTTTGGATCCCTGCTTTTATATCACACTATTGCCGACAATATCCCCCTCTGAATATTTAATCCATATTGGTAATGACAAGAAGGAAGGCGAATCAAATGTCCTCCCTCCTCCTCCCTGACAAATACCACCCACCCCCCTCTCTGATGACGAGTACGGATATTGCATAGTTTTTCAACGGTTTGTCGAACGGTTGTCATACAACACAAAATCAATCAGGAAGGTTTTTCTCCGCAAGGGGATGAACACTGCTTTTGGTCAATCGAAGCGAGGTATTCGATAATATTTCTTCATGCTGTACGTAACATTCGCGTAACACGCCCCCCCCCCCCCCCCCGCCAGGCAGTGCGATATACGCAAAAGAAGGGTGTCAGGATAACATTACGTCCACCCCCTCGGACAACAACAGTGTCCCTATGAGGTAAGCTTATGTAGATACATCGAGTCCTGCTCGAACCAGCGACCAAGGGACTCCCAGAAAACGGGGCCCCGTCTGTCCCAAATTGGCCGCCGTCTATGGCACCCAAGGTCACTGGTTTCGAAGGGACAGACCCTCTCAGTAGCGGTATTTCGATGGCCCCATGCGAGCGATTGTCCGCAGAAACAATCATGACCGTTCACGACCTTGGGACACTTAGCGTATTCCGCCCGAAAATATCAATGCTTTTCACTCTATTCGGAAGAGAAGTCGAACGGAATACTCGATTCCGCCCTAGTCTTTTGTATCGCACTGTGATTACATAGCGCCAGGCCCCGATCACAAATCAAATATTCATACTCACGCCTTTGCATGTATATATCCCGTCTTCAAGTGGACAGACAGCACTTTCTTCGCGTGACGTGTAAATATCACATCCAAGATGGTTGCCATGTCACATATTGCCCGCTAAGCTATCCCGCGGTCAGACGTGGCTGTCCCGCACTGAATCTAATATTACACGTCTACGTCCCCTCGTGAGGTGCGGTGTCGTTTTTATTCCCCCTTCTCGCTGGGTTTTCACTAAAACCACTGATGAAGTACAAACAAAAGCGCACCGTTTTTAATCCAGTTCTTTCCTCCGATCCTTTTTTCCACCCAATACGTAAATATATTCCCCGTCATCCACCCCGTGGAAGCATGGCGACAAACGTGGATTTATCCTGCAAAAGGTAGAACTGAGCGCGGAGCTATAACGAACTCCAGGTCTGGAGGTCCCGTTTGCGAGGATGATACTACTTTTTAGGCGGACGTGGCGGCTCTGGGGGGAGCAGTGAGTTGTCCCGTCACCTGAGCGATGTCCCCACACGCGAGGTACTTGTTCACGTTGCTCCTAGTATACTGACCCTAGTGATATCTATTTTTCATTCGAGAGGTCCTTCGGCACAACAAAACACTACAAACAGAAAAAAAACTCAAAATCAAGCGACAGGACTACAATCACGAGCTATATGCATCCAGATGAGATGTCGATGCGAGCGTTGCGACTTTTAGTGTGCGTGTGTGCGTGCCTCGTTTTCCCACGTTTTTTCTTCTTCGTCGCGAAGGTGGTCACCGTGTCTTGACTCCCAAACGTCGCCCCTGTCACTGGCGTAGACCATCATTCGCGCCGTCTTGACACACTGTCAAACCTTGTACAGTTGACGTCTTGTGCGTTCGTATAATCTATCCTCTTCCTCAAAGCTCGGGACCGACTTTTTTTTGTTCCACCTCTGTTTAAGGCAAAAGTCCCTGCCTCTGCGACTGCGACACGACGATATAAAAAGACTGGAACAGAAATGTCGAGAGCAGTGGTCTACATACACGCGGCTCACTGCCTCGCTCGCTCGGCCAGGACCCCTGCCTGCTAGGACGTACGGGGCCGGGGTGGGTGCGATGGACGGCGGCTTTGGTTGCCCTCTCCCGCTTAGCTCTCTCCCGCTCAACCCGGTGTGATCGCCCCAATCTATCCCCAAGTCGGTCGCTGTACGAGCTCCCGTCCGTTCGCTTACTCGTTCGTTCCTTGCCACTGCTGGCCGTCTATCACCGCTACCGACCGACCGTCAGACAGCGGGCGCTCCCATTCCCTTCCGTCCCCTCCCTTCCCAGCCCATCTATCCTCCCGGCTCCTGGCGCCCCCTCCCGTCCACCCCGCGAGCTAGGTGGCAAGCGAGAGAGAGAGAGCAAACCATCAAAAGCATCGATTTACTGCGACCGTGGATAGACGTCCAGAGTGGTCCATGTGGGAGACTGGTCTGATCTTCCCCGTCCTGCTTTATGACGCTTTCCCCCCACTTTTTATCTTTCTGTTGCCTTTTTTCGGTCGTCTTTTCCCCTGTTCATGTCCCTGGCATGTGGCGAGTCGACGCGAGGACGGGACAACCACCGTCGTGGTTCTTTTATAGTTCACTTTTATTTGGAGGTGGGACACCCTTCAAGCAACGTTGACGTTTTCGTCGTTTTTAGGGGGCGGGTTGTAGGGGAGGAAGTGGCAAAACGGGACACCCATCGAAAGAGCGGAAGTGTAGAGAGGACGGTAGAAGGAGATGGCAGATCGAAGCACACGAGACAGACGTACACGTGCAGGGCTGCCCAAGGACCGGAAGACAAGACAAGTCAAGATATAACCGGGTTAGTAGTTGGTTTCTGTAGGTATATCTAGCTTTATGACCACCATCCGTTTTCTAGCCGTTGGGGACATGTAGTTAGTCCTACATACCGGGACCAGTTTTCTGGACACGACAGCGACCAATCAATGTAGAGATATAGGAGGGGAGGGAAAGGAGGTATTCCGCTTGAGTAGTGACCAACGTGACATTTTAGACGTTAGCCGGGGATCATGAGGGTAAAAGAGCGGGAAGCAAAGACAACGGAACCCGTAAAGACCAAACAAAAACAAGCAACGAACGCAGGAAAGAACAATTAGGAGCAAAGAATAGCGACGAGGAAGGGTTAACATTGTGTTTTACAGGAGACCCCGAATTCAAGGATGCTTTAACCCCCGCATGCCCTAGCCGCCATTGGCATTCCGAAACATGTCCCCACTCTCCCACGACGCCGAGGACGAAGAAAAAAAGATGTATGACCGAGTGAGTCTACACACCGATAATACTGCGGTACTTGAGCAACACAGGAGGGAACGTGGCTTAACTCAGGGTGCACCCCATGTCCTGCACTGCCACAGACGGCGTGTCATGGCAACCACGCGCCCCCAAAATCCCGTGACTATGGTAACATGTGAACCCCTGGGTTCTGAAGGTCACACGGTTGGCGTTCGAGACACGGGATATGATGGCAACATGTTGGGTTTAGTGCTTCTTGACTTTCCCATCCCCTGTTTCTTTCTCGGAGGGGAAAACCAAGATCGATACTTGTACGCCACACGCGAACCCCCTTGTTCCGGGGTGAAAAACAACCTAATGACTTGCAAATTTTTGTTTTTCTTCTTCTCCTTCGCTCTGTTCTTTTTGAGAGACGATGCGGAGTGGAGGCTTGTTTTCAAGTCGAAGTAGAAACAAACAGACATGGAATCAAGCAACTTGAAGACGGTGGCAGCTGTTGTTGTGCAGGCAATGGACTGGGAAGAAGGGAAATATCCTGCCGAGTGGCTGTAGTTATTACATTAGTACGAATTTGCATGGGGTGTTTCGGTACATGATGCAGGGCTTTCCCCAACCTTATTGAATTAGTGGAGGAGTATTTTCTCCCAGCGCTGACGGCTTATTTCCATGGTGATGTTCCGTGCAGCGGGTGTTAAGTTGGTTCATTAGACCAATTAGGGAGAATATTCAGGATTTGTCGTGTTGTCCAACTTGTAGCTCTATCGAAGATCAAAACGAGAAGAATTCAGACAACTATCAATACTAGTGATACTCCTTTGATTCAAATGGGTTTCTGTTTTGTCTTCTTTCCCAAGTCGATGTGACTTATGATTTTGTGCCTGTCTAGTGAAAATATACCAATGGCATCATCCAAAGAGAGCATTACATACGATATCGTATGTTCGTAACTAACAAGGATTGTTGAAGCAATAACTACGCGTGCATTAGCAGTAGTACAGGGTCATGAATATTTCATATACAGCACTGAAATAGTTGTGTATTTAATGCACGTCGCTGCGAAAAGCTAGAATGAAACTATTCAAGCACATTGTTTCATCCCGTAACACGAACACGCTGAAACATGAAAATGATCATCACACAGACGAAATGGATTGGTTTGGATAACGAATACGCAATACACATGAACCATATATAATTAATGAGATATAGGAGATAAAATAACTTGGTAATGTTATTGCTCAGCTTATTGCCATGGGACCGTCACAGAACCCCCATAATATCTAGTAAATAACAAGCTATAATTGCATTTTCAGTTTTATGTTTTTAATGGGTGACGCTACCACCACAAGCGACGTTCACTGGAAGGAGTAAGATTTTGAGTTTACAATATCGATTTCTACCTGTTAACATATATTGTTTCCACATTGTAACAATATTTTTGTATCAGCGGTTGCACGATGTCTCAGACATACCAGCACTTTAATACTTAATGGCCTGTTTCTTTCCCTACACGACGTCTGTTTACGTCCCCGCGGTGTTACCGTATTACACCGCACGTGTAACTTCCACCTCTCGCGCCCCCGTGTAGACGCTGCGTTTATATTACATTACGGCACCTTTTGTTTCCCTGCGTGTAATTGCATGACTTATACATATCTCGCCAGAGTAGGAGGAAATGCTCCTTTCAAGACTTCCACCCAAGTGTTAATGACTAAATATCGCCAAGAGCAAAAGACCATGAAAGCTTGCCTGATGATGTTGAATCTCTCCAACCGCGTTCATGATAAAGACACAATATCCATAATTCAACGCTGTTATTATTGTCTCCATTATGGGTCTATTGTCTTCTCGATACCCCTACAGCCTATAACCGCCCACAAATACCGAGAAACAACATCCCGCGTGGAATTGAAGCTTATTGTAGAGAGGGTCCTAAGTTATCGCACCGTGGAGGGTCGGGTAAATTGAAGGATCTGGCTACTAATACATCGCAGCTCATCCGTCATGGGAAAACCTATGCTGCAATCAGTGTGTTCCTCTTGGGGTTGATACGGGTGATAATTAACTGCTGTTGTCAGTTAATATGCAATAACAACTGGGAATTATCGATGTCGATACGAAATCGATACACACAAACCATGACGCTTTCTAGAACATAGCGACAATCACACGCGGCACGTGAGCGGTCGTTTGTGAGGGTATTGTTTCCAGTAGTTGTCGGTAATATCAGGGTTAATACGGACAAAATGTCATCAGTGTATCGTCTGTTTCATATTCCCACCCCCGCCCCCCCCCCCTCCCCCGGCCATAAAATCCCACGGTGGAAATAGGCGCAAGGAGATGGCATGTCATATGCACCTGATCCGGTCAACGTACGCCGACGATTCTACCCTCTCGCGCCATTGGCTCCAGTAGCGGTAACGCCCCTTCGTCAATGGCCCTACATTACTTCGTTTCGCTGAGTCTACGAACTGTCTAGGTTGGGTTTCGCTGCCTCGAAAGAGAAACCGAATTGTCAAGGCAATATCTGTTACAATATTGGCCTGGTAAGCTCCTACTACAAGTGTGTATAGCGTCAAATTCGCTCCGCTCCTGGCAGAAGATGGCATAGCGGAGCAGAAAATTGGGTATTAGCAGTCAACTCTCACAGCAGTTTCCCGTCTGAAAGTAAGCCCAAATCCACAAGTAATCGTCAGATGTGAAAAACTATGTACATTCCGGGACAACGTAGTAAACATATATATCAAATACTTGGTCAATTAAAGTATAATGGAAACACTCTGATTATTTGACAGAACATGTACAGTCAAAATATTAGGCACGCTCGTTGCGTCCTCTATTCTCCACTGATCCTTCAGATGTGCTCAATGTAGAAGATACACAAGTAAGCCCACATAATTATTTAACACCAGCACCAACACCAGCATTTGCAGGCATTTTAACGTAGGCCTATAAGATAGCTATATATTATGTATTTTGTAGTTTTCGAGAAAGATTTGAAAATATCAAGACAAATGGGGAAAATAGTTCAAATTTCCTGCGTCAGCAGTGCGTAATTTTCATTTAACGATTTGACAGATGAATCCAAAGTCCAGACATCTTGTCTTTATGGTTTCCACGCCATTTCCACTTATGTGTTCTCCTTATGAGGACTCGCTCTCGCAATGATCGGCTGAATGGAGAGCCGACCAATTATAGATTTGATCTTAATGGCTCCTCCAAGATCGAATCGCAAATGTCTCAGAGATTAACTTTCTGTGTTGTGCGACAGTGTGGAGGGTATTACAAAGTCCTCAACAGGCAGATGGCATCGCCAGAAAGAAAGGGAGAGGGGTGAGAATATCCATCAGTCTCCCTGAAAGAAACCCCATCAAATCTCAGTCAAAGATGAATGGGACGGGAAACTCTCTGGCGCTAAGAGAGACGAAACGAACCTCCCGCTAATTGTAAAAAGTACATCGCTCCATTCTGACTTTTCCCTGCCATTTGCGGTCGTGGAGGAGTCGTCGTCTCGACAAGATCAATAGTCAATGTGTCCGTCCATATTGACGGCTCTCCCGACATTCTAAAGCGCCCACTGTCGGTCCATCAGATACAGGGGTTCTGTCCTTTCAAGGCAGACGGCAGCACCCATTTTGGAAGCCAAGGCCCAAGGGCAAGTGCAATTTGGGGTGCGTCTTGGCTCTTGCTCAGAGCGCTAGTTCCCCGCTGAGCTGTCAACTAGGGGGAACATTGCCAAGTGCTTTCTTTATGGCTTGCGGGAAGCTCCACGTTGCAAATCAAAATCGGGGGTATGCGAGGGGGAATGGAAGAAAGGGAGGGGGGAAATCTCTGCCTTAATCAGAACGGACTCGCTTCGGCACGACGCATGGCATGCTTCGGCATAATGATATCAGCCTTGCGTCTAGTGGACTATAGAGGCAGAGATGTCGTGTCGGGCTGCACCGTCTTTGGTGCTAGGAGTGCCTTCCATGACCTCCCGAAACGTCAAGCCTCCTCCCACACCCTTGGAAGGGGAGAGAAGAGTGTCCACAGAAGCAGTTCATCGGAACGACCAGGAGGAATTGTTTTGGACCCTTATAGTTGCTACTATCTCTACCAATGAGCACATGAATGGCCCTTGGTCAACTTTGATCAGTAGTGGCGTCCCACCGTGCCGTCATCGTAAAAAGGATGATAAAACTTCTATATGTCTACCCACGAGGAATAGCGTGACAGGGAGCTATTCTGAATGAAACTATAAGACACTTTATAGATATTTTCGATTGTTTATTGACACCGGTTTGACACCGTCTTCCACGAAAAAGTCGTGTTGCGTGAGCCCCGTCGAGAATTCTTCCTGTAGTTTGGTGTTGCTGTTTTTTTGTCTTTGCAAAAAAAAACCCCAAAACAAGGCACTCGAGGAAAATAAATGTAAAATGAGGCATGAATTTCCTATTAAATATATATCCTAGTGTCCAATAACGACAAAATCACAATAGGCACCCTCGTCCCACAGCGCAGAAACGTGACCACGGACGCCAGGCTTCTAGCAAATAAATCTTTAACGTCACGGTTTCTGAAAGATGTAATTTGTATTACTCGGTTCATCGGGAAGTTCTTGGAGATAACACTTGAAAAGTGCTCCGTTCGGCGAAAAAGGAACGACAATTGTACACATACACACTAAATTCTTCAACTCTATGTACTGTATCTTCAAAATTTCTTATACAACATGCTGGAGATCTACACTAATCCAACGTTTCCTGTATACCTGTCCCTTTGTGAATCATCACCTCAATATCATACGAGCCATCTGTCCTAAGCTCGCCGCATTCCCAAATTCGCCAACAGGGTTTTCAGACCTTGTAATTCAAACAAAACCAACCAGTTCTATCATCAATCGAGACTCTGATATTCAATCTTTGTACCAGCAGATTGTTTTCCATAAAACGAGTTTCTGAGCTCTGATAATATTGAGTTAGCGAATTTTGAGATGCGGCGAATTTAGGACAGATGGCTCGTACCTTTTGTCCAGTAATTTGACTTGTTCTCCAGTTAGAATCCGTGATTCATTCTACTCGAAAGTCCGTAAGCGAAGTGTGACAATCATGCACACTACCAAACGCATTTATCAATTCTAAAATACATTATTTATATACATTCCACGAGTCAGACTATTTTAACAACGACCAATGCCTAGATTACATACCTATTTGTGCGCGAGTTGGAGAATTACGTCGCACAATTGACATGGTGTAATTTGCCGCGCCATTATCCACAATGAAATAATCATTGTTGGAAATGTCAGAAGGTTATAATTATCCACTTGATGTGCACTTACATCGACATGTGAAAATGTCGGTTGCCTATTATGTAGTTACAATTGAACAGTTTTGACCATATTATATAGTTACAGTTGAACAGTTTTGACCATATTTCATGTGGTACTTAGGGAGGGGGTGTTTTCGTTGCGGAGTTGTGACTAGATTGCTCCAATGAACTGAAGATGGATCACCACCATGTCATTCTGAAAGAACACTTTGGAACAACACGAAGAAAAATATAAAAAAAAAATAGCATATAGTAATCATATAAATACCGTAAAACAGACTTGAGGACTTCTTCACGAAGCTTGTAAGACAAATATAATTATGTATGCCAAGATACACATGTTTGTTCTTGACAACTTTGAGGGAAGCAAGCAAAGATACGAGCATAACGAATACAGATAACAAAGGACACCATGGATTCTCATTATTGTACGTATGAACCGTAACTGAGGTTGAACAAGGACGAACTATAAAATTTAGATGCATTTCCCTTATCCCTACCAATACCCCGATTAATGACTCCCTTGGCCAGACAATATACCCCATACGTCGATAACAGAATATGTCTCGTTGCATCGTTCATGTATAGAATCGATAACAAAAAATCATACATTTACAGTTGCCACATTCCCCACACGTGGTCGTAGCATGATAGGATCCTATTGTGTATGAAACTACAAGAAAACCCGTCAATATTTTCCAACACAGGCTATTGATCAGAATTTGACCCCAATTTAGGTATTTTCAGTTGTGTTCCTGTTGATTTTCCTTCACAGGAGAGTGTAATCATCAATACATGTAATAGAAATATCGCAATGGGACTGAACACGGAATAAAAGGACAACAAATTGTTCTGTTGTGTCGGACTATGTCTAAAAATGTATACCTATTGCCTCTAATAAATCACAAAACACACGAAACGAAGACACCAAACTTGATCCATTGGTAATTGAAATATCAGCCTTAACACCAGTGTTGTGTGGATTATCAACTGGTGACAACTGACAGTTTAAACACCACCCTGTTTTTTTATCTACTGAATCCGTATTGGAATAACCTCGACGGAGAACACACTCCAGGCCTGCAAATTTGTTTTGTACACATTTCGTAAGAGTAATAAACATGATAAAACGATCCAATACAATCACTCCATCAAGTAATCTGGTGGTATGGGTTGTGCGCCCAGCATGGAAGCCTTTGTCCAAAATCAGTATACAACGCCAGAGTACATCGGCAGCATGGAAGCCTTTGTCCAAAATCAGTATACAACGCCAGAGTACATCGGACACTTTGCTGTCAGAATAAATGTTATTACCAAGTATTACATGCAAACATTGACGGAGTTGACCGTCTAAAATTTCGTTACGAGTACTGTTGAAATTCTCTCTTTCTGATTTGAATGTGTCAGGTTCAATTCACATATACGTGTATTAGGTTAATATGCCTATTACTCTCTACCAGCATTATGTTTGTACTAAGGATATCATCTAGTGACACTGGAGTTGTTACTGCTGTAAACACATTCACTGAGAGACGTTTGGTTACATTTTGATAAAGTCAACGAAATCCTAGATTATACTTGAATTAAAATAGTTTGTACACAAGAACGCTTATTGTCTTTTTGAAAAAAAAAACCCGAATGCAGAACACACTGCTTATACAGTATTGATATATATATACTGCACTATTATTGTGAACAATGTTATTATTGTGGTCCATACACCGAATTGGGCATTATCAAGATTGAGAATAACTCGCATACAAATCAATTTGTTGTGCTGCATCCCATAAGAACAAAAATTCTGCTCAGTCACACCAAATGATTAGATGATGTCGTCACAACAGATTCCGCAGCTGGTCAATTGTCGACACATTCTTTAGACTTGTTAATTCTGCAAGCATTGGATCAACAATGCTGATGAGAAATATAGAGAAAATGTGTCTTTTTTGCATTCCAAACTGAAATAATAAGAAAATCATCTTGTTACGTGAGAACTGCATTCAGGATGGCCTTATTGATTCATTGCTGTAATCCAATTCATGTCAAGGTATTGTGTTTTTCTATGTACTTATAAAACAACGAAAGTCAAAATGTTCTTGAAAATACATTGCTGGAATCTTTCATTTGTGCAAGTTCTTATGCAACCTAAAAACACATGCCAGGCGAGAAAACATGTATAACAAGACGACCACGACGTAATTGTATCCCACCAAAAAAGCTCGACGGATATTATAGATTTGCTAACGTTGCTTCGCCGCCGCAGACAATATATTGCGAATTCGCCACAAGTAACATTTCTGATCCGATTTTATAATTTTTTTTGTATCAACATATTATAGTGAGGCGCAACACCCATTGATTTTGGTTGCCATAGCAACCAATATGGCCGATTGACGACATGTTTGTGATAAAATTAGCCAATTCAACGAACATGGCTTGCGAGCGCTCTACGGGTGGCAATTTCATAGGAATTGCTGCGATCTTGGATAGGCATATTGAGCGATGCCCAGACAAAAAACCTAGAAAATCTTTTTGGAAAGATTAATATTCATAAGTTGAGTCAGTTGACTTGATTGACGACGAGATGAAATATCCAGTCATTCCATTTCTTTGTAATTTGAAAAAAAAATCATCAGGAAGTGTGTATACTTGAGGAGCTGATGGTTTATGCAAAACAGATTACTATTACTGAATAAATTAGCATGAATTTCACTAGTTATTCTAAAGAGTTATGGTGAGAGACATTTATTATTGAATTAAACAATGCAAAGCTTTTGTTCAGTATAGATTTGATATCAGCGAATGTGGATACAGAAATCATCCGTAATGTTGGGGATTGGCTTTAATATTCCAGTCATGTGAAAAGCTTCTCTGGAAAATATTTGGTAAGAAGTTAATAAAAATTTCAGTTGTTAACATTATTACTGCATGGAATAAAAATAGTTAAGGCCTGGTACTATTATTACCAACATTGATGAAAGACACTGGCCCAATAGTAATGATATTTTGTCTGAGTTAACATATTTTGGGCAACAGGGATGATAGGGCATCACGAGGAAATACCCATGCCGGTATGATTATTGTGCGAATCTCATCACGAGGAAATACCCATGCCGGTATGATTATTGAGCGAATCTGATCACTTAGTAACGACCTGTAATGAGCTAATAAAGCTGACACCAGTTACCCAATACCACGGTCAATTCGAACCAATCCGACTTTCAACCCCTTTATTTCACAGTCAAACAAATGTTCCTCTTCCGATTCATTCGTTGGCCCACCCCGCCTCATCAATGTTAACTTAATTATTTTGCCATTTATCCTCAGGCATCGTCAGGATACATACTGCAGAGCATGCGTACTATATGTATTTACTCGTTGCTGACTGTCTATTTGGTGAATCAAAAACACTACATTAATTGTGTGTCCAGAATATACAATTAACTGAAGGATGGCAATGACGTTGGTATAAACACCTCACCATTATCATACCGAAAACTCAGCTGGTCTGAGCTCCAACCTTACAAAAATTTCACTGACATCTTTGTCCCAACGAAAACAATAGGACACTTCTTAAACAAACGTATTTAGTGTAGTTAATAGGATCCTTCAGTACAAGATTGTGTTGTTACAAATTTGCAAACCCCGTGTCTCATTCTTAACACGAACAATTTCCTGTAATGATTTGTTGGCATCCTGGTTAGGACTGCACGGGAATCAACACGGACACATCATGAGAGCATGACCCGCTTCAAGCATCACATTGTTCTCATGTCGTTAGAGGGGTCAAATATGGATCAATGAACCACGCTAGAAAATATTGCCGAGTCATCATGCAGTGTTCTACAGAATGAGAGCTTCCCCATGATATCATGGAGGATAACCTGGTTAAAGAATACATATATCACTTTTATTGACGCCACTGTACTGATAACCCAGTTGATGGGAACATCTTGGGATCCATTAATGCTGTTATTGACATTGGTAGCAGGGGAGCAGACACCTCCGAAACGTTCATACTGTTACACCCACAGCCCTGCTCCAATGATACCCTTCCAAATATCACTGTGTTCGGTAACTTTCAAGAAGTCTCTGACAAAAAGGGATTGCTCTTTCAGCATTCACCAGTAATTGTGTCCCAGCAGACACAACGTTGATAGGATTATGTTGACGAGTCTATTCCAATACATGCAAGGCCATCTCCACTATGGAAGCTGCTGAAAAAGTTTCTTTGAAGTACAAATTTGTTCGCTGCATTACGATATCACACTGTTTTTTTGTTTCTCGTGTTTTACGTATTCCCTGGGTTTGTAGTATCCTCATCAAAGTCTTAGATTATTGGTGAAAGGTCGGCAAACATAATGCATTTTTTTTAATTTACCACAGCTGTTCTTCGTGTTTCATATTGTTCAAACAGAAAAACAGTCTAAATGTATTGTAAAAGGTGACTACAAGCAGTAGTATGAGATGTTATCAAGACACAAAACGTTCGAAAGAAGCTGGGCACAAAAACATTGTAGGGAATCTTCAAATGACACCTGGATTGTGGTATATAACGGTTTTCATCAAACATAGCTTCGATTTTCCCAGCATTAGCTACGCTAGTAGATGATATTTGGAACTGCACAACAGCCGTTTGCACCAGTGTATTCCTGGTATGTTCAGCCCGTGCCTCGTCATCAACTTCGTGGGTAGTCAGAGTAATTGCTTGTCTGACTCAACGGAGTCAACCATTTTGACATTGACTGGTGTTCGAAGGCTGAAGATGGACTGAGATATCCATTTGACTGCAGTGGAAATGGTTACCAGTAAAAAGTGGTTTACTTTGAGGGTAATCATATGTCATCTTCATTTTCTATACAACTTGGTTCTTCATTTTCTATACAACTTGGCTTTGAAGAAATAAAATATTACATATTATCCTGGAACTTTATTCTTCGATATGGTATTTTCGTTGCTTATCAACTTTTCAACTATCAACATTATTCAGTTTGTGAGGATTTCATATCCTCGTGTATCGTCCACCAAAACAATCTTGTCCTTCGATTCTTTCGATCAGTTAACTTCAAATTAATGAAATATAAACATTATTTACATAGCACATTTACGTCCGATAATTCATCATCTACATTATATTTGGTAGTTGTCTTTATCTGAAAGGTCGTCTCAAATTTCAAAGTGAAATATCAAACAGAATTATCAGCAATCAGCTGTACACTTGTTGCAACTTTGAACTCTCAAAGTAGTTATACCCTCGTCAGTTGCATGTAATGGTATGATGCATAATGCATGATTCTAGGAAATGTGAACACCACTTCAAGTAAGTAATATCATGAAATGTCCATGCGAATCATGACATCACGTTGTAGAGAGAATTTTTTTCTTTCCTATCACATACTTAGGCATTCATACAATATGCATTTCTGGGTAGATCACAAAAATGACTACTAATGTACTCTCTGTGGAAGTCAATACAGTATTCGTGGTACTATTGTTCAGAAGATCATAACCCTATTGGGTCACCCTCATATTATGAACACAGCACAAATTATACAAACCACACTCGACCACTGTCAGGCAAACTGAGTAATGTTTAGATCCACTTCTCTCTTCCATTTGTTTTAATTTGGTTGTTTTACACACAGTGAATAATCAAATAAAAATGGATATTTCCTTCATTAAACTAAGTCCCACATGCGTACAAACTTCATGTTGGCTATGGCGTTCTGGTAGTTATCGGGTAAAGATGTTCTTATTGCAAAAGAGAATACATCGTGACTTGATGTACTAACACAATGATGTATGCCAAGATACAACTCTTTGTTATTTCGTGATTCAGAGAGAAGTATGCAAATCACACAAAAGGTATCAAACACAAGATAACAAAGAGTATAATGAATTGCCAGTTTTGTAGATTTGAACATTAACTCTGTCCCTATAGTCCCTCATCCCTACCAAGAACCAGAAGAATGACTCCCTAGGAGAGATATTTTGCTCGATGTCTCGCTGTATCGTTCATGTACGCATATAATCAATGGCAACAACGTGATACATTCACAGTGGTCTATCATGAAAGGATCCTATTGTGTGTGAAACTACAGGAAAACCGTCAATATTTTCCAGCGTAGGCTATCGATCTAAATTTGACCCCAATTTTAGGTTTTCCAATGTTCATGCCGGTTTTTCTTGGAGCTCCTCACTAGGGTGTGTAACTATAAACAGAAACCCATAAGATTCTCTCATGGGATTCTGCTATAAATGAAATAAAAATATCCTATTGGGGCTGAACACAGGATACAAAGAATAAACGAATGAAAACAAAATGCACGTCGAATTCATTCTGTTATGTTGGGCTATGTACACATTGTATGTATATATGTATCTGCTTTTCCATTTCCACCAATACACATGAAACCGTGTCCCGAAGTCGAGGCCCTGAATTATAATTATTAACTACTAGCAGTGTAAACACCACCTCATCTTTATGTCACAGTCATTAGTTGAAGGATGGCCTGCAAAGTCAATAATACACACGATCTTATACGGTCACTCCATCATGTGAATGACCCGCGTAAATTGTTAACAAGCGAAATTGTTACCAAACCTGATGAACTTGTGTTATGGATTGTTTGTGCCCAACAAGGAAGCATTTGTTCCGCTTCAATATAATACGTCAGAAAACATCTGATTATCAGGTTAAATGTGATTACCATATTTATATTACATGCAAACATTAAATTGACACCCGTACAACGAATTTGGTGAGATAATGATTCGAATGGTCAAATGGTCCCGATTGTCTCTGACATTGCAAAAGAGTGTATGGCTGGCCAAATGGGCCAAATTCGGCCGCGTCAGTCATCAGCAGCCAGTGTAGGGGATGGTTGGCAAAATGAACCATATTTGGCCGCATCATTCACCAGCAGCCAATCTTAGGGAATGAAATCCTCGACGGTATCCTCACGTACAAGATTTGTTACCAATTTCCATATCCCATGTCCCATTCTTAGCCCAAACAATTTCATGTAATAATTTGTTCCGATCCTGGTGAGGGACACATGAAAAATCAACACTGACACACTCTGGAGTCTTGACCCGCTTCACACATCACATTGTCCTCATACCGTGTTAGGGATCAAATGTGGATCAATGAACAACGATAGAAAATATTGACGAATCGTCCTGCATTTTCGTACAGAATGAGACTCTGGAGGATAAACTGGTTATCTCACTTTTATAGACGTCATTGTACTGATAACCCAGCTAAGAGTCACATATTGGGATCCATTAATGATGCTATTGATATTAGTAGCAGGACAGAAACCTCCGAAACAATTCAACCTTTTCCTCTCACAAATCTGCGGCTAAGATAAAGTGACTTCCCGAGGATACCATCAACTCAGTAGCCTTTCGGCTTGTGGTTGGGTTTTTATATACTTGTCATACACCTATTTCACGGGGTTTGTTTCGGATTCCTAATTTGTTTTGATAAGTTGTTGGGCAGTTGTACATTAATTTCATCTTGTGCTCAGTAGAAACAGCTATATTCACACACTGTCTGCCCCTGATGACGCCAGTGTGGCTTCAGATATAAAAGGCTGGTCGGGATTTGTTTCTATTCCGAATTTTTTTGATGTTAGGTTTTTATTGGCATCACCAAAATCTGGTTATCAGCGGTAATAGGTTGATACATAAATTCCAAATATATTGTAGTTGGTTACATCCTACACGTCTCTAACTATATGAGAATACTGCTCTCTCAGCCTTCACCAATGATTGTGTCCCAGCAGACACAACTTTGATAGGATTACATTGACGAGTCGAATCCAATTCATGCAAGGTCATCTCCACTGTGGGGAGCAGCTCAAAAGGCATCGGTGCGTCTTTGAAGTGCATCTTGTCTAGACGCATTACGGTATCACACTGTTTACCCTTGCCTACAAACACCCTACAAATAACATATTTATCCATTTTGACGTTCTGGAATAACGTCATCATAATCGTGCTAATATGTCAGAAAATATAATACATTTTGCATTTATCACAAATGTTCCTAAATGTATTGTAAATAGTGACTACAAATTGTAGTAAAAGATTTTATCAAGCCATAAAACATTGGGGAAAAGCTGGAAACGAAAACAAGGTGAATGATCTTCGAATGACACCCATTGCACCAGTTTATTCTTGCCATGTTCAGCCCGTGCCCCATCATCAACTTCGTGGGTAACTTCGTGGGTAATTTCCTGTCTCGCTGGAAGAGGGCATCCATTTTGACATTGGTGGGGGTCCAAAGGCTGCATATAGTCATATCCCTTTAACTACAGTGGATAGGGTTAACAGTAATAGACGTGGAATCAATACCCAGTATCAAGTATTCCGAGCAAACAAAACAGGGTCCGTTATCCAATCTCATAGTCCGGGGACAGAAAGTCATATCAGGCATACGAAGTGAGAGAAAACAAAAATGACAGGGAAACTCATGAACCCCCGTAAATGGCCATCAGGAGGTGAAATCAGGTGTTCCGGAAAGAGTGAGCATTTCCTGCCCCACTAGTGGCACCCGTCATGAATTCCCCAAAATTAACATGAAAATAGATCTAGTTGCATGGCAGACATGGATTTGCTGTATTTATCAACCAGATCATGATGACGTCCATAGAATTTCTTAAACGCAGCGATAAGTCTTGGTAAAACATATCCTTGTCGTAGCAGTTTAGAGACTAGCTGGGCACTTCGATAGACAAAGTCCTCATATTTGCAACTAGCTCTGGAATAGCGTATAAGTTGAGAAACAAACACACCATATGCCGGTGACATAGGAATGTTGCTGCTTAGAAAAGGGAAATTGACTATGGAAAAATTGAAATCATATGGTATGGTTTGCGTTGAGAGTATTCGTGATACATATCAGATGTCGTCTTCATCGTGGTTCATCATTTTCCTTTCAACCTGGCTTTGAATGAATAGTATAATACACATATCATGGACTTTTATTCTACAACATGGTATTTTCGTTGCTGACTCATCTGAAACATTCCACCATCAACTCTGAAACATTGAATTATTCAGTTTGGATGATGTAACATCTTGTTCTGTGTTGCCGACTAAAACACAATTAGATCATGCTATTCACTTCCTCCTAGTAGTTAACTTTGTATCGAATGGTTTTTCGCTGCTGACCCATCTGACACATACCACCTTCAACTCTGAAACATTCACTTTGTGAGGATGTCACATGTTTGTGTGTTGCCCACTAAAACACAATTGGATCTTGCTATTCACTTCCTTCTGGCACTTAACTTTCTATTCATCAAAAAAGAAAAAATACTGACCTATCACATTTAAAAAAGATAATTGACGGTCCACATCGTTTTCGGTAGTTGTCATCTTACTGCAAGGTAATGTCAAATGTCAAGTTGAAATATCAGAAAATAAATTACTAGCAATCAGCTGTACACTCGTTGCAACTTTTAGCTGTCAAATTAATTATACGCTCATTTGCATGACGTGCTATGCATAATGCATGGTTCCAGGTAATGAGAACTCCCTTCCATGTAACAAAAATCATGAAATGCCCATGTGATACATGGCATCAAGGTGTAGGGAGGATTATTTTCCCTTTTCATCACATATCGTTATGCATTCGTTATACAATACACATTCTATAGAGCATGTATTTTGATATGGACCAGGAAGGGTCTCTTTCATATTACAAATATATACAGCACAATGCTATACAACACATTCGACCACTGTCAGTCAGAATGATTAATGTTTGGATTCCTTTCTCTTTTATATTGGTCAACTCAGGGAAAAAATCTTAATAAAATAACAATATACATTTTCATCATTATAAAGCATCATTACCAATAGATATCTTCACCGCATGCAGAATATTGCAGGGTATTCAAGTAAAACCCACATATATACAAATTCCATGTCCAGTAATGGCGTTCTGTTGTACTGGTTGCATACTTTGTTGCGTCATCAATTCCACTCCCATTGTTTTATGTTTGTTTGATCACGAACACATTAGTTCTACAATACATGATTATTGATTCAATGATACAGACGAATAGCAAAGGTGGATCAAATTCAGATAATTTGTTGGTTGGTAAATTACATTGTACAATTCACATGGTCGAATTTTTTGCGTCATTATCCACAATGACATAATCATTCTTGGGAATGTCAGCACAATGCTGACATTCTTGCTGACATTTTTGTTTTCTCTCACTTCGTATGCCTGATATGACTTTCTGTCCCCGGACTATGAGATTGGATAACGGACCCTGTTTCGTTTGCTCGGAATACTCAATACTGGGTATTGATTCCACGTCCATGTGATAATTATCCACTTTACGTATACAGTGTACTCTGTATAAACCGGATCTCCAGGGTACCAGGGAAAAAATCCGGTATTGACAGAGCACCGGTTTATCAAGATTTTGAAGAGAGAGAACATCTATCATCTCTCCCGATATGCAGATACCGGTCGACTTCATTTATTACTGTTAACCAGCATAGCGTATAACTGAATACCGGCCCGATATTTTAGTTACTTTATGGACATCAGCGTGATCTAATGTTGTTGGTTATAGGTCGATATATACATATTTAAATTTATTGCGGAACATTCGGTAAATAATTTCAATCAATTCATTATTAATTGTACCGATAGGTTTTCCCATTGACATCATTATATTCTTGTGCTTTTAGCACATCTCAAATCCAATTGCAGAATATACGTAGTGAGACAAGACTGTATGGTGTCACAGAGTTGTTGTCTGCTATTTTAGCATGCGCTGATGAATAATCACTGATCAATGTGCGTTGCCCCTGTGATGAGCTTGCGGTGATTCACTAAAGAAATCATGTCAGGTAAATAATGCATTCACACAATTCAAACGACCCTGACGAAGTTTAGTCGGCGTTAATTCCAATTTGTGAGCGCCACTTTCCTGGTGCTATTGTGTTTATGAAGACGAGACTAAAGCACAACCTTTGACATCGGTCTGTGATTCGATGAAGCATGGCTGATTGCAATTTAGACGCCGCAGTTTTGAATTATTGGGTTAACGCCGGTTTGGACAATACGATATGGCTGGTTGGGTCATAGGAATAGGGCCGGTTTTCAGAATGGAAAACATCCGGTATATCGATAGTTGCTTGCTATAGAAACAAAGGGGAAGAAATCGGGACCGAAGAGGAACGCCGGTATGGACAAAATTCCGGTATATACAAGTGCCGCTTTCGGCAGAGTACACTGCACATATATCAACATGTGGAAATGATCTGTCAAACATAATGTAGTACAGTTAACCGCAACTATGAACATTCATAATGTAACTGTATTTTATTGTGGTAGTTAACAGGCAAAGATGTTTTTATTGCAGACGAAAATGAATCGTGACTTGATTGCTCCAAATAATTGAAGATGAAATTACCAGACGATAACTTGAGGAGAACATTGTGATACATCACAGTGAAACATAATAACACACAACAGTATAATAATCATACATATGTAGATGATTAAGATATTAAGGTCCTTTGATGAAACATACAACTAAGTACTAACAAAATGAATTATGCAAACATACAACTCTTTTTTTATTTTATAATTTTGACAGAATCAGTAAGAAGCAGTAAAACGTAGTAGATTCCTCACACACATGGTATGGAACACAATATAACAAAGAAAATTAGTATTTCCAATATTGGTGATTCGAACCTCAACTGTGGGTGGAAGGAACTATTTCAGTGGTCTTTTTTTTTCTTTACGTATCACTATCAATGTGGCAAAGAAACACCAGTGGCTCCCTGGGCGAGGTATTGCATTCCATACTTCGATAACAAAAGATTTATCGCTGCATCGTTCATGTATAGAATCGGTGATAAAAATGTACATTCACAAGCATCACAACAGCAGAACTTGAGGTTACGTGTGCGGCCACAGGGACAAAGGAGAGTAGAACCAGTACTCGAGGCTGAGTGAACACGAAAAAAATCAAGGATAAGTAGACACGAAACCCATTTCTTGATTAAACAACCAAACAAAATATTGTGGGTCTTGTTTCCATGTGATATGTAAATTCTAATTGTGAACCTGAACGTTATGACAACCTGTCGAATATTTTGATGTCCATGCGTAAATTGATTCTCACCTGCTCTTTTCTTGAGTTGCCCATTATTCTTGCCCAAATGTGTTTTGGTTGAACTTTCCACAAAGAACTATGGTGTGTGTTTTCCTTGCTCAATATTTGCAAATCAACTTAAAGCCTATTGATTAGTTTGATAACAATATGAAACAATGAACTCGAATCGTTTTGTAACTCGAACTCATATTGTAATAACTCTCTACTTCCCTCTCACAGAGAACAATTTTCGTAGATGGTCTTACACTACCAGAACACCTCCAATACTGGTGTAGAGCTTGTCCATGCGAAAATTGATTATTACTCGCATTTGTTTGTCGATTCGTCCATTTTTCTTGCCAAAATGTGTTTTAGTTGCACTTTCCACAAATGACCAAGGTGTATGTTTTCTTTGTTCAATATTTGCTACTTAACTTTGTTGTAATCTGAGATTGTGACATAAAATATGGATAATGTCATCGCTGACTTAATTCGGTAGCAATAAGTCCACGCATGGACAAGCTCCTCACCAGTAGTACCATGGGGTCAAAATTACACTAACAGATATAGTACGGCTGACGCCGCACAATAATTGCCACTTTCTCCTCACGTGGTCGTATCTGACAGGATCCTATTGTGTATGAAAACACAGGAGATCCCATCAATATTTGCCAGCGTAAGCTATTGATCTGAATTTGACCCCAATTTCAGGATTCTCAAATGTGTATATGTTTTTTTTAGGCTATCAAGAGGACGTGTAAGTGTCAATAAATGAAATAGAAATATCCTATTGGGACTGAATATAGGATGCAAGGAATGAACGGATGACAACATATAACCCACCGATATCGTCCTGTTGTGTCGGACTATGCATAAAAATGTATATCTATTACCTATTGAAACCACGATGTTTGTGTCAGAACAAGAGAAAAGGTTATTTAAGGGCTGTTATCATGCAATGGTGAGAAGTCCACTGAAAATCTGCTTTCAGTAGCCACGGGAAAAATATTTTTTCATAACAAAGTTGTGTGAATCATCAATTGGAGACGAATGACATTGTAAACACCCAACTTATTTCTACATTAGCAAGGCTTTGGTGGAATGATCATGATGGAAAACATTCTCCAGGGCTGCTAATTTGTTTTGCCATATCTCCTAATGGTATTAACACGATTTGATAAATTTACGCTAAATGAGCAAATATCAGCCATGACAATCGTGTATTATGTGTGATATTTCGTGATAATGTGAAGGTGACATAAATTTATAACATTAGTGAGAACTCTTAGGTGAAAATATTAGCACAGATGAGTCACATCTGTGCTACACGTATCCACTCTTTATTGAATTTATGTTAGGATAATCTCAACTGTAATATTGAAAGAAAGTATATTGTCACGATATATAACTAACCAAACTAATTTGTGCTATACGTATCTAGTCGTGACAGAATTTATGTTTAGAGGATCACAACTGTATTATTACAAGGAAGTCTAGTGTCACGATAAAAAACTAGTCAAACTAATTTGTACTGCATATCTCTGCTTGTGACTGAATTTCTCTTTGAGGGAATTACGACTATAAAAACACAACAAATATGCGCACAAGAAAGTCCATGCCCGAAATTTGAAACGAATGGAAAGATGGAAATAATGTTGGTATATTCAAATCACCATAATCACACCCAATACTTAGCTGAAATCACTTCTAGAATAAATTCCACTCTAACAAGACAAGACTCCCACCACCAGAATTTGCTAATTGAAACAATCAGGCACTACCTGGACAAAAGAGTGAACTGTAATTGTGGGTACGTTGTTACAAATTGTTCTTAGCCTAAACATTTGCTAGTATTGATCAGTTCATGTCCCGGAGAGGACAACATGGAAAACGAGGGGCCATAGGCCCGGCAGTTGACGAATTCGCAAACTTTCATCTCAATGTGAAAGGTCAAGGTCATAGTAATGTTATTATCTGGAAATGACATACACATTTGATTGTTTTGCCGCTTTCGAATGAAGTGGTTCAAAATTGATGAGACTCCGACGATTCAAGCAAATGTTATTACTGGACAGGTGTTTTTTCTGGGATTCTTTGTGTTTTCTGCTTCAGGCTTGATTTTGATTTAATATCGCGAAACAATAGAATTAGATAAAAGGGTGACTGTGGAAAACATATAAGAATTAATACAAAAAAAACACTCAGAAACAGAAAAAGTCATTTAGTTGGAATTTAAAAAAAAAAAATGACAATAGGAATCGAACCCCTGACCCCGCGCACCAACACCTAACGTCTTTACTGACTGAGCCAATCTGTCGCTTGAAGTTACTGCGTGTGAAGTATATAGTGTACGAGAGACCGCGCTCAGAATAAATGCTGGTATATCCCATGGCTGGGCATTGGTGTGGCTACTGTGGCGGCAGCGTGAGGAATATTTTAGATATTTTTGTGACGTCTTCACTCAACCGATTTTCACGAAAATTGAACCATTTCTAGTCTTTAACATAAAGAATAAACGTGTAAATTTTCGTGAAAATATCTCCAGAATTGTGGTCGCTATCGTGCTAACAGACATCTTACTGATGGACATACAATCACGAGGGGCCATAGGCCCGGCAGTTGACGAATTAGGAAGGTTACCGGACAATGTATGTTTTAGATATATGTTTTAGTGAGATATTAGCCATTTTGTGCTCTGACCTCAATTTTCATATCATGAGAAGATATAACATATATCATTTCCTATACGTGTATGTCCAAAGCTGTGAAGGCGATAAAAAGCGATATATTACCCACATTGTGCTCTGACCTTGAAAATGAGGTCGAAGGTCAAATGTCAAGGTCAAGGTCACAGAAGATAGAACTCGAGTTAATCTACAATATGAACTTGGTTTGAAGTCTCTAGGGCGATTAGAACCGAAGTTATGGCCATTTATGTGTTTTCGACACTTTATGTGACCTTGACCTTGACCTTTGACCTAGGGTCCCTAAATTTCACCCATTCGCAATTATATATATAAGCATTTTATACGTACAATTTGGTCATGATACGTCCAAAACTGTGGCTTGTAGAGCGGTAATATACGAAGAACAAACTAGATTTTGATGATAACAATAGAATGCAAAGCAGTTTTTCCGTTGCCATGGCAACATTTTTCAGGCGAATTTGACTAAAATCAATGGGTGCCTGGCTTTGAGCCTAAAAAGTGTTCCCATAAAGTTTGGTGATGATCCGACCTAAACTGTGATATGTTTCAGTTAGTTTGAAAATTTGACCTTGAAGTTTTGAATGTGTCCTCATTTTTGCGACCAAGTTCAAGGTCAATTATAAAATTGACATGTACATATGGTTACCATGCCTCTTCTGAATGATATGGTTCAAATTTTATGAGACTACAATGATTCAAGCAGATGTTATAACCGAAAAGTTGTTTTTCTAGGATTTCGATGACCTTGACCTTGACCTTTGTATTTCAATTCGTAGAGGTCAATGCTATTAATATGCATGTCAAGTTTCAAGATATTCCATACAGTATTGACGCTGTTATGGCCTTTTGAAATTTCGGTAATTTGACGTTTATGACGTCATTGTGACGTGAGTGTACGTCGCAGCGCCGAAAATAAGGGATCAATGCAATCAGGGGCCCAAGACCTTTCCAACGATATACTACTCGATATGATTCGCTGACCTTCGTACCTGACCTTGACATTCACCTCATGGCAAACTCTCAAGGTCAAGCTCAAATGCCGAGGTCAAGGTCACAGAAGATAGAACTCGAGTTTATCTACAATATGAACTTGGTTTGAAGTCTCTAGCACAAATAGAACCGGAGTTATGGCCACTTATGTGTTTTTAACATTTTGCGTGACCTTGACCTTGACTTTGGACCTTGAGTCACAAAAATTGTGCATTGTCTGTGCATGAATATATATATTGTATCTGTAAAATTTCATCAGAATCAAACAAAATTTGTGGACACTATGACCGTTTGAAATTTTGAAAAATTAACGTTTATGACGTCACTGTGACGTCAATAAACGTCACATCTCAAAACTGATGAGAAAGTATGTACCAGGGAATCAAGACCTTTCATTTGATATACTACTTGATAGGTTTCAGTTAGTTTTGAAATTTGACCTTGAAGTTCTCCTCATATGACCTTATTTTCCTGACCAAGTTCAAGGTCAATCATGAAATTGACATATAAGTCCGATTGCTATACCTCTTCTGAATCATATGGTTCAAATTTTATGAACCTACGACAATTCAAACGGATGTTATTACCGGAAACGTGTTTTTCTGGGATTTCGATGACCTTGACCTTGACCTTTGACCTTTGCACTTAAATTCGTAGAGGTCATTGCTGTCAATATGCATATCAAGTTTCAAGAGATTCCATACAGTATTGACGATGTTATGGCCTTTTGAAATTTCGGTAATTTGACGTTTATGACGTCATTGTGACGTCAGTGTACGTCGCAGCGTCGAAAATAGGGTATTACTGTGATCAGGGGGTCAAGACCTTTCCAACGATATACTACTCGATATGGTGCACTGAACTTCGTACTTGACCTTGACTTCGACCTGGGGCGAACTTCTCAAGGTCAAGGTCAAATGCCAAGGTCAAGGTCACAGAAGATAGAACTCGAGTATATCTACAATATGAACTGAGTTTGAAGTCTCTAGGGCCATTATAACCGGAGTTATGGCCACTTATGTGTTTTTTACATTTTGTGTGACCTTGACCTTGACCTTAGAGCTAGGGTCACCAAAATCTAACTATTTCCAGGTCTATGCATAGGCATTGTATCCGTGCCATTTGGTGATGATCCGGTCAAAACTGTGGCCTGTAACGTGCTAACAGACAAACATACAAATAAAAAATCGGCCATAGGCCAACACTTGACGAAAAATCTACACATTTGTTTACATTCAAAACATTTACTCATTATTTACACATTTATGGCATCCCCTGACAACATATAGCATTGAAAACTGAACCACTTGAAACATCTAGTTTGCGTATGTATCAGCATAATATATTACCTCTAACCATGCTAACGGCACAAAATTTTGATGATGCCACTACTAAAAAACCTAAAATATATCAAAACGAGACAATCAGAGATTGCAGACCCTCGCCCTTCAGATTTAGTCACTAAAATTAGGTGATAATTGAGTTATGGTCTTAAGACCATCGGTTGTACGCCATACGATTGGGAATTGGCCAAAGAAAAATACAAAAGTAGGTTGAAGATTTAATATTGATTAGAACCGGAGTTATAGCCATTTATGTGATTTTCTTTTTTCCGTTGCCATGGCAACCGTTTTGTGAGCCACTACCATAGCACTCCAGCCCTATAAATTTCAAATCGATCGGACCGTTTGCCTTTGAGTTATGAGCGCAGACATTTGCATTGAAACGTCGCTGGCCAAAAATAACCAAAATCGTGACCCCCAATTTTTCGACATCGGGCGATAATGGAGAGTTTTCGTCGTACGACCATCGGTCGTACACCACACGATCGAGAATTGGCCAAAGAAAAATACAAAAATAGTTGGAAAAATTAATATCAAGTAGAACCGGAGTCACAGCCAATTAAGTGATTTTCACATTTTAGTTGGAAAAATTAATATCAAGTAGAACCGGAGTTACAGCCAATTAAGTGATTTTCACTTTTTCCGTTGCCATGGCAACTGTTTTCATCCGATTTTGACAAAATTCGAACGGGACCGAGCGATTACCGTAGCACTCCAGCTCTATAAATTTCAGATTGATCAGACCGTTTGCCTTTGAGTTATGAGCGTAGACATTTGCATTGAAACGTCGCTAGCAAAAAATAACCGAAATCGTGACCCCCAATTTTTCGACATCGGGCGATAATGGAGTTTTCGTTGTACGACCATTGGTCGTACACCATACGATCGCGAATTGGCCAAAGAAAAATACAAAAATATTTGGAAAACTAATATCAAGTAGAACCGGAGTTAGAGCCAATTAAGTGATTTTCACTTTTTCCGTTGCCATGGCGACTGTTTTCATCCGATTTTGACAAAATTCGAACGGGACCGAGCGACTACCATAGCACTCCAGCATTATAAATTTCAGATCGATCAGACCGTTTGCCTTTGAGTTATGAGCGCAGACATTTGCATTGAAACGTCGCTGGCAAAAAATAACCGAAATCGTGACCCCCAATTTTTCGACATTGGGCGATAATGCAGAGTTTTCGTCGTACGACCATCGGTCGTACACCATACGATCGAGAATTGGCCAAAGAAAAATACAAAAATAGTTGGAAAAATTAATATCAAGTAGAACCGGAGTCACAGCCAATTAAGTGATTTTCACATTTTCCGTTGCCATGGCAACCGTTTTCATCTGACTTTGACAAAATTGGAACAGGACCGAGCGACTATCATACTGCTCGAGCCCTAGAAATTTCAGATCGATCGGACCGCTTGCCTTTGAGTTATGAGCGCAGACATTTGCACTGAAACGTCGCTGACAAAAAATCACCGAAATCGTGACCCTCAATTTTTCGACATCGGGCGATAATAGAGAGTTTTCGTCGTACGACCATCGGCCGTACACCATAGGGTCGGGAATTGGCCAAAGAAAAATACAAAATTAGTTTAAGAAATTAATATTCATTAGAACTAGAGTTATAGTCAATTATGTGATTTTCTCTTTTTTCGTTGCCATGGCAACAATTTTTTTCTGATTTTGACAAAAATTGAGGAGGACCGAGCCACGGTGATACCGCTTCTTCCCTATAAATTTCAGGACGATCGGACCATTCGGTTTTGAGTTATGCGCGCGGACAGACAAACAAACAAACAAACAAACAGACAAACAGACATACAAACTGACAGACCCAATTACAATACCCTCTGCCCCTATCGGGGCGAGGGTAATTACAAAAATCCAAAAACAAATAACGATAGCCTAAAAATGAGCGAATAACAAACAGCAAATATTCCCGCACAAATATGAAATTACATTGACAACAAGTAAACAAAACAAATAGAGAGGCTTAGACATGTGGCGATTGCACAGCCCTAAAATATGACCTAATAATTGCTTGTCTGCTTTTTATCAATGTTTTTTATATTAACAAACAGTTGTAATTAGGTCATATTTTAAGGCTATGAAGAATGGAGTTAACACAAACGCGTTATGACAAAAACATGCATCGCTCGATCATAATGAAACCAATGAGACCCTGTAAAATGACACGATACAGTGTTTAATCTGGGCCATTCGCCATGCAACTTACCAGACCCCCCATCGCACATGCATCATATGAAGCAGACATATCATCTGGTACACGCCTTTTGTCATGCATTTGTTAGCAGCTAATACCACAGATCATTCACAGTTGTGGCCGTAATGCTGAATTTAAAGCGGCTTGTAACTTTAAATATAAAGAACAAACTAGATTTTGATGATACCACTAGAAAGCCCGATAAAATAGTTTGTCGCTATTCGTGGAACAGTGTTTTTTCCTTCAAAGGTGATTATTATAATTCGAAACAATAGAATTACATAAAGCATGGCAGGTTTGGGATGCTTACAAGACCACTCAGAAACAGAAAAAGTAATTTGGAATTGAATTTTAGAAGAAAAAAAAAATTAGTCAACAGTGGGAATCGAACCACTGACCCCTCGCACACAAACCTAACGCCTCTACTGACTGCGCCATTCTGTTCATTGAAGCTTAACACGTGTAAAGTATAGTGTGTAGGAGAGACTTCGCTCAGGATAAACACTGAATTATGCCATGGCTGTACATTGGACTGGCAGCGTACAGAATTCGATCGGGAAAACTCGTGACCTTGAGTTCTACAACTTCCCAATCTTATTCTGCGTGATCAGGCACAACTCCTGAGTAAAATACGGCAATATATATTGGAACCTGGCTCTATAATGTGGTTTTGAATATTGTGAGACAGGAAAAACCTAAATTCATGACCCCCAAATTTTCGACCTGGACCGAAAATCTAGAGTTTTCGTCATACGACCATCGGACATGTATCATATGATGCGGATTTGACCATAGAAAAATACAAAAATAATCAGAAAAAATAATCATGATTACAAGCGGAGTTATCACGATTTTTCAATTTTGACCTTTACTATGACCTTAACTGTAATTCTTGACCTTGAGCCCTATAACTTCACAGTCATGTTCTGCGTGAGAAGGCACAACTCCTGAGTAAAAATCAGAAACATATATTGGATCCTGGCTCTACAATAGGGTTTTGAAAATTGAGACAAGCAAGACCTAAGTTCATGACCCCCAAATTTTCGACCTGGACCGAAAATCGAGAGTTTAGGTCATACGACCATCAGACATGCATCATGTGATGCGGAATTGACCATAGAAAAATATAAAAATACACAAAAAAAATAATCTTGATTAGAAGCGGAGTTATCACGATTTTTCGATTTTGACCTTTACTATGACTTTAACTCTAATCCTTGACCCTGAGCTCTGAAACTTCAGGACCTTGTTCTGCGTGATAAGGCACAACTCCTGAGTAAAAATCAGCAACATATATTGGAACCTGGCTCTATAATATGATTTTGAATATTGTGAGACAGGAAAAACCTAAATTATTGACCCCCAAATTTTCGACCTGGACCGAAAATCGGGAATTTTGGTCGTACGACCATCGGACATGCATCAGATGATGCAGAATTGACCATAGAAAAATATAAAAATACCCAGAAAAAATAATCTCAATTAGAAGCGAAGTTATCGCGATTTTTCGATTTTGACCTTTTCTATGACCTTGACCTCAATTTTTTACCTTGACCTCCTAAAAGTTTACCACTTGGTACGAAATTGATTGTCCACCTTCTGGTGAAGTTTCATGGCGATACGATCAAAATTGTGACCTGTAGAGTGAACACAAACAAACACACAAACAAACAGATAAACTCAACTGACCAACATACTTGACGAAATTTAATTTCGTCAAGTAACAAACAAACAAACGGAACTGACCAACATAGTTGACGAATTTTAATTCGTCAACTAACGAGGGGCCATAGGCCCGGCAGTTGACGAATTTGCCATAGGAACGTCAATTACGTCATACCGAATTGACGTTGCACGTAGCGTGTTGAAACTTGGGACGTCCCTGAATAATAACGCTCCACATACGTTCTCATAATTACAGCCTATTACCTTCAAAATTGAGTGCACTGTGCTTGTTTGAAAGTTTGCTGAAAAGCCGTAAATCTTGTATGACAGGCCTTACGTTTATGACCTCATAGCGGAAAATCCATCATGGCGGAAAAGTATCGGACAGTACCCTTCTAAACCAGAATTCAACGAGCTTTCCAATGGTGCAATCCGCTGTTCTGTACGACAAATACTTTTTGATATATAGCCCCATTTTGAAAATTGACGTTTTACTTCATGACGTCATTGACGTTGCAAGTAGCGTGTTGAAACTTGATAGGTGGCTGGATATCATTATTTCACATACGTTCTGATAATTACAGATCAATACCTTCAAATTTGAGTGCACTGTAAATGTTTGAAAGTTTGCTGAAAAGTCGAAAAATTGGTATGACAGGCCATACGTTTATGACGTCATAGCGGAAAATCCATCATGGCGGAAAAGTATCGGACAGTACCCTTCTAAACCAGAATTCAACGGGCTTTCCAATGGTGCAATTCGCTTCTCTGTACGACAAATACTTTCCGATATATAACCCCATTCCAAAAATTGACGTTTTACGTCATGACGTCATTGACGTTGCACGTAGCGTGTTGAAACTTGGTGTATGGCTGGGTATCATTATTCCATATAAGTTCTGCCAATTACAGTCTAATATCTTCAAAATTGAGTGCACTGTGGATGTTTGAAAGTTTGCTGAAAAGTCGAAAAATTGGTATGACAGGCCTTACGTTTATGACGTCATAGCGGAAAATCTATCATGGCGGAAAAGTATCGGACAGTACCCTTCTAAACCAGAATTCAACGAGCTTTCCTATGGTGCAATCCGCTTCTCTCTACGACAAATACTTTTCGATATATAGCCCCATTTCGAAAAATGACGTTTCACGTCGTGACGTCATTGACGTTCGAACAATCCGAGTAAAACTTCGCAGTTCGATGGAAGATACCATTATATATCGGTGTGCTAAATTTCAGAGATATCGGTCCAAATGTGACTGCTGTGTGAATTTTTGAAAATCCGCCAATGATGAGAGATAGGGATTTTTCGATTTTCAATGATTTTTGGTGACGTCATCAATGAACCGATTTCTTTCAAAAACGTTCGGTGCTCTCCCTGGGCGGATACCTATCTATCAAAAAAGTTTCGGGATGCTAGCTCGAAAACTGTGGCCTGTAACGTGCTAACAGACAAACAAACATACGAGGGGCCATAGGCCCGGCAGTTGACGAATTAGGAAGGTTACCGGACAATATATGTTTTAGATATATGTTTTAGTGAGATATTAGCCATTTTGTGCTCTGACCTCAATTTTCAAATCATGAGAAGATATAACATATATCATTTCCTATACATGTATGTCCAAAGCTGTAAAGTCGATAAAAAGCGATATATTAGCCACATTGTGCTCTGACCTTGAAAATGAGGTCGAAGGTCAAATGTCAAGGTCACAGAAGATAGAACTCGAGTTAATCTACAATATGAACTTGGTTTGAAGTCTCTAGGGTGATTAGAACCGAAGTTATGGCCATTTATGTGTTTTCGACACTTTATGTGACCTTGACCTTGACCTTTGACCTAGGGTCCCCAAATTTCACCCATTTGAAAGTATATACATAAGCATTTCATACGTACAATTTGGTCATGATACGTCCAAAACTGTGGCTTGTAGAGCGGTAATATACGAAGAACAAACTAGATTTTGATGATAACAATAGAATGCAAAGCAGTTTTTCCGTTGCCATGGCAACATTTTTCAGGCGAATTTGACTAAAATCAATGGGTGCCTGGCTTTGAGCCTAAAAAGTGTTCCCATAAAGTTTGGTGATGATCCGACCTAAACTGTGATATGTTTCAGTTAGTTTGAAAATTTGACCTTGAAGTTTTGAATGTGTCCTCATTTTTGCGACCAAGTTCAAGGTCAATCATAAAATTGACATGTACATATGATTACCATGCCTCTTCTGAATGATATGGTTCAAATTTTATGAGACTACAACGATTCAAGCAGATGTTATAACCGAAAAGGTGTTTTTCTAGGATTTCGATGACCTTGACCTTGACCTTTGACCTTTGTATTTCAATCCGTAGAGGTCAATGCTATTAATATGCATGTCAAGTTTCAAGATATTCCATACAGTATTGACGCTGTTATGGCCTTTTGAAATTTTGGTAATTTGACGTTTATGACGTCATTGTGACGTGAGTGTACGTCGCAGCGCCAAAAATAAGGTACCACTGCAATCAGGGGCCCAAGACCTTTCCAACGATATACTACTCGATATGATTCGCTGACCTTCGTACTTGACCTTGACATTCACCTCATGGCAAACTCTCAAGGTCAAGGTCAAATGCCAAGGTCAAGGTCACAGAAGATAGAACCCGAGATTATCTACAATATAAACTTGGTTTGAAGTCTCTAGCACAAATAGAACCGGAGTTATGGCCACTTATGTGTTTTTAACATTTTGCGTGACCTTGACCTTGACTTTGGACCTTGAGTCACAAAAATTGTGCATTGTCTGTGCATGAATATATATATTGTATCTGTAAAATTTCATCAGAATCAAACAAAATTTGTGGACACTATGACCGTTTGAAATTTTGAAAAATTAACGTTTATGACGTCACTGTGACGTCAATAAACGTCACAGCTCAAAACTGATGAAAAGGTATGTACCAGGGAATCAAGACCTTTCATTTGATATACTACTTGATAGGTTTCAGTTAGTTTAAAATTTGACCTTGAAGTTCTCCTCATATGACCTTATTTTCCTGACCAAGTTCAAGGTCAATCATGAAATTGACATATAGGTTTGATTGCTATACCTCTTCTGAACGATATGGTTCAAATTTCATGAACCTACGACAATTCAAACGGATGTTATTACCGGAAATGTGTTTTTCTCGGATTTCGATGACCTTGACCTTTGACCTTTGCACTTAAATTCGTAGAGGTCATTGCTGTCAATATGCATATCAAGTTTCAAGAGATTCCATGCAGTATTGACGATGTTATGGCCTTTTGAAATTTCTGGAATTTGACGTTTATGACGTCATTGTGACGTCAGTGTACGTCGCAGCGTCGAAAATAGGGTATTACTGTGATCAGGGGGTCAAGACCTTTCCAACGATATACTACTCGATATGGTGCACTGAACTTCGTACTTGACCTTGACTTCGACCTGGGGCGAACTTCTCAAGGTCAAGGTCAAATGCCAAGGTCAAGGTCACAGAAGATAGAACTCGAGTATATCTACAATATGAACTGAGTTTGAAGTCTCTAGGGCCATTATAACCGGAGTTATGGCCACTTATGTGTTTTTTACATTTTGTGTGACCTTGACCTTGACCTTAGAGCTAGGGTCACCAAAATCTAACTATTTCCAGGTCTATGCATAGGCATTGTATCCGTGCCATTTGGTGATGATACGGTCAAAACTGTGGCCTGTAACGTGCTAACAGACAAACATACAAATAAACAAACAAAAAATCGGCCATAGGCCAACACTTGACGAAATGACTAAACATTTGTTTACATTTAAAACATTTACCCATAATTTACACATTGAAAAGATTTACTGAACAACTACTCGACATTTGAAGAAAGATACTTTTTTCATGAAATTTTTACGTTGGGCAAACTTTTCAAGGTCAAGGTAAAAGTGCACATTCAAGGTCAACGGACAAAGACCTTTTGATATGCTACAATATGGTCCCAGTTTGAACTTTCCATGACGAATAGTTCCGAAATTATGGCAATTTTTGTGATTTTGACCTTTTCTTTGACCTTGACCTTGACCCTTGACCTTGGGTCACGAAAATTGTGCATTGCCCGTGCATGAAGATATAAATTATACTTGAACAATTCCATCAGAATCGAACAAGAATTCCGGACACTGTGGCTTTTCGAAATTTCGACAAATTTACGTACATGAGGTCACTGTGACGTCAATAAACGTCACATTTGAAAACTGATGAGAAACTATTTATCACGGGTTCAAGGCCTTCCATTTGATATATTACTTGATAGCTTTTAGTTAGTTTGAAAATTTGACCTTGAAGTTTTGCTCATGTGACCTCATTTTTCCGATCAAGTTCAAGGTTAATCATGGAATTGACATATAAGTCTGATTGCTATACCTCTTCTGAATGATATGGTTCAAATTTTATGAGACTACAACGATTCAAACAGATGTTATAACCGAAAAGGTGTTTTTCTGGGATTTCGATGACCTTGACATTGACCTTTGACCTTTGTATTTCAATTCGTAAAGGTCAATGCTATTAATATGCATGTCAAGTTTCAAGGTATTCCATACAGTATTGATGCTGTTATGGCCTTTTGAAATTTCGGTAATTTGACGTTTATGACGTCATTGTGACGTCAGTGTACGTCGCAGCGCCGAAAATAGGGTATCACTGCAATCAGGGGCTCAAAACCTTTCCAACGATATACTACTCGATATGGTGCGCTGAATTTTGTACTTGACCTTGACATTCACCTCATGGCGAACTTCTCAAGGTAAAGGTCAAATGCCAAGGTCAAGGTCACAGAAGATAGGACTCGAGTTTATCTACAATATGAACTTGGTTTGAAGTCTCTATAACAAATAGAACCGGAGTTATGGCCACTTATGTGTTTTTAACATTTTGCATGACCTTGACCTTGATCTTTGACCTTGAGTCACAAAAATTGTGCATTGTCTGTGCATGAAGACATATATTATACCTGTATAATTTCATTAGAATCAAACAAGATTTGTGGACACTATGACCGTTTGAAATTTCGAAAAATTTACGTTTATGACGTCACTGTGACGTCAATAAACGTCACATCTCAAAACTGAAGGGAAAGTATGTACCAGGGAATCAACACCTTTCATTTGATATACTATTTGATAGGTTTCAGTTAGTTTGAAAATTTGACCTTGAAGTTTTCCTCATATGACCTTATTCTCCTGACAAAGTTCAAGGTCAATCATGAAATTGACATATACACTCGATTACTATACCTCTTCTGAAGGATATGGTTCAAAATTCATGAACCTACGACAAATCAAACGGATGTTATTACCGGAAACGTGTTTTTCTGGGATTTCGATGACCTTGACCTTGACCTTTGACCTTTGTAGTTTAATTCGTAGAGGTCATTGCTGTCAATATGCATATCAAGTTTGAAGAGATTCCATAAAGTATGGACGATGTTATGGCCTTTTGAAATTTCGGAAATTTGACGTTTATGACGTCATTGTGACGTCAGTGTACGTCGCAGCGCCGAAAGTAGGGTATCACTGCAATCAGGGGGTCAAGACCTTTCCAACGATATACTACTCGATATGGTGCGCTGACCTTCGTACTTGACCTTGACATTCACCTTAGGCGAACTTCTCAAGGTCAAGGTCAAATGCCAAGGTCAAGGTCACAGAAGATAGAACTCGAGTTTATCTACAATATGAACTTGGTTTGAAGTCTCTAGGACAATTAGAATCGGAGTTATGGCCATTTATGTGTTTTTATCGTTTTGCATGACCTTGACCTCAATATTTGACCTTGACCTCCCAAAAATGAACTCATCCATCGATATTGGATTGTACATCTTCTGACCTAATTCCATGATTCTACGATCACAATTGTGACCTGTGGAGCGCTAACACACAAACAAACAAACAAACAAACAAACAGACAGAAAATCGGCCATAGGCCAACACTTGACGAAATGACTAAACATTTGCTTACATTTAAAACATTTACCCATAATTTACACATTGAAAAGATTTACTGAACAACTCCTCGACATTTGAAGAAAGATACTTTTTTCATGAAATTTTTACGTTGGGCAAACTTTTCAAGGTCAAGGTCAAAGTGCACATTCAAGGTCAGCGGACAAAGACCTTTTGATATGCTACAATATGGTCCCAGTTTGAACTTTCTATGACGAATAGTTCCGAAGTTATGGCAATTTTTGTGATTTTGACCTTTTTTTTACCTTGACCCTTGACCTTGGGTCACGAAAATTGTGCATTGCCCGTGCATGAAGATATAAATTATACTTGAACAATTCCATCAGAATCGAACAAGAATTCTGGACACTGTGGCTTTTCGAAATTTCGAAAAATTTACGTACATGAGGTCACTTTGACGTCAATAAACGTCACATTTGAAAACTGATGGGAAACTATTTATCATGGGTTCAAGGCCTTCCATTTGATATATTACTAGATAGCTTTTAGTTAGTTTGAAAATTTGACCTTGAAGTTTTGCTCATGTGACCTCATTTTTCCGATCAAGTTCAAGGTTAATCATGGAATTGACATATAAGTCTGATTGCTATACCTCTTCTGAATGATATGGTCCAAATTTTATGATACTACAACGATTCAAACAGATGTTATAACCGAAAAGGTGTTTTTCTGGGATTTCGATGACCTTGACCTTGACCTTTGACCTTTGTATTTCAATTCGTGAAGGTTAATGCTATTAATATGCATGGCAAGTTTCAAGGTATTCCATACAGTATTGACGCTGTTATGGCCTTTTGAAATTTCGGTAATTTGACGTTTATGACGTCATTGTGACGTCAGTGTACGTCGCAGCGCCGAAAATAGGGTATCACTGCAATCAGGGGCTCAAAACCTTTCAAACGATATACTACTTGATATGATGCGCTGACTTTCGTACTTGACCTTGACATTCACCTCATGACGAACTTCTCAAGGTCAAGGTCAAATGCCAAGGTCAAGGACACAGAAGATAGGACTCGAGTTTATCTACAATATGAACTTGGTTTGAAGTCTCAATAACAAATAGAACCAGAGTTATGGCCACTTATGTGTTTTTAACATTTTGCGTGACCTTGACCTTGATTTTTGACCTTGAGTCACGAAAATTGTGCATTGCCTGTGCATGAAGACATATATTATACCTGTATAATTTCATTAGAATCAAACAAGATTTGTGGACACTATGACTGTTTGAAATTTCGAAAAATTAACGTTTATGACGTCACTGTGACGTCAATAAACGTCACATCTCAAAACTGATGAGGAAGTATATACCAGGGAATCAAGACCTTTCATTTGATATACTACTTGATAGGTTTCAGTTAGTTTGAAAATTTGACCTTGAAGTTTTCCTCATATGACCTTACTTTCCTGACAAAGTTCAAGGTCAATCATGAAATTGACATATACACTCGATTACTATACCTCTTCTGAAGGATATGGTTCAAAATTCATGAACCTACGACAAATCAAACGGATGTTATTACCGGAAACGTGTTTTTCTGGGATTTCGATGACCTTGACCTTGACTTTTGACCTTTGTACTTAAATTCGTGAAGGTCATTGCTGTCAATATGCATATCAAGTTTGAAAAGATTCCATAAAGTATTGACGATGTTATGGCCTTTTGAAATTTCGGAAATTTGACGTTTATGACGTCATTGTGACGTCACTGTACGTCGCAGCGCCGAAAGTAGGGTATCACTGCAATCAGGGGGTCAAGACCTTTCCAACGATATACTACTCGATATGGTGCGCTGACCTTCGTACTTGACCTTGGCATTCACCTCATGGCGAACTTCTCAAGGTCAAGGTCAAATGCCAAGGTCAAGGTCACAGAGGACAGAACTCGAGTTCATCTACAATATGAACTTGGTTTGAAGTATCTAGGACAATTAGAACCGGAGTTATGGCCATTTATGTGTTTTTATCGTTTTGCGTGACCTTGACCTCAATATTTGACCTTGACCTCCCAAAAATGAACTCATCCATCTATATTGGATTGTACATCTTCTGACCCAATTCCATGATTCTACGATCAAAATTGTGACCTGTGGAGCGCTAACACACAAACAAACAAAAAATCGGCCATAGGCCAACACTTGACGAAATAATTTACACATTTAAACATGTACACAAAATTTACACATTGAAATCATTTCCTGAACAACCCCTAGCATTAGAAATCGAGATATTTAAGCCATCTCCTGAACATCATCCAGCAGTATAGTCTACAATTTTAGACATTAGACGTGAGAGTTGCTTCATTTTCACCGTGACCTTGGCCTTAATTCTTGACCTTGAGGTCTGAAATTTCAAACTTTTGTTGGAATTGATGAGGCACAACTCCTGAGTACAAATCATAAAAAAAAGATATTGAAACTTGGTTAAAAAACATAGTCTAAAACGTTGGGATCCCCAAAAACGAAAATCTTGACCCCCGAATTTTCGACCTCTGTCGCAAATCGGCAGTTTTGGTCGTACGGCCATCGGACATATATCATATGATAGGGAATGGACCAAATAAAATTACAATAATACTTAAAAAAATTAGACTTGATTAGGAGCGGAGTTATTGCAATTATTCGATTTTGACCTTTCCATTGACCTTGACCTCAATTTTCGACCTTGACCTCCCAAAAGTGAACTCATCCGTCATATGTTAACTGTGCATCTTACGACCAGTTTTCATGATTCTGGAATCAAAATTGTGACCTCTAGAGCGCTAACAAACAAACATACATTGTATATTCATCTGATCGACATGCAGTAAAATCGGCCATAGGCCAACACTTGACGAAATGACTAAACATTTGTTTACATTTAAAACATTTACCCATAATTTACACATTGAAAAGATTTACTGAACAACTCCTCGACATTTGAAGAAAGATACTTTTTTCATGAAATTTTTACGTTGGGCAAACTTTTCAAGGTCAAGGTCAAAGTGCACATTCAAGGTCAGCGGACAAAGACCTTTTGATATGCTACAATATGGTCCCAGTTTGAACTTTCTATGACGAATAGTTCCGAAGTTATGGCAATTTTCTGTGATTTTGACCTTTTCTTTGACCTTGATCTTGACCCTTGACCTTGGGTCACGAAAACTGTGCATTGCCCGTGCATGAAGATATAAATTATACTTGAACAATTCCATCAGAATCGAACAAGAATTCCGGACACTGTGGCTTTTCGAAATTTCGAAAAATTTACGTACATGAGGTCACTGTGACGTCAATAAACGTCACATTTGAAAACTGATGGGAAACTATTTATCATGGGTTCAAGGCCTTCCATTTGATATATTACTTGATACCTTTTAGTTAGTTTGAAAATTTGACCTTGAAGTTTTGCTCATGTGACCTCATTTTTCCGATCCAGTTCAAGGTTAATCATGGAATTGACATATAAGTCTGATTGCTATACCTCTTCTGAATGATATGGTTCAAATTTTATGAGACTACAACGATTCAAACAGATGTTATAACCGAAAGGGTGTTTTTCTGGGATTTCAATGACCTTGACCTTGACCTTTGACCTTTGTATTTCAATTTTTAAAGGTCAATGCTATTAATATGCATGTCAAGTTTCAAGGTATTCCATACAGTATTGACGCTGTTATGGCCTTTTGAAATTTCGGTACTTTGACGTTTATGACGTCATTGTGACGTCAGTGTACGTCGCAGCGCCGAAAATAGGGCATCACTGCAATCAATGGCTCAAAACCTTTCCAACGATATACTAATCGATATGGTGCGATGACCTTCGTATTTGACCTTGACATTCACCTTAGGCGAACTTCTCAAGGTCAAGATCAAATGCCAAGGCCAAGGTCACAGAAGATAGGACTCGAGTTTATCTACAATATGAACTTGGTTTGAAGTCTCTATAACAAATAGAACCGAAGTTATGGCCACTGATGTGTTTTTAACATTTTGCGTGACCTTGACCTTGATCTTTGACCTTGAGTCACGAAAATTGTGCATTGCCTGTGCATGAAGACATATATTATAAATGTGTAATTTCATCAGATTCAAACAAGATTTGTGGACACTACGACCGTTTGAAATTTCGGAAAATTAACGTTTATGACGTCACTGTGACGTCAATAAACGTCACATCTCAAAACTGATGAGACATTATGTACCAGGCAATCAAGACCTTTCATTTGATATACTACTTGATAGGTTTCAGTTAGTTTGAAAATTTGACCTTGAAGTTTTCCTCATATGACCTTATTTTCCTGACCAAGTTCAAGGTCAATCATGAAATTGACATATACGCCCGATTGCTATACCTCTTCTGAATGATATGGTTCAAATTTCATGAACCTACGACAATTCAAACGGATCTTATTACCGGAAACGTGTTTTTCTAGGATTTCGATGACCTTGACCTTGACCTTTGACCTTTGTACTTAAATTCGTAGAGGTCATTGCTGTCAATATGCATATCAAGTTTCAAGAGATTCCATACAGTATTAACGATGTTATGGCCTTTTGAAATTTCGGAAATTTGACGTTTATGACGTCATTGTGACGTCAGTTTACGTCGCAGCGCCAAAAATAAGGTATCACTGGAATCAGGGGGTCAAGACCTTTCCAACGATATACTACTCGATATGGTGCGCTGACATTCGTACTTGACCTTGACATTCACCTTATGGCGAACTTCTCAAGGTCAAGGTCAAATGTCAATGTCAAGGTCACAGAAGATAGAACTCAAGTATATCTACAACATGAACTTAGTTTGATGTCTCTAGGACAATTAGAACCGGAGTTATGGCCATTTATGTGTTTTTGACGTTTTGCGTGACCTTGAACTCAATATTTGACCTTGACCTCCCAAAAATGAACTCATCCATCTGTATTTGATTGCACATCTTCTGACCTATTTGCATGATTCTACGATCAAAATTGTGACCTGTGGAGCGCTAACACACAAACAAACACACAAACAAACAAACAAACAAACAAACAAACAAACAGACAGACAAACGCGACTGACCAACATACTTGACGAAATTTAATTTCGTCAAGTAACAAACAGACAAACGCAACTGACCAACATACTTGACGAAATTTACATTTCGTCAAGTAACAAACGCAACTGACCAACATACTTGACGAAATTTATATTTCGTCAAGTAACAAACGGAACTGACCAACATAGTTGACGAATTTTAATTCGTCAACTAACAAATAAACAAACAAACCGAACTGACCAACATAGTTGACGAATTTTTAATTCGTCAACTAATAAACACTGAGACAACCTGGAGTCTTGACCCGCTATACGCCTCACACTGTCCTCATACCGTGGAAGGGATCAAATGTGGGTCGATAAACGACGCCAGAAACTATTGACGAGTTATCATGCAGTTCCTACAAAATGAGAGAGTCTCATGATATACTTGGGGATAACCTAGTTACAGAACACATATATCACCTTTATCGACGCCACTGTACTGACAACCCAGTTGATGGTCACATCGTGGGATCCATTAATGCTGTTATTGACTTTGGTAGCGGGATACCAAAGCTTGCAAAAAATCATCCTTTTCTACCCACAGTGATGCTTCCAAGACGACGTCCAAATAATCCTTGTAGTTTGTTACATCCCACAAGTCTAACTATACAAGACTGCTCTTTCAACTTCCACCAATTATTGTGTTTCAATAAACACAAGATTGTAGACATGTCTATTTCAACTCATGCAAGGTCATCTTCACTGTGAAAGTAGCAGCCCAGGTTTTCCTGCACAGCACAACTCAGCGATATCATTATATCAGGCTGTTTGATAGGAACACTCGGAGTAAGTAAAGTAAGTAACCCACAAAGAACCCTAATAGTTTTCAGTCCACTTCATCGTATAATATCATATAATTGTTAATGGATCGATAAATACATCAGGACATATTACCTGATGTACTTACATACCTTCATGCATTCTGACATTTATCATTATTGCTTTTTCATATTTTTGTTTTGT
Organism: Terebella lapidaria; assembly: GCA_949152475.1. NCBI lineage: Eukaryota > Metazoa > Annelida > Polychaeta > Terebellida > Terebellidae > Terebella > Terebella lapidaria. The sequence continues at coordinate 4,050,268 of OX424569.1, forward strand.
TTGAGCAGAAGGTATGTTCTAAATGTGTCATAGATAGGAAATAAAAGTTATATGGATATCAAGACATGAAACGTCTAGAAAAAGCTAGAAAGGAAAACATGGTTGAATCTATCCACAAATCGATTGCATGTAAATGATATGCAAGAAATTTGCAGCAGATTCATAAGGCATGTACTGTAGCACATACAAGTTAAGTTTAATTAAAAACAAGTTTCATCAAGTGTGATGAAATCTCGTAAAGTGAAACCTGTTCGGAAAAATCTCTAAAAAATAATTGAACCGTTCGTGAACAAGTTTGATTTCTTTCAAAAGCCTTTCTTTTCTCTTATCACGATCAAGGACCTTGTACACACATAAATTGATATGTGAACGTGTTATTCACTTCGCTCACAAATAGTTTTCTGCTGCTCTATTCATGTATGAAATCGATGAAAACACACGATACATATGTATCATGACAGGATCCTATTGTGTATAAAACTACAGGACCAATCGTCAATACTTCCAGCACAGTGTATGGATCTGAACTTGACCTTAAATTTGATATTTCCAGTTGTGCTCATGTTGATTTCTAGTGGGGTCTCTACAAGAGTGGGCAACGATCAATGAAGTAACCGATTGGAGAATACAGGAGACAAGAAATGAACAAACTAGACAACAAACGTCCCACTGAGTTTATTTTGTCCTGTCGCATCGAAAACATTAATAAAAAAAGTAGAAATGGATACCGAGAAACAGACGAATTCATATTACAAGACCGAATCGATGGCAGAATTTTACAAAATCACTGTCAAAATCTAGGGATACTAAAATATCAAAGTCAGACCCATGTGAACATCACAGACACTAACCCACCCGAGTGTGAGATCAGGTACTCCGGAAGAGTGAGCATCTGATGCCCTGCACGCGACACTGCGATCTGCATCCACACTGGCATAATTGAAACACAAATACTGTATATACACACAACTGTAAGAATGGGATCATGTCTGCCATCATATGTGTGACAGGCTCGGCTTAACCTTGAACCAGATACGAGTGGCGACCATAAACTTTCTTGAAATCTAGGCTTTATGTATCCCCGTTTAAGCAGTTTGGAAGTCAGAACTTGTGCTCTGACTATCAATTCGTGGTAAGATGAACATGCTTTAGTACAACGGATTAACTGGGACATGTAGATGCAGTAGGCTGGTATTGCTGGGATATTACTGCCCATGTCAGAAAAAAATGGTAATAGGAAAATCAGAATGGTCACATGTCTGATATGACCTTGTACACGATTTTGCCTTCATGCTCAATATCAAGGTAGATAAGAAGCCGACATCGGAGTCAAGATAAGAAGCCGACATCGGAAATCAGTTGTTTCGTTGATTTCCAGTTCCTCTGGGTATCTCTCATAATGGTATACAAAATATCTAGGGTTATTCAGTGATATGACATATCACTATTCAGAATATTCATAGTGATTATCACATAGTGATAATTACATAATTATTATTCAGTGATAGACATAGGTACATCTAATACAATATGAGCTCTGTATGGACACAAAAAGGAAGACATTGAACCTGACAAAACTAAATATGAGTCTGTTATCATGCAACGGTGAGAATATGTCTATTTTTTTAGTTTTTTTGTCATTTGAAGGGTGTTTAACGCCATCATTTCCATATATATTTCATACAATCGGAAGCTATGTTGGTATTGCTCAAATCTTCATCTGGTTTTATTAAAATATGATGATTTTTGGGATTTTTTTCAGTACACTCTATTAGTAATTTATGTATAATGAAGATTTCATCTATAGTAGGTTGTGCAATAGTGATTATTTTTGTAAGAACAAATATTGTGGGGGAATATTGCCAATATTTCAAAAAGAGTGAGCAACCTACTATAGATTATACACTATAGATCAAATAGGTTTAAATTTTTTGGAATAGCACAAACCACAAACGCTAGTGAATTAAACCCTTTCACCACTGTCAAGTGAACGTTCCTGATCACCAGGAATTCCATCGGTGTCAACATGGATAGCCCCTCCAGTCACACAGGAAATTGCTCTGGCTACCCGTGACGTTGTAGACGAGGCCCTGCCTGGACAGGTCGCTGTGACCCTGGGACGATCTCTGGCTATTTCATTGTCTATCAAGATTTCACGGTATGCAGTAGGTAAAGGAATTTTCAATTGAAATGAATGGAGTGAAAAATTCTTTTTATTAGTTTCTATCTTCGTCGATCGATGCAATATTTAGCATCTTCTCACAACTACATGACAATGACCAGTTTTGTTCCCGGTTATGTTGACACCTCATGATAGTTACCCTGTGAATATTCAAATAATATAAAATTTGAGGATTTGGAGAATATATTTCATTGCAATGATGCAGAATCTGAACTGTTATCTATAATTTTTACTATTTTAATGTGCACTTCAGCGCTTGCAGTGTTCGTGTAATGAATTGTGGCATATCGTGACATAATTCTTTGGGTAGGTGTTTGTATAACATGCTTATTCATCGTATCGTGTCGTATTCGTTCATGGAATTGTTTCAGTTCGTATCCAAGTGAAAATCTCTAGAAAAAACAAACCTGAATCAGTTTGCATATATGACCAATTTCAAGCATCACAGTGTTATCGTGTCGTGGTGGTTAAATGTGGATTCATTATTGACTTTAGAAGATATGTGGAATTCATCACAAACTTTCCACACAATATTATCCATTACTTCCATGCCTCATGACGGGATTGGACATCACACTACCATGGCACCGAACAAATACATCTTAGGATTGGTTTATGTTGTTACTGGCAGTAATGATGGGGGAAAGGCTTCAATATATCAGTTTGTTATCTCCCATACTCTCACTCTTTTCATTTAAGAAGTTTTATCTCATGAAAAACATTCTCGCACAATACGTCCGACACTGCATTGTTACATATTTGTAAGAATGTTTGTCTGTGCACATTGTTTAACAAGGCAACAGAAACATTGTCATTACTCCTCACCAATAAAGCATATATACAATTCACTTGAAGTAGAAACATCCTTGAAATATGTCATCATGTTATTATTGTGTTTTATGTACCTAGGAAGCACTATTGACATACATATATACATGATAAAGTATCATATCTTATTCATAGATCAAGAATCAAGTTATCTCGTCACATTTGACGTTGTTAAATGGTACAACCTGGACTCTCGTTGAATGTAAGTATCAATCTATTAAATTTTGATGATTCCAATAACAAACGTAAAATACAACATTTTGCAATAGAAACAAAGCCCGACCAAATACCTTATCAAAAGACACACTGGGTCATCAGACAGTGTGGTAAATGTAGTACACCTGATGGAATTAGTATACAACTGCCCAACAACCTATGAAAATGGTTTAGGAATCCGGAACAAACCCCATGGAATAGATATATGACAAGTACATAAGTACCTAATCACAAACCAAAAGGCTACTGAGTTGATAGTATCCTCGGGGACAGACTTAGCGTCCACCAGCAGTGACACCGGCTCAGTGGTATGAATGTACAGTGGTGGGAATGTAAGTCCCTGGATGAAGCTCATCAGGGCATTCCTATAAATTTTACATGGATGTCTTCTTTTGGAATCGATGTATTGTCCTAGCAAAGAGCAACACAATTTGTCTGGTACCTCTATCCTTACTTCAGTTGTAAGCCTTTCCCAGATTAAGAATAGCAACTTGTCTGGTAAAAACGTGTACTTCACAGAGCAAAATATGAGACTATTTGTAAACTTATTAAACTACAGAACATGCACCAAGGGTGCTGTAGCGTCACCGCAATTTGTTTCAGATCTTCCCTTTTGGGGGATATCGCCAATAAATCCCAAGTGGAAGTTTTGTGCATTCTGCTTGACACCACTATTTTTAGCTTCAGCTAGAATCTTAATCAATGCCTTGGCTGTGCTGGGTAGGTCACTGAGTTGTCCATTCATTTTGATACCAGCATGCACATGGCAGTTGTTCAATAAAATGACACACGAGATGTTAAATTACAAGACCGGATGTGAAGGTCCCCATCTTTGACCTGAACAGTGGCTGTTCGATTTACGCTTTTCCACTGATGATGAATCATCAAAAGTCATTTCATATATCAGTTCATGTCATTCCGCACTACCATCAGGCCTCACCCACGCAAATGCACATGCGTTATTCATTGAGGCTCCTCTCTGTTTTTGGTAAGAAAACTGCTTAACCTAAGTATCCAAATTGATAGCAACACCGTGATACTTATTGTTCCTTTGTTCGTAGGTGTGTCAAAATGGTGATTTGGTATCATTCTATATGATATGAATCAGTGACAGAACGCCAAGGTAAAGATCAAATATGCGTTAGGTTGAATAGCCATTGCAGTTATTTTCAAATAGCAGCAACCAAATGTTAGAGAATGGTGTATATTGTGGATGGTGTGATTTCTTCGATTCAGTTGGTTCCCAAGAGTTGATATCAAGACTGGATTACAAAATTCACATGACATAATATTCAAAATGTTTTTATGAACATGACAATTTATCGACATTCCAATATAACAAAAATATCGGTTTTCTGAATATGGTTCTCAATTACCCATAGCTTTTCTGGGCGATGCACAGCCTCATTTGCATTACTGAACTTTAAAACACACCTCCTGGTCAATCACAACTTGTAACGAAGCTGTCACTCCACAAACAGAGAATTAATGGAATTATTCTGTCACTCCACAAACAGAAAATTGATGGAATTATTCAGAGAATATAATCAAAGGCAAACAAATAAAATACCTAAGCGTGTCCAATACAACCTTCTTCGAGGTCATTGTCTGAAGACGAAAGGAGCGAACTGCTTACTGTAAAATTTATAGATTACCAGTTAGTTCAATATTGTATTAATATGTACATAAAAAATCTTACACATGGACATTCTATTATCAATGGAAAATAGAAAGCACACAATGTTGGATACCATCCTATACATATCAAATGGTATCATATACAGGCTCAAAAATGAGCAAATACAACGAACCACCCAAGACTGAGCATTTCAACGAATTGTTTGCAGACATTCCAGACAACATTTCTGTTACCCGATATGGATGATAAACAAGGGCATAAAATCAATACCGAATGATCGAATACCTCTCATGGCATTACTGTGGACAAATTTGTTGTTCCAGTTTAGCCTGGGTTGAGTGACATTTGAGGAAATATTAAGAGGTAGATCAATCGTTGAGGTAAAGGAAGACAATCCCAAATAGGGACTCGCGAAGGTTGAGTAGGCTATTTTGTTTTATTCGTATTTATCCGCATAACAGCATCATAGCCAGTGTAATAGTTATATTTTCAAATATATAAGAAAACTTAAAATTAAAACTTAAAAGACTTGTCCAGTAACACTGTAAACAATGTAAAGCTGTGCTCTTTTTTGTTGTGTCCAAGGTACTGGCCAGCTACATTTAGGAGAAGTGTTCATCTGCCATAGGGAATAACTAGATCTGCATCGAAAACAACATCAAATCTAATGTTCCATGCATAGAAGTCTTATGTCACACAAAATGGTCAAACTGGGATGAGTATATTTACAAAATATTGGAAAGACGGGTCATGTTCCCGTGTTTATCTGACAGTAAAATTCAGTTTCAGTATCGACAGGATGTCCTGGGTATAAATGTAACTATCCATTCATTGTAATATGTGTACCTCTAGGGTACTCATTGCAATGCTTGGCTGTCATAAGTTGTACAGGAAATTACTCGTAAAAGAGTCAAGACTGTTCGAAACGAGATGTTTGCCTCTTGAACGAGCAAATATCTATATAATTGGATATGCTATGTTGACGTCCTGTGACTTAAATTAGATAGTCAGTTGACGCAAATTTACTATCTTCACTCCATTTTCGCTTCTCAAATTATGAAGTGTATATGCAGATTAAAATGAATTAATGTGATTCGGGGCCCGCATACCGTATTTTACATACCTATCACCCTTCTCTTTCCTGGCTCAAGATGCAGCTTATCCCGTGTGACTTGTGACAATGGTAGATGGGAAATTGTCTCGACTTCCATTGAATGTAAGTCCCTGGATGAAACACAGTTGGCCAAGGTTATAAATTTTGCAAGAACTCTTTTCCTTTGAATCATGGCAATGTCCTGGCAAGGAACGGGCACAATTCGTCTGGTAGCTCCGTCCCTGCTCAGTTGCATTGCCTTTTCATCTATTGGCGACCTGTCTGTACGAAAATTTGTGAAATTGCCAAACACAATATGAGTGAAATCATACGTGCCATATGCCTAGACCAATTAGCACAACTAAAACATAACATAAAGATAGTTGTGTGTATCGTGCATGTAAAATGTCTCAAATGAATTGCGAAACATGTACAATAACATTATACTATAAGAAATGTCACCAGGAGCCATTAGTGTACATGAATATTTCACTGTTGGATCGCGGACATGTGTAGCGTCTGGAATGAAATATATCTGGTCCTTTCGCTCGTTTTGCTCGAAGAACCGAGCGAAGAAATCTAGGCCGGATTCGCCTGCCCAGTGTCAGACAATGGTGAATGACAATGGTGAATGATGAAGATATTGCCTCAAGGATCCTGTGATATTCTTCATTTTGGTCCAGCACGCTACTGATAATGCTCTATTTGTATGATTGCATTTGTGGTAGCAATGTAATTGGTAGTAATTCACATCATTAACTTGGATGTTCAACAATAAATATTGTTGATGAGGGTGCAATTGGATAAAAAATGAACATCGAATACAAAATATTCATGAAAGAAATGACACCAGGTCTGAATACAGAAGCACGTCGTTTACCAACCGAAAAGAAACGTTTCCCCTATCCTCTACCGACACGTATTACGGACAGTGAGAAATAAACATCACGATTCAATTGTGTTTTAGTGGGCAACACAACAACACATGATATGCTTACGAATGTCATGATTCTTTATTTATGATTATATATATTTAGCATGAAACAATTATAATGAGTCAGCAACGAGAAAACATGTTTAAAAATGCAAAATTCCTATATTACCATGATTACAGTAGGCAATTTCTATGGTGAAAAGGATATTCTTGTCCATACTCATCATATGAACCCACATCAATGTCAGCATGGGCGACCTCCTCCAGTCAAGACAGGAATTCACTCTGACTACCAACGAAGTTGATGCTGAGGCACTGGCTAGACTTGGTCGGAATACACTGGTGCAATGTTTGTTAAACAGTAAACATAAGCCAGTCTTCTGAAGATCTTTCACCATGTTATAGTTTCCAGCTCCTTTTGAACGTTTCATAACTTGAGGACGTCTTATCCTTCAGTGTTTACCTTGTATTTATTATTTAGAATACTTTTAGGCCATGTGCCTTGATAACTGTCAAAGCGCATTATGCTCTTGACCAGTTACCATCACTATAAGATTACAATGAACCAAAACGGATGTAAAAAACCAAAACGGATCTATGTTGTAAGAAATTTCTTCTCTGACAGTGTAATATCGTAATGCAGCTAGCTTGATTTACTCCAAAGAAACCCTACGGCTTTTGAACTGCTTCTACAGCAAGCACGGGCTTGAATGAATTGAAACAGACTCGTCGACGTAATCCTATCAGTCTTCTGTTCGCTGGAACACAATCATCAGTGAAGGCTGAAATAGCATTCTTCTTATATAGCTAGAGACTTGTGGGATGTAACCAACTACAATGATATTTGGGAGTCACTTCATCTTAAAAGCAGGGTTGTAGGTGGAAAACGATGATTTGTTTTGGAGGTTTATGTCCCCGATATCAATGTCAATAACAACATTAGCGGACCCATAGATGTGGGCAACGGCTGGGTTCTAGAGTACGGTGGCATCCATAAAAGTGATATATAGACCTATAACCAGGTTATCCCCCAGGATATCATGAGAGGGTCTCCCTCTTAAGGAAACTGCATGATAACACGTCAATATTTTCTGGCGTAATTTATAGATTTATATTTGACCCCTTCCACGGCATGAGACACTGTGATGTGTGAAGCGGCTCATAACTTCAGGGTGTGATCTCTCATGCAGCCCTCACCAGGATGCGAACAGTTAAATACATGAAAGTTTGTAACATTAAACATGAAACAATAAGATGTTATTCTGTTTATTCAGGTACATGCCCTTTTTCTTAGTGATGTCCGATTGTTTTTAAGGAAAATGTGACAATTCTGGTGTGGAGGTTTGCAAGAGTGCTTCAGTTAGAATCTCAATCAATATCATGGCTGTTTTAGGTAGGTCACTGAGTTGGCCATTCGTTTAGTTACCAGCATGCACATGGCATTTATCCAATAAAACGACACTCGGAATGTTAAATTACAAGACCAGATGTGAAGGTCCCCATATTTGATATCAACCGTGGATGATCAATTTACGCCTTTCCACTGATGGTGAATCATCAAATGTCATTTCATATGTCAGTTCATGTCATTTCCCACCACGATCAGGCCTCACCCAGGTAACAGCACACGTGTGGTTTGTTTATAATTGGGACTCCTCTATGTTTTTGCTAAGAAAAATGCCTAATCTAAGATATGCAATTTGATAGCAACCACCGTGATTTGTGCTTGTTACAATACAACTTTGCCTCAACGAATACGGGTCAATTTGTTGTTCCGCATCAAAAACAACATCAAATCCAATGTTCCATGCATAGAAGTCTTATGTCACACAAAATGGTCAAACTGGGATGAGTATATTTACAAAATATTGGAAAGACGGGTCATGTTCCCGTGTTTATCTGACAGTAAAATTCAGTTTTAGTATCGACTGGATGTCATAAGTTGTACAGGAAATTACTCGTAAAGGAGTCAAGACTGTTCGAAACGAGATGTTTGCCTCTTGAAAGAGCAAATATTTATATAATTGGATATGCTATGTTGACGTCCTCTGACTTGAATTAGATAGTCAGTTGACGCAAATTTACTATCTTCACTCCATTTTCGCTTCACAAATTATAAACTGTATACGCAGATTAAAATGAATTAACGTGATTCGGGGCCTGCATACCGTATTTCACATACCTATCGCCTTTCTTATTCGTGGCTCAAGATGCAGCTAATCCCGTGTGACATGTGACAATGGTAGATGGGAAATTGTCTCGACTACCATTGAATGTAAGTCCCTGGATGAAACACAGTGGGCCAAGGTTATAAATTTTACATGAACCCTTCCCCTTTGAATCATGGCAATGTCCTGGCAAGGAACGGGCACAATTTGTCTGGTAGCTCTGTCCCTGCTCAGTTGCATTGCCTTTTCATCTATTGGAAAACTGTCTGTACGAAAAATTGTGATATTGCCAAACACAATAGGAGTGAAATTATATGAGCCATATGCCTAGACCAATTAGCACTAATAAAACATAACATAAGGATAATCGTGTGTATAAAATGTCGCAAACATGTACAATAACATCATACTGTAAGAAATATCACCAGGATACATTAATGTACATGTACATTTCATTGTTGGATCACTGACATGTGTAGCCTCTGACCTGAAATATAGCTGGTCCTTTCGCTTGAAGACCCGAGCGAAGAAATCTGGGCTATTCTAGATGATAGTGAATGATGATGATATTGCCTCGAGGCGTCTGCAACATTCTTCATAGTCGTCCAGCTCGCTGCTGATCATGCTGTATTTGTATCATTTCATTTGTGGTAGTAGAGTATTTGGTAGTAATTCACATCATTAACTTGGATTTTCAACAATATTTCACCCCTGTCAGCAATACTTAAAGTATTGCTGACAGGGGTGAAATTGGATAAACAAAAATTAACATCGAATACAAAAGATTGATAAAAAAGACACCTGGTCTGGTGACAGAAGCACGTGGTTTACCAAACGAAAAAAAAACGTTCCCCATATATTCTGCCGAAACGTATTCCGGACTGTGAGTAGTGAACATCACATTTCAATTGTGTTTCAGTGAGCAACGCACCAAACGAATGTCATGATTCATTATTTATGATTATATATATTCTGAATGAAACAATTATAATAAGTCAGCAACGAGAAAATATGGTCAAAATTCAAAGATTCCTGTATTGCAATGGGCAAAATACCATCTTGAAAGTTCCACGATTTTGTATTACATTATTCACTCACAACCACGTGAATGAAATATGAGCTGTGATAAAGTAGACAGCTGGCTCATACTAACATTGCCCCCGCAGCAAACCATCCACAGGATAGCCCATTACCCTATGGTGAAATGAATGTCCATCATATGAACTCATGTCAACATGGGTGACCCCCAGACAGGAAATTATTCTGACTACCCACGAGGTTGATGATGAGGCACTGGCTAGATTTAGAAATACTAGAGGTTAGGCTAGAGGTAGAAATGTACTGGTGCAATGGGTGTTGCTGAGTAAGCATAAGCCAAATGTCTTCTGAAGATCGTTTAATATGTTAAAGATCCTTTTGAACATGTTATGGCTCGATGACGTCTTATCCTACAATGTATACCCTGAATTTACTACTTACAATACATTTAGGTCATGTATCTCGTTGAAAACAATATGCGACGTACATAACCTTGATAAATGTCAAAGCGCATTATTATCCTGACCAGCTACCATTACTATAATTTTATGATGAAGATAAGAGAAAATCCAAAACGGATATGCAGGTTGTAAGCATTTTCTTCCCTATCAGTGTAATATTGTAATGCAGCCAAATTGGTTTACTCCAAAGAAACGCTACGGCTTTTGAGCTGCTTCCACAGTAAGGACGACCTTGAACATTGTTGAATGAATTGAAACAGACTCGTCGACGTAATCCTATCAGTCTTGTGTCCACTGGAACACAATCATCAGTGAAGGCTGAAATAGCATTCTTCTTATATAGCTAGAGACTTGTGGGATGTAACCAACTACAATGATATTGGGAGTCGCTTCATCTTAGAAGAAGGGTTGTAGGTGGAAAAGGATGAATTGTTTTGGAGGTTCCTGTCCCCGATATCAATGTCAATAACAGCATTAGGGGGCCCCTAGATGTGGGCAGAGGCTAGGTTCTACAGTACCGCGGCGTCGATGAAAGTGATATATAAATCTATAACCAGGTTATCTCCCAGGATGTCATGAGAGACTCATTCTTAAGGAAACTGCATGATAACTTGTCAATATTTTCTGGCGTTGTTTATTGATCCATATTTGACCCCTTCCACGGCACGAGGACACTGTGATGTGCGAAGATTCCAGGCTTTGTCAGGGTGTGATCTATCATGCAGCCCTCGCCAGAATGCGAACAGGTAAATACATTAAAATTTGTAACAATAGAAGTAACAATAAAATGTTATTCTGTTTAATTATTCACATGACTTCTTTCATAGCGATGTCCGATTGTTTCCAAGGATAATGTGACAATTCTGGCGTGTACGGTTTGCAAGAGTGCGATTTATTTCAGCTGGGTATAGTGTGTGATTTCAGTGAGATGTGTATACCAATATCATTCCCGTCATTCAGATATTTAATATTTTCGGCTGAGGATTTCTTGATGTATTCTAGTTATGAGTCTACAAATATAAACTCAGTAGCAAACAGATACATATAGCACACATCAACTGATTACTCCACTGTTTTGTTTACAGGCATCCTTGTTCTTATTTTTTCAGTTTTAATTGTGATTCTTGAAATGGAAACTCAGTAGCAAGCATGTATGGCACAACTCATTTCGTTACTCTAATGTAACGGTCATAGACTTTGTGATATTATAGTTGTGAATTTCCAAGTATAAAATCAGTAAGGAGCAGAAAGCACCAATGCGTCTCATTTGTAGCAAATATTTTGAACATTGTATATTTTGCACTGATAACGTTTATGATCTAATTTCATGATTTTTCCATATGTACTTTAAGATTTATATAAACTATGATACACTTACATACACCAGTCTAGCGACCAGATTCAGCCATCCTGACGTCTTCTCTGACTGGCAGGGTTCATCGATGGTGACTTTGATGGAGGTTAAATGATGAATTTGGACATGAGCATTCATTTGTCTGTGGAGTAAACTTTTAAAAGGAGGATTGGTTCAAATTGACTGTGGTATTGTGTAACAACTTGAGTACCTCATTTTAGGTCACTACTGTGTGATTTATGATTCATATGGAGTTCAAATTGATTGTGGTATTGTGTAACAATTTAATTACCACGTTTTACGCCGGTACTGGGTGATTTATGATTCATAGGGAGTTCGAATTGACTGTGGTATTGTGTAACAACTTGAGTACCTCATTTTAGGTCACTACTGTGTGATTTATGATTCATATGGAGTTCAAATTGATTGTGGTATTGTGTAACAATTTAATTACCACGTTTTACGCCGGTACTGGGTGATTTATGATTCATAGGGAGTTCGAATTGACTGTGGTATTGTGTAACAACTTATTTACCTCATTTTAGGTCGGTACTGAATGATTTCTGATTCATACAATAATTACGTTATTTTTGTCCTGGTATACATGTTTTCTCGCGCGGTATTAGTTTTTTTGGATTGCATATAACTTTGAAGCTCCATGGGGAAGTGAATTTGTGGAAAGCCAGCACGAACTGATTTCATAACAGCAAGGAATTATTAAAGCCCTCTTGTCTTTCACAAAATGTCTTGAAGGGTTGCATAAAAACATATAGCTGATCACAAATGAAAAAAAAAGAACAAAGCAACGAGCTTAATTAAAGTATGAATTATTAAAGCAACTGTGAGTTCTTGCATAACAGAAAGCAATACGACAACACACATTCACAGCTAATGTTTATTAGTCTGATTATTTCAGTTTGGAGTGTGGATAAAGACACGTTTTCTCATGAGTATTTTTGACCCAATGGTTGTATTTTAAGCAAGTTAAATACAGCTAACAATTGAACACATGTCTAATCTGTTGTCATGTGAATGGATATCATCCAATCACTTGATGTTACGAAACAGAAGTTAAGTTATGATGTGATGCAGCACAACAATTTGATATTTATGTAATTTGTTCCCAATCCTGCTAATGCCAATTGGGTGTATAGATAACAAAAATAATACTGCAATAATAATACAACATATATTCACCAATATAATTTGCTTTCAAGAAATTATTTGTGAACACATAATTATATGGCTTTAAAGTACTTTTGAAATAACAATCCACACTGATGTTATCAACATTTATTTCTGTTCTTCTAACGGTACCTCGAAGTATACTCTTCAAACAAAAGTGGCAAACAATATGAGTCAAAATTACACGCGCACATTTCATCGATCATGTTTAAGGTGTGATTGCACGTAACTTACCGGTGGCTGCACTGAGGCACTTTTCCATTGACTTATAATGTGAAAGTAAAGGTAACAAAATCACCAAAACAATACAATCCCCTGACCTAAAACTTGGCTAGCACACACACACATACTCATGGATGATGAACCGAGAAAAGGTTTCATAAATGATATCACGAAAGCTGTGCAATTTGATGATTACATAAATCATTTTATACGTTTCACCAAAACGAAGATTCGAGTGTTCTGCTTGACAAGCACTGGCTGTTGCATATATTTATTCCTTGTTGTCGTCAAAATAATGAGAATATCTAGGGCTATACTTTCTGTGAGGTGAATGCAATGAGCTGAACATTCATAATCCCAAACACCTCGGTGCACCCGAGTGCATATCACCTGTGAGTTTTACTGGCCTCACTAGCTATTTGCTGCACAGCATAATCCTTTCGCTCGCCCTGTTGTGAGTGTATTTTGTAGACTGAGAAATAAGTTGGAAAATGACATATGAAAACGATGAATTTAACAAATTTAACATTGCTTAGTAAGAAACAGAGTCTCGGTTAGTAATCCTTGATGGCTAACAATCATAAAGGCAAAGTTTTACGTTGATTGTAAGTGTGTAAATTCATGAATTTGCTACCTTTATATTTACATTATAAGTGAATGGACAGCGGGTCAATGTCAGGTTCATGACCATCACATGCAATCAATCCTTAATGTATGTTTCCTTCATATAGACGATGGATAACCGTGTACGTGATGTATGATGCACATGATATAGGGCAGATATCAGTCAGCGCGGAAGGGCTGATCCGACATGGCGCTCCATCATCTTACTCGAGATGATTTCATCCGGTCAGTGTGAGACCTTTTTTATAGATGTGATTCATCAGTTAATTTCACCTAGCTTACCTTGGGCAATTAATATATTGGGAATGTGTTGATGATGAAACAAAAGTTTTTTCTAACTCCATCAATCACCTTCTTTCGCTCAGTGTCACTGGAATAATAGTCCGTCCTTGCCCACGCACAGTTACGGTTTAAAGCCTAATTACTGCGAATCCTGGTCCTTAATTATCTTGTGTTTGATAGCTATCACCTTCTAACCTGAAAATGACCGAATAATGGCATTTGTATGTTAATTTATATAATTACTATGGGGCATAAAAATCATTGCTTGAAAGTTACAATGGAGCACAGCTACCACATCAAAATATGGTTCACACGAATGTTCATTTGTTATGGTAAATTGTGTGATTACATAATGGTGACCACATATTTCGACATGTCGATATGAGAATATAGAAATTGAGTGATTACCTCAAGCTGACACTTCTGAACATGATTATTTCATTGTGGATAATGACGCAGAGAATTAGATCATACCAATTATAGGATGTAATTTTCCAACAAACAGAATATTTGGGCATTATCCATCAAAGCAATTGGTCTGATTCGCGGAATGTATTAATCGTGTATTACAGAATTATTAGATGCGTTCGGTATCAGCACTGCACACGCTGCTTTGGAGCAAATTGTATTAACCATGATTGAACTAAAACTAATATTAACTGGTGTGGGATTGGAGATGGTTGTCATACTGCACAAAAACATACACGGTTATACATAACACAGAATACATAGGTAGACAAATGAGTTCACGTGGGCTTGGTTGAATTCCTGATATGCTGAAAATGACGGAGATAATTATTGTTATTTGATTATTCACTGTTTATAAATTACCGAATTATTCGCGTGATGGAAAGTTTTTCACGAGTTGACCAATGGAACAGAGACATGTATCCAAACATTACTTATTTTCACCCACAATGGTTGACTCTGTGTTTATATCATTGGACTGTGTGTATAATACGATATGTCGTTCATAATGAGGCATCATATGGTTATGACCATCTTACAATACATGCTCTATTGAATTTTTCCGAGAAATCTAACCACGAATGAATATTGAAGGAATAAGTTTGTGACGAAAAGAAAAAAAATATTCCTAGTTACGCCTTGATGTCATAACTCACATGGACAGTGTTGTTATAATAATTACCTGAAGTGGAGTTCACATTTCTTAAGATCATGTATTATTCAGACCATGCCATGCAATTGACGAGCGTATAATTACTTTGACGCTTCAAAGTTACGTACATTTTACTGCTGATTGTGAATAATTCTGCTTGATATTTCACCGCAAATCGCGAGGCTCTTTCGCAGTCTGATGACCACAATCAAAGACGTTATGGATCGTAAATCCTCGGATGATATTTAAATATTGTTCATATTTGATGAAAATGAAGCTATTTGTCAGAAGGGAGCAAATAGCAATATTCAATTGTGTTTCAGTGGGCAAACACAGGAGACTGTGAAATACTCACAAACTATATATTTTATTGTTTCAGAAAGAAAAATTTATCATGAGTCAACAACGGAAATAGAATCACATAACCCTCAAACAAACTAACCTGTCTGGTGATCCTTTATCCTGTAGTAAACTGAATATTTATGTCCGCATTTTCAGCGTTGAACCCCCACCAATGTCAAAGTGGATGACAGTCAGACAGGAAATTACGTTCACTGCCTAAGACGTTGTTGACGAGGCTCTGGCTAGACTTGGTACACGGTACAATGGGATGTAGTACAGTTCCTAACATTATCGATTAGCGTAGCGAATAACATACTGGGAAAGGTTGAATCTATATTCGAAAAAAAACATTATAACACCAAAACAAAATGTCATTTGAAATCTTATGGTATCATTTCCATGTTATTATTTCCAACCTTTTCCGAATGTTTTATGGCTCGATACCACCATATCCTACACAGTGTGTTCATAGATTACAATACACTTGGACACTCATTCTGGTGGAACATGATAATACAATCCACATGAGCAATGGAGCATGTTAGCAATGGAGCTAACAGTATATCCAAAACAGATCAATTTTTGCTTCGCAGGTTGTGAGCAAACTCAGGGATTTCGGAATACGGCTAGCGGAGTTGTACTTCAAACAGTTAGAGTTAACTTCTGAGCTGCTTCCACAACGATAATGACACTGTATTAACTGAAACAGACTCGTCAACGTAACCTGTCAGTCTTGTGTCTACTGGCACACAATTATTAATGAGAGCAGTCTTCGTATATTGTTGAAGACTCGTGGGTTGTAACCAACTACAATGATATTTGGAAGTCGCTTCATCTTAGGAGCAAGGTTGTGGGTGGATAAGGATGAGTTGCTGTGGAGGCTTCTTTCCCCCGCTACCAATGTCAATACCATCATTAATGGATCCCTGGATGTGACCATGAACTGGGTTTTCAGTACAGTGGCGTCGATAAAAGTGATATATGCATTCTACAACCAGTTTATTCCCCAGGATATCATGACAGGCTTTCATTCGAAAGGAAACTGATTGATAACGCGTCAATATTTTTTGGCGTCGTTTGTTGATCAAGTTTTTACCCTTCCACGACACGAGGACACTGTAATGCGTGAATGGGTCATGATTTCAGGCTGTGTCAGTGTCATGCAGCCTTCGCCAAACATCCTATTGGGCTGCACCAAAATGCGAGCAATCTGGAATACATTGATGTTGTATTTTACGTTCGCTTTTGGCATCATCAAAATTCAGTTGTATTGGTGGTAATAGATTGATACTTACATTTATACATGCTTCATAATCAATATACGGTATTCATCAAATATAGCTTCAAAATAATGTATACTCAGCAAATCATTCGCTTCGCTAATATACAATATTAGTGCCTCATCATCAACTTCGTAAGCAGTCCTATCTGATTGGAGGGGGGAGGGTCATCAATTCTGATATTGGTGGGGGTTCGAATGCTGAATGTCGACAGGAATAGACGTGGAATCAATACCCAGTATCAAGTATTCCGAGCAAACAAAACAGGGTCCGTTATCCAATCTCATAGTCCGGGGACAGAAAGTCATATCAGGCATACGAAGTGAGAGAAAACAAAAATGACAGGAAAACTCATGAACCCCCGTAAATGGCCATCAGGAGGTGAAATCAGGTGTTCCGGAAAGAGTGAGCATTTCCTGCCCCACTAGTGGCACCCGTCATGAATTCCCCAAAATTAACATGAAAATAGATCTAGTTGCATGAACATTCATTTGAATGTATGGTGAAAGAGTAACAGACGGATTGATTTGCTAAGGAGTAATTTTTATCTTACTGTATTGGTGGTAATAGATTGATACTTACATTTGATGTAGACCATATTCTGTCAACTTTATTACAGCTCATTTTCCATACACATGGCAAACTGATTGATTACTCTGATACAGAACACGCATCTCTTTTAATATTGTATTCTCGTTGCATACTCCTTATATTTTTTTATCACTCTGAATATTTATAATCATGAATTTTGAATACTGAAATTTGTAAGCATGTCACATTCTGATGTGTTGTCCATCGGAACACAATTGCATTGTGATATTTACTTCTGTATGGCAGCTAGGATCGTCTTTTTTAAATATAAACAGTATTTACTCAAACCAAATTTTGATTTGGAAAAATTTGATCCATAGCATTAACAGTAGCTGTCGTCACACTGCAAGTAAGTCTTACGATCACGTCGTGAAATCTGGAGGAGTAATTGACATCAACACTAGTCCTTGCACCTTGGAATTGTCAATGTAATTAGACACGGAAAACCCTCATTAATTTCGACAAGATATCTGATTCTAGGAGTGAACACTACCCCCACTTAGCTTATATCACACAATATTCCAGCAAATACCTGCCAATGAGTAATGAGTTCAATGTTATCGGTATTCTTAGGTAAAAACTAGGTGAATTGCTGTAATATTCTAACCAAATAATACTTATTTGACTGCCCTGTGAAATGTGTATACTCAATCCGCACAGGTGAAAAGAACATGAAAGTATCAAACCATTACCGCCAATACAGTCAGATTTTGATGATGCCAATAACAAACGTAAAATACAACATTTTGCAATAGAAAAATTAGCCCAAGGGCTCAGAAAGGTTACCGGATAATATACATTTTAGATATTAGCCTTTTGTCCAGTGACCTTGAAATTAGGTCACTGATAAATTCAAGGCCATGAAATTTTCAACAAATATATCACTTCTAGTATGTCCACAATAAATTCCTAAGCTGTAAAGTCGATAATAAGTGAGACATTAGCCATTCTGTGATGTGACCTTGAAAATGAGGTCAAAGTTCAAGTTCAAGGTTATGAAAATATTCAGTATATATCATTCCTCTATATTCGCAATTGATTCCTATGCTGTAAATGTAAGTACCAATCTATTACCACCAATACAATCAGATTTTGATGATGCCAATAAGAAACGTAAAATACTACACTTTGCAATAGAAACAAACAGAGCCCGACCAAATAGTTTATCCAAAGACACACTGGCGTCTTCAGGGGCAGACAATGTGTTAAATGTAGTTGTTTCTACTGTACACCAGATGGAATTAGTATACAACTGCCCAACAACCTATGAAAATAATTTAGAAATCCGAATCTAACCCCATGGAATAGATACATGACAAGTACAAAAGTACCCAATCACAAGCCCGAAGGCTACTGAGTTGATGGTATCCTCGGGGACAGATTTAACGTCCGCCAGCAGTGACACCGACTCAGTGGTATAAATGTAAGTATCAATCTATTACCACCAAATTTTGATGATGCCAATAAGAAAGGTAAAATACAACATTTTGCAATAGAAACAAAGCCCGACCAAATAGTCTATCCAAAGACACACTGGCGTCATCAGGGGCAGATGTAAAGATGATAATAAGGGACATATTAGCCATTTTGTTCTCTGACCTTGAAAATGAGATCAAAGGTCAAATTCTAGATCACCAAAATATTCAGCATACATCATTTCCTATATGTTCACTATGGACCCCTAAGCTGTAAATTTGATAATGAGCGAGATATAAGCCATTTTGTATTCTGACCTTGAAAATAAAATGACTAACCTTGAAATTTAGGTCAAGGGTCAAATTCAAGGTCACTAGAATATTCAGCATATATCATTTCCTATATGTTCACAATTGATTCCTAAGCTGCAAAGTCGCTAATAAGCAAGATATTGGCCATTTTGTCCTGTGACCTTGAAAATGAGGTCAAAGGTCAAATTCAAGGTCACGAGAATATTCAGCATATATCATTTCCTATATGTTCACAATTGATTCCTAAGCCGTAAAGTCGATAATAAGCGAGATATTAGCAATTTTGTCCTGTGACCTTGGAAATGAGGTCAAAGGTCAAATTCAAGGTCACGAGAATATTCAGCATATATCATTTCCTATATGTCCACAATTGATTCCTAAGCTGTAAAGTCGATAATAAGCGAGATATTAGCCATTTTGTCTTGTGACCTTGAAAATGAGGCCAAAGGTCAAATTCAAGGTCACAAAAATATTCAGCATATATCATTTCCTATATGTTCACAATGGATTCCTAAGCTGTAAAGTCGATAATAAGCGAGATATTAGCCATTTTGTCCTGTGACCTTGAAAATGAGGTCAAAGGTCAAATTCAAGGTCACGAGAATATTCAGCATATATCATTTCCTATATGTTCACAATTGATTTCTAAGCTGTAAAGTCGATAATAAGCGAGATATTAGCCATTTTGTCCTGTGACCTTGAAAATGAGGTCAAAGGTCAAATTCAAGGTCACGAGAATATTCAGCATATATCATTTCCTATATGTCCACAATTGATTCCTAGTCTCTAATCTCAATATTAAGTGAGATATTAGGCTTGATGTGTCCCATTATAAAGCATGGGAAAATTTAACATGGGAAAGTCACATCTGGGCCGAGTTTGGGCCCAAAATGGCCCACTTCGAGTGATTCAAGTGCAACGAAATTTATACATGTCACAGAAGTACATATGAGGAGTGTTATGCATCAATAAGAAAAAAAAGTTACTGAACAGATTTTGAGAAAACGACCATCAAAGTCCAAAATTAGCCATTTTCGACGAGAACGGCCGCTATGACCTTGAAACCAAGGTCAGAGGTCAAATTCAAGGTCGCGAGAATATTCAGCATATATCATTTCCTATATGTCCACAATCGATTCTTAGTCTCTAATTTCAATTTTAAGTGAGATATTAGGCTTAAGGTGTCCCATTATAAAGCATAGGAGAATTTAACATGGGAAAGTCCCATTTGGGCCGAGTTTGGGCCCAAAATGGCCCACTTCGAGCGATTCAAGGGCAACGAAATTTATACATGTCAAAGGGGTACATAGGAGGAGTGTCATGCATCAATAAGAAAAAAAGTTACTGAACAGATTTTGAGAAAACGACCGTCAAAGTCCAAAATTGGCCATTTTTCGACGAAAAAGGCCGCCATTTTGAAAAAAATGCGAAAATCAAAAAACTAAAAAAAACCTTTCCTGGAAATATTTTTAGGTATTTTTGTGCAAAATTTCAGAAATATTCGACCATAAACTTTAAAGACAAAAATGTGAACGGACGACGGACGGACGGACGGACGGACGACGGACGCAACGCCACGGCAATAGGTTATCGGACCAAAGGTCCGGTAACCTAACAAAGCCCGACTAAATAGTTTATCCAAAGACACACTGGCGTCATCAGGGGCAGACAGTGTGTTAAATGTAGTTGTTTCTACTGTACACCTGATGGAATTAGTATACAACTGCCCTATACATGTCTACATGTCTCAACATATTATAAACCCACCAAATTCTTGCCTTACACGTACTACTGTTGAATTTATTGTCGGACATTTGTGTGTCATTTATTCTTGATGATAAGTACTCAATTCATGACAATCATGCCTCTTTATTGCCATATATTGGGGTTCATTGAGTTCCTCCTCAAATTTCCAATTACGGCCGTTCATGGGGTTTCATGAATCTCCAATTTTGCCTGACGCCGTTTTAGTCGCTTGTAATTGAAATATTTGATATTGGTTCCATGCCTATTTGCATACATCAGATAATTGATCCCCAACAAATTAATGATTAACAAGTCTACAACGTGTTGTCATACTGGTATTACTCCATGACTAAATACACCCGAGAGAAAATAGTATGCAAACATTAACGTACTTTGAGTGAGGGGAAAAGTGTTATCACGGAAGTAGCAATATGGAACTGGGATAATGAAACATACGCCACCATACATTTCCCTTTCTACTCGGTGAAATAATTTCAGGTCATTCTTGTCTGTAATATTCGATTGTTATAATCATTATCACTTGATCATAGTTACTCATAGTTTGGTCGTTTTGCCTCTAGATAATTAGCAGCTCCAGATAGGATGTATTTATTGGAGCAGTAGAACTATTATCGTTTGCATTCGATCATTTCCATTTTAAAAAATCCAACAATTATTCTAATTGGAGTATTTGAGATGATAGCTCCGTCAAATGTTTGATTAGTCAAGGCATCAGCTTTCAAATTCAATGAGTGTAGATAAGGTATTCTAACACGTGGGACGGTTTTTAATATGTCCTCAAGAATCATACAGCTTTGTTTCTATTTCAAAATGTACTTTACGTTTGTTATTAACATCATCAAAATCTGGATGTATTGGTGGTATTAGATTGATACTTACATTGGCAGCCACATTTGTCATATACTGGTGTGGTCATCAATCCAAGAAACAGTGTAATCTTATCATTTTCAGTGGTTGTACAATAGTTCGGTCACACCGTCCGTGTTCTATATTCACAGATGGCACGTACCTGATTCTATAATTGATTAAGATACCTGATATTATTGGGATATCACCCCTACTTGCATGAACATTTTTAGAATGTCCCATCTACCATCGGGAACTACAATCTAAATATATTATATGGGGAAATCACATTTTAATAATATTATTAGACAATATGATATTGTATAGGTATCTTTTCACGTCCAATACAACTTGTGATATCAGTTCCTTCGGAGTATCTTCCGAAAATAATCATTTGGCAGGTGGATAAATTATCTATCGTCAAGGTCAAATATGGATGCTTTTGCACCTACTCTAGTAGATAACATTTTGGGCGAAATTTTATAGAGCATCTGCCATGTACATGCTGGTTAAAATATAAATGAATTACTCAGAGCTGCTTCGAACAGCCGTGATATTGATTGGACATCAAGTTCATGCGGGAGGACAATGTAACTCAATATTTACTGGCGATATTACACAATAAAGATGTTGTTGCTAAGAGTACTCACTTGGGACTAGGTGTCATTTCATTCCTCGATCTTATGTATTTAATCTTAATATTTGATCCCATTTCATTACCCTTGTCAACAATAGATGATTGATTGTTTAACATCCAAGTTTGTGGTGTGAATCAGTTTCAAATCTCCTGAAAAAATGAAATCATACAAATACATCAGCGGCAAGCTGACGAACCACGAGAAAGATCGAATGCGCCTTAGGGCAATTTTGTCATCATTTACTATTGGCTCGCAAAAAAGCAAAGGAAATCAAGGCTAGATTTCTCTGCTAATGTATTTGATACAAAAAGCGAATCGACCAAATATCGTTCATTTCAGAAACTAACATGTCCGTAATTCAAAGATGAAGTGATCAATTCTTACTAGTAATGTTATATATATATATTCCATAGCATTATTCGAGATGTGTTTCTTTATTTACATATATTTGATACATTATATGACACTCTGTAAAAAACCCAGCTCCTTAGTTTATTCTCTGTACACATGATGCCTGCAGGTTATGTTTTATTTGTGCTAATTGGTCTGGGTATGACACATGACTTCACTCTTATTGCGTTTGGCAATATCTCAAATTTCGGTATGACAGGTATTCAATTCTCAGTTGGGATACGGCATGTAACTTGAGCAAAGATGAAGCTACCAGACAAATTGAGCCCACTCCTTGACATGACATCACCTTGATCCAAAGGGGAGGGGTTCATGTAAAATTTATAACGTTGACCCTCTGTGCTTCATTGAGGGACTTACATTCAACGATAGCTGGGGCGACTTCCCATGTACTATTGTCAAATGTCACATGGGGTAACTTGCATCTTGAGCCACGGAGGAAAAAAGAATTTCCTATTTATGCGCACAATGCTGATTTCAATTCGTATGAATCAATTTTAGTATGCGGATACATTTCATAATTTGTGAAAAGACAAATGGCCAGTGAAGATGGTAAATCCACAATTTGTATTAATTTTAGCAACAGACTGTATTTGTTGCCTTTGTAAACCGATGCGTCAACGTAACATGAGTTTATTCCAATACTCGGGTCTTTCAGCAGGCGCTTCAGTGCCTCACCATTAAACTTGTTTCTACACCAATTTGTCCCCCACGAGGCATATCATGACTGGATCCGATTCTGTCGGAAAGAATATGATAATTCGTCGATATTTTCTAGCCCCATTCATTGATCAAAATTTGACCCCACTGCGACATGAAGACAATGTGATGCCGTAGGTGAGGTTATGGTGGGCTAGTATAGACTTTTTCTTGGAACCCTAAAGAGTATTCCAACTAAAACATCGTGACGAATCAATGGGACAAAATAAGTGAACACGTATGACAACAAAATGTCTATACTGTAGTGATATATCTCTCTAATGACTCATTCGGTTAAGGCAAGTTGCAGAACGGAATTGTGCTTGGTTATAAATGTCAGTATATATTTCATTTGGTCTGTAGTTGCAATAACAAAAAGGTAAAAATGTTATAGTGATGAGATGTTTGGTTATACATTAACAAGTGAGATAATATCAATAACGAAATCAGTTTATTTATATCGCATAGAAAGCACATAATTTCACTTCGAAGATCATGTGGTTGTGAGAAGCTGCTACAAATTTCAATAAATAGCAAAGATAGAAAAAATGGATTTTTCACTGAATTTACTTCGACTGAACTTCCAATGCATTTGTTACATAGATTGAAAGCTCAGTAGACTGTAAGCCATACATCGAATCAGTCTACAGCGACCAATTCCGGCCACCGCCTCATCTGCAACGTCGTGGGGAGCCAGAGTAATTTCCTGTGTGGCTGGAGGGGGTCATCTATGTTGACATTGATGAGGGTTCATAGGGTGAACACTGACATTCATTTGACTGCGTGGATAAAATTGTTAGGATAGGGGTGATGGTGCAATTGGGTGAAGTTCGTCAACTTCATTAGTCTACATCTAATCTCTGAAACCCATGAATGATTGAATACAGCAACTCATGAATCACAGAAATATATGTCTCATATTTTTACAGTCGCAGATGTTAAACCCGACCAAAATGGGGTCTGCCGCCTTGCAATAATACTCGTCCACTGGAAACACGCCTTATTAGGCTTATATTAGGCGTATGACTGTATGATTGAACCTGAATCATACAGGAAGTTAGTATTTCACTTTTGTCAGCTCCCACTTGATCACTGTGAAATATTCTCTGCAAATATCAGCAAACCAAATAGACTTAATCCTTATTCAAGCAGACTTGCCTTATTTTTTTTTTTGCCTGATTACTTGGATCGACTCCGACGATGCATATTTATTTCATTACTAGCTGTGGTACAATATATATATGTATTTGCTAAACTGATGAATGTCCTGATGGAACTCGGTTCAGAGATTATAATACTGAGAGATATCTGTGTCAATACACTGTCAATTCTGCTTTTTACTCGAAGATAATTTCATCCCTATCCATTCATCCCTATGCTATCAATCATCTAACAATCCGTTGCGTGGTGAATCTCGGGTAATAATTTTCAGAAATCCGCACTAAAATCCTTGTGCATTTGACCTACCACTGTAATTATACACGACAAACCCTCATCAGTTGCATGAGAGAGTAGAATATTTATATGATTACAGGACATGTGAATACCACTCCAGTAATTAATGTCACGAAAACTCTAGGTGACTGGGTTCTACATTTGCCTGGGCCTTCGATTGAATACCTGACAAGATCCTAAATATTTTACTGATTCCAAATTTTATTTTTCTTTATAAAAAACGATTCAGTCAATCTTCAGGCAGTTGTATACCAATTCAATACGAAGGGTTGTATTTTTTCGCACTTTCTATCATTGATGATAGACAGTATTATTAAATCTATCTTTGAGGATAGATTTCAAACCACATTGGTTTCAAATATATATACATTTTGAATTTTATATTGACGTCATGATTATCTTCGAATTTTGGTAATATAATATTGCAACACTCATACTGGTTTGTTTTTCCAATTCGTCCAAGGTTTCGATCTTGGAATATGAATTTGTCATTCATGTGGTTTTCATTCATATGTCATTCATTAGGGCATCTGCCGTAATGATTGGACTTCACTTTGGCATGTCTTTGCGACGCGTATATTTGCTCAATTCAAAAGGCAAAGAACGCTTTAAGGATTGATTGCATGTGATCGTCATGAACCTGGCAGTGACCAGCTGTCCATTCACTTATAATGTAAATATAAAGGTAACAAATTCATGAATTTACACACTTCCAACCAACGTGAAACTTTGCCTTTCTGATCGTTAGCCATCAAGGATTACTAACCGAGACTCTGTTTCTTACTAAGCAATGTTAAATTTGTTAAATTCATCGTTTTCATATGTCATTTTCCGACCTATTTCTCAGTCTACAAAATACACTCACAACAATGCGAGCGAAAGGATTATGCTGTGCAGCAAATAGCTAGTGAGGCCAGCAAAACTCACAGGTGTGCACCGAGGTGTTTGGGATTGTTCAGCTCATTGTATTCATCTCACAGAAAGTATAGCCCTAGACAACAAGGAATAAATATATGCAACAGCCAGTGCTTGTCAAGCAGAACACTCGAATCTTCGTTTTGGTGAAACGTATAAAATGATTTATCTAATCATCAAATTGCACAGCTTCCGTGATATCATTTATGAAACCATGTCTCGGTTCATCATCCATGCGTATTTGTGTGTGTGCTAGCCAAGTTTTAGGTCAGGGGATTGTATTGTTTTGGTGAATTTGTTACTTTTACTTTCACATTATAAGTCAATGGAAAAGTGCCTCAGTGCAGTCACCGGTAAGTTACGTGCAATCACACCTTATGCACAAAGTATGACACCCTCTGGACCAGTCAAGTATTGTATTGAATACCCTTGAGGTGGATATTTCATTATAGATCGACAGTTACATCATGACATTCTGTCAATCCTAAAACTAGAGCTTATTGTCAGATAAACACGGAAACATGACTTGTATTTCCAATATTCGGTAAATATACTATACCTAGATTGACCATATTGTGTGAGATATGACTGCTTTGCATGGAACATTAGATTTTATGTTGTATTCGTTGCAGCTGTAGTTATTCGCTATATTGGACGGAGACTTTTTCAAAAGTAAGACAACAAAAATAAAGAGCGGAGCTTGACCTCCAGTGTTTCTGGGCATGTCTTGTTTTAGTTTTGAATTTAATTTTCCTTATATATTGCAAAAGGAGAACATAGTCCATGATTCTGTCATGCAGAAAACAGAAACATAGAGAAGACAAAATAACCTTCCGAATCTACCAAAGTTCTCCACAAATTGGATGAAACTTTATTCTCGAGATTTCTTTTCTACTTCAAATATTGTCTTCCTTAAATGTCACTCAACCTACGCTAGCCTGGAGGAACAAGTTGGTCTACAGCAGATGCTTAAAATGTATTCGATCTTTCGGTATTGATTGTATGCTCTTGTATATCATTCATATCGGGTGACAGAATGTTGTCTGGAATGTTTGCACAAAATTCTTTAAGATATTCAATTTTATGTGGATCTTTGTGTGTGCCAATTATTGACAATATTCTTAACCTGTATAAGACGGTGTGTCATTTTGGGTGTTTTGTACTTGGCCATTGACAATGGAGCGTTCATGTGCAAGGTTGTCCATTTACATATTAATGTAATACAAAACAAGACGATGATCTGTAAGCTATGAGAAGTTCGCTCCTTTCGTCTTCAGACATTAGCCTTGAAGCAGGTTGTATTGGAAAAAGTTATCTACTTTATTTGTTTTCTTTTGAAAATCTCATCTGAATTATTTCAATACTCTCTCATTAATTTCATCCTGCCATTAATCGCCGTTCGTGGAGTTGAAGCTTCGTCGCAAGTTGTGATTGACCAAGGGGTGTGTGCCCGAATTCAATAATGCAAATGACACATATGGGTAATTGTAAGTACAAATCACACATATGGATAATTGGAAACCCTATTTAGAAACACGATATTTTTCATATATTGCAAGGTCAATACATTGGCATGTTCACAGAAAACATGGCGAATATCCTGTCATGTGAAATTGAATATCAAAATCATGGAAACAAACTGATTTAAGCAGTCGAAGTTCACAGAATGCATAATTCACTAAAATTTGATGTGGCTAATCTATCTAACGCATTTTTTATCTTCACTTGTGTTCATTATCACTGTTTGCTATGAGATTGGACAATGAGGTTTCCTCTCAAAAAATTACAAAGAGGATTCCCAATCTTAAACGAGTCACATTTGTGCTGTTGCCATGGCGAGACCAGAAGAAATAATAGAAAATTAATCTCATGTACACACAAATGGTACGAGAAAATAAGCATGTTCCTTTAAAATGACTTTCAAGAAGGCATCTTCAGTGGAAAAGCGTAAATTAATAATCCACTGTTAACGCTAAATGTGGGGATCTTCTGACATCTGGTCTTTTAATTTAGCTTCTCTAGTATGATGTTATTGGCCACATGCCATGTACATGCTTGTAACAGAATGAATGGACAATGAAGTACTTAACACAGCCATGATATTGATCGAGATATAGCAATGTTAAACAGAATGTTTAACAGAATGTTAAACAGAATGTATCCAAAGTTACAGTCAGGGTTTACGTGCGATATCCACTAAAAGGAAAAACCTGGAGCTAATTAGCACCCTTTCTGCACATTGTGTAGTGGGAAGAGAATGAACAATACGAAGAGAGATTTATGTGTTGATATTCCACAGTTGCCGCTCAAATTTCACCTTTTCTCACAATAGCAACTTAACTTGCACAATTAATCACGTCTACAAGTTTCCCCTGATTATGTATTGTTGCTTGTGTGACACCTTTGTGGACACTTTTGATGCGCGTCCTTTTACTTTTCCCCTATGAGTGCCACGATAAACATGACTGCGTTGAGATAAACATTATTCGTATGTTTTAATTGTACTGACTCTTCTAATAATCCCATACTGTACCAATATTCCCATATTGTTCAGACAAAATGCTTGTAGCTGAAACAAGAATGAATGTACCAGACAAATTGAGTTTGCTACTTTCCAGGACAGTGCCTCGATTCGAGAAGGAAAGTCCATGTAAAATTTATAGCGATGGTCTGATGAGCTTCATCCAGGGACCTATATTCACCGATGGTCCGGGGAAGTCCCATTCACCAACGTCAACTGTGACACGAAATGAAACTGCATCTTGATCCATGAACAAAATATACTCTGTGATGTGTATGTTTGTATGTAAGCATAAATCTATTACATCCAACACAGCCAAATTTTAATGATCCCAATGACAAACGTAAAATATCTTTTGCAATAGAAACAAATAGACCAAATAATTTATCAAAAGACACACTGGCGTCATCAAGAGCATACAGTGTGTGAAATGTAGTTGTTTCTACTGTACACCTGATGGAATTAGTATGAATCTGAAGATGTTTCAGATACAGGTTCATGGAATACAATAATAAAATGATTACATATTCCAAGTATGTTTCCACTTCAAGCAAATTATGTAATTGTGTGGAGTTCACAATGACAATGTACTCGTTGTCTTTGCGAATTTTCAGACAAGCATATGTTCCAAGATATCACAATGTACAATGTCGGATAGTTGTGAAAGAATTCTTTTTGAGAGAAATGTAAGATAAACAATCATGAAAGTGACAGTCAATGCAGTAGTCAATGCAAAACTGCATTGACTGCGCTCGAGTGGATAGTCACGTAAGGAAGGGTATTATTATGAGCGAAAAACGGTGAGCCTAAACACCCTGCAGCTAGCCGCCGAACGTTAACTGACCCAATTGTATTGTGTTGGGGTCAGGTCATGTTTATGTTAACGTTCTGGTGACTTCAAAATCCGACATGTGGTGTAAACAAGTGAAAATTAGCAATATCCAGGTAAGTACACTTTTATGATCTATCCGATTCCATGTCCGAGGGTGTTATTGAAAGTTGTGCATTGAGATTGCTACACTGGGAATAAGAGTTTGGAAGAAAAGTGTCTTGCACTACGACGATGTAACACTAAAGTCAGGGATGGACGTAAACCTCAATTTGGACATGGAAATTTGGCATTTTCGAGAGAAATTTAGCATATAGGTACAAAAGTTGTTCAATTTGAAGTTTATATACCATACATCGTCGTATCTGTCCGATATTTTGTGTTGTCAATTCAACGGTGACATGATAACGTTCTGAGGCTCAAGTTAACGTTCTATTGATGCTTGAAAGGTAATGATGGATTCCTCCTTTCGCCATTTGGAAACAACATCGATGAGGTTGAGATTCTTGAGCTTATAGCGTCCACATATTTTCAAGATTGAATTTATTCGATCCACTGAACGTTAACCACGGTAACAGAACGTCACTTTACCAATAAAACAATGATCATTCGTGTATTACACCTATTCATGCCCCATTGTCACACACTGTCCAATCTGTGTGTTCAATGTTACATAAGACATGTCACAATATTGTTTTATACCTAAAATTAGATACACAAATACATTTATTAGTGAACGATGTTCGTGAAAATGAGCAAAGTGTCAACATTACATGACACTTTTCTCGATATTGGGCTATAAAATTAAGTCTCAGAGCAATGTATACAATTCTAGGGTATTCGGGACATGGAGTCCACATGTTGTTGCACAATTCAAACAATATAATAAAGAAATATATTTTTTTGTCCCCGTATATCGGCATATCTGGTGCAACAGAACGTCAACATAAACATGACCTGACCCCAACACAATAGAAGTGGGTCAGATAACGTTCGGCGGCTAGCTGCAGGGTGTAAACCAACTGGTCATAGTGTCTTGTAGTTGTGAGGAGTTATATACCATATATTTCAACGACAGACGAAAATACAACCTAATAAATGGATTTTTCACTTAATTTAGTTGAATTGAACCTTCCTATGTGCCTGTTACATAGATTGAAAATCAGTAGACTGTAAAACAGCCAGAGGTCGCACCAGGCCCACAGCGACCTGTCCAGGCACGGCCTCGTCCAAAACGCCGTGGGTAGCCAGAGCAATTTCCTGTCCGACTGGAGGGGGTCACCGATGTTGACACTGGCGAGGTTCATTCATTTGATGGTGATGAAGAAAGCTTGATTCCCCAACAGATTTGTTTGTGCTATTTAAAACCGTCTTAATTTATATCCAAAGAAAATATAGTACCTATTAAACAAAATCTGAAATGAAGAAAGAATAGACTAAGTATGAAATGCAATGGAAATACAGTTCATGACGTGCAATGAAAAACAGTCTCGAGTCAATTCTCAGCTTGTAGACCTTGTCGTTTCATATTCGTAAATCCTAAAGAAATGTGACATGAAAGTGGCCTTACATGGCTTCCACAAAACTCACATGGTTTCCACAACACATATGTTGAGGGCAATTCACCCCCACTTTCAGTCGAAAGAAATTTGACTCTAACGTTTTTATTGCACAGAACATGATATGAATAACATACGGAATATCTGGTTGATACATGATGAACTAACTGAATTTATCAATAACACACGTAGTGTCGTTATGAAGTGCTACACAATAAATCTGTCGGATTACTCTCCGTCCTCACAATCGACTGTCAACGCACATATTGCAATATGAATGGTGCTAATATGGGTTGAAAACAGAACCAATAGTGCAAACACGTTTTGTGTTGCAGTAACGGGCGCGGTAATCTCTGTATTGTGTTCCGTACTCAGTTCGAAGAATTTCTCAAACATTCATATAGCACGTTTTTCCAAAACCCCCGGTCTTGGAAAAAAAATCTGGGGTAATTAGATTTACGGAAACAAATCGTCTGAAATCAGTATGGATTCTTAATTTTGCATCATCGGCCTAGAAAGCATTGGACAGACCCATCAATATTATTCCAGAATGTCGAAAAAGATGCACAAATGATTACCAGTTTTCAAGAGTATTGAATAGGAAATTTTCAACAATCGACCCAATAACAAAATTTTGAGCAATAAAAACCGAGTCGGGTATTTGAAACATTCAGAGTCGGACAAAATCAATGAATTTTGACAACCCCATGCCAATATAAGATGGTCATTAGGGGGTGAAATGATCTGTTCAGGCAAAGTGAGCATATACTAAAGATATATCAGTCACAACTCGTCATAAAAATTGTCTTGTTGGAACACCTACTTTACTTCAGTTCATGACCACCGAAATCGTAGGCACCTCTATGAATTATGTTGCAGTAGTCATTCTGATGTTACCTGTATGTTTCATGCTCGGTGAACTGTGATCAAAGTATCCAGAGTTGAGACACCACTAACCGTTAGAACACTCGAATGTAAACAAAAACTACGCTTGGGTATTTATTGTGAATATTTTCGTCACACGATTATCATATCGCAACTTTTATCCTGGCCTTCATCACTCAAAGTTCCTTTTCGCAGAATGCCATTCTGGCGGGAAAAAAAACAAATGTGCAAAAAGGTAATTTGGGTGGGAACTTGGAAGCAATTATATTTATGGATCAGCCACGCATTGCATTATTTTCCCCTGGGGTCAATAATACCCACATCATCCAATCGACAGAACATCAACGAAAACACAGCTATGGTGACCAATATCTTGTGGGTTATTGATCCCGAGTTTGATAACGTCGTACCCAAAAGGCCAATATGTTTGAAATATTTGATACAGTGTAGATTTCAAGACTTCTCCCAGGATTATCTTACAGGATATTTAACTAGCAGTGTATTCGACAAGATATATGAACGCGACACTGATGTCACGATTGTGCTCTGATAAGTAATATAACACATGGCATGGTCCATGGGTTCCAACAGGTGTGAAGTAGGAAAAACCAAAATTCACACATTTTCTTACTCTCATGATGCCATGGGGATTTGCAGTGTATCTTGATGGAATTCTTTAAAATTGGGTATTTGTTCCACGTATAATTTATGCAGTTGACCGAAGGACATTACAGAGTATGTCAAAGTTTGTTTATGCAGAAAGCTGCTCGATCATCAAACATATTCCAGACATGTTAATTTGAACAAAAACTCCGTCTGATACAGTAAACAGACCGAGCACAACACCAGGAAATGTATGCTGTAATATGTGTTCATCATTGAGATTTTTTTCCCAATAACTATCCACCTGTATATGCCACTGTTGGCTCCTGTCGACACGTCAATGATATTCAGATGTCTGGAAGCATGTTGAAACAAAATAATGAGAAACGACGCTGAAGACACTACATCAGATGAGAAGCTTCAGTCTGGTCTCAAGTGCATATTGGTGTTTCATCTTAGAGAACCCATTCCTTCAAGCAAGTTCGACCTTGTGTTCATTGCCTAGCATCATTATTTGTTTGCTTTTGTCCACCTCCGTCCAACTCACTTTATTTAATTCTGTATGTGGAATGATTGAGATGACAGCTGCGTTTTTCAGCAGGGAATTAGTTTTCAAATGTAAAAATGCAAACGAGGTACGAGGGGAATATAAAATGGTAACTCGTTTAATATGGTATTTTGTAAAGAAATAATGTGAATTTTTTTTGTACAAAAATTATCTACTGATCCTCCAAGTTCATCTTCGATGGGCAGTTAATTTGGAAAGATGAAATGGTCCACAGAAATCACAAAGTGCATGAAACGCACCCTATAATACTTTTTTAAAATGTATACATTAATGCATTTCATTATTCCCACATTACAAAATATATGAAATGGATCCAATACTATGCAACACAGCCAAACAAAAGAAGGGTGTGTTGAAGGAGACGACACTTTCTTAGTCTGAGGTTGATTGAATATTTTCATGGAACAGGCCATTTTTGCAACACGAGCAGGATATATTAGACGTTAAATCTGTCCCCGAGGATACCATCAACTCAGTAGCCTTCTGGCTTATGATTAGGTACTCATGTACTTGTCATATATCTATTCCATTCGGGTTGTTTCGAATTTCTAATATTTCCATAAGTTGTTGGACAGTTGTATACTCATTCCATCAGGTGTACAGTAGAAACAACTACATTTGCCACACTGTCTGCCCCTGATGACGCCAGTCGGTCTTTGGATAAAATATTTGGTCAGGCTTTGTTTATATTGCAAAATGTTTTATTTTATGTGTGTTATTGGTATCATCAAAATCGGACTGCATTGGTGGTAATAGATCGATACTTCACTTCTGATTGGTGCGTCTGATTGGTGACATATATAAACAAACTTTCATAGACTTGCCAGTTTTCATACTTGCCAATTGTGAGTGATGATGATATTGCCCAAGACGCCTGTTATCAGCCTGTGTGTCGCCTAGTTCGCTGTTGATGCTGTATTTGCATGATTTAATTTGTGGCAGCAAGAGATTTGACAATGATTTACACCGTGAACGTGTTAGCTCATCGATCATCTACTATAGACGCGGCTAGTTGAATTAGATCGAAGTGGTTGGGTTGATCGAACACGAAAACACTATTGACAAGATATGACACCTGTTTTCCCAATAACATGTGTTCATATCAAGTATATTCAACTGATGACTACCACATGTCCCCGGGAACAAGGTATGGAACAGTAAAATACTCACAATGCAGCTGAATACGTTGCCGTGGTTCAACTTGTCAGTTTTTATTTTCATTTATATCATAGCTCGTATACAACATGTGTCAAATATTCAATTTGAATATTATAAAAGTGAATTGTATTGGTGGTAATAGATTGATACTTACATTCAGATATTACGAGTACAAACTTAGAGCAATCAAAACTCGTGATATCCAACATTCAATCACAATTGATTCCTAATATGTATAATGACTATACTGGCTATCCTATGTAACGTATAACACGACCTTTACCAGTGTTTATTATCACTAATTTCATATCAGATATAATAATACCGAATCACCAAGGTTACACACGTGTCACAGAAACGACAACGATGAGTATCACCAAGGTAGTGAAGTGACTACATGATGCCTGAAAATAATGGGAAGTTAACATATACTAGTTGATATACCAATGGTATGAGTAAACAAGCAGGTTCCTTTCAAAATGACTTTCAAAAAGGCATCTTTAGTGGAAAGACGGAAATTAATCATCTATTGGTAAAGTCAAAATTGGGAACTTCTGATATCTGGTTTTGCAATTTAAGATATCGAGTGTCATTTCATTGCCATTTACATGCTAGTAACAAGATGAATGGACAACGGAGTGACCTATCGAATACAGCCATGATATTGATTGGGAATTTAGCTGAAGTATACAACAGAATATATCGAAATTTCACTAAATTTACGCTCATGGTATACGGACGATATACCCAAAGTGGAGAGATCTGGAACAAATTACCAGTACGCTACAGCACCCTTGGTACATGTTTTGTAATGTGAGCAGAGCAAAAAATATAGAGATAAATGTTTTGATATTTCGCATTAGTCGATCAAATTTCACAAAACTCTTCTTTTTCACAATAACAGCAACTGATTTCCACACTAATTGATCAGTGTTCCCTTATAAAAGTTCCCTAATTATGTATTGTTGCGTCGGTGACAACTTTTTGGACATTTTTGTTGCATATCATTTTACGTACTTTAGGATTGTCATGATAAACAAGATTGTGGTGTGATTAGTGAATTGTACTAATTTGTATGGCAAATTGACAATACTAATAACAGTACTCAATACTACCCATAATCCCATTTTATACTCATCTTATTACAATTTCTGCTACACCAATAGCAATTTTTTAGTCAGAGGAAAGCCATGTAGCTGAAACAAGGATGGAGGTACCAGACAAATTGTCTTGCTCTTTACCAGGAAAATGCCTCGACGCGAAGAGGAATGTCTATGTAAAATTTATAGCTTCATCCAGGGACTTGCATACGGCAAGGGTCGGAGGAATTACCACCTACCAACGTCAAATGTGACACGATGTGACCTTTTTTTATCTATGAACAAGATATGATACTTTATAATGTATATTTATGTCAACAATGCTTGCAAGGTATATGGGACATTATGATATATTTCAATGTTTCCGCTTCAAAAGAATTGTACATTGCTGATGTGTGAAGTTCATACAGAAGAGTTACGTATATAAAACCTTTATGAAACATGTGAAACAAGAGTGAAACTTTGTGAGACAAGCATATATACACAGTAACAGTACACAGAGTCAGGTTTATTGTGACAGAATGCCTTTCGTTTCGTAGAAAATTCCGTGGGAAAAGATGTGATGAAATATCAATATTTACTAGTCCCCAGTTGGTCCATATTTTACCCCCACCATGACATAAAAACACTGTGGCGCGTGAAGCTGGTCATAATTCAGTGAATAGTTTAAATTTATTTATTTGAATTGGATAATTCGATAGCCAGAAGCTAATCACGGAACTCTCCAATAAAAAAATACAAATAATACTAAAAATAAAAGAAAAAAAAGAACAAAAAAGCGAACTGAAACACCTCCATGATTGGACACATTGAAGGAGCATGTATGACGACAAACTACTCAAAGGAATGACGTCACGAGATGTCGTGAATGACACCATTCAATTACCCGAACAGATCAATTGCACAACAGAACTGATAAAATTATGTCTGATGGTTCATGTCGCGCTTCTCTGTGACGAATTATGTATGCCTATTTTTCAAACATAATATCATTAACACGAATAATCATAGGGTGATAATCATGAAGTGTCGATATGCGCTTATACGATTGAATATACGTTGAATATCGAAACTGGTCATAGTGTTTGCAGCTGTGAGAGTATACTATACGTTCCACTGATCGTCGAAGATGCATACTAATGAACGGATTTTTCACTCAATTTAGTTCAATTGAAACTTCCTATGTGCCTGTTACATAGATTGAAAATCAGTAGACTGTAAAACAGCCAAAGGTCGCACCAGGCCCTCAGCGACCTGTATGAGTAATTTCCTGTCTCACATAGAGGAGGCCGTCTATGTTGACACTGACGAGGTTCATGGGTAATTAGGGCGTTCATTTGACTGTATTGAAGAAAAGGCTTCATTCAGCAACGTGGTTTGTTTGTGGTCTTTGAAACATGTTGTTAATCTAGAACAACGAATTATATTACTTATTTAAAGTCTGAAATGACAAAAGAACAGACTAGGTATGACACAAAATGGGAAGATAGTTCATAATATGCAAAAGCGCTGCCTAAGTCATTTCTTAGCTTGTAGACCTTGTTGTCGTTTCATATCGAGGGTAAATAAACCTACGTACATCTTGAAGAAATATGACCAAAAAGGGCACATATCGCAATAGGAATGGTGCTAACACGAATAATATTGCAAACATGTTTTGTGTTACAGGAACGAGTATGATAATCTGTGTATTGTGTTATACACTGAGGTCAAAGATTTGCTCAAACATTCACAAAGCACGAATCTACGTATTGACACATACATTAACCCCGTGTCTTGGAAAAGTTTCTGGGATAATCGGATTTACCGAAGGAAATTTCTGAAATCAGTATTGGATAAACTCATCAATTCTGAAAAGTCAGGGCAGATGTGCACAGGCCTTACAAGCTTTCGAAAGTATTCAATCAAGATTTTCCATTTACTCAATCAAACCGATAACAAGTATAGAGAATTCCGAGCATTCAAATCTGTGTCCTCTATCTAAAATATTCAGTGTTGCCAAATCAGGGAATTTCAAGAACCCCCCCCCCCCCCCTGCACATATATGATAATCATTACGAGGTTGCAAAGTGAGCAATTCCTGCTTCACATGTGGCACCCATTATATACTGAAAATATATCAGCCAAAACTCGTCATGAAAATGTGAGAATTATTGCTTAGTAATTATATTTGTTGGAACACCTACTTATTATTCCGTTCATGATCACTCGTAATGATATCTTAGTCACCTGTATGATTTTATTGCTACTATTGTCGAAAACTTCACAACAGTAGTCATCCTTATGTTATATTTCCAACTTCCAAATATCCAGAATATACACCACCTACCCGTTACAACACTCTATATTCAACAACAACTATTCTTGGATTGATGTTTTGGCTACAGAAGCAATTTTACGCCTTTGTA
The DNA here is from genome assembly GCA_949152475.1 of Terebella lapidaria. Taxonomy (NCBI): domain Eukaryota; kingdom Metazoa; phylum Annelida; class Polychaeta; order Terebellida; family Terebellidae; genus Terebella; species Terebella lapidaria. Next base: position 4,087,916 of record OX424569.1, read on the forward strand.
ATATCATACCAACGACCTTTATTCCGACCGTCGTCGTTTATTAATCGAAGTTCATTTTTGTAAAAGATCGTTGTGACAAACATTAGTGGGGAAAATAACAAAATGTTGCTTGACAACTTCTAACTGCCCTTGCAAGGTGATTTGGCTTGGAAGTGATGAGTATCAATGATCAGCTACGCACTGTATTATACCCTGGAGTTAGTAATTTATGTAACGTCAAAATCCACAGTGTCCAATCGAAAATTGGACACTGTGGGTCAACGAAACACAGAAGATCAACGAAGCACAGCCATAATGATCAAAATTTTGTGGGTTATTGATCCCATGTTGATAATGTCGTAACCAAAATGACGCTATTTGTAAATTATTGGATACAGTGTAGATTGTATCCTCCCGGGTTATTTTGCATGAGATTTAACTAGCGATGTGTTCGAAAGATATCCAACCGGACGCTGATGTAACGCTGTGCTCTGACAGCTAAGGCCATGTTGTGATGTTTCTTTGTTTCCCGTCCATTCTTTTTCCGGGAAGTACCAGCCAGCCAGGAGAAACCGCAGACAATGATTATCACTTTAACATCTTTATTCACAAGTAAATCATACCAAAAATGTAAAATAAATGATGTTGAACCATTTGCCAAGTTATTAAATACTTTATTGATAAATAACAGAAAGGCAAACAGCAAATCTTCGGAAGAAAACAGAAAACATTCACTATCTTTCTTGATGTGTTGTCGGGGATAAAAACACCGATTTTTGGGGGAAAACAACTAATAATGTTTTTCGATTTTTCGAAATAATTGCTATTTTCACCCGACCGTTGTTGGGAACCAAAGAAAAAAAACATGGCCTAAACAGCTCTGATAGCTGTACAGTGGGAGCAGAGATATTTTCAAACATTTTAATGTGTGTTTATGCAGACAGCTGATCAATCATCAAACATGTTGCAGGAATGATAATTTGAGCAAACACTCTGTCTGATACACTGAATAAACCGAGCACAACACCACAAAATGTATGAAGTAATATTTGTGGATCTGTGTAATTTTATCCACTTGTCCATCCACTTATGTATCCATCGTTGCTCTTGTCGACACATCAGTTATGTTCAGATCTCCGGCAGCAAGTTGAAACAAAATAATGAGAAACGACGTTGACGATACTACACCAAATGAAATGCTTCATTCTTGGGGCATGTGCATATTTGTGCATCGTGTTATGGCACCGTATCCCTGAGGCAAGTTCAACCTTGAGTCCATCGCTTAACGTGATTATTTGTTTGCTTTCGATCATCTCCGTCTAAATAAGTTGATTAATTGTCTGTATGTGGATTGAATGAGGTGACAGCTTCGTGTTTCATCACGGAATGAGTTTTGAAATGTTATTATGCAAATGAGGTACGAGGAGAATATAAAATGATAGCTCGTATAATATGGTACTTTGTACAGAAAAAAATGAATAGTAGAGAATAGTATTTTACTTTTATGTACACAAATTATCTATTGACCCCAAGTTCATCTTAGATGGGCATTTTATTTGGAAAGATGAACAGGGCCACATAAAACACAAAATTCATGAAACGCACCCACTAATACATTTTGCAGTGCCTGGCTGATTTGTTTGTATGAGTTAGAGGTTATTCTACATTCAGATAGCGGAATGCAATCTATCAAAATGCCTACATACAGTGTTATATTGGCATTACATTGGCACACATGCATCAAACACGCATTCTGTTATTCCCGGATTGGGTGTTATTCCCGGATTGCCAAATGTACGAAAGTGAACCCAATACCATGCAAAACTCAAAACTGGTTTGATATAAATATGCTTACATTGCATTTGTATAAAACAAATTTTACTTTTTTTCGTTGCAAAAAGAACTTTGCTCATAATTGTGTCGATGATATTATAATTAACAATGTACATATTATTAGAGTCCCTTATACTTTTTATCTTGGTATCACCATTGATGAGAATTTATGTTGGCAACCACATGTTAGTAACCTTTATTACTTTATTAGCCAAAAATTACTCAAATATACAGGTGCATGTTACCGAAGAAACCGTGTAACAAAAAATGTTGAAATTCAATTGTATTTTGCTTTAATATTTTCTCGTATCTCTTATGGTATCGAGGTGTATGGTATGGCAAAATGTAGCTTTCTTCAGCCACTACAAATAATGCAAAACAGGATACTAAAAATTTTATTCAACAAACCTAGAAAGTATCCAACCGATATGTTGTATAAAAGTACTGACTTACTGAAAATTAGTGACATACATTTTTATAAAATATACATCTTACTGTTTAACTATGCACAAGGTAAACTGCCGAATTTATTCAACGAAAAAATTAATCCCAATGCTAATGTGTCTAAATATATAACTCAACATAACCAATTATTTACTGTTACAAGACATAGAACGAACTATGGGAAACTAAAACTGAATAATTATTGTAATACATTATAGCAATCTCTTCCAGCAGAAATTAGGTCTATAGTGTCTCTATAAAACCACAAAAATAAAGTGAAGCATCATTTGTTGAATAAATATGTTTAGTGTGCAAACCTCCAATTTGATGTATCATTGTTCATATATAATTCTGTAAAAAATTACTAGTACTCGTGATTTTATTGTTGTTCCTTTTCATGTTTTGATTGTCTTTTTGTAGTAGTTGTTGTGTGTAATTTGTTTCTGTTCTCTCTTGTGTAGTTAATATGTTATGGTTACCAGCTCGATGAGGTTTCCTCCACTGGTGTCCAGCATGTGTGTTCTTCATTACTTGAGTGTATTTTCGTTCACACATGTAAAATAAATTCTTCTTCTTCAAAAAAGCAACTGTGAATTGAAGGATATAATAATTAATTAGTTTGGGAATGGTTGAACGAATGTGTGGATCAAGCCTTATCTGCTCGATGTGCACGATATATCGGAAATAATTCACTTTAGATTGCGTTGTAAATTTTCATGCTTACCAATGGTGAGTGATTATGATATTCCCTCAAGGCACCTGTTATACCCCTTGGTGTCATGCAGTTTGCTACTGATGCTGTATTTGCATGAGTTCATTTGTTGCAGCGCGTAATTTGGCAGTGATTCACACCGTGAAAGTGTTAGCTCATCGATCATCTGCTATAGACGAGACTGACAGAATTAGATTGACAGTAGATGATCGAACAAAACGACATTGGTGACAAGAAATGACACCTGCTCGCTAAGTAATTGGTGCACAAAGCATTATTTTGGTGATGCCAATCCAAACCTAAAACTGCAACATTTCCGGAATAAAAACAATAATACAACCATATTTTTTAACCCCAAAATGTGGGCAGACAATGTGTGAAATATAGGTGTTTCTACTGTACAGTAGTTGTTGAAGTTACTCTACTAGTAACTGTCCAACAACACACGGAAACATACTAGAAATATGTAACAAACCCCATACAACAGGTGTATGACCATTACATAGTACCCAAACCAAAACGATACCGAGTTTAGTTTCAAATGAAGAAAACCACATGGCCCTTGAAATTATATATCGAAATATGAAACACTAACAATATAACTGGATACCTTGCCATTGTTTTGTATTTTGCATTATTTTTAGCTTGGTCAAGAATGACTAGACGTAAAGGCCTAGAGGCCTTAGGGCATTTCGATACACAACACAATCACAGGTGAACTGTTAATTACTGACAACTCTGCAACCAAAATGATAACGTAGATACATCCATTTCACTCTAAGACGAAAGTTTCTGAGGTATAAATGAAAATAAACGAGACATGGCCGAAAATGAAAAATGCCGACTCGGCAGAAAAAAAATTTGGCCCAGGTCCAAGTTCACCCAAGATACACCTAAAACATGTTTGTCTAGTGTCACGAGTCCGAAAATAACGTCCGTATCGCTCTACGATGCACCGTTTCAGAGATATGGCCGAAGATGGAAAATGCCGACTCAGCAAAAAAAAAATTTGTTCCAGGGCCAAGTTCACCCGACATACCCCTTATACATGTTTGTCAAGTGTCACGAGTCCGAAAATAACGTCCGTATCGCTCTACGATGCACCGTTTCTGAGATATGGCCGAAAATGAAAAATGCCGACTCAGCAAAAAAAAATTTGACCCAGGGCCAAGTTCACCCGACATACCCCTTATACATGTTTGTCAAGTGTCACGAGTCCGAAAATAACGTCCGTTTGCTCTACGACGCACCGTTTCCAAGATATGGGCGAGAATGAAAAACGCCGACTCAGCAAAAAAAATTTGGCCCAGGGCCAAGTTCACCCAACATACCCCTAAGACATGTTTGTCTAGTGTCAGGAGTCCGAAAATACCGTCCGTTTCGCTCTACAACGCACCGTTTCCGAGATATGGGCGAGAATGAAAAACGCCGACTCAGCAAAAAAAAATTTGGCCCAGGGCCGAGTTCACCCAACATACCCCTAAGACATGTTTGTCTAGTGTCAGGAGTCCGAAAATAACGTCCGTTTCACTCTACGACGCACCGTTTCCGAGATATGGGCGAAAATGAAAAACGCCGACTCAGCAAAAAAAAAATTTGGCCCAGGGCCAAGTTCACCCAACATACCCCTAAGACATGTTTGTCTAGTGTCAAGAGTCCGAAAATAACGTCCGTTTCGCTCTACGACACACCATTTCCGAGATATCGCCAAAATGAAAAACGCCGACTCAGCAAAAAAAAATTTGGCCCAGGGCCGAGTTCACCCAACATACCCCTAAGACATGTTTGTCTAGTGTCAGGAGTCCGAAAATAACGTCCGTTTCACTCTACGACGCACCGTTTCCGAGATATGGGCGAAAATGAAAAACGCCGACTCAGCAAAAAAAAAATTTGGCCCAGGGCCAAGTTCACCCAACATACCCCTAAGACATGTTTGTCTAGTGTCAAGAGTCCGAAAATAACGTCCGTTTCGCTCTACGACACACCATTTCCGAGATATCGCCAAAATAAAAAACGCCGACTCAGCAAAAAAAAATTTGGCCCAGGGCCAAGTTCACCCAACATACCCCTAAGACATGTTTGTCTACTGTCAGGAGTCCGAAAATAACGTCCGTTTCGCTCTACGACGCACCGTTTCCGAGATATGGGCGAAAATGAAAAACGCCGCCTCAAAGTTCATCCAAGGTCAAAGTTCATCCATGATACCTCTGAGACATGTTTGTCTAGGGCCACGAGTCCGAAAATAACGTCCGTTTCGCTCTGCGATGCACTGTTTCAGAGATATGCAATGAGCCTCAAGGATGACTCACCAAAATTGTTTTTGGCTCCTGGGTCAGAGGTCGTTTGAGGGATTGACCCTATAATCGATAGGGCTCCTTTGCGACACTATATCAACATATATGTCAAGTTTCAGAATGGTAGCACAAGTACTTTTCGAGTTATCATCCGGAAACCATTTGACACAAAATTCATCCTCACGGACTAACCGGACCCGGCTCCAAAACAATAGGGTTCATCTATGTAATATATGTGATAATTGGTGAAAATTTCTCGAAGATTCGTCAAGGCGTTCTTGAGTTATCGTCCGGAAACCGAAAAGTGAAAAAAAAAGAAAAAAAAAATTCTGACAAAACCATAAGGACATTTCGTGCCGAAATGCCCTAATTATTCAATATTCAGCATGAGCACTATAGTAGTACATGAAAATGTATTTCTGTAGTAACTCGCCCCAGTATCCGTCACACCATTACTCTCGACTCCCATTACTAGGCTGTATAATCACAACCTCATCCTAAGAGTCTTCAATTGTCAGTGAGATGAATTATGCATGAATGTACGATCTCAAGTGGTGAAGTCTCTATCGTCTCTATCGGCACAACTGTGATATCTTTATGTCAGGAAAATCCTACTTTTGTTGGTTAGTCAATGAAATCGTCTCAATGCATACCAATTGCATAATATACTGTTTTACAACGTCCAATTGGACGCATGGGGGCAATACATAATGCAAGGTGTATCGTATGCATTTGCATTTATTTTGACCGACGCAAAGCATGCATGTCATCTTCAGTTTGAGAATACAACTTATGAACGTTGTGTTCGACGCAATGACGTCTTGGTTTCCAAGCAATGATTTGAGACCAGGAGACACTTGTTATCCCAAATCTAATAAGTCCCGTCTATATCAGACGGTCGATGAGCTACCACATTCATGGTGTGAATCTTAGTCCAATCTCTTGGTGCCACATAATAAATCATGCAAATACTGCATCAGCAGCAAACTGTGCAACACGTGTAAGACCACAAACGCCTTGAGCCAATATCATCACCATTAAACACTAGCTAGCATGAAGATTGGCAAGATTCTAAGGGGAAGATTTTTTGGTTTGTGTCTTGACACCCTGCCAAGTGGCATAGAACGTTGATTGACCTATTTCTTTTCCTTAGCTCATTCACTGCCATGATATTTTTTGGGTTTCAAGGCCTGTGTGCCACATTAATTTTAGAAAATATGAAAAATTCCCGATTTTAGAAGTTATCATTTTTATTCCAAGATCGATAATAACACAACTAACTTTTGATAATCAGCTTATAATAAGACTGATTTCTTGAAAACAACAACAATATTCCAAGTATCAGCTCTTGCTATTTTCACATGCTGTTCTCAATATATAGGGCATTACCCAGAATTTATGAAAATTCACTCAAATAATTTGAAAAACAAGAAGTAATTGTCAGAAATATGTCTGAATTTGGTCATATTGTCAACAAAAACGAAGTACAAACTAGCTAGGCAGTGCCTGAGGCGCCACCTATCGAATGGAATAGATCTTTAATAAACGAAACTGAAACCAGGTTTTTCCATGTGGGGAATCCCCCTAGGCGAGATATCTCATCGCCGGCACACAGATCGTGACGTTTGAGCGACGAGATAACTCGTCGCCGGCAGTGAATGAGTTAAGGATCAGAAAATGTTGTGGTCAACGTTCTAAAACTAACTTTCAGAGTGCCGACGCTTGGTGATTAGAATAATTTTTCTGTCAAATACTGACCATTATTTACGCGGAAATAACGTTATTTACCCCCATCGACTAAGAGAAAGATAAAAGCACGTCTAGGCAGTATTTGGTTAGTGTATAACACACGGCGGAAGTAAATAATGCTATTTCCGCGTAAATAACGTTACTGCCAGAGAAATTATGTTATAGATGCATAAAAAAAGTTTATTACCACGTAAAAAACCTTATTTCCGCGTAAATTATATTAATTATGTATCAGTCAGGATTACTTCATCTACTCAGGTGCTCAATGTCTTGCGTGGAAGTCACTACATCAAATGAAAAGCTTTATTATTGGGGGTATCACATATACGTATGTACTCCGTGCTCGACCATCCTTTTCATGATGTAGGTACAACCTTGTGTCATTGCTTAACGTGATTATTTGTTTGCTCTCGATCATCTCCTTCTAACTAATTTATCAATTTTCTGCGTGTTGATATAGATGACAGCTTCATGTTTCATCACGGAATGTGTTTTCAAATGTGATAACAGAAAGAGGTACCAGGAAAATATAAAGTGGTAGGAGAATATTAAGGAAACTATAACGAGGAAAATATAAGGTGGTAGCTCGTTCAATATCGTATTTTGTAAGGGTTCATTGCGAATCGAATATTTTGTAATTTGTATGAACAAAAAGTTTTGCATGAAACGTGTCCATTACTTTTGTTGTATCCCCTGTGGACGTGTGCTATAAATTCTATCGGACTCACGTGGGTGCTTGTACAAGGAAGTGGAGTTCTTCAAGGTCTAACTGTTCTGCAATGCCTAACAGTCAAATTACTTGTGCATACACGCGAGGGAAGACAGAGGGAAGTAGAGTTCTTCAAGGCTTAACTGTTCGGCAATGCCTAAGGCCAAAAAAAAATTCTATGTTTCTGGTTATCGCGCGCGTCATTCCAAACCCCGCGCATCATTTTAATTTTTTTTAAATCGCGCGCGTCACTTCGTTTTTTAAATATTTTTTTGACCACCGCCCTCGACGTTTGGTTATTGACTGATAAAAGAGCACATACATTGTCACATTTTACATGTTTTACATTAAGTAGCAGTTATTATAAAGGATTGGAAATTTGTGAGTTGTGTTTGTGTTGAAGAATATATGCCTACTAAATGTTCATCAATACATAAATGTAGTCGTGTTCGTGTTGTGGTGTGTGTTAGCTCAAGTATCAGAAACGCTGATAATGTATATCTATTCACAGTGCGGCGATCTGCAAGCAATAATGATGTCGAGTGAGTAACTGTGCGGTGTAACCGTCATCAATCAATCGAGTGGCAAATCGCGGCTAGCAAACTGTTTTATACGTGCGCGGCCGAGAATCACATGGCGGGCAATATTACCTGTTATCACACCCATGGGATGAATGAAATGCAGATGCAAATTGATCTGAATATGGAAGAAAGGAATTAATAAAACACGGAAACAACTTGGACAACGATATGTACAAAACGTAATGCTACAAAGCATCTGGCCACATAAAGTTCAGTTAATAAAATGAGTACAAAATTTTCTTTTATATTGAAAAACAGTAGGATGTTCTATGCACATAATATATTTAACATATAGGTGTTTTTACTGGCCAAATTGAAGCTTACATGGCTCCGGCGAGCACGATTCGTGCCGATTTAGGAAAGAAAAAAGAAGTTCGCGTCATCGCATCACTTTTGAAAGACCGTTGTAACCAGAAACATATAATTTTTTTTTGGCCTAACAGTCAAAATTACTTTTGCATACACGCTTTAAATTGTTACACAGACATCAAAACAAACCATTTTTATTCCCATTTTGAAGTTGGGACACCGGACCAAGCACTGCACAACGGAACTGATAAGTGACCTGAATATCGGCAAACACCACAATTAATTAGTCTGGGAATGATTGATCGATTTGTTGGAACAAGCCGTATCTGATAGCATCGCCTAAGACACAGATGTAATAACCTATCCTTGATATACTTGGTGAATGATGATGATATTTCCTCAAGGCGCCTGTTATCCTCCAGTGCTGCTGATGTTGTATTTGCATGATTTGATTTGTGCCACCCAGGGATTTGGTAGTGATTCACACCATGAAATTGTTCGCTCATCTATCATCTGATGTGGACGAGACCAATGAAATTAGGTCGAACAGTGGAGGATCGAGCACAACGACACAGATTACAAGACGTGACGCCTGCTAAAAGCAGGCAGGTGCTGACAGCAGTATGATATGATTAAAGAATATAGATATATAAGGAATATGGGCCCAAGGAATGCATATAAAATATAGGATACTAACAAACTGAATATACTGCCGTGGTTTGATGCTTCTTTTATATTTCATTTCTAGCGTTCGAGAAGACTGAATCGAGAAATTGTAGATGATCTTACGGCCGTCCATAAGAATCGATGTGATATGTATATGACTTTCTGTCCCCGGACTATGAGATTGGATAACGGACCCTGTTTTGTTTGCTCGGAATACTTAATACTGGGTATTGATTCCACGTCTATGTAACAGGCACGCCGATATGTAAACCTCAATATAAGGAACAAAAACCAAGTGGATGTCTTGGACATAGAGCAATCACAGTTTCACCATCCTCCATTATCGGTGCTAAGTCTGCTATTTGAGACCTGGATCTCGTGTGAAATATTCATCACATGGACATGTATATATAGACACTCCGAAGATGAACAGAGGACACTGAGCTTTAAAACATGGATGAACCGTGTTAATTATTGAAGAGGACGTTGACCATCATTGAGCCAGTATGAGCAATACATCATATAATATTCTGAAGGTTTTAGAATAATCCATCAACTATGCTTTGCATACTCTCTGCTTCTGATGACGCCCCTGTGTCTTTGAATAGAAGACATGTATTTGGTCGGGCCTTGCTTGTTTTCCGAAATATTATGTTTTATTTTCATTGGCGTCATCAACATCCCATGGTTTTGTTGTGTTAAAAGTTGATACACATTGGCTACGTTTTGCCATGAACGGAATCACAGTCTATAGAATAATTCGCTAAGACGTTGTGGTTTCTATCTAATCATTTGAGACCGGGTGACACTTGTTATCCGTAATGTCTTTGTATTCGATCATCGTCTTCGATATAATCTAATTAGTCGCGTCTATATCAGATGATCGATGAGCGAACACGTTCATGGTGTTACCCACGGCCCATCACTTGGTGCCATGCATGAAATCATGCAAACACAGCATTATCAGCAAACTGTGCAACACAACGTAGGACCACATGCGCCTTGAGCCAATATCATCATCATTAACCACTGCCTGTCGGGGGAAGATTTTTCGGCTTGTATCTTGAGGTGACACAACAATTCCTTCATAAAATTGGGCTTGTATGGTACTTGTCTAAGGGAACTGGTGCAAAGACACTGATAATATGCAGGGTGATTAGGGCAATACTATTCATATTGCATATGAAGGCTGACTAGGAATAGAGCAGTCTGTTGTGTTATTTGACATAGCACATGACATAGCGTGATATTCCACACTATCATATACAATTCAATCTGTAATGCAGACGAATTAATTAGCAGATCTTTCTAATTGTTCCAGTTATTTGCGAATTTATAAGAATAACATATTCAGTTTTTTCTCCAAATCCTACATTCTGAGATGTAAGCGCCATGTCACTGAAACTGACCCTGTAGCGGTACGGAAATGTAGAGAGAAGCAATGATTGGTCATCGCCAGAAGAGTTTCTTCAGAGAACGTGAATAGGAATGGTGTGCTACTTTTGCATAATGTAGAACGTTTTTATCGTGTAGATATTGTCACGGAGGGGCTACATGCGGTGTCTGATATCATCCAGAAAATGCTGCAAGGTTTATTATCAAATTCATTCACTTTAATGTTAAGTCAGTTCATATTTCACCTTTTACATATTGACATTGATACACTTTTCCCATGGCTGGTAATTTTAGCTTGCCATCTGACAAGCTCGCGTTGTTTTCGTCTGTCTTCAATCAGCATCTTTTGTCGCTCTGACAAACATATTTTTGTCTAGTGAATGTTATTTTCATATTGATTCATCACAATAATCTCAAATAGTACCCAAACTATTTTTGTTTTATCTTCCATTGGATAGGCTTTGCGATTTGAGAGTAGATGACCATAATAATCATATATATAATCTACCTTTCGCAGCATATTTCTCATAACCAGTTTTCCAATTATACATAAGATTGGCATATACATTTGTGTATATAAACGTATATATATATATATATATATATATATATATATATATACAGACCCCTTTCATGTATGAAACGTATATGCATGTATTGGTCATTAGAGACGGAGATGTAGAAGGTGAGGCTCAGGGCTGTACTTTGATGATATTTGATGATCTGTTGGTGACTTACACCTCAGTCGATACTTAATCTCAACGTTATGCCATTCCTCTAAAAGAGACGGAACCCTCAGAACTGTTCTTTTGTTTGAATTATCAGCATATAGGCTCAAATTTTTATCCACCACACGATGTATAAATTGGCCACTTGATATTCAAGTTTTGTAGACAGACCTTAGGATCGTTTTGACGATTGGTACTCAGAAGTCCGTAGCCTCTTCATCCTTGTGCTATAGTTGTTATATGTTCACTTTTGCACATTGAGTTACTATTGAGACAATGCCCTGGGTAATGTTTCAGTAAACCCAAAGTGGGGGGAATCCACACCTGTTACGACAGAAGTAACATCCTGGCAATCGGAGGAAAAAATCAATTCCTGAACTAGTTATCAAACAGGTTGAATCATTACTATTGATATCCTGCACGAACGCCTGGGTGGCACATCTCTGTTTTTATCTTATCCAGTGCGACGAGCAGTCACTTTGCAAGTAGGTTTCACAGCATTGTATTTCTGATATCTGCAATTTTTATCTGAAAAATTCTGCCTACTGGGGCGCCAAATATCTAATGTGGAGGGAGGGACCTTTCACTATTCGGGCCGTGTGCACATTTTATTCGTGTTGGGGGCACTCTTTCTTGAAGCAGAATCGACACTTGAAGTAGAATATTGGTTCAAACCATTATTTATTTGCTTTCGATCATCTTTGTCAAACTAATCTAATTTAAAAGTATGTGTTGTGACTGGAATCACATAAACTAATCACAGTTTCTAAATGGAATAACGCAAATGAAGTATAAGGTACTAAAATCGAAAGGTATCTCGTATATTATCATATTTTAGAAGTGAACAATGTGAATGATGTGTTGTTATTTGCATGAAGCATGAGCACACCCCTTCTATATATGACGGGCACTGTCCTGCAATCCCTTCTGATCTGTCTGCATCAGTTTGGAGTGACCCTACCGATATTGGGAATATGTTGTTGGGCATTTTATTGTCGCACAGACATCGAAACAGGCATTTTTCACTTCTATATCCAAAATGTCCATGAATATAAGGATTATCTTTTTCCACGCTTTCTAATGATTAGATGATATTCAGCACGAGGTTTTGAAAAGTAGTTTAGGAGATATTTTCTTAAGGCAAATCACACCCGTGTCCCGTGTCTGTCATACCATTAACGTGGCATATCCACTCATGCCCCAAGACTAACTAATCACATTCCTTCTTATGTCAGCGAGATGAATTTTGCATGATTTTTCTTCTCAGGAGAGGTTACTCTCCTCTTTATAGCGCATCAGTGGATAGGTTTGTAAGCTGTCTATGCGATAAAAAACACAAAACTATACAATGCTTTGCATATACTGTTGTGCATAGTGAATTGGACGAAATGGGGACATACATAATGCAATAGGTATACGGCGCATTTGCACTTACATCTTACTGGTGCAAGTGCATGCATGACATCTATAGTTTGGAAATACAATTTATGAACTTTAAATATCGAGATGACTGCATTGAGATAATTTCGTGTTTAAAATTTGAGAGGGTCCCATGGCCTTGCAAGAAGGCCATTGTGATATGTTGGATTTCAAAATCTTTTTAAAAAAGTCTATTGAACGTCTATTAGAATAGGCACATCGTGAACACGTTGTTGCTAGTAAGCGCTGATTGGTGACCAGGTAATACCTTTTGTCACCAATGTTTTTGTGTTCGATCATCAACATCTATCTAATTTCATCAGTCAAGTTCATCATCAAATATCAGATGATCCATGAGCATGTACGTTCACGGTGTGAATCACTGCCAAATCTCTTGGTGCCATGAATGAAATCAGGCAAAAACAGCATCAGCAGTAAAATGGGCGACACTGTGTAGGGTCGCAGGCGCCTTGAGCCAATATCATCATCATTCACCATTGGCGAAGATGAAAATTGGCAAGGGTGTCGAGGGAAAATTAACTGTTCTTGTGTCTTCAGAAAACACAACAACGGTTTCATTGCTTCGTGAATGTCTTGTGAGGTAGTTGTGAAGCAACCCTAATCAAGACATATACCTTGAAATCGATGGCTTAGTATGGACAAATTATTTCATCATTTGATCCTAACAAATATATTGGATCATGCCAATGATATTGTAATGCACATGGAGGCTAACAAAGAAATATCTATTTTTTTGTCATTTGAATAAACCACACACGATATATAGTGATATTTTACACCATCATATAAACTTCAATCTGAAATGCAGACAAATTAATTAGTGGATCCTTGTTATTGCACCAGTTATTTGCGAATTTATCAGTGGAGCATGTCCTGATGTATATAACCTGAATGATCCACTCGTTTCTGTAGGTCACTAATACTGGCCACACCAATTAGGACCTCGATCGAGCGAACTGAGATCACATCCCGACCTGGGGGTTCTGTAAGCCCCTGAAGAAGGAAATACATGATTATTAGTGTACGATGAAACACAATGCACTATAGAATTGCTCGGTCCAAAGACAAATTAGTTGTTGACTGGCGGTGTTGCATCGTTATCATGATCATCATTCTGATTTCCGGAGACGATATTGCTCTCTACTCCCAGTGCATTGCCGTCGGGTCCGTCAAAGTTCAGTTCTCTTTTCGGTGGACCCTTATTGAGATACATCAACTGAAGCTGGTTTTCCTGACATTGGTTTCGAATTTAGTTGGTAAAAGTTGTAGATCATATAGCCAGACTGAATCATGTGAAGATGTGGGGAACAAAGACTACGACACCATGCCAGTTACTTCTTTTATTATACTTTTAGTTTTCGTCGGACGAATTTACAGCAATTAGGCACTTTCTAAACAAAGGACGGTGGCTAGAGCACTCTCTCCCAGGAGTGGATTCAACCTTAGGTCCACTGCTTAACGTCATTATTTGTTTGCGTTCGATCATCCCTGTCTAACTAATTTCATTAATCTTCTGTATGTGGATTCATTGCATTCACTAATGCAAATGAGGCATGAGGAAATATAGAATGGTAGCTCGTATGATACCGGAATTTAGAAGTCTACAGTGTTAATGAAATGTCGTTATTTGTATAATAACAAAATAGTTCACCTGACGCCAAAGCAAAAGTTGTCAAGAAAAGGGCATGAAACACGCCAATTGAGTTTGATATACATTTTGATTGCACACGTCTCCCTTAGCCGAAGTCAGTCTTCTGCAACGCAAACCTGTCAAAATTACTTATGTATACACGGTAGCTTTAGATTGCCACAAAGGCATCAAAACAATCATTTTTATTTTCATATTGCAAAATTTATGATAATGAACACAGAACAGTGCTACATAACTAACAAGTGTGTTGTATATTGGAGAGGCCACAATTAATTAGTCTGGGCAGGAGTCTGACCGATTTCTTGGAACAAACCATATCTGCTACACGAGTGCGATATATCGGAAATAAATCACTTCGGATTGCGTTCCCTAAGACACAGACGAAATAACATATCGTTGATACACTTGCCAATTTTCAGACTAGCCAATGGTGAGTGGCTATGATATTCCCTCAAGGCGCCTGTTATCCTCCAGTGTGTCGACCACTTTGCTGCTGATGCTGTATTTGCATAATTTGATTTGTGCCACCGAGAGATTTGGCAGTGATTCACACCATCAAAATGTTAGCAGATCGATCATCTTTTGTGGACGAGACCAATGAAATTATATTGAACAGTTGCCTGCTTCAAAATAGCAGGTGCAAGTATATTATATCACACGACCCCACGGAATACAAATAAAATATGAAATACTAACTTCCTGACTGAACATACTGCCGTGGTTGGATGTTTATTCTTTTTATATTTCATTTCTAGTGTTCGAGAAGGTGTTCGAGAAGACTGATTTTAGATAATTACGCGTACGAAATTTGAGAGGATCCTGTTGCCATGCAGATACCAATGTGATATGTAACATTGCACGCCAAATATGAGAACATATCTCTGGAATGGAAAAACACATGGAAGTATTGGGCATGAACAAATCACAGTTGTGCCATTACCAGGACATCAACTCTGCCACTTGAGACCCGAAACTCGTGAAAAATTCATCACTTGGATATATATACACACTCTCCCAAGAAAATGGGAGACACAGAGATTTATAGCATATAAGAACGGGGTAAATTATTGAAGAGCAGGCTGACCATCGTGAGGGCAGTATGTACAATACATCACATCATATTCTGAGGGTTATACACTAACCAATCCATCAACGACTCTTTACATACTGTATGCCACTGATGACGCTGTTGTCTCTTGGAATAAATTAGTTGTTCGAACTTTTTTCCTATTCTATAATGTTCCATTTGAGGTTTCATTGTCATCATCATAATTTCGAGGCATTGACGGAAAGAGGTTGATACGTGTGCTCACATTTTGTCTTTAACGAAATCGCACATTTTAGACTCAAACATAAGACAACGCGATGCTTTTGGGCGTCTACTGGAAATAGGCACATCAGCGAAGACGCTGCTGTTGGAAAGCACTGATTTGAGACCAGCTGGCACTTGTTGTCACTTATCTCTTCCTGTTCGATCACCGTCTTCGATCTAATTTCATCAGGCCCGTGCATAGCAGATGATCGATGAGCCAACACATTCACGGTGTGAATCACTGCCAAATCTCTTGGTGCCACAAATGAAATCATGCAAACACAGCATTAGCAGTGAGCTTGGGGACACTGCAGGATCACAGGCGCCTTGAGCCAATATCATCATCATTCACCATTGGCAAGCATGAAAATTGGCAAGTGTTTCAAGTGGAGATTCGTTGGTTTTTGAGATGGGGTGTCATGGCGATGAAAGTGCCTCTAGTGTACTTAAGGCGGGGGTGGGGTGGGGGGGGGGGGCGTGTAGCTGTGTCTTTTAACTGTATTACGACGACTGTATAGTGCAAAACATCCAGAGATTGATATGAGACATGGATAACCATATATTGATATCGTCGTTGCGCTATGGTCGTTGTTTGGTCCGATGTTTTACATGGTCAATCTAAAGCACGTTATGATTTTCCTCATCTGTGTACGCACTCATATAATTCTTTGTGTTTCAGGTAAAAATCTCAAAGTTAATCCCACGTCTAAATGCATTTGCATTTATCACTTAGTATAATATTATATTAAGATATACCTAACGCTTACAGCTGTATTGTTATGATATAGGAGTAATATATGATGTACCTTTCGTTGACCGAGACAAAACCTTTGGAGATGAGGATTTGAATTGTATTGTGATTATGACTTCACGTAGTCTGCATGCTGTTCCAAGCCGGAATAAACCGTGAGTCAAACTGGGGATTATGCATACCAGAAATGTTTAACCTGACAACTTGATATAAATCTTACAAGACAGAGCTTAATGATGTTTCGATTCATACTCTGGAGATATGAAAATCGGAACACATTTGTTGGTAAGCTACAACACCCTCGAACCATAATTCTTGAATGTGTGTTTCCTAATTGAGTTTTCCTGTATGCCCCTTATACCATTTTAGTAGTTCAAGCTACCAGAAGCTACCTCCTGTGTTGAAAATAATATTGTGCTGTCAAATGCCGCTACCATGGCGAGGAATCTTTTGGCTGGTAATAAATTGCAAATATAGCTCCAATACCTGATAATATATCCCCTTATAATAATAATAATAATAATAATATCACACACTTGTATAGCGCCTTACCCCGAAGGCTCAAGGCGCTTGACAATAAAGACATGTTACACAGACACAATATGTACAAAATTAAGCATTAAGCAGAAACACAGTTTTAAAAAGGTGTGTTTTCAGTCCAGCTTTAAAAGCCGATACCGTTTTGCATTGTCTGAGATCACGTGGGAGTGCATTGAACAGGACAGGACTTGCATTTCCAAATGCACGTTCTCCCCGTTTTGTCCGTGTCCTGGGAACCTGGAGTAGATGTTCATCCGCCGACCTGAGGGAGCGACGCGGGGCGTACGGTGTGATCAGTTCCGCGAGATAGGACGGACCCCCGTGCATGCCCTTGAATGCCAGCAGCAGGGTCTTGAAAAGGATCCTCTCCTGGATGGGGAGCCAGTGGAGCTGTTGGAGCAATGGTGTGACATGGTCATGTTTGCGTGCCCTGGTCACTACTCTAGCTGTTGTATTGAGCACACGCTGCAGTGGTTTGAGTGTGGATTGTGGGAGGCCTCCAAACAGCGAGTTACACATATCGAGTTTGGACGTGATGAAGGAATGAGCGATCTGGAGTGCAGCTTGCTCTGTGATGCAACATCTGATCTTGCTGAGGTAGCGAAGTTGGATCATAGCTGATCGAGCAACGCATGCAATATGTGGAACCATGGAAAGAGATGCATCAAATGTGACACCAAGGTTCTTCACTTGAGTACATGGAACGATTCTTGACTGGTCAACATTCAACGATAGGTTTTGGAGATCCACCAATGATCTGGTGTCAAACACAATTAGTTCAGTCTTATCGGGATTGAGTTTCAGTTTATTATCAAACATCCACTCACCGACGTTTTTCAGGCACCGTTCCAGAATGGTCATTGCCTGCCGAATTTTACTGGGATCACATGGCAGGTACAGCAGGTATATCCCACAAAACCCCATACCTGAAAATAGTGAACATATGTGGTGATGTTGGTATGTGATTGAGCACACATCATACTTTATTATGCAGCGGTACAACACATTCAGTAAACACAGACACATTTATGTCAGATAAGCAAGCAGACCTATGCTAATGGACGTCGTGAAATATCATATCCCTTCCATTCCTCTATCATATGTCATATAATGTTGACTATGTGCAAATCTGAACCCTTGTGACATATTTGTGGAGTGCTACAATGTCATGTTACAGGTTTTACAATACTGTGCACGTCCCATACAGTATTCATGTCTCCCGATCTGGATGATTAACAAGAGAATAAAATCAATAGTAAAATGATCGAATACCTCTCAGGAAATTGACTTAGTTGTTCCAGACGTCACAGGCGTTGAGTGACAGTTCCGAAATCCTAAGAGGTAGATCGATCATGGAAATAGATGCTATGAAGAAAACAAAATGTATCCTGTTTGTGGAAAACAATTTTACGGTAAGGATTGGATATCTTTTTACATCACTGAATAATGTGTGTGCCTCGCGTATTGATGCCTGGGTTCAGAATTGAGACTACTACTATTACTAATCCTATATATCTGTAAATGAATTTTATGTAAATAAATTGATTTTTATTATGAGTACCCTCCCGTTGTATTGATTTTAACTAATTTATGTTCATTAATAACCATAGGCGGATCCATGGGGATGGGTTATGGAGGGCCTTGTCCCCTTCTCACTGAAAAAAAAATGAAGAACTATGTTCGAAAACAGGCTAATTTGAGAAGGTCTGTGCGGAATTTAAACTCATCCCTTAGACCCTAGCCCACAATGGGCTGATTTTGGGTTGTTCGTGCTCGCCTCGCGCTAACTTTGGGCTCTTCAGTTCCCGCCCCTCCCCAGATTCCTGGATCCGCCGCTGATAAGTTGTGATCAATGACCTGGCGTCCTTGTATCATTGTGTGAATTACTGCCTCGCCACAAATTAAATCATGCAAATACATCATCAGAGGTGATTAGTAGGTGGTTCACAGGTGTCTGGAGGCAATATCATCATCATTCAATATTGGTGTGCAAGAAAATTGACAGAGCAGTTTTTCGAGTGCAGAGAATATTTCTCTGCCTTGTGTCTTTGAGCAACACAATCAAATACAAATGCATATGCATGATATATTCATCCTTTTGGGGAGCTGCAGGTTTTACCAATTTGATATTGCAAATAGATCCCACCTCGGCTTTCACGAAATGACAATTAATAATTAATACAATGGTACAAAAACGCCATAGGGGACTGTGATCAGAACACAAGCTTGATAAGATAAACCCCCCACCTCCTCCCCCCCCCCCCAATTTAAGGCTAGTTCTGAACATTGTCTTCTATATATTATATTGCGCGCCATCTCGGGGGATGAGTTCGCAGTCGTGAACTGCACTATCCGTCAGAGTTTGAACAGGGATTCGCAGGTCCAATTTGCCATGAAACCAATCGCATAGTAGGAAAATTCGAGCCTTAATCTGACAGAAAGGATGTGCTGAGAAAATACCCTCCCCTGAGGCTTTACCCGTGTACCCTAGTATCGAGTGTACGATAGTCTAATCTACCTATTTATTCACCCATGCGAATTAGGTGTGTGGATCATTATCATTACCATGATCACATGCAAGTATCAATAAGTAAAATAGCAGAATGACAACAATTCTGCAGAGTTCTACAAAGGGCATCTGTTAAACATTTGCATCTTGGAAGCGAACTCAAGTCAACAAAGCCCTCTGATCACTCAAGTATTTTATGTGGAGTCCAAAGTGTTAAACTGAACATCATGTAACATTTCACCATCTAAACCGATCTCGTTACACATTAATTTTGCAGATGAAAACGTTGTTTTATCGCAAAATTTGCATGCATTTCTCAACTCCCCAAGAAATGAAAATAAAATTTGGTCGACAGTTGTCAACAATACTCCATGCATTTATTGCGATATGATGTGATACATCGGAGAAATGATATATGTTGTATCACCGGGAAAACTATGTAGTATTAAATATTTACCAAAACACTTGCTATGACACGCGAACGATTGCACCGTAGGGAATGTAAGAATCAATCTATAACCACCAATAGTCAGATTTTGATGATGCCAATAACAAACGTAATATACAACATTTTGCAATAGAAACAAAGCCCGACCAAATAGTTTATCCAAAGACACACTGGCGTCATCAGGGGCAGACAGTGTGTTAAATGTAGTTGTTTCTACTGTACACATGATGGAATTAGTATACAACTGCCCACAACCTATGAAAATAATTTAGAAATCTGAAACAAACCCCATGGAATAGATATATGACAAGTACACAAGTACCTAATCACAAGCCAGAAGGCTACTGAGTTGATGGTATCCTCGGGGACAGATTTAACGTCCGCCAGCAGTGACACCGACTCAGTGGTATGAATGTAAGAATCAATCTATAACCACCAATAGTCAGATTTTGATGATGCCAATAACAAACGTAATATACAACATTTTGCAATAGAAACAAAGCCCGACCAAATAGTTTATCCAAAGACACACTGGCGTCATCAGGGTCCAGACGCACTAACATAGACACATATGAACATTATTTGGCGTTAAATGGTTATCAGACACATCAACGACTGTCCCAGTGCAGAGACGGGACACCATTATAGCAAATAATATTTCCAGAGTCCCTCGAGGTTTGGTATTTTTTGCCTGAAATGTGATTCGACGTTTTATCGTCATGAACAATGAATATATTTATGTTTTTTAGATATCGAATACTGTAAACGACTTTTTCAAAACGAAAATTCATTTGGTGTTTTCGGCCCTCAGACTGCGTTGTTCAGAATATTATCTGCAGTTTTTGTCCATGCGTTATACATGTACATACCATACACAGTACTCCACTTTAGAGGAATTTGATTTTGCGGCTTTGTGCTTATGAAACTCATGAAACAAATCCACTGTTTTTACAGTAATTTCAATCAGATACTTATCTCTGCTGTAACGGAGGCTACTGCATTGAAATTCTCCTGATATTTTCTTTTCATCCGCGTTCTGTGATTCATACCATACAGCATTTCCGGACTGGAATATTGGAAGTCATTGACAGTGCATACATTTAAGACGGAGGTCTTACGAACATGAAAAAACTCATTGACAATCGTAAATATCTTAATACGTTATTAAGTCTTCCACCCTCATTACCATTTGGTGTTCTCCATGGTCATCATTTCAAATACACACCTTATACATATCCTTCAACACGCACCACTTTGATATTGAAATAATGAAAAATATTATGACAGAGGCAAGGGCAAAAGTAAGGTATGTTGCGCTTTCTTCCACTTCCGATTAGGACTAAAATGGTGACATATATAATGGTATTTACTTAGTGAACGAGTAGTATTAAAACGCAGCATACCCTATATACTTTGACCCAGACAAGAATGCTGAAAGCAGATCCGCTCTCTACTCATGTTGGAAAAAGATCCGCTCTCTGTCAAAACAGAACGTTGCCTTAACTGCCCCGCACGTGAACGCTGATTTGGGTATTGAGTCTAAGCAGGTGAAGAGAAAATTATCGAATTTATTCAAATCGCAGATTTCACGTTTGATTACATGCAACACTCGGTGTTTAAACTCCTGACTGGCTTTATCATGTTTATTGGTGTTGTTTTGATTTTCGAGAAGTTCAGCTCTGCCATATTATAGGATAATGGTTGTGGAGAAAATTTCCAATCCATTAGGACCAAATAAAATCGTAATTCCCTTGGGTTTATGGTGCTTGCTGATACGTTTATTGCCTTGCCTCCCCATAATGCCATGTGATAAATATTCACTATTCTTTGAAATGTGTTCAGGATATTAAAGCAGCATAAACTTCGAGGATGAACATAGTGAATACATAATTTAACTTTTTCAGATTCCAAAAAACGGTTAATATAAATGGGATTGAAGTGAGCCTTCGGTTATATGACCGGCACAATACCGAATTGGTTTGACTAGTGTGCGCAAAGGCGAGATCGTTATATAAAAACACCTGACTTATCGGTGTTTTCGTCATAACTTTGATAGTGAGACTAGATCATTATACATGGGAAATGGGAGCTAAAGCCATTATGAATGTGGTGTAAATATATAATGAACTGGGCCATCGAATCCCATCAGAAAAAAATGCACCAAAAGGAACAGACTCCCGTGCGAATTAGTTTTCTAGCATCCATTACCACATTGTCCCTCATTTGAGGTAATAAATATTACATGTGTCTGTACATGATTTGTGTCATCTATTATGCCAAAGTAAACTACCCTTTGACTTGGTATATAAATATTTATTGGAGTGCCTTGCCAAGACAAACAGACGTGTAATACACATTTGTTGATAATATATATGTTTCGTTTGAGAAACGTCATATGCGGCACTGATCTGCTGATATGTTGGGAATGTTTCCGGCTCTCTTGCCGGAACCCGTTGTTTGCAACGAGTGCGGTAACTCAGTATCCCTGACCTATTTATTTTCTGAAGGCAGACCGGATGAAAAGCACGTCTCATTGTAACAGTTCATGTCAATTTCATATATGAATTTTACATATTTCATTCCAGTAAAAAAAATGAAATAGCCAAAGGTGAAATGTATACGGAGTGTGACTGTCTGGGCAACACGATATTCTGGACCTAACACCTCGTCCGTGGTAATATATACAGACTGAACAGTTGCGGTGGTACTTAATAATATATGTATTCAGGAAACACAAAACCTGATATGGCTTCGACAATTCAGTGTCTGAGTACATCAGGGCTGAAATGGTTATAAGATTAGTCTCGCGGTAATAGCGGTGTCGTATAAAATTGAAGATAAACAAAATGCAGTATCAAGTGGCGTTCTGTCAGTGTGTAGCAAACAAGATAGTTGAATTTTTGCGTTTTCCATCCCATATTAACCATTTTACTTCTGATCAATTGACGTTTGATAAGAATATCTTGGCCATCGACCCACGTTGTCATCAATAAACACCCCGGATGTGTGACCATGATTGTATTAAGTATTTTTCTCCAGTTGACAGTTATACCGATGTTTACTAACCCACTCACAAAACCCACTCACAATACATGTATAAAGGAAGTAATGAAATGATAGTTGTTCACTTAATACATAGAAAATACAAAATCGACGTTCACCACGTTCAGTAACCAAAGGGAAAAGGTCCTACTCATTGTTCGTGCAGGTTCAATTCAGTTTCGCTCAGAAAACGTAGTGAATGCATAAGTAACTCGAGCCAGTTCTATATTTTGAATGAATGAGTTTGTGTACGGTCGGTCTCCTCCACCTAATGTCATCATTCTTGTCAATATCTGACGTCTTTGAGTCGAATTACTGCCAAGTCGTCGCCATAAGTGGATGACTGCCAAGTCTTGAGCCAATATCATCATCATTCACCACGGCCTGCATGAAAATGGGCAAGTGTATCAAGTGCAGAGCACTCACGTGTGTCTATAAACAACAGCACCAAACACAATTGCCCGTCCATGGTATATCCATCTTGGTTTGGAGCTACAAGCATCGCCAATTGATCATGAAACGTGGGTGCATCCACTGATTTCACCAAATAACAATTAATGATGAATCCCTCAATGAAAGCCCCAAGGGGGCTGGGATTTGCAACCCTGATTTGAATACAACTATGCTCAGCTTGGTAGTTCGATCAAGACGGTGCACACTTCATATTTAGGGAGGACTTCAAAAAATAGTAATTCTTGCAAAAAATAAATTGGTTGTCAATCTCAGGGACTCAAATCACTACTGTTAACAGTCGTGAATCTGCTGTGTGAAACTGCAGTTACTCTTCGTTGTTCCTCTGAGACATGAACCGCGAACTGCACACTAAATGTGGCACAGAAGCATTTGTACCGTTTCACGAAATGTCTACAAAGCTCTCTGGCCACTAATGTATATCTCTCTACAGTCAATATGTATATATTGAACATCACAGACCTCCATAAACGATCTCGTTATACGTTAGCAGATAAAAATGCATTTTTGATTGCAAAATAGCAATTTACATGCATTTTTTCATTTCAACATGAAACAAAAACAAACGTTGATCAAGAGTTGTCAACAATACTTCATTCATGGGTAATGTTCATGATACTTCACGTGCTGTCATGGCATTTAATGCGACGTAATGTTACATCGGAGAAATGATATAATGTGCATCACCGGGAAAACTATGTAGTATTAATTATTTACCGAAACACTTGCTATGACATGCGAATGATTACACCAAAGGGAAATGAAACCAAAAGCTGTCAGGCACATGTGAACACTATAGGGCGTTTGATGGATATTAGGAACATCATCGGCTGCCCTCATGTAAAGACATTTTAACAAATAATAATTCCAATATGTTTGTGTATTCTGGTGAATATCCTATAAATTGCCTTTTTAAGAGGATTTATTTTGTGGTTTCCACTCTCAAGATTTTATTGTGGAGAAATATCTGCAGCTTTTTGTCCTTGCCTTACATATACTATACATAAAATAGTGCAGATCATGAAATCCATAAACTAAATTTACCCTGAGCATTTCCGACATAACTTAAGCACCAATTCTGAACTGGCGAATGGAAAATTATCAACCCGCGGCGTTGCTAGCCTGGCAAAACTGCGTGAATAACTCTCGACAACCGTGATTATTTGATGTAGGTTCAAATGGCTGAACGGTATACTCAATGTGATCCACTCGTCAAACCACATTTCCATTTCCAGTTAATCGTGTTCACCGTTATTAATACACAATTTACAGGTGTCCTCCAACAAACATCATTACAACATTCAAAACCCGATGCAATAAGTACATGAAAGGAAAAGTTTGTAGGTAAAACGGAACAACATGTTCAGTGCAAGTGGTCATATCCGAGTAATATCAGTATGGTTTGCACGTTTGACATCAGGTACCCACTGTGCAAACCCTCTTCTGGCGTTATTGCTGTTTTTGCGATTATGGAGAAGTTCACCTCTGCCATATAGGGTAATGGTCAATAGAGAAAATTCCGACCCATCAAGAACGCATCAAATCGTAATTCCACACGGTTAACAGTGTTTGCCGATACGTATACGGTCTTGCCATCCCATAATGCCATGCAATATATATTCACAAATGTTTCTTCGTATTGTGTTTAGATCATTTAAGCAACATAAAATCCGCGGAATGAACGTATGAGATATTATTCAATGTACGTTTGTTATTTTACGTTAGCTTGTTGGCTCCACACGTGGGCATTCCAGGGCAGACTTCAACAATGCTTAAGGGTGGGAATCGCCTAGCATTTGGGAATATCTTTAGTTTTGTGCTGATATCTTTATAATATCGCCATATAGAGACCAAATTGTCCCAAAATATGACCATAGCTGCTCCAACCCTGGTCAATGAATATTTTGGCAACAAAATTATAATTTGTTTGATTACGTAGTAAACAGACAGTTGAACATCACTGATAGATAATAAGGTAGACCTTCAATTATTTACATGCCTCGTAGGGGAATTTCCAGGATAGTAGGGCGACATGATATAGATCACTAACCGAGACTTATTTTTTGATGATGTCCATGTATACGTAGTATTTATCGGATTTCTACAAGCAAATTTAGCGGATGTATCAAATTTGTCGGTAAAAGCATGCGGCAATCATAATGTCTCACTCGCTGCAGCGGTCGGTGCACACGAACGGATTACGCTGTATACGTTACAGTGACCACGACTCTACTCAAGCGACTTAGCGATCTGACTTTCCTTAGGTGTTGACTCAATGGGAATCGTATCATACAGAGGATACCATCAACTCAGTAGCCTTTCGGCTTGTGATTAGGTACTTATGTACTTGTCATATATCTACTCCATGGGGTTTGTTTCGGATTTCTAAATTATTTTCATAGGTTGGGCCCAAGCATGCGCCTTAATACTACTCGTCCACTAAATGCATGCCATTTAATCCGTCTGTCACCTTTTTAATCTTATTGAATATAGACAAGACAAGACAAGACAAGAAGTTTATTTCAATTCCCTAAACAAAAATATTATCACATTAGTTTATAATAGAAGGATGGCACAATTGGGAATTGAGGACCAAACAATAGCGTGTGCTGTCTTCCTGTTTGGCCCCTTGCAACGAAAAAGAACATTTATGAAATCGAACAAATATTAATAAACTGGATCGAGACGAATACGTGGAGAAAAAAAACGTAAAAAATGCAGACCCATAAATACCGAACATGTGGTATAATCTTGACTACTTCACTTGAAAGAACAGACTCGCATTCACGAGATATTCAAGTTCGAAATTATTAAAGCACATATGTATAGTGAAATCTGATTGTCTAAGATGAGAAGCAATCGGGACACATAGGATTATCGCATTTCGTAGTGTCGGTATAAGATGACAATAACTTAATTTCATACGATCGTTTCAGTGTATAACGCGAACGAGCACGGCTTACTAAATCATACCATTTGTTCCAAACTTTAGGGAAATTATAAATAGGAAATCTTCTAGAAAAATTTGAATTACATCGGTCAAGATATAAAAGATTAGACTGGCGCGTTAGGCGGTTGGTGACTATCTCGTTGTTAAACTTAAAAATATTATTGAAAGACACAGGTAAACGTTTAAGACAATAGTCATTCATGAAAAGAAGAATCTGACATTCATATAAATCTTGCAACTTCAAAATACCGGATGATTTGAAGAATTTGTTTGTATGGCTATTATAGGGTGCGTTGTGTATTAGTCGCATTGCACGTTTTTGAAGAATATTAGTGCGTTTAAGAAAAGATGAGCCTGCATTACCCCAGACGAGTAGACCATAATTTAAATGGGACTGAACTAGTGCGTGGTACAATGATACCAGACTTTCACGTGGCAAGAATTTTTTTACTTGATTAATGGCAAATATAGATTTAGAGATTTTATTGTTCACATGGTCAATATGATACTTCCATGAAAGAGTATCGTCAATCAATATGCCGAGAAACTTAGTGGCAGGTTCTTCACAATTTGTACCTAGTCTATTTAATGTCACATCATCAATTTTGAGACTTAAAGCTTCAAAATTGAGTTTTTTCTTTTGTGGGTTAATCACCATATATTTAGTTTTCTTGGCATTTAATGACAAACGATTGGCACAAAACCAATTGAATAATTCGTTGATACTTTTGTTAGCCTTGGAGTACAGAAAATTAATATTTGAGTCAGATACGTACATGGTTGTATCATCTGCAAAAGACAAAATTTTACTTGGACATGCCATGTTTATATCATTTACATAAAGCAGATACAGCAAAGGACCTAATATTGACCCCTGGGGAACCCCACATGATATGCTAAGTGATGTAGATTTTCTGTCATCAATAGAGACAAATTGTTTCCTGTTGGTTAGATAGCTGCGCAGCCAGTCATTGACGACTCCCCGAAGCCCTAAATTATTCAATTTGTGAAGCAAAATGTCATGATTGATAACGTCAAAAGCTTTGGAAAGGTCACAGAAGACAGCCAACGTATATTCAGTTTTAATATTAACCTCGGCACAATGATTTGTGAAATGAATGATGGGGTGAATAGTTGAATGTTTTTTTCCGAAAGCCATACTGGTGTTTATATAAAATATCATATTTGTCCAGAAATAGGGTGATTTTATTGAACATTAATTTCTCAAATAATTTAGAAAACGCAGGTAAAAGGCTGATGGGTCTGTAGTTGTTCAACGATTGTTTATTAGCAGCTTTATACACTGGTATAACTTTTGCAATTTTTAATTGATCGGGGAATATACCTGTGCTAAACGATCTATTTATAATGTGAGTTAATGGTACGATAATATCATGAATGGATTCTTTAATTAACGTAGTTGATATATCGTCATGACCGCAGCTACGCTTTGATTTTAAACCGAGTGCAGTATTGATGATTGTTAATTCAGAAACGGGTTCAACATACATACTTTGCATTGTGATAGCAGGCAAGTAATCAGTGAATTTTTTGGACGACTGTGGAACGTTGAGGCTTGTACTCAGTCCGATCTGCGAAAAATATTTGTTGAATTCTTCTGCAATTAAATGTTTATCGGTTTCAAGAACATTATTAATTTGAAAAGAGTCCGGAAGTTTAGAATCCCTTTTACTTTTACCGATTAAGTTGTTAATAATAGCCCAGGAGTTCTTCATATCATTCTTGTTCAGTTCAATCAAATCACGGTAGTACAGCTTCTTTAGTTCGCGCTTGACTTTATTGAGTAAGTTGTTAAATGTTTTATAGGCCGCAATATTAACAGCAGTTGGTTCAAGTAATTTTCTCTTTAACAATCGTGCTTTATTTCTAGATGAAGTCATAAAACCGGAAGTTATCCAGGGCTCACGTTTGATATTCTTACTTTTTAATTTATCTGATTTCAGTGGAAATGACTGTAAAAAGATTGATTTATACAAATGCATAAATTCGTCGTACGCTTTGTTTGGGCATTGAATCCTAGTGATATCTGTGAAATTTTGTTTATTTAACAGTTCTTTGAATTTTTGGATGTTTTTAGCTGTTATTGCGTGTGTTTTCAAGACTTCAGGTTTAGGGGATTTTATTACTTGTTTTTTACGTGTGATAAGGTAAGTTCCAAAATGGTCAGCAACATCAGTAATGATGATACCAGGAGACAGTTCATTCGACAAGTTGTTTGTGTAAATATGGTCAATCAGCGTGGCATAAGTTTGACTTATTCTAGTTGGTTTAGTGATGACGGGCAAGAAAGCACGAGTGAAAATATTGTCGAGGTAATCATTGGTGGCTTTGTGCATATTATATTTTAACAGATCGATATTCATATCACCCATGATGATCCCTACCTTGGATTCAGAATTTATAGTATCCATTGTTGTCATTATGTGTTCGGAGAAAATTTTAACATCAGCTTTAGGTGGAGTATTCGGCCTATAAATGACACCAATTATTATGGGTCTTTCACATTTGTATTCGATGAAAATCGACTCAAAAACATGTGGGACAAAGATACTGAGATCATCTCTCACTTCATATTGTATAAAATCTTTGATAAATAAACCAATTCCACCTCGGTATCCATCTGGCCGACACTTCGTTATCAAGTCATGGTAACCTGGTAGTGACAGGCGTAAGTCGTGCTCGCAGCGATAAGCTTCACTGACACCAATGAAGTCAAAAGCAAAATCTTCAGTATGTAATTCACAGAGTAAAGACTTAAATGATTCCCAATTCTTCGATAGACCCCGGACATTAATATGCAAGTATGAAGACGATTTATGACCAGAGTGAGTTGTTGCGAAAGAAACAGCATCTTGATAATTGCAATTTATGTTCATGCTTAGATAGGGTGAATCCGTATTGTCGTCTTCAATAGAATTTGGCGTTTCACTACACACCGATGCTAAGTTATAACGGGTCTCAGAGTTTATCTGTTCTAGTGTTAAATCATCAGACGCCATTTTCAGTATATGTAAAGTGAATCAACAGTGAAACATATTCGGTATACATGGGCCTTCATTCTTTGAATATAACAAAACATAATAAAGACAGTTTGTCAACGTACATAAAAGATAGAAAACTAATCCTAGTCATTTTTCAATTGACCTTGGAGCTATTTGGTACACAACTAAAATGAGCGTTATAGTATGACAGCGAAATAAATGCTTTAATAGTAAGTTTACTTCCCTATTTGAATTGGTTGCAGTGGATTCAATACAGATACATGTATTTAAGCAAGTGCATACACTAACCATATTGTACTCACGGGATATGTTGTAAAACTACTGTTGTAGAACAAATTTTGCAAAGAACAATTATTGCGAAATGGAACACAATCGATTAAGAAAATCGAATCAACATACAGGGATTCAGTAAGAAAGACCTAAATATGTAAAAGGTTTTACCCAACGTGAACATAGAAGATTTCTGGGAGTCGAGACAAGCAATACCGACAATTATCTAAAAAAATTAGCCCAGAGGCTACAACGGGCTACCGGACAATTTTGGTTTTGCCATGGGAGGTAACAGACTATGAGGTTTACCAATCAACGTTATCAGTCTTACATATGACATTGAGATTTACCAATCGTGGTCATCCATGTGAATTTCAATGTCACCACTACATGCATGTGTGAAGCATCCGATTTTCTATAATACAAAGATATATCAGGGTGAAGTCGTTTAGGCCGCTCAGGCCAATCCACACATTTCCGAGTCAGACATTTGGCACTCAAGGCCATCCGAGGTCAAGTTCAAGGGTATCATTAGTTGTGCCATATATGTCTTCCTATATGTTCATAACGCAACCATAAGCTCTATCTATAAGCATTTCATATAGAGAGGCAAATCCGGTTATTTTGTACCCAAAAATGGCGGTCAAGACGTTTGAATATAATCGAAGGCCAAATTCAAGCTCACCACACAGATTACCTTACATAAATTCCCTATTGAAAATATCTAGGGGCTATCTTCGGGTATTCAATGAGAGCAGTTATGGCAGCTGCCATCATAGACGAAAAAAAAGTGGCGAAATTTTTGTAAGTCCACTTTTTTTTGTCTAGTATTTGCCCAAGATGGATAATAACGCGATTTGGTCAGAAAAAACCCCGACAGAACAAGTACATGTATTGAAAAATGGAACACCATCGATTCCGAAATCGACTTCGAGAGACTTTGGAGTCATAATTCACACATGCGTGAGACACAAGGCATAGTCAGACATATTAACATTGCATTAGTAAACATGCAGTCATTGAATCGAAGACATTTGAATGATAATGAACTCAGTTATAAAACACAGGGCATACCACTTTCATAATAAACATTGTATTAAGAATTGTATCAAGTTATTGAACCAGGCGGCATTATGATCAGTGATCGTACTTATATGCATAGTTACATCCGCTGTGTCAGAAAACATGACACTCAATATATGTACATATATACATTGTTCATTCATATTAATGAATCAACTGGTTTGTAATACGGAAACACTTGAATCAATATTCATACAAGGAATCACAATATAATATTATATCTTCAGTTATAGCAATAGAGACATAACACATGATAAATAATGCACCGTGTCGTAACGAATATCTCATGAGTCACTGTTTCATAATGAGCACATATATGAGACACGAGACATATACCAGTCATATTACATTGGTACTTGTAATCATAGATGTATAGATCAATAGCTATTTGAACGATAATGGGCACAATAAAAGGGACACATGGCATAGACGAGTCATATTACCATTGCATCAGAAGTCATTTTCAGTTATTGGATCAAGATGCATTATGATCAGTTATAATATATATATATACAGTCATTTTCATGGTACTTGTATTAGAATACATGATACTCAGTATTCATACATATATACGATGTTTATTTATATCATTGAGTCAGCGAACATATTATCAAGAAGCACTAAACTCAATATTTATACAAGAAACACAATAAAATATTGGAACATCACTCATAGCAACATAGACATGAAACCATGATAATCAATACATTGGGCCTTAAGGTAAATATTCCACCCCTGGAGTCATGGGAATTAGTTTGTCATTCATTGAGACAGTGCAGCTCTCACGTCCATCAACACCTTGCCCGTCAGGTTCTCGCCCCTCCAGGTAGAAGTGTCCATGACGCTCTTACTGCGGAGAGATAGGCCGATCCCAAAGGTCTCGTCAGTCGGATTTGCTTCACCGATCACAGTCGTGCCAGTCGCCAGGAGAGTTTCCTTGAGCTCGTCATTCTGACTGAATTTCGCCATAAGCGCAGTGTGTAGGATTTTCGGAGCTTCATCAATCCACTTCTGCTCATCAAAGTTTTTCGGGCGCCGCATCGCCTGCTTCATTTCCTTGGGATCCGACAATGAGAGGATGTGATCAGCGGCTTCTGGTGTGTCAAACATCATTGCCTTCTGGTGGGTTATGTATTGTTCTGCATTGCAGTAGGACTGGTTGTTTACCGTGAAATGAGCCTCGTGGAAGTTGGAGAGTGCGCTGTCCTTAGAAAAAAACACTGTAACTGTCTCATTTTGTTTTGTGTTGACAGGATTTTTTTGCCCTATCTTGGATGTATTGAGGGATTAATTTAGTAGTGGTATGAGAGAAGGTCTGGTTGTTGATTGTTAGTTTGTCGAGAATCATGTAGGCAGACACTTCAGCTCTTGGATTGTGAGGATCTCCTTCGTGAGCGGCAGTGAGGTAAGGCTTCAGCGTTTGGCGTCGTTTCTCTATCTCAGGAGGGTAGTCCTCAATTATTCGAATCCCCGTACCTCGAAGTTTACGTCTGTTTTCCCACACCGATTTTCTGTCTTCATATCTCAGAAATTTTACGACG
This sequence comes from Terebella lapidaria, assembly GCA_949152475.1. Lineage (NCBI taxonomy): Eukaryota > Metazoa > Annelida > Polychaeta > Terebellida > Terebellidae > Terebella > Terebella lapidaria. The sequence continues at coordinate 4,120,346 of OX424569.1, forward strand.
ATAGGTCTCGTTTGCTTCGACCACGGATGAGGAGAACCATATCTGTGGCAACCAACGACTTCCGCTCCCGGATCAACTCCTATCTTGTGGAACAGTTGACGGATCTCCTGGAGAGTGTTCTCATTCTTCTTCTCGGTCATGCCATGAAACTTCAGATTGTTGCGTCTGCCATACGATTCCAGTTTCAAGTATTTCTCACCAAGTAAGTTTAGATCATCCTTCAATGCCGCAATTTCCGAGTGCAAACTTTTTTGGACATCATTGGCAATTTTGTTGGCGTCGTTGGCGGTGGACTTTGCTTCATTGGCTATGTGTATAGTTTCACTTGCTAGTTCTTTTGCAGCCTGATAGGTTTCTTTGGCTTCTTTTAGTGCATCTATTGCAGAGGTTATGTCAACAGTAATTGTGGATATAGTTTTATTTATGGGGGCAATTTCTTCCTTTATTATGTCTCTAATTGCCAGTAGCAGACTTTGATCAACTGGTGGAGATTTCTGGGCCATGCTCCTGGTGGTCATGCTAACATCGATCACTTTACCAGCGGTAAGTTCACCTGGTCAGTTTCTGGGCAGTGTTCATCAGTATCACCCAAGCGTGACGAAAATTTCACCAGGAGGTTAGGACACTCGGTCAGGTATGTGATCACTCATGCAGAACAGGCACAACAAAGGTGGGCGATGTTAGAGGGTACTGACATTCACAGCGACTTCAAGGAAGGTAAGTCCAAATAATTGGGGTAAAATCACCTTTTACCTCATTTGTGTATAACTACACAATGCAATGTATCAGTTCTGTCACTCACTTTTGATTATAGATTCATTTATGGCAATTTAAAGCTCCTGTGGTCAACTTTATAACTTGTGATCAGCCTGTCATAACGTGAATATAGAAGAAGGCGCAGTGTATGGTACTTGGGCCATAGGGTGTTGGGCAGTTGTATACTAATTCCATCAGGTGTACAGTAGAAACAACTACATTTAAAACACTGTCTGCCCCTGATGACGCCAGTGTGTCTTTGGATAAACTATTTGGGCGGGCTTTGTTTCTATCGCAAAAAAAATATTGTATTTTACGTTTGTTGTTGGCATCATACAAATTTGGTTGTATTGGTGGTGATAGATTGATACTTACATTCATACGACTGAGCCGGTGTCCCTGCTGGTGGACGTGAAATCTGTCCCCGAGGATACCATCAACTCAGTAGCCTTTCGGCTTGTGATTAGGTACTTATGTACTTGTCATATATCTATTCCATGGGGTTTGATTCGGATTTCTACATTATTTTCATAGGTTGTTGGGCAGTTGTATACTAATTCCATCAGGTGTACAGTAGAAACAACTACATTTAACACACTATCTGCCCCTGATGACGCCAGTGTGTATTTGGATAAACTATTTGGGCGGGCTTTGTTTCTATTGCAAAAAAAATATTGTATTTTACGTTTGTTGTCGGCATCATCAAAATTTGGTTGTATTGGTGGTTATAGATTGATACTTACTTACATACACGCGTGACAATGAAAATTCCAAGGCGATTCCTCACCTTAAGATAATTCATTGCAATGAAATTAAAGTACGCATCCGGTGATATATCCTACACGATAACAAATTGTTTGGACATATTGGATAAGACGAGACTCCCATGTGAATCAGTTCTCTGTAGAGCATACATTTTCACGTCGTCCCTCATTTGAATAGTTATGCATAATTAATGTGTTTGTACATACGTTGCATCATATATTACGTGTAATATATCACAGAGCTTTGACTCTCCTTTGAGGTACATGTGTATATGGGTTGATGAAATCATAGAGAGTACTGTCGCATTGGGCAATTTTGTTTAAGGACAGATTGCACGTAACACGTGACTGCAGTGAGACACTTTTCCATCTGACTTATAATCTGCGAGTGAAGGTAACAAAATCGCCAAGATAATACGATCCCGTGACCCAACACTTGGCTAGCATATATTCCCCACATATATTCATGGATGATGAACCGAGACATGGTTCCATGAATAAAATCACGGAAACTGCAAATTGATGATAAGATATATAATTTTACACGTTTCACCAAATCGAACATTTGGGTCTTCCGTTTGACAAACATTGGTTGCTGCATATATATGTATACTTTGTTGTGGTCAAAATAATGAGAATATCTAGCACTATACTTTCTGTGAGATGAATACAATGAGCTGAGGATTCATAATCCCAAGCACCCAGGTGCACCCGAGTGCATATCACCCGTGAGTTTTACTAACATCACTAGCTATTTGCTGTACATCATAATCCTTTAGCTCGCCCTGTTGTGAGTGTATATTGTCTACTGAGAAATAGGTCGGAGGAACAATGACATGAAAATTATGATTTTAACAAAGTCAGCATCGTTTAGCATGAAACGGATTCTCGGTTGGTAATACTTGATGGCTAACAATCAGAAGGCAAAGTTTCACGTTGATTGGGAGTATGTAAATTCATGAATTTGTTACCTTTATATTTACATTATAAGTGAATGGACAGCTGGTCTATTTCAGGTTCATGATCAATACATGCAATCATTCCTTAGTGACCTGCAGCTAAGTAGTTGTTCTCATTCGTTCTTTGGTGATGCTACAGGTACCAGATGCATGCTAGCGACATACTGTGTTATAGTCAGTCTCTGGACTTTGAGACTGGATAACGAACTTAGGTTTGTTCGCTCGGAATACTTGTACTTGGGTGTTCCATGTTTATTACATCTGAATGATAATAAATGTTTCACCACCGGAAAACTATTGAAACACTTGCTATGACACGCGAATGAATACACCGAAGGGAAAAGAAACCAGAAATACTATTACAGATAAACAATATTGGGTGTTTAATGGTTACTAAACATGACTTGCCTGCTCTAGTGTACAGACCAAGCAACCGTATAACGGATAGTATTCCCAAACACAAATATGTGTCCCTTGAGGTTTGATATGAGTGCCTGGAAAGATATTATGCTTTTTTTATCGTCATGTGAAATGAACGTGCTATTGTACTTTGTTATCGACTATAATCATTAACCAAAAACTATAGAATCTACTTTACCTGGAAATTAAAATGGCCTCTGTTATGAAATGGAGTATTTACGTACAATAAAATCACTGTATAAAATGCTTGAAGTATTATGTAGTAGTATGAACAGTAAGGTGTAAATAACTCATTCACATCGGAAATTGTTTTATTATGTTTTTATTAAGTTCAGATGTACGCTATGGAAATAGTTCCATCTACAACTAAAGAAATACTTCGTTAATTACTTTTGTTGATTGATATCACCGTTTAAAATACCTCTTTAGTTTTCTCTGTTAATCGATATCACCGAAATACATGGTTTACAGGTAGGCTGGGCTGAGCAGTTCATGGTTAAACATTTTTTTGGTAACACGTACACCTTATAGATTGATACTTACATTGACAAACATTGGACAACAATACTGATGATGACCGACAAACAAAATATCACATGCTTTTCTCGCACGGTCAATTACCAATGTGAGGATAATTACCAATGAAGGAAAGAATGTTGCAACATATCCGCTTTTTACTGATGTCAAGTAGATCTATTCTCTGTTGAAACAGTTACATGCCTTAGTAACCCACGTCAACGCTGAATATGGTGTCGAGTTTAGGTAAAATATGATAAATGAAGTGGCAACATGTTATCATTGCATGTCAACCAATATTGAAATTTTGTTACTAAGATGGGAACAAATATTCGACTATTGATATCCACGAACATGTCGATTGAAGCACAGTGTACAATATATCTTACACAACACACAACTAGTTGTCCAATGGTTCAAAGTACAATGTACGATTATGAATATATGATGAGGAGTGTTTACAACCCAGTGCAACAAGTACATCAGCAGAAAGGAAATTGAGATCGAATGAAAACGACAAAACATGAGTATACTGTGAAATCGAATAAAGTCACAAATGAATATGAACAAACAGACAAATTCATATTCTAACACTGAATAACTTGAAAAAGTTTGCTAATTCAATGTAAGTGGTCGATATCCAGTGTTACCATTAGTACCAGCAAAGATCATTTTCTCGCCCTCCAATAGCATATCGCAGATGTTTGAACAATGCGTAACCCCTTGGTTGACTCCAGTGATGTAATAGCACCGCCGTAATAGGGTAATGGTTGTAGAGATAATTTCCAATTCATCAAGAGCCTATCAAATTGTAAATCCTCTGGGTTGATAGTGTTTGCTGATCCATATATTACCATGCCTCCCTGTAATGCCTGGCCATATATATCCAGTAATGTTTGCTTGAAATGTGTTCAGGTCATTAAAGCAACATAAAACTCCGAGGAATGACCACAGTGAATATATAATTCACATACTATCCTTGTAACATGTCAGTTCCACACCTGGGCAATAGACTTTCAAGAATGGTTAAGAACGTGATGAGAAAGTATTGACATATCAGTATTTTTGTCAATTGACAGTGAGACCAGATTATTACACATACAATTTTATTTTGAAGGCGACATTGAAGCATACGGCTGCTAATAATGTGATGCACTTGTACATTTGAGTGATCCTGTGAATACTACGAGTTAATAAGCAGAAAGTGGATGAATTTTCTCCCATCCATTAACACGTCGTCCTTTATTAAATGTATAAGTGTCTTTGCATCAGTTGAGGTGTCCATAACCTCCCTGTTACTGGTAGGTTATTTACTCTAACACTCCAGTGTTAACAAACCTCCCAGTTACTTGTTTCTATTCCGAAAAAAAATTTGATGTTAGATTTTTTATTTTCCTCATCAAAATCTGGTTATCAGCGGCAATGGGTTGATACATACTTTGCATCATACCTTATGCCAAAAGTAAACCACTTTTCGATTTGGGATATGACTTATCTATTGAATGCCTTGCCAATGCAAACAGACGTATGAAATATGACATAGCTGGTCATAATATTTTGGTTTCCTTTGAAAAATATATGGGTTGATGGATGCATAGTAACACCGTATTAGGAAGTTTTATGTAATAATCTGTATCTAAGTAGTTGCTATCAACTATACGAGGGGGCTAGCTTATTGTGAAATTGTGTTTCTGATATTATTACGAACATATCAGGTAATTAAACTGACCGGGTTATGATAGACTGAATGACTTGTGACTGGACGCAGTGACGGCAAGACGAAACGTGTGATCTTGTGATGGAATATAATCAACGGTAAAGGCATATACCGATCCTCAGGTATTCCTGTGTTTCTTCCCGATATCATTATTTTAGGCAGACTCGACTGAAACCTGTATTATTGGGTTTCACTTTCCAGCAACGACACATATGAGACATTATGGCTTGCGATTATCTCTACATATCCATTCCAGTTACACTGTACATGTAAAATGTTCATACTTTATTGGGTTTCAGGACTGGGAGGTACATCATATCAACCAAATACTGTTTAGAATACCATTTGTCCGTTTTGTCACATGGCATAATACCTTGGAGACACAACCTAATATATTCAACTTCACTTCAACTCCATTTGAGTTGACCTATACCAAATGCCCCCAAAAGTTGTCCGAGTTTCACAATTTACGTCAGAAAACTTCTTTTTGGCCAATAGTAAAGTTTTGCAGAATACGTTGAGAATGACGTAAAAAGACTCAGACAAATCGGATTTGGGATAGGTGAATTCATATATGACGTGATTTGTGTGGCTGATTTGCTGTGAATTTGAGGGGTTTTATGTGAACATATTGTTAGCAATAAGTACCGAATTTCAGTATCTTATCATATTTGACTTTCCGAAGGTACATCTGATAAAATATGTACCAATGATACAAAGTATTACAAAGTCAGAGTTCAATCAAAGAACATTGCTACACCTCATTGTTACAGCTGACTTTCACATGTTATCACACAGATAAACATACTTAACGTCAGTGAAAAATATGTTGAAATAGCTACAGGTGTGATGTATGCTCAGTACTAGTGAGTCTGTCTGGGGAATATGATAGTTTAAACTCAACACTTCGTCCTCGTAATCTGAACAGACTGAACAATTGACTTCTACAGATTCAGGAAACACAATCTCGTTATGTATGGTGTTCGATTACCGGGGTACTGACATGGTTTTTAGAGTAGGTTCGCGGTGCTAGTGGGCCGACTACCTGTGTCGTATAAAAATAGCATATCATGGAACATGAACTCACCAGCAAACATGCTACATGTATTGAGCTATAATACTGAAATTAGTCGTAGGTCAAGTTCAAGGTCATCAATAAATCCACCAGATATGATTCTCTGTATGCCCGTAAAACAACCATAACATCTGCCACCATTTGTCTGCTGAGTCCAGTGTACACATTTCAGGTCAGATCACCTTCGGATTCACGAATTGATATTGTCCGAAGTAAACCTCAAGGTCACCAAAAAGATGATATATATGACTTCCTATATTGTCACAATATAAACATGAGCTCTATCTTCAAGCGTTTTTGTCTGGTCAATTCACACAATTCATGTCCTCTTGACCTTGCGATTTACCCTTCAAGGCCGTCTGTGGTCCATCTCATTATTACCAAAAATGCACCATATATGACTCCCTATATGCTTATAATACAAACCCCCAGGCCTAGGTACGTTTTCGACCCATAAGGTAATTTGTACATATCGAGCCTTTTGGGCTCACCTATCAGGCCGTTTGAGCGATTCAAGGCACTCAATCTTTATAAACAATGTCAAGGACCCCCACTGGATTGTTTTGAAACAAAAATATCAGAATCGATAGTTTTCGAGAAAATAGCCGAAAACTGAACGTAAGGCCTTTCAAACGATTCAAGGCACTCCAGCTTTGAACACAATGTCAAAGACCCCAATTACATGTTCTGAAATGAAAATCTCAAAAGCGATCAGACAGTTTTTGAGAAAAGACAAAGTGCAAATTTGGGCAGTTTTCGACCCAAAAATGGTGGTTTTGACCTTTGAAGGTCATCGAATGTCAATTTCAATGTCACCACACAAATCACCATATATGATTTTCAATTTGAAAATGTCAATATTTAAGCCCTATCTTCAAGCTTTCTTGGAGTACAGCTGCGCAGCTCCCATCTATGATAAAAAAGTGGCAAAATTTTTCAGTTCAAAGAGTGATTTTTTTTGCCTAGAAATGGCCCAAAATGGATAGTAATGTGATTTGGGCCCAATAATTTTTTTTTACCGACCCGTTGAAAAATCAAACTGGCCGTCACGCATAGACTGGTGATTCAAGGGCAACCAAACTTATACACGTCACAGAGGCCTATTTTTGCTACGCACATTCAACAAAATGATGAAAATTTAATTATTTTATTTCATTTTTATTTATTGCGTCCAAAAGGACAGAACACCAACAAAAAACATTTCCATGTAAAACAACCTACAAGGTGATAACAAGGTGGACCATCTTTGTGACGACGTGTAATTCTTCAAAGTTTTGCGACAGTTCATAAATTATCCATCATCAATTAAATGCCTACTAAAATATTTGTGTTTCTGACGACAAATCAAGTGCACCCTGGTCAACAGGTTTGTATAGCTAGCTGCACTAATAGAAGCATGCTTGTGCAGTATATGCACATAAAATGGTCGGGCTTGGAAATTGTTCCTAAAATGTTCCGGATAAGATCCAGTTGGCATATATCTGTACTTGCAGACATACTGTTAATGTCCATTGCATTTAGAAGCGGTGTATACCTACAATGTTTCTTCAAACCAAGCGCGGAGGAACCGAGAAACATAGGCAAATATGTGAATCTAAATTATTGCACTCTCCTACCTCCATAAACAGTGTTTATTGTGAAACACATTTTAGCCAATTGCTCAATAGTTATACCTTTCAGGTAAATGGAATGTGTTGAATTTCGTCCATTCGTGGATTTCACATTTGTCCACATACAACATTCAGCAGAATATACTAATGGCCCATAGCGAAACTCTTCAGGCTACCAATTACGCATAAAATTGTAATTTCCTTGCTATCCTTGCTATTACATGTCCACACGTTTTATTAGACAATTCAATATAGGTAATTGAATAACCGGTGATAAATCCTTTGACAATATACCGATGTGAAATAGTTTCAAACCAAAGTTACCACAGCAAGCAATGTGATGCACTTATATATCAAAGTCCGCGGTATGAACTGCAAGAATAGGAACAGTCTGTCGTGTGAATCAGTTCTCTAGCATCAAAATACCACGTCCTACCTTATTAAAGGTAATAAATATTAAATGTGTCTGCACATGATTTGCATCATATATTATGCCAAAGTAAACTGCTTTTCGACTTGGGATATAAATATTTAATAGCATGTCTTGCTATGGCAAACAGACGTGTGATATACCAGGCAAATTTTCATCATGCTTGTGTTTCCTTTGAGAAATATGTGGTCTGATAAATTCATATGAGGAAACGTTGGATTTGGTACATAGTACAAAGCACCTGAGTAGCTTTTGCCAGTCGTACTTTGGGGGGGGGGGGGGCTCTGATATAATTTACATTCCATATTTTAGAAGATATTTCAGCTAATGAAGAGAAGTTATACTTTTGCAATATATATACATTTCTTTTATATACCCAAGTAATACACATACATGCATGATACAGATATTTATGCAGAACAACTTTGCCCCATGTCCCACTCGCCATAATATCCACAAATACATACATTCCCTACCACAATATACAATCCAATTATATTCGTATCTTCACATAATCATCGATCACTAATGTATTCTTGTATTTTATATAACATCTTTTCTCTTTGATACCTTGAAACTAACTCAGTCGAAGTTTTCAATTTACATGCCACAATACTTTTTTCTGCAACTAGTATAATATAGTTAACCTTTTTCCAAACTTCTGTATCTATGATCCCATCCCTAAAGCCCAATAACCTGTCCCTTTCATTAATATTGACACAAGTCATACCCATTAACAAAGCCACGTCCTTCTCAACTTTCGCTATATTTGACCATGGTGTTGATCTGTAATTGATAAAGTCCAATATATTTCGATCAGATGTTCTATGGTATTTGCTCCGTCCATTCTACTCAAGAAGCCACTCCCTTCATGGGATGCAAATGGGATTATGCATGAAACAAGGACGATGTTGATGTGTCATCCTCTTTGCGACATCTATCATCTCTGACTATCACCGATTGACGCTCTCGCGTGTGGCTGAATGAAATGCAACCTGTCTACTAGTAGTTATCAAGCCCTTCGTAATGAAATCGATGACATGTCTAATGTAGCGCTACAAATAGAGGTGTCCTTGTCAGATATTGTTGTTATTATTATTATTCCAGGCAGGCTGTACTATGTTATTGCCGCAACTAGACTCGACCCTGAAGAAATGGGTTTACTTCTTCCCACGCAAGATTTGGCAGGGTAAATACGATCTACCATTCTTTTCAGCAGATCCAGATCGATACCCAGATGTTCACTATTAATGGTAGTCTAGGGGCAATGGTTGGTCCATGAGTCTTGCACTATAAACTACATGTACTGTGAAAAGTCAATTGTCCATTCTGTTACTCTGACCACTACACCCTGCAGCTAGCCACCGAACGTTATCTGACCCACTTCTATTGTGTTGGGGTCAGGTCATGTTTATGTTGACGTTCTGTTGCACCAGATTTGCCAATATACGGGAACAAAATACATATTTCTTTATTACATTGTTTGAATTGTGTATCAACTACATGTGTGTGACAGTGAGTGTTGGTGTTTCCACCTAGTGGTTTTGAATGTGTATGAATGTGTGTGCGTGCTGCCACCTGTAGAGTGAATGTTTGTGTCTGGTCTCACTTTTACTTAGTTACTGTTTGTTTAGTGTTGATCACATGACTATGTGATATTTTGGCGGGAGTTTTTACTTTGTTCACTTGCACTTTGAAAGTCAGAGAGGAAACATCTGATCGATTTTCCTGGTTACTTTATATGTTGCACTGCGCCATCATTTTACAAACCATCAACGATCATTACATCATTGATCATTACTTCATTCATCTTTATTTGGATCATCACACGTTTGATCAGGTCAGTTCATTCTCATGCTCATAATGTATTTCAATGCTATTCATTATCATATTTTACTCGTAGAAGGTTAGGGGAATTAGATTTCATTTATATGTGTAGTGGTTGTTCGATTATCAACCATTCTGCATTATTTCATTGCAGGCTGTATTATACACGAATAAACCCTCGAATCGAATCAAGCAAGTGTTTGTTATTACAACACCACCGCTATTACAACTGGCGCCCAATGTGAGTCGTGTAGCTGTAAGCCTGATCAGCGTGTTGAGGCAGCCCTGAAGCCAGCGTGATAGTCGCTACCCAGTATAGGCTCTGAAAGCCACAGCCGTGTCGACGCCGACAGTGTGGTCGTTGGGGTAGGGCTAGGAGCAGCCGCAATTCGCCGTTCTGCTACACAGATCGCCGTGGGTGAGAGCTCTTGTTCCAGTCATCACGCCTGTTGTTCATCGCCTCGTGATTGTTGCCCTGATCCATTCTGCGCGCGTCGCTATGCTTCACGTCGTTCATCTCCATCCTCGGTGAACTACAGTGCTTTTCCATCGTCAACGGTGGCGCCACCACGCGAATATGTGCACGAAGATCAAAGTCACAAACGTCAAAATGTGTCAACTTTGACAATACTGTGAGTGCATTTCAACGTGTAGTTAATTATCTCTGTATATTGACACCGTCATATAGTTAGTCAAAGTTGATTGCAGTATATCTGCCAATTCAATTTACAGTTTGTAACTGTCCAGTTATTCACAGTGTATACAGGAATTTGGGAATTAGTTTTTGTAATCACTTGTGTAAATTGCCACTGTAATTTTGACAGTGTCAGTTTCGTTTACTTGTAACAAGTTATATTTATCATTGTCTAGTATTTCACAATATTTACGTGTGTATACAATTGCATTTGATATACACATACTTTGTTGAACATTATTTGTCATTCAATTGTTGGGTGACTTGTGGTAATATATTTAAACATATTCAATTGTGGGTGTATATTTGTGATTGGTCATTGTACACACAGTGTGTGTGTGAGCCTGTTATAGTCGTGTGGATAGGACATAGGTATTCATCACTCAGTATTCAGTCATATCATATCACTTCATTCATTTCATATCAATCATTTTCATTGACTCGTTATCATTTCTGACTTGTCATCGTTATTTTTTTTTAATCATACTAATTGTTTTCTTGGATTGGTACTTGATTTCAACTTTGTTGTTTTTTGGAGTCGGTTTTGATTTTCGCCTTTGCGAAATTTGGACTTCAAGGTTTTTCACAAGTCAAATATTCAAGGTCAGAACTTTGGTCTTTTTGGACTTTGTGTCTGTTGACTGAGTAAATTGTTGTGTGTATTGATTGACAGTGTGTTGTGTAACTGAGGTGTGCTTGTTGTGTGGTGTGTGAATGTATAAGTGTACTTAACATATATAACGTGTGAATATATACAACAGTGTTTGCTGTTTACCATTGCATGATTGCCACCTTTTGCATTCAACACTTGTAGTGTACTGATATCGAGTTTAACACTTTACACCTGGTTTGTTTATTTACCGGGGTGGACTTAATTGTAATCCATCATGTCGGATCCATCAGAGGAAGACTTGGCCAAACTTGGTGCTGCTTTCTATGCTTTGGGTGCCAAGCCGGAGTATTCTGCTTCTGAGTTGGAGAAGTGGATGGAGGTCCAGTACGCAGATACTCTCAAGCTGAGAGGGGAAGGTGGTAGTGGTGTTTCCCAGGTCAAGAGTGAGACTCCTAGTTCTGTTCCAGCTGCTCCGTCACAGGTTCCTTTGAATTCTCCCAAGTTGCCCAGCTTCTCGGGTGATAACTCCAAAGGTGATGTCTCCTATGCTCATTGGAGGTATAGTGTCAAGTGTTTGATGGGGGAATACAGCGAGTCTACAATTCTGAATGTCGTTCGCAGATCTCTGAAGGGTACTGCTTCTGAAGTGTTACTTCACCTTGGGGAGAAAGTTTCTGTTCACGACCTGCTTGTCAAGTTTGATGTCGTCTTTGGGATTGTGTTCAGTCCAGAGCAGTTGCTTGAGCAATTCTACAGCTCTTCACAGAAGTCTTCTGAGTCAGTAGCTGCTTGGGGTTGTCGGTTGGAGGAACTGCTTGACAAGGCCAGACAACGTGGTGCGATCTCTGAGGACACTGCTCCTACACGTCTTCGTTCCAGGTTTTGGAGTGGTATTTCCGATTCCAAGCTGCAGGAAGCCCTCAGACACCATTTTGATAATGGCATGTCATACAACAATCTTTTGTTGGAAGCTCGGGCTATTGAGTTGGATTTCTCAAGGCGGTCATCCAAAGGAAGTTGTCAGCAGACTGCTGCTGTTGCATCTGATTCCCCCACGATTAATGACAAGTTGGACACTTTGCTTTCCAAGATGGAGAAGATGGAGTCAAGGATCAGCAAGATCGAGAACCGACGTTCAGGTTTCTCGAAAGGTCGTGTTCCTGTCTGTTTCCGGTGTTCTCAGCCCGGTCATGTTGCTCGGGATTGTCCGTCAAAGTCGGGAAACGCAGCAGCGTCAACTTCAGGGGACCGAAGTTAGACGTTGACGGTCTTGGTCCCACTGCTCCTAATGGTGACCTTTTTGCTGGTTCAACATTGGTTGGTAAAGGCTGCGAGGTGAGTGTCAAGGTAAATGGTGTTCCTTGCAAGGCCTTGTTGGATACTGGTTCACAGATTACAAACATCAGTGAGGATTTCTTCAGAACGCATCTGCGTGATGTTCCTCTGCAACCAGTTATTTCTCGATTGGATATCTTTGGATCAACTGGCCATCGACTTAGGTATATTGGATTTGTTGAGTTGAATCTAGTCTATCCTGCGTTGGATGGAGTTGAACAGGAGGAAACAGTTTTGGCTCTGGTTGTGCCCTCGACATCGTACAACTTGGATGTTCCTGTATTGGTCGGTACAAATGTTCTCAAGCCGCTCATTTGTAATAGTCTCAGTGAAGGTTGTGGTAAGGTGGTCCGGACAACACGACCCGAGGTGATACCCCCTAATTCATCTGTTCTGGTGAAGGGTATTACACGGCCATGGGTTGGTGATCATGGTGGTTTGGTAGTCGCTGAAGCAGTCGGAGAGCCTGCACTTGCAATGCTACCAGGTGGGGTTCGTGTCACGCCTTCATTGTTGGAAATGCCGAACACAGGTCAGCATTCTACAGCTAGAATCCAAGTTCAGGTCCAGAATTTCAGTTTGAAGACAGTCACAATTCCTGCGAAATCTGTTCTTTGTTCTTTGAATAGAGTGGAACTTACCAATTCAGACGATTTGGTTCCCAGTAGTGCCCTCGGTGGTTCTCTGGACAAGGATTTCCTGGATGTGATTGATTTGTCTGGTTGTTGTGGTTCTCCGGAACAGATTGGTTCACTCAAACAGTTCTTGATTGACTGGAAGTCAATATTTTCCCAGAGTGATTTCGATATTGGTCACACAGATGCGGTCAAGCACTCTATCAATCTTTTGGATGATACTCCAATTAAGCTACCCCATCGCAGAATTCCGCCTGCCATGGTGAAGGAGACGAAGGCTCAATTGGATAAGATGTTGGATACAGGTGTGATTCGTCCATCTCAGAGTCCGTATTCAGCTCCGATGGTATTAGTCAGGAAAAAGGATGGTTCGCTTCGTATGTGTGTTGACTATCGGGCTTTGAATCGGGTTACCAAGCGTGATGCATATTCATTGCCACGTATTGATGAGACCCTGGATACTCTTCAAGGGGCTAGTTTGTTTACATCATTAGATCTCAAGGCTGGGTACTGGCAACTGGAGGTTGAGGAAGGTCACAAGGAGAAAACGGCATTTACTGCAGGTCCCTTGGGATTTTTTGAGTTTAATGTGATGCCTTTCGGTTTGTGTAACTCTCCAGCTAGTTTCCAGAGGCTCATGCATCTCTGCATGCATGATGTGGACAACTGCCTAATGTATTTGGACGACATTATTGTCTACTCATCATCATACGAGGATCATCTTGTCAGGCTCGGTAAAGTTTTCGATCGGCTTCGGGAGTTCGGTTTGAAATTGAATCCCAAAAAATGTCAGTTTTTGCGGAAGAAGGTCAAATATCTTGGTCATGTCGTGTCCGCCGCTGGAATCGAGGTTGATCCAGACAAGGTTTCGGCCGTCAGGAACATGAAACCCCCAAAGGACATTGAGGAGCTACAACGGTTTCTCGGATTCATTGGTTTCCAGAGGAGGTTTATTCCCAACCTGTCCAAAGTGGCCAAACCTTTGACTGATCTTCTGAAAGGCTATGATGTGACAAAGAAACATCGACGTAAGGTTGTGAGTCCTGTTCCATTTGTTTGGGGTGATTCGCAGCAATCCGCATTCGAACAGCTGATCCAACTTTGTACTTCTGCTCCAATTTTGGCGTATGCAGATTATTCCCTTCCTTTTGAACTCCACGTGGATGCCAGCATGTCTGGTTTGGGTGCTGTTTTGTATCAGTCCCAGAGTGGTCAGCGTCGAGTTATCGCCTATGCAAGTAGAGGTTTGACACCTTCTGAGTCCAGATATCCTATACACAAGTTGGAGTTTCTTGCTCTGAAATGGGCAGTAACAGACAAGTTTTATGACTACTTGTATGGTCATACCTTCAAAGTTTGGACTGACAACAATCCTCTTACGTATGTCCTTTCTTCAGCCAAGTTGGATGCGACAGGTCACCGGTGGTTGGCTGCGTTGTCTGCTTTTGACTTCTCTGTGTCGTACAAGCCAGGAGCTCACAATTGTGATGCAGATATGTTGTCCAGGCTGCCGAGGCAGGAGGATTCAGAAGAGGTTGTTCGGGCTGTCATGCAGTTGAAGGATCAGGAGGCCTATGTTCACTCCTTGTGTGTCAGTGGTTCGGTGGTTGAGGTTCTCGGTGAAATCCCGGTTATGGATTCAGTCGATGTTCTGAAGCTCCAGCATGAAGACCCAGTTCTTGGGAAGGTTATTGGGTTCCTGGAGACATCCAGTGAAAAACCTTCTGATTTGGACTTGACACAACTGGATAAGGATGTTGTTTTGTTATTGCGTCAATGGGACAAGTTGCATCTTCGGAATGGTGTTCTGTTTCGTACAATTCAGAATGAAGGCCATGGGATGGATCAGCTTGTGGTCCCACGTCAGTGTCGATCAATGGTTTTGAGATCTTTGCATGATGACATGGCTCATATTGGAAGAGACAGAACTGCAGATTTGCTCCGATCCCGTTTCTACTGGCCTGGTATGTTTGTGGATGTCGAGGAGTATGTCAAGAACTGTACTCGGTGTATATGTCGTAAGGTTTCTGGTGATAAGGCTCCGTTGATTTCTATGACTTCTTCATTCCCTATGGAGTTGGTCTGTATTGATTTCTTGACTGTAGAACCTTCCAAGGGGTACGAAAACATCTTGGTCATGACTGATCACTTCTCGAAGTTTTCTCAAGCGTACCCAACAAGAAATCAATCAGCCAAGACAACAGCTCGGGTTCTGTTTGATCAGTTCGTGGTGCATTATGGTGTTCCTGCAAAGTTGCACAGTGATCAAGGACGGAATTTTGAATCCCGAGTGATCAAGGAGTTGTGTCACCTTATGGGCATTAGTAAATCCAGGACTACTCCATATCATGCCATGGGAAATGGTATCGTTGAACGGTTCAACAGGACTTTGTTGCAAATGCTTGGTACATTGGAGTCCGACAAGAAGAAGAACTGGAAGGACTACCTACCATCTGTCGTACACTCGTACAATTGTACCAAACACCCATCTTCGGGTTTTTCTCCCTACAAACTTATGTTTGGTCGTGACCCTAAGCTCCCTGTCGATCTTCAGTTCGGTTTTCTCCGGATGGTGAAACCCAGAGTTTCAGCAAGTTTGTGGAAGATCTGGATGAGCAGTTACGGTATTCCTGGGAATTGGCAGCAAAGAATCAGCAGGTTGCGTCGGGTAGACAGAAGGATCGCTATGATCAGAAACAACGTGGTGTTATGCTGCAGGTTGGTGATCGGGTTCTCATCAGGAATGTTGGGTTGAAAGGTCGTCACAAGCTTGCGGATAAGTGGCAGGATGTGGTCTATGTTGTGCAAGGGCAACCAAATTCTGAGATCCCTGTGTTCCGTGTCTCTTCAGAGGGGGGAGGAAAGTGTAAGGTTTTACATCGGAATTTATTGCTTCCCATCTCTTCTAAGGTGGAAACCGGGACAAGACCCATCGCTACTCCACGTGTTACCCGTCGTAAGACCAGGCAATCTATTCCATTAGTCGGTTCAGGATCTGAGTCCTCTGAGTCTGAATCGTCAGACGAAGATTTTGTTGTTCTGGTTCCTGTGGTTGCTCCAGCAGATGAGGCCAGACTTGAGTCTTCTAACTCAGAGTCCGAATTGATTGAGGATCCTGTGTTGTCAGATGGTCAGCTTTCACCAGTTCCTTTAGTTCAGGATAGCCCTGTCGGCAGTGTGGCTTCACCACAGCTGGTCGATATTAGCCCTGTTGGCAGTGTGGCTTCACCACAACTGGTCGATCAGCAGTCTGATCCAGAGGACAGTCCTGTCCCAATTCCACAACCTCGTCGTAGTGTCCGGGAGCGTAAGCCACCAGCACGGTTCCAGTCGGATGGATGGATTTTAAACCACACTAACACTTCGGCACCTTCTGCTCCTGAGTGGATGCAGAAAGCACAATTTCTTTTAAATGTTGCCATTAACTACTCACATTTGCCTGAATCGGTGTTGTTGGAAGTTATTTCCATGGTTAAGGGCACATAGGTTTTTGCGACTAACATATTGGCACCGTTACTTCAGGGTTAATCTTAATTCTCATTTATTATGGGAATATGTAATTAAGATTTAATTTGGTGAGGGAGGATGTGACAGTGAGTGTTGGTGTTTCCACCTAGTGGTTTTGAATGTGTATGAATGTGTGTGCGTGCTGCCACCTGTAGAGTGAATGTTTGTGTCTGGTCTCACTTTTACTTAGTTACTGTTTGTTTAGTGTTGATCACATGACTATGTGATATTTTGGCGGGAGTTTTTACTTTGTTCACTTGCACTTTGAAAGTCAGAGAGGAAACATCTGATCGATTTTCCTGGTTACTTTATATGTTGCACTGCGCCATCATTTTACAAACCATCAACGATCATTACATCATTGATCATTACTTCATTCATCTTTATTTGGATCATCACACGTTTGATCAGGTCAGTTCATTCTCATGCTCATAATGTATTTTAATGCTATTCATTATCATATTTTACTCGTAGAAGGTTAGGGGAATTAGATTTCATTTATATGTGTAGTGGTTGTTCGATTATCAACCATTCTGCATTATTTCATTGCAGGCTGTATTATACACGAATAAACCCTCGAATCGAATCAAGCAAGTGTTTGTTATTACAACACCACCGCTATTACATGTGGATTCCATGTCCCGAATACCCTGAAATTGTATGTATTGCTCTGAGACTTAATTTTATAGCCCAGTATTGAGAAAAGTGTCATGTAATGTGACACTTTGCTAATTTTCACAAACACCGTTCACTGATCAATGTATTTGTGTATGTAATTTTAGGTATAAAACAATATTGTGACATGTCTTATGTAACATTGAACACACAGATTGGACAGTATGTGACAATAGGGCATGAATAGGTGTAATTCACGAATGATCTTTGTTTTATTGGTAAAGTGACGTTCTGTCACCGTGGTTAACGTTCAGTGGATCGAATAATAATCAATCGTGAACATATGTGAATGCTGTTCAATCTCATTCGTCCTATACATATGTACCGAAAAATGAACCTAAAAACTCGAGAATCTCAACCTCATCAATGTTGTTTTCAAATGGCAAAAGGAGGAATCCATCATTATCTATCAAGCATCAATAGAACGTTAACTTGAGCCTCAGAACGTTATCATGTCACCGTTGAATTGACAACACAAAATATCGGACAGATACGACGATGTGTGGAATATAAACTTCAAATTGAACAACGTTTGTACCTATATGCTAAATTTCTCTCGAAAATGCCAAATTTCCATGTCCAAATTGAGGGAAGTTTACGTCCATCCCTGACTTTAGTGTTACATCGTCGTAGTGCAAGACACTTTTCTTCCAAACTCTTATTCCCAGTGTAGCAATCTCAATGGACAACTTTCAATAACACCCTCGGACATGGAATCGGTAGATCATAAAGTGTACTTACCTGGATATTGTTATTTTCACTTGTTTACACCATATGTCGGACTTTTGAAGTCACCCGAACGTTAACATAAACCTGACCTGACCCCAACACAATACAATTGGGTCAGTTAACGTTCGGTGGCTAGCTGCAGGGTGACTAGCTTACAGGTATTTAATTCTCGTTAGGGCAGGATAGATGGGAATGTATGCACCAATGACACAGAGTTCCATGATGCTATTTTTCAGCGCGAAAAGTATGTGCTGCTCATAGGTACACATATTTCATTCTCATGAAAAAACAGGTAGAATAATCAGAATATAACGACATTTTCAACAGTTTAAAATGTTACCTTTCCTCCAATGTATACAAGCATTGTTGTGTAATTACTGGGACTGTCTGGGAAACCTGATAGGACAAACCAAACACTTCGTCCGTGTTAATCTTTCTCGACTGAACAGTCGCCACAGGTGAACTTACATGGATGCAGGAAACACAACTTTGTGTGGCTTCTACAGCTCAGTGTCCTAATACATGTGAATTGACAGGTTAGTAGAGACGGCTCGAGGCACAGAGAGGGCGACACTCGGTTGCGGCAAGAGATCTGGGCCCACGTCGCTTGAATGTCCCTAAATATTAGTCAGTCACTGAAAACATACTATTCAATCCATATCAGAAAAGTTTATCCTTCATTTAATATAGAAGCATTACCATCTTATTACATTCTATCTATCACAAATGTCTGCATGGAAAGGTCAATGTACCAAGCTGCGACTGAGCCTCATCTGAAACGGAGTAGTTTTTGAGGGTGTAGTTTTTGAGGGTGGAGCTAAATAGGTTGTAATGTAGTTATTCAGGGTTGAGCTAATTAGGTTGTAATGCAGTCCTTCAGGGTGGAGCTGGTTAAAGTGTAATGTAGTTCTTTAGGCTTCGTGTCGTCAAATCATACTTCCTCAATGTTGGGAGGTTTTGTTCTACAACTACATGGAAAATTTCATTACTGGAGGCTGGTTATAGAAGACAAAAATATATGACATTGCAGAAAACTAACGATGTTGTAGCCACAAGGACCCTCACTGTCAATTACAGATTGTGTCGACAACACAGCTCAAGTCGACAACGCCTTTGATCAACTTCATGTAAATGTATGGTTCCCATGGGAGCGAATTATGAATGGATGAATGAAAGTTAAATTACTCCCACGCTTTCATAAGTATCATGTACATGGGTTTCATTAGTTGGGGGTGAAATGGTTAACCTAGTTGCTTCCACTGGAGGACCTTGTTCCAAGACTGAAGCAGCTACATGTAATACGTGATCACACAAAATATATCTACCCAGTGGAACATTATGTGACATTTCCCATACAGTGTACAATGTCCGATTTGAAAGATGATAAATTATTCATCAAACTAATTGGTGTCAAATATTTACTGAACACTTGTTCTGGCCCACGAATGATTACACCAGTGGGAAATGAAACCAGAAGCACAAATACAGGCGCAAAGAGAAACTATTAGGTGTCTAACATCATTCACTATCCTGATGTACAAATAGGCAACTGTATAACAACTAGTATTCTCACACCAAAAACGAATAGATGTATCCCTGGAGGTTGGATACGTGATTAGTAAAATACGTCTTTTGTAATTTGATCACGCCTAGCCATAGCTACATTGAAACCCATTATTTACATGTTTTGGAATCATCAAATACAGCCTGGCCTATTTCTGCTACTCCCATTCAACATAGTGATGTAATTTTATTTATTTTATTTCATTTTTATTTATTGCGTCCAAAAGGACAGAACAACAAAGAACACATTTCCATGTAGAGCAACATAAATAGGTGCTAATAACCCATTAATAAGATGCGGAATACAGTTGCTGTCATACTGAGTCAGTAACGCCATCTTGGTGCCGACGTGTAATTTCCAAAGTTCTGTGACAGTTCATAAAATATTCATCATCAATTAAAAGCCTACTAAAAGATATGTGCTTCTGACGACAAATTAGGGGAACCCTGGTCAATAGGTTCGTATAGTTAGCTGCACTATTACAAGCATACTTGTGCGTGATATGCACATAAAACGTTCGGGTCTGGAAATTGTTCCTAAAAATGTTCCGGATAAGATCCAGTTGGCTTATATGCTGGAAAATATTGTTAACATCCATTGCATTTAGAAGCAGCGTATTCCTACAATGTTTCTTCAAACCAAGCGCAGAGGAACATAGGCAAATATGTGAATCTAAATTATTGCACTCTCGTACCCACATAAAGAGCGTTTATTGTGAAACACATTTCAGCCAATTGACTAATAGTTACACCCTTCAGGTAAATGGAATATGTTGAATTTCGCTTATTCGTGGATTTCACATTTGTCCACATACAACACTCAGCAGAATGTGATAATGGCCTATAGGGAAACTTTTCGAGCTACCAACTACGCATAAAATTGTAATTATCTTGTTATTACAGGTTTTGGTTGACATGTATATTGTCTTTTCCCTTAATGCCAAGCGATAAATATTCAGTAATGTTAGTTTGGTCAATAAAGCAATGTAAACTTCGTAGACTGCACATGATAAATATTGCATTCGACATAGTAGCTGGACATCTCCACACGTTTTATTAGACATTTCAATATAGGTAATTGAATAACCGGTGATATATCCTTTGACAATATACCGATGTGAAATATATTCAAACCAAAGTTACCACAGCAAGCAATGTGATGCACTCATATATCAAAGTCAGCCCACACACCCCGTGCGGCATAAACTGCAAAAATGGGAACAGTCTGTCGTGTGAATCAGTTCTCTAGCATCAAAATACCCCGTCGTACCTTATTAAAGGTAATAAATATTAAATGTGTCTGCACATGATTTGCATCATATATTATGCCAAAGTAAACTGCATTTCGACTTAGATATAAATATTTAATGGCATGTCTTGACAAGGCAAACAGACGTGTGATATACCAGGCAAATTTTCATCATGCTTGTTTCCTTTGAGAAATATGTGGTCTGGTAAATTCATATGAGGAAACGTTGGATTTGGTACATAGTAAAATGCACCTGAGTAGCTTCTGCCAGTCGTACTTCGGGGTGGGGGGGGGGGGGCTGTGATATAATTTATATTTCATATTTTAGTAGATATTTCAGCTAATGAAAGAGAAGTTATACTTTTGCTAAAATTGACCATGGTGTTGATCCGTAAATAAAATTACAAATACATTTTTGATCAGATGTTCTATGGTATTTGCTCTGTCCATCCTAGTCGAGAAGCCACTCCCTTCATGAGATGCAAAAAATGGGATTGTGATTGAAACAAAGAGGACGTTGATGTGACAGACGTTATCCTCTTTGAGACATAGCTGACTATCAAGGGTTGACTCTCGCGTGTGGCTGAATGAAATGGAACCTGCCTACTAGTAATCATCGTGCCCTTCGTAGTAAAATCCATGACATGTCAAATGTAGTCCGCCAAATAGAGGTGTCCCTGTCAGATATTGTTATTATTATTCCAGGCAGGCTACACTATGTTACTATTGCAACTAAACTCAACCCTAAAAATATAAGTTTACTTTTCTCCACGCAAGATTTAGCAGGGTAAATACGATTCCATTCTTTTCAGCAGATCCAGATCGATACCCAGATGTTCACTACTAGTGGTAGTCTAGGGGCAATGAGTCCATGAGTCGTGCACTATAAACAAAATAGTTTTCAACAAGTAAATATTAGTGTAGTGATCATAAAACGGTTAATACATTTATGTGTCCATAACAGAAACATATGGCATGGTAATTACATTTTACCTGTATTTCCACTTCACGCATTAATCCAATTAGGTTCAAATTTTCAAATTGAATGACAGTCCGTTTGGTTTGGGTACACAGGAACGAACACGTGTACTGTGAAAATGTCAATTGTCCATTCTGTTACTACTAACTTGCAGGCATTTAATTCTTGTTAGGACAGGATAGATGGGAATGAATGCACCAACGACACACAGTTCCATGATGCTGATGAGGAAAAACAGGTAAAATAACCATAAGTGACATTTCAAACAATTTAAATGTTACATTTTCTCCAATGTATACAAGCATTGTTGTGTAATTACTGGGACTGTCTGGGAAACCTGATAGTCTAAACCAAACACCTCGTCCGTGTTAATCTTTCTCGACTGAACAGTCGACACAGGTGAACTTACATGGATGCAGGAAACACAACTTTGTGTGGCTTTTACAGCTCAGTGTCCGAGTACATGTGAATTGACAGGTTAGTGGAGACGTCTTGAGGCACATATAGGGCGT
Source organism: Terebella lapidaria (assembly GCA_949152475.1). Taxonomy (NCBI): domain Eukaryota; kingdom Metazoa; phylum Annelida; class Polychaeta; order Terebellida; family Terebellidae; genus Terebella; species Terebella lapidaria. The sequence continues at coordinate 4,142,911 of OX424569.1, forward strand.
CACTCGGTTGCGGTAAGAGATTTGGGCCCACGTCGCTTGAATGTCCCGAAACATTATTCGGTCACTGAAAACATACTATTCAATCCATCTCACACCATTTCATCCGTTATTGAATATAAAAACATTGCCATCTTATTACCATCTATCCATAGGCGTACGATGCGCCCCCCCCCCCCCTTCCCCCCGCCCCGGAAAAAAATCGGGCAGACTGGATATATTTCAGCAAATCATTTCTTGAAAAAGAACGGAAATATGACTGAGATCCGAACATAAATTAGTTCTCCAGGGTTGAGCGAATCACGTTGTAATGTAGTTCTTCAGGGTGGAGAATAATGGTTAAGTTGTGATGTAGTTCTTTAGGCTTCGTATCCTCGGGTCTTGCCTCATCTGTATTCTACTACTACATAGGAAATTTCAATACTGCAGGCTCGTTATAGAAGACAAAAATATAAAGAAAATCTTACGATGTTCTAGCCAAAAGGACCCCCACCCTGTCAATTACATACTGTGTGTATCAAGTGGAGAACGCCTTTGATCAACTTCATGTAAAATGTATGGTTCCCATGGGAGCGAATTATGGATGGATGAATGAAAGTTAAATTACTCCCACGCTTTCACAAGTATCATGCACATGGGATTCATAACTTGGGGGTGGAACGGTTAGTAACCTAGTTGCTTCCACTGGAGGGCCTTGTTCCAAGACTGAAGCTACTTGCAACACATGATCACACAAAATGTATCTTCTATCCAGTGAAACATTATCTGACATTTGAATAACGACAATTGTTCATAGGTGTGTGCAAAACAGTGATGAAAATTATGTTTCTGTGTGTACTTCAGATCATAACAACACAAATCTCAAATATGTGCAAGACACATATGAAAAACTGCAGTATTATCGTTTTTTTCTAAAAATCGAACAAAAAAGGAAACCATATACAGAACATTAATATTACGAATTTCTTCACAAGAGAATGAATATCTATTCACGTAGAAACTCCACCAAAACAACCACTGACCTGCACTATTATGAACATCAGACGAAACTCAACGTTCAGAACACAGGTCACGTGTATTAGAAAACGTCACAATTAGACTTCATGATTTTTCAGGGCTGTTGAACGAAGATAGAACGTCCTTGGAATTGCTGATTGACTTTGGTACTTTTATCAGGTTGGTTTTCATCCATCTGAGTCGGATGGCCAAACACTTGATGTATTATGTCAGCCATGTGCAATGTATCTAGCTGAATATTGTGTGGTGCAGCGACGATTACCACAATCAGAATGACCGATGGGTAAGTTGCGAGTGTCCAGTGAATACCCTGGATATAACGATGGACAGGATACAGTGCTAGGATCAGTTATGGTGTCGTTGTGTACATATGAATAATGGTGAGTACATAATATTATCATTATCATTGCCTTCAATGCGGAAGGCACTGCACAACACTGTAATGTTGCTATCATATGATACACGCAGTAGAATACTACTACATTTCATAGTCAATATCGATGTCATAGTCAGACTCGGCTGCATCAGTCGATCGACCAAAGGCATGCACACATTGGTTTATTGCCCGAACACATGGTCAAGCACTGAAATTGACCCGGATACATGCACTGCCGTGTTGATAAGCCACATGCAGACATTCATCCCATCAACTGGTATCATCCAGAGAGGTATTAAAGCAGAACGAGCATTATGGTACATCTCTTGGGCTACTGAACAGAAAAGAAGCCTGCCACAAATGAGAATTATTTGTGATAAAATTCCACAAGGAATTTATGAGAGCATTAACCCAGGGAGACATTAGGAGCTATCTACCACTGAGGTGTTGTGATGTTCTGCATAAAACGACTCTGTGGCGAAAATGGCTGGATTGCCACAATGGCCAATTGTTCCATGTACCATCTCGACTGGGCTACAAAATCGTGTCCATGGCCACTATAACATTGATATGCATTGATGTGGGGGATTGTGAAGGGAAAGCCGAGTATAGTTCTGAAAATGTGATTCTCAGTTCCTCGCGAGAACAAAATAAACGTTTATCGTTAGCTGCACTTAACAACTAATTTGGAGGTAAAGCTAAAAATGTTAATGCATTTATTGTTATACAGTGTCCCATTCGAATTATGACACATAATTTACCAAACTAAGTAGTATCAAATATTACATGATAACTTGTTCTGGAACGTGGATAATTACAACATCTATTTATGACACTACAGATGGGCTACGGCATAATGACTGTTATTTTTATCACATCACAGATATGTGTCCCTTTTGGTTAAGTGCTACCTGGAAAGTGACCAGGCATTGGACTTGTCTATGCATTTTGAAAAGCGTAACCGCAGCTACATGTAAACTCATTAATTACATGTGTTAGAATCACCAAAAACAGTCTACGAAACAACAATAGAAACATGTGATCTGCTTTAAAAATCTTCTGTAAACATCGCATAATTTTACAATGTGATGAATTGAAAAAAACTATTTGCGAATTTATTCACGAATGATTCCATAAGTGTTCATATTTGAATACATTTCAAAACATTTTCCTTATGTCTGGAACGGACACAATTATACCCATATGTTTACAGAAACATAACTTGACCTGGCTTGTCGCTAGTATATCTGGTGTTGTTGTGACTTTCGAGAAATTTAACTCCGTCGCTGGATTAATGGTCCATACATATAAATTTGCAACCCACCCCCGAAACATAAAATTGTAATATCCTTGCTATTATAGATTTTAGCTAATGTGCATAGTGTCCATACTTCCTATAATGTCATGCAATAAATATTCATTAATGTTAGTTTGTTAATGTGTTTAGGGCATTACTGCAGCATAAAATTGGTAGACTCGGCATAATAAGTAACGGATTTAACATAGTAACTTGACAATTTCACAGTGACACACTGAGCTTGTTAGTACACACTTAGTTTTTATAATTAAAATTAATTATAAACATCAGGTGACATACCCTTAGACAATATAACAATAAAGTTGGATTGGTGTGTTTTCATTTGGCACTGCAAGATCGTGCTTTAACATTTCTAACATATCACTAAATATTACCAAAAATGCAAATCAACTGTACATCGATTAGTAAATACTATGTTAAAACTTTAGCTTGAGACCAGGTTATTGTACAGAAATTAAAAATTTTAGTCTGAAATTTGAAGCCAAGACTGCCAATTATACGAGGCATACATATATCGAATTAAGCCCACAAGCCCCATGGAACGAACTGGAGGAAGAAAGACTCCCATGTGCATAAATTCTAGCATCCATTATCACGCCGTCCCTCGTCTAAGGTAATAAATATTAAATGTGTCTTCACGTGAGTTGCATCGAATATTATGCCAAAGTAAACTGCCTTTCGTTTTGAGATATACTTATTCAATGCAGTGTCTTGCCAAGACAAACAAAAGTGTTTTATATCACGCAATTGTTTATGCTATTTGTGTTTCCATAATATACGAGTTTATGAATTGATAAAAGGAAACTTTGTCGTGGTACATAGAGCTTTTGTCTATATCAAACTTGCACTTCATATCAATACCGAATACTCCCTGTAGTGATAGTGGTCATATTCGCTAATTATGGAGTTGCTCAAACTGCTCATGGTGTTGATCCATAATTTTAACTAGACGCTTTCCGGTCGCCGATGACCGCGTTGGTGTATCATCCCTGTTGCCCGAAATATGTAATTCAGTCAAAATATCGTTACTGACGGGCCAGTGTGTTCATTCCATGCAGTAAAAATCGTAACAACTGAAATATTCATTAACTTATTTCTTGGCAATACTTCCTAGAAAAAACCCTCAAAAAAGAGATGACATGAAACCTTGCTAAATCCGCACAATTTTGGGTAACTTCAATATCTAAATTTGCTGATAACGAATATGTTATATCTTTGTAACAAGTTAGCATATTATCTAACTAATATCAACATTACAGCTTCCAAATCTCTACCAGCCAAACTCTGCCTAGATCAGTCAATAATACAGGTTTCTCACCCTAACTTTTTTTTCAACTGTTAAAACCAATATACCAACACAACTTGTAATAATTACTGCAACACAAAAAATATATTCATTTATATATCAATATCGTCACAAGTTATACCCGAGCTCATTATGTGTTCCATGAGTAACACACATTTTCTTTCGATATCTTTGCAATATTGCTCGCAAATATAGGTCTCAGTACACGTACGTGTACGGACATATAGTACGATAGTACCATAAAACATTTATCATAAAATATTGAGTTCATTCTCGAACTAAGTCTCACAGTGAAAGTGACCATAAAATCAGTGAGCACTCCATGATCTAAGCTTAATATAGAGGTGGAGGAACACATTTTTTAGAGCTGCATGGGTAAGGTTGTTGTTCATCATACTTTGAGTTTGGTATACAATGCACTTTCACCTGTAACCACAGTCAATATTGTACACTGACTGCAAATAAATATCAATGTTGTTATATTTACCAAGTTATTATAATATGGGTCGTTCCTCAGTTTTGTTTATATGGTGAAGTTCCTAAACTGTATGTTTGGGACCTTCAAAGTTAATGCAGGTCATATATTGGCCACGTCACGTGGAACAAGTTACAGATACATGCGAAAATCATTACCATGGATCATTATCTATCACATATCAATATATGTGGCTGCGACAGGTCCTATCTGTAATGGTTTCGAGCATAATGTCTTAAAACCTAAAATGCTTTGAATCAAGCTACTTTTCTTTCTGTTTTCTAAGTTTAAAAACCACAGGCTTGTTATAAAGAATGAAGATGTATTACATTACAGAAAATCCAGTGCTGTAGCCACGGGGAACTCGAGTCTGCGTATTACAGATCGGGTATATCAAGTGGGGGAACCCTTTGATCAACTTCATGTAAAATGTATGGTTTCCATGGGAGCGAATTCTGGATGAATGAACGTTAAATGACTCCTACGCTCTCACTAGCAACGGGCTTTTGGGATTGATTTGAGTGGAATTGATACTAACCTAGTTGCTCGTACTGGAGAATTGCTTTATCTGTGCTACATTTGGAACAGCTAATAAATTATTACACAAAATGCATCTAACCAAGGAAACATACTGTGACAGTACTTGGTAATGTAACAGGTACACTTCTTCTTGAGTTGCATTGGAGAACAATATTACAGCATTGTAGGAATTCTAAAGAACCCAACCAGTAGATAAGGAAACCATACATAGAATCACTAATTTCTACTGTCACAAATTTATTCACTCAACAATGAAGGGCAATACGCCGTCCATTTTGCTATTTTTTGCCAAGAAACAACGGAAACAAATGTACACAAAACATATGGAGAATCATACTGTACTCAATATCCTGAACAAGAAATATTCACACTCTACGTGTGTTCTTGAACCATGCACCATCCAACTCCCTCCTGAATCTATATTTCAGAGATGGCACTAAGAATGAATGTCGATAAAATTGACTGTTGACTTCAGCGCCATTACCAGTGGAGTATTTCACCAAATCCTTGCAGCTTGCCGCCTTATGTCAGCCAAGTGCACTGTGGGCTCTTTCCACGCTAATTGAGTTTTGATGTAGCGAAGATTATTCTAAATGACTGATGGCTCAGCTCAGTTGACACAACATGAATGGTGGGAATGCACGGGGTATGAAAGACACATTCTATGTCAATATGGTATCGTCGTGTTTACACGAATAATCGTGGTTACACTTGTCATGACCCTGAATCAGGTAGACCAATTGTCAGTGATAGTGAATCATTATAATTAATGTATGTATTGGTGAATCATGGATTTATGCCATAGTGTAAAAGACTCATTGACAATAAAATGTAGTCTACACACAACAGCATTACTGAATGAGGTTACACCGAATATTAGGTCATCATAACCACGATATGGCTGCTTGTCGAAATAAGTGATTCAAGGTTATAAGATAGACCCAAACTTTGGATACTAGCCGGACACCTAATCAGAAATTGACTAAACACATGCAGTCTGATACAGGTTTGATACCCATCCACATGGATGCATTGGCCTTTATCAGCTGGCACCCTGATTCGTATCTCACAGAGGGGTATTAAACCTGAACGAACATTATACTGATGGCATGTCCAATGGGCTATCGAACAGGAATGAAGAGTGCCACATACGGGAATATTTTGTGATAAAATTCCTCATGGAACCGATGGCAGCATTAACCCAGGGAGACATTAGTCTTATCTACCACTGAGGTGTCGTGAAGTTCTGTTTCGAATGTTTCTGTGGAATATTACTGGATTTCTACATTTCGCAATTGTAGCATAAAGCATGTCACAGCTAGACTATAAACGGCAGAACAACAACTAGTGTTCAGGGTCTTGATGTCATTGATATGCATGGATATACGGAAATATAATACATAATCAGCAATGCTTTGTCAGCTATGACGTTTTTTATGTTAAAAACAAGTATATGGATAACTTGGTCATTGTATCTATTCACTGGATTTTTCGACATAGAAAATAATACATATATATGGTGTTAGTTGCTGTTGATGGAGTGGGATGGATAATATTACCGTGGTGTTCATGTGTCACATAATATGTAATCAGTGACTGTCTTGGAAACGTGATAATCTGAACCTAATACCTCGTGGTAATCGGCACTGAACAGCAGAACAGCATTTATAATGATTCAGAAAATATATGATTTGATATGGCTTCAACAGTGGTGGTTCGTATGATGCGCAAGTTGATTCTTACTGAGACAAATGTCAGAAAATTGGCAATGTCCACAGCGGTATATGCCAACACTGGGTATGGCATAAAAGCCGTAACCGGTATATTTAATGAATAGATGACAAGTGAGCAACATTCCAATCAAACCACAAAATATTAATCAGGTGCACATGACAGGATAGAGCAAAGCGAAACATGTAAGCACAGGGTGAAGACAACATGGACCTCGTTATTGAAGACCAATAGTGAGTACTGGTGTCGCTTGGAATATGGGGTCAATCCTCAGTTTTGTTGTTTTATATGGTAAGTTTTAAACAGTGTTTAGGGCTCCAAAGGTGATGCAGGTCATATATTGGCCACGTCGCCTGGGACAAGTTACAGATTCATGTGAAAATGATTACCATGGATCATCATCTATCACATATCAATATATGTGGCTGTGACAGGTCCTATCTGAAATGGTTTCGAGCCTAATGTCTTAAAACCTAAAAATGTTTTGAATCGAGCATCTTTTTTTTGTTTTGTTTTTTCTGACAAATGAATATAAAAGATATTAAAGCCTAACTAGAGTGAAAAAATAACTTATTTTAGTTTAGTGTCAATATCAAAGACGGAAGTCTGGGGATCATTTCTGTTTTTACAGAAATGAAATATCTTGAATAATCTATTTTACAGAGGTTTGTTTATGACATGTCCTATTGACCTTTCGATGTCATATGCAAATATGCAAATGAGCAATAATGACGTCATATGAGTCACTGAAAGATAATGAGCTCATTGAAACCAGTACTGCACAATATTAAAGAGCATGAAAATAGTTTTTGTTCCACATAATGACTCCATACAGAAAATATTCAAATTTTGAATAAATTTTGTTGGTGTCATGGCAACAAGAGCCGGAATATGGCCCATAGCAACCACGTTGCTATGGAGATTTTGTTGCTAACCACTGATTATTCCACATTATTAGGACCTCAACTTTTGTTACATTATGATCCTTTGTGAAAATGTTAAAAGAAAGTAGCACTTTCATATGTCCTAACAGGTCAATTGTCCATAGCGACCCACCCAACAACTGGTTGCTAAGGGGCGCTAGCTCTGATTGTGTAGCCTTGACAACATGCTGGCATAACAAAAGACTGACTATGCATTACCACAAAACATATCAGTCTCTATAGGAACCTTTATATACATTTTAACCCTTGCATAAATGAGGTTTAGATAGCTAATTATAGTACCTGACTCATATGACGTCATGAATATCTAATTGTAATAATTAATGAGGTCCTGCAAATTGCTGATAGATTGGAAAAAAGTAATTCACGAAAATAGAAATATCTCAGCTTGTGATTGAGATTTTCAAGTTCTGTAAAAACCAAAATGATCAGGGAAACCATCTCCACGGTATGAGAACATAAAAATTATACACTCTAGTTAGACTTTAAGGTAAAAGAAAAAGATATATACATATATATAAGTTTGAAAACCGCAGGCTTGTTATAAGGAATGAAGACTATAACATTGTAGGAAATCTAGTTATGTAGCCACAGGGAACTCCAGTCTGCCTATTACAGATCATGTACATCAGGTGCAGGAACCCTTTGATCAACTTCATGTAAAATGTATGGTTTCCATGGGAGCGAATTCTGAATGAATTAACGTTAAATGACTCCCACGCTTTCGCATGCAGCAGACTTTGGGATTGATCAATTGGAGTGAAATGGGTATTAACCCCGTTGATCGCACTGGAGAATCACTTTCCCTGTGCTAGATATGGTACAGCCAATAAATGATCACACAAAATATATCTAACCAGGGAAACATACTGTGGCAGTACTAGGTAAAGTAGCATGTATTGGAGAACAATAATATAGCATTGTAGGAATTCTAAAGAACCCAACTTGCAGAAGAGAAAACCATACTACATATAATCATTAATTTCTACTATCACCAATTTATTCACTCAACAATGAAGGGCAATACGCTGTCCATTTTGCTATTGTTTGCCAGGAAACTACGAAAATAAATGTACACAAAACAAATGGACAATCACATTGTACTCAATATCCTGAAGAAGGAATATTCACACTCTACGTGTGTTCTTGAACCGTGCAAAGTCCAACTCCCTCCTGAATCTATGTTCCATAGATGGCCACTAAGACTACACTTCGATAAAATTGACTGTTGACTTCAGCACCATTACCAGTGGAGTTTTTTTTTACCAAAACCTTGCAGCTTGCCGCATTATGTCAGCCAAGTGCACTGTGGGCTCTTTCCACGCTAATTGAGTTTCGATGTAGCGAAGATTATTCTAAATGACTGATGGCTCAGCTCAGTTGACACAACATGAATGGTGGGAATGCACGCGGTATAAAAGACACATTCGATGTCAATATGGTATCGTCGTGTTCACATGAATAATGGCAGTTATTCTTGGTCAATGTCATGACCCTGGATCAGGTAGACCAATTGCCAATGATAGTGAATCATTACCATCTATGTATGTATTAGAGAATCATGGATTTACGTCATAGTATAATAGACTCATTGACAACAAAAATGCAGACTACGCACAGCGGCATTACTGAATGAGGTTACACTGAATATTAGGTCATCATAACCACCATATGGCTGCTTGTCGAAATCAGTGATTCAAGGTTATAAGATAGACCCAAACTTTGGATACTAGCCGGACACCCAATCAGAAATTGACTAAACACATGCAGCCTGATACAGGTTTGATACCCACATGGACGCATTGACCTTTATCAGCTGGCACCCTGATTCGTATCACACAGAGGGGTATTAAAGCTGAACGAACATTATACTGATGGCATGTCTAATGGGCTACCGAACAGGAATGAAGAGTGCCACATACAGGAATATTTTGTGATAAAATTCCTCATGGAACTGATAGCAGCATTAACCCAGGGAGACATTAGCTCTATCTACCACCGAGGTGTCATGAAGTTCTGTCTCAAATGTCTCTGTGGAATACTGCTGGATTTCTACAATTTGCATTTGTAGCATAAAGCATCTTACAGGTAGGCTATAAAATAGCAGAACACAAAATTGTACTAGAGTCTTGGTAGCATTGATATGTATGCTATACGGAAATATGATACATATATCAGAAAATGCTTTGTTAGTTATGACGCTGCTTTTGTTCATACCTGAAAACAAGTATATAACTTGGCAATTGTATCTATTCACTGGAATTTTTGTCAAAAACAATAATACAAATTATGATGCCAGTTTCTGTTTATAACGTGGGATGGATAATATTACCGTGGTGTTCATGTGTCAGTATCAAATATATGTATTCTGTGATTGTCTGGGGAACTTGATAATCTGAACCTAGCACATCATGGTAATCGGCACTGAACAGCAGAACAGTTTTCCTAATGATTCAGGAAATATATTATTCGATATGGCTTCAACAGTCGTGGTTCGGGTGGAGCGAAAATTTATTCTTACTGACACAAATGTCAGAAAACTGACAATGCCCACAGGCGTATATGACAAAAAATGTACCTGGTATATTTAATGAATAGATGAAAATTAACAACATTCCAAGCAATCCACAATAGTGAGTACTGCAAATGCAAATTGGGCCAGGTTCTAGCGAAATGTTACGCCAGAAATGTACATTACTGAGCTACAAAATTCAAAAATAATTGTGTTTTCTTTGAATGGATCATCTCGACGTTTTGCGGTCGTGGAAAATAAAATTTCTTCACGCCACGACAGAAGTCACCATACTTGAAAATGCCAGGCTATAACTTGAATCATACTAGAAGTACCAAATCCATACTCCTACAATATATGGAATCTATATATCTAATCTACGAGCCATCCGTACTAAATTCGCCGCATTCCCCAATTTGCCGACATGTTTTCTGATCTGGTAATGCAGATGACACGAACCAGTTTTATCATCAATCGAGACGCTGATATTCAATCTTTGTACCAGCAGTTTGTTTTCCACAAAACGAGAGTTTGAGCTCTGGTAATATTGAGTTGGCGAGTTTTGGGATGTGGCGAATATAGGACGGATAGCTCGTATAACCATTGGCATTTGAACATAGGAGCTCGATATTTGGCAACAATCGTTAAAATGCCCGAATTCAGACTCGAAAATCAAATCAATTTTCGCACCATAATCTGTTTCCTAGAAAAACATGAAAAGGCATATGCTGAGAATTTGCTATAAATCAGATAAAGGCATAACTTTACAGAACACTCTGTACTGTAGCCACAGGAACTTCCACTTTGTCAATTACAGGTCATGTATACCAAGTACATGAACACTTTGATTAACTTCATGTAAAATTTATGGTTTCCATGGGACCAAATTCTGGATGAATGAACGTTAAATGTCTCCCACGCGCTCACAAGTGTCATGCACAAGGGAATAAGAAATTGGAGAGGAATGGATATTAACCTAGTTGTTTCCACTGGAAAGAATTTACCCCCCGTGCTAAGCGTGAAGCAGCTAACATGTGTTCGCACTGGATACATCTAGCCATTTGACTGTATTACCTACCAGTTACTGTGGTAATTGGCGCTCATAATACGTAATACTGTGAGAACATGAGTACGTCTGTGTGCATATGCAGTGTTGAAAATATATTTCTGGGCATAAATTAGATGATTAGTTCTTTTGTGCGTTTCTCTGAGAGACACATTTTCAAAACAGTTATATATTTCTGAAGATTTCTAAACCCCTAACTAACAGAGTAGAAAGGCATACATAAAGAACTAATATTGCTAGAATTAAAAGTTGTGCAACAGTACGATACATATTTATCTATTGTTTTTGGTTAGGAACTGTATTCCAATTGATTTGACGCTCCTTGACATTGAACAGAATAATCCACAGAAGTAATGTAAAGAATGGAACTAATCTTGTATTTGCCCTCGAATGATATGAACGTTGACAATCATATTCGACCTGTGCTTGACAATATGATATTTCGACTTCCGACACCCTCCTGAATCTGTGTTTCAAGAATGCCCACAAAGATGGAACGTCATTAAAATTGATGGCTGACTCCAGCACTATCATGGATGGATCAATTGGCCTAACTCAGTCACTGTATCACATGAGCAGTGTGCAACGTAAGAGCTCTCTCGCTAATTTGGGTTTGTTGTAGTGAAGATTGATCCGAATGACTGATGGGTCAATTGTGGCTATCCAGTGGATACGCTAGACGGTATGGCAGGAATGGACAACATTAGCACTAGGGAGCGAGAGGGCTATGATCCAGATCTAGTGGATATTGGTGATAATATATTGATACGTGCAATCAGGAATCGAGATGTTTGCTGCGATATGGTACACACAGTAGAATTGTTCCAATTCCAAACCATATCACGATACTACACCAAACATAGCGTAAATATGAGCATCAAGTCTTGGCGTCATGTTTTATCATCAAATTCAAACATTGCTACTATGACCCAGTGATTGGGTAGTAACATTGGTTACTACCCAAACGCGGGATCAAATACTTAACTTGACCGGGCACGTACAATACATTATTGATGAACTACATGGAAACATTAACTTGCATCAGCTTGGACCCTTATTGGTATCGCCTAGATAGGTATCAAAGCCGTGTCCAAGGGGCTGCTGAAAAAAAGCATGAACGCCTCAAACCGGAATTATTTGTGATAAATTATGAAAGCATTAAAGTAGCATGATCCATTTTTGGGATTTGTTACAGAGCAATTGGCTAGCATATTCCCGATGATATAGCTCAAATAGATCCTTCAAACTACGCCCGGATGACCCGACATTGAAGTTTGAACATACTGTAAACACTCACGATGTGAACGAATTGTTTACATTTGCGCAAACATAAAGAAAGTCACGTGATGGCATTTAGTAGTAGATGGAGCACGAGCACCCGTGGGTATGGCTCATACACGAGGTTATTCTCGAGGCGTTAGCCGAGTTCACTCAAGCGTGTTCCTATATTCCACGGCAGACAGTGGTGTATGTTGAATAGACCACAGTCTGGCCTATTGTTAAATGTGTCAACCGTGGTACAATTGTCGTTATCTGAGGAATATCTTCGATTGAATAGTGTGTGTTCCATCGCTATTATACAGCTTACATATGTGAGGTACAAGCAAATCAGAGCAAATAAGTTTTATTTTTCCAGTATTTATGATGTTTTGGTATCACTGCGTGGGAACTCGTTTGCATGAAACTATGCGAAAACGCTGATTTCAATGTCAAATTTTGACGAATTTGAGGTTGCAGTGATAATTTTTTAGTGTTCATCTGTCTTGTAGCCATCTACTGATCACTTTCGCAGGGAAAACCAAAAGCCGATTATGACACTTTAATCCAGGGACACATTAGTCTTAACATATCACTGGGCGTTATGATGATCTGTTTCGAACGCTTCTATGTATATGGCAGGAATCCGGCAATGGGCAATCGTAACATCTCCTAGCTGAGTTGTAAAAATGTAGAAAATGAATGGTGACCCTGACCTCAGTAACACAGATATGTATCATTATTATCTTGTGGTGAAAGATGGCATTCATGTTCATGTAATGCTTATGTGGCTAGAACGTATAATCTCAACGAATTAGGGGTTATTTTGTGGGCATATGGGAACGTAATTTCTACATAAATGGATAACTGTTGGATATTTCCTGGGATGTTCCACATAAAAACTGTGAGACACAATGTGCTGTTGACAAAGCGGGATTGAAACCATTTTCCCTAAATATGGTCAGTAATTTTCTCTTGTATTAAAGTAGTGAAATCCCCATTGATTTTATAATCTGCTCAGATTTAAAGGTATTTTAGCACAAAGATGTATTCACTGCTTAGCATAGCAATTTCTCATCCAGTAACGTCACCCTATTATATAATAGTTCATTAATTGAACATTATCCCGGGAGATATCATGAGCAACGATGCTCAGCTGCATTGGTGTTAGATTGAGTTACATACCAATACAATTTTCATATACATTGCCCACTGGGTTAATGAATATGCAGACATGTACAAATTCATTTAAAGTAGCATGTCACTTCCTCGACTATAACTTCGAACAATTCGAGCAATGCAAGCAGACTCATATTTCTTAACTTGTGGCAATACCAATGACGTTTCTTTTTGCCACCAAAAAACATTTTACTGTGCCAAATACATACACAAACGTAATAATGTTACACAAACGTAATAATGTTACATCAAATTTTCTCATGTTTGTTTTTACATAATGCAGACAATGGACAAGACGTTTGGTTGTACTTCTTGGGCATAATAAACTGTTTTAGAGCCCCAAAAGCACATGGCATCAGCAGGTTCCCCATTGCTGTGTCAAGGGCATATTCTGAGTAACACTCAAAACTCAGAAAACAGCAATATTTTGTATGGTTAACACTAGTTCATGTAGTAGGCATTGGTGTATGATGTTACTTACCTTCCAACGGTATCCTAATCTGTTGTAATCCATTAAACTGATTGCATGATGAGCTATCCAATGTATTCCTGCAATGAGAAAATGAAAAAATTTAGGTCCACAGAACCATGTTACTCTGAAAATACATGAAACACCAACCAATATTATATTCATCCGTGCGACGAGGTTCATATCAGCAGACACTTTTTTTCAATTTGAGTTATTTTGTCCATATTGTTCCATTTGAATACAGTCAGCATCGATTACTGTAACACATACTATATGTTTATTCATAGGTCAATTAAATCAATAAAGAACAGAACAGCATAATTGATATAATCCATTGCTGTACTTTTTTCTTGTGCAATATTGATCCAAATATAAGTCCCAATATCTATACATGAGTGCACCTATATCAGAATAGCCTCAAAATAATATACCTATTCCTTCAGCACTGTTGATATTCCTTTCTCTGCCATTTGTGTTCGATGTTTTAGAACAAAACATCATATGTTCCAGCATATAATGACACCTCCGTAACAAAATACATATCGTCGTAAAACACGCTATGCCTCGTAATGGTAATGATAGAGCTAAGATGATGTGGAGGTACTCTGTCCTGGTAAACCTCACTAAATTCGGTTTACCGGGATACCATATCCAGATCGAGTGGGACATTCTGAATTTGTTTCCAAAAACAATATGCCAAAGCTAATGAAACCTTCATTCATTTGCAGCTATATTTGAAAAGTACTCAGAGTACTCTATTCAAGATGAATGAAAGTCCGCAAAAAGTCGACGTAGCAGAACAATGGAGAGTGATAACTTTTCAAATTCTTTTGCGTAATTCATAGTTCCGATGATACATAAGCCCCGCCCACTTCCATATTTACTACCCAATCAAAAGACGTCAAAAAACGCGCCAAAACGTAAAAGTCCCACAAACAAAACCGGCGTGTTTAACAGCCCAACCTCTTGAATGAAGTGGGATGATGGTGTACTTCTGATGCACTCACGGCCAAGTAAAGCCAAATAAGTTAAAAATTTAAGCCTACAATATATTCTCCATCCCCTTATGAGTATAGACATGTGAAATATGGTGTATTATTTTACAAAACGATTGCGTAAACAGAAGCAAGCAAAAGTTACATTATTCCCGACTTGCTCAAGCAAAAGCACATGGTATGTTTGTGGGACTTTTCCTGCGGTTGCCAAGGGGCGTGGCCTGTTGGGATGTCGTCGGAACTATGAATTACCGAAAATGGATTCAACGATTAATCTTCACGGAGTTCTACCTTAACGTCTTAGACATCTGATTGACCCGGTATGTATGGGTGGAAGATCATGTAGCCAGGGGGTACACAAGAGACAGGACATAGATCCCTATGGCTATTTCCTATATCACGGTACAATGCGTTCCCATGCAAATTAGCACCTAAGACAAAATCGTCGGGAAGAAAGTCTTGAAGGATTCGCAATGATATTGTCATAGCATGATGACAACGAGTAAACATATTAGTATTTGTGCATAACATGCATCACAATCTCACGACGAGGACTTAGCCCAACCAGGCTACATCAAAGAACAACAACGATGAATCATAACAATAACATGAGCGCATTACACGATGGGGTTTACTCTAAACATTTCCTGTCGGACGTGAAGGTTCCATCATCGTCCAAAATCCCATTTTGTTCGGCGCATGAGCTGTGAAACCAGAGACTGCAACCAGTACACATGTACCAAACCTCGTCGTCAAGGACATCGTTCTTCTGACCATAGAACCAGCCACAAACGCCGCACTCATCCAGCTTTATCTGTTTGAATGACTTCCCTTTTTTCCAGGTTTCTTTCTGCTTTGATCTTCCTTTCTCTGCCATTTGTGTTTGCTGTTTCACAATAAAACGTCATACGTTTACCGGGCTACCATATCCAGATCGAGTGGGACATTCCGAATTTGTTTCTGAAAAATTATGAGAGGCTAATAAAACCTATTTTCATTTATTTGCAGCTATATTTGAAAATTACAACATGTATTATATTCAAGATGGATAAACGTCCGCAAAAACTCGATGTAGCAGAACAATGGCAAGTGATGACTTTTCAAATTCTTTCGCGTAATTACCGAAAATGGACTCAACGATTCATCTTCACCGAGTTCTACATTAACGTCTTAGACATCTGATTGACCCTGTATGTATGGGTGGAAGATTAGTAGTCAGGAGGAATATTGAGCATATAGCACTCAGGGTGGAAATGTAGTACAGACTTTTTCTATCGATTGATATGGCTTCATAATGGTCTAAGACAACCTTTTTCAGAGGGTGTGTGAAATTTTCTCCCGGGCTAACTTTTTTATGGCCTTTTTCAAAATGGCCGACTTCGTAAATTTGGTATTTTAGGAAAAAAACAAAATTATCCTCCTGGCATGATCCCTATGGTCTATTTAGATGACATTTAGTTATATGGAGATATATTCTTCATAACAATACTAATAATACCGATTCAAACGCCCCGAAAATGGAAAAAATCCAAGATGGCCGCCAAATTCTTGCCATTTTTACACAAATGCTCATAACTTCCTGCCAAATTGAGATAGGAAGCCAATTTTGGTGTCTAACCCTGGGTTTTGGGGTATAAGGATTCCAAATAAATAACCAGTTTCATGATTGGATGGTTCGAAGATGCTCAGAATCCAAGATGGCTGCCAAATGATAGCTCGATTTCGCAAATAAGCACCAATAACTGTCACATATTCAAAATAAGAAGGCAATTTTGTTGGCCAGTCCTGGGGTTTGGGGTATGAGGGTGCTACCTGAAGAAATACTTTTGTGTGTAGATGGTGATTAGCCAGTTTAAAACTATCCAACTGTCCAAAAGCCAAGATAAGGACTACTTAATAAAACACATGCGACCAAACCTGTTTAATAGCACTCACTCAGTACCATTACCAGGCATATTTATTTTTTCCGAGCAATCAAACCCAAGTATATTATATTAGGCATATCAATACCCATGATACCAAGTATATTATATTAGGCATGTAAAACCATATAACAGCTGCCAGAAAATTTGATCAGATAGTAAAAAACTCCTTGAAATTAATGATCACTTCACCATCAAATCAAATTGGCAAAGTCTGACTACTTTGTTTCAATTGAGTTTCTACAAGGAGATTGGCCTCACATTGGTACTTACATTCACTGCCTTTTCTGAGTATAAAATCCTCCTACGCTGGACATATAACAGAGGACGTTGATTAGACGAGATACAGCAAGTTACATGACATTATAAATGATGTTCAACTTCATTCCAAGAATTATACGAAGTCATGCAAGAAGGGTAACAGGACCTACAGGTTCAGGTTATCCCGTCCACCTTCTTGTCAGACCTTTATGTGCCATCCCAGCAGACACTGATCCAGATGAGTGAAAAAACGCTGCTGAAGAAAAAGCCTGGAACATTATAGCCTCCACGACAATGGTTGTACATAAGCATAAACACAAAGACCGATGGGTAAGTCAGTACAAATCAAAACCCTTTGAAAGCCTGGAATCCTAATTTTGACTTACAATATGTTGTTGATGTATACGCCTGCATTCGATATATTGTGTCATATTATTGCAGCAAGAAGCAAGGTGAAGATGGTCAGCTCCTTCATGAAGAACCATGCAGAGCACAATATGCTGGGATAAGTCAGACGATAAGCTACAATGACTAGGCAAAAACATACCTGACCAACAGGGAGATGAGTGTCACGGAGGCTATTTACAAGGCCACAGGCACACCTCTCAAAAACTGTAGTCGGGATGTTGTTTGGATACTAGCAGATCCGACAAGTACCAGACTGACACTTCCATTCTTACTTCTGAGCCACTGAGATTCAGGCATTGAAGACGTGTGGCTACACTGTATATCTGTACTAGACAGGTACATGTGCATGTACTATGCACGCCCTCCTGTAGATATTCTCAAAGACCTGTCTGGTTGAAAGTGTATCCCTCTTCAGGGTTGATAGTAAACCAGGTAGAGATTATGAACCATCTGAAAAAAATTCTACCCATAACAACGACAACCGGTCCAATGTTCCATATGCTTCATTGAAGTTGGCTGGGAATAAAGGATAAATCTGAAGACGGAAATCTTCCAGTAAAGCTTGCACATCTGTAGGGACAGTGAGAAACATGATCAGAATCTCAGAATCTTCACCACTTCGAAATGGATTTAAATGAGTGGGAGCATTTCCTACTATGGCAAAAGGACAAGCATCAGCAACATTACCAGAGAAAAGCAAGCGCTATTTGGAAATAATATCAAAGAGGTTGAAGTAGCCATGAAGAGATCCAAGAAAATCATCTTGCAGAAGATGCCTTGGCACACATTGCGCCAGCAAGTGGCGGCTGGACGCTTGGAAACAAAAGCCAACCTAGATGACGCTTACCTCGAGGACATCAGTCTGGAAGACCTGCCAGATTGAGTGGCCTGCCTCGGAGCTCCAATACCAAGATGGGCTCAGTTGTCAGTAGAACACAGCATCTTGGCAATCCCATAGAACCAGGCTCAAGTTCTCATGCAGTGCATGAACAATATGCAAGGGAAAGTCTTCATTCATACTCGCTAGTGGTGCATCGATAAGATGAACGGAAAATGTCTGGGGACATTCAACATATTGGTAAAGGAAAGTTTTATATCATCAAAGCTCTGACGTGTGGCTCCAACTGGCAAAGCAGCATTTACCATCAGTGGCGGAACCATGCTTCCATGCAAAGGGGTGTGGGAAAAAAGTATATACCACTTGCTGAAGAAAGGTTAGGTATTAAAACCTCGAGCTGATAATCATTGATGAGATTTCAGCAGAGGCATGCTGAATTTCATCAGAGGTCGTCTGGATCAACTCAAGAGAAACAAAAGTTCTTCATGATTCTGGCAGTGAGTGATTTTATCCACTGCCGCATGTAAGAGGACAAATACTGAGACCCAGCTGCCCTTGTAGAGCCTTGGGACGACTTCAAGGTTACTACTTTGACCGACATAATGAGACAAAAAAATGACAAATCGTTTTCGGAGATGTTGAATCATAAAGCTCTGAAAATTAGGATATGCTTAAGGATCACAGATCCAAGCAGATGTACTTCAAGTGTTTCCTCTCCAAAAAGTTGCTGCTGCACACAATGTAAAGATGACTGATTTTTTGAACAGACAGAAATCGAAGATTGTGGCTGTGAATGTTATCGAGAATAGATCTGGCTTGAAGAAGAATACAACACCTGTACCCATTGATTGCAACCTTCCTGCTGATGTTACACTCTGTAAGGGCTCCATGGTGACTATGATGAGCAATCCCAATGTAGAGGATGGTCTGGTGAGTGGCGTCATGGGAACGGTCTTGAGGATCATCGAAGGATCCAAACCTCTATGCCAACCACAATGTGTGTGTGTTAGATTTGACAATGACCAATTTGGCATCAATGCCCGTGCCTTATCACCAACAGACCTCCCGAAGAGTTGACTCAGAAATTTTTTTTCTGTCTGATAGTGGTTGATTCTGTTGATTTTGTGCGAGTGGGTGCTATTAGACGGGTTCGTTTACATGTTTCACATTAATTAATGGTTATCTTCGCCTTTGAACACCTATAGATTGGCCAGTCACCATCTACACACGAGAGTATTTCTTCAAGTAGCACCCTCATACCCCAAAGCCCAGGACTGGCCACCAGAATTGGCTTGTTATCTTGATATATATGACGGTCATTGGTGCTTATTTGCGAAATCGGGCTAAAATTTGGCAGCCATCTTAGATTCTGAGCAGCTTCAAACCATCCAATCACAAACCTGGTTATATATTTGAAATCCTCATACCCCAAAACCCAGGGTTAGACACCAAAATTGGCTTCCTATCTCAATTTGGCAGGAAGTTATGAACATTTGTGTAAAAATGGCGAGAATTTGGCGGCCATCTTGGATTTTTTCCATTTTCGGGGCGTTTGAATCGGTATTATTAGTATTGTTATGAAGAATATATCTCCATATAACTAAATGTCACCTCAATAGACCAAAAGCATCATGCCAGGAGGATAATTTTTTTTTTTTTTCCTAAAATACAAACTTTTCTATGTCGGCCATTTTGAAAAAGGCCACAAAAAAGTTAGCCCGGGAGAAAATTTTACACACCCTCTGAAAAAGGTTGTCTTAGACCATTATGAAGCCATATCAATCGATAGAAAAAGTCTGTACTACGTTTCCACCCTGTGTGAAATTTCCTCCTGACTATAGGCCTCCTATACGAAAACGTTCATGTAGCCAGGGGGTACACAAGAGACAGGACATAGATCCCTATGGCTATTTCCTGTATCACGGTACAATGCGTTCCCATGCAAATTAGCATCTAAGACAAAATCGTCGGGAAGAAAGTCTTGAAGGATTCGCAATGATATTGCCATAGCATGATGATGCCCTAGTAAAGTAGTCAACGAGTAAACATCTTATTTATTTGTACATAACATGCATTACAATCTCACGACGAAGACTTTAGACTAACCAAGCTAGAAAGAACAACAACGATGAATCATAACAATAACATGAACGCGTTACACGATGTGTTTTACTCATTTATCGCACGTACAGATTTTATCATCGTCCAAAATGCCATTTTGTTCGGCGCATGAGCTGTGAAATCAAACACGGCAACAACTACACATGTATCAAAACTTGTCGTCGAGGGGACTTGGCGTTCCTTCTTACCATATAACCAACCACAAACGCCGCACTCATCCAGCTTTATTTGTTTGGGTGACTTTCCTTTTCTTCCGGGTTTCTTTTTGCTTTTGTTCTTTATGTTTTTTTTTCAGATTTGTTGCCATATTTTTGAGCCCGAACATATTTCAAACATCGAAACACAATGTCGGTTTTAATATAGCCTATATTACAATTTCAATGTAAGTATCAATCTATTACCACCAATACCATCAGATTTTGATGATGCCAATAAGAAACGTAAAATACAACATTTTGCAATAGAAACAAAGCCCGACCAAATAGTTTATCCAAAGACACACTGGCGTCATCAGGGGCAGACAGTGTGTTAAATGTAGTTGTTTCTACTGTACACCTGATGTAATTAGTATACAACTGCCCAACAACCTATGAAAACAATTTAAAAATCCGAAACTAACCCCATGGAATAGATACATGACAAGTACAAAAGTACCCAATCACAAGCCAGAAGGCTACTGAGCTGATGGTATCCTCGGGGACAGATTTAACGTCCGCCAGCAGTGACACCGACTCAGTGGTATGAATGTAAGTATCAATCTATTACCACCAATACCATCAGATTTTGATGATGCCAATAAGAAACGTAAAATACAACATTTTGCAATAGAAACAAAGCCCGACCAAATAGTTTATCCAAAGACACACTGGCGTCATCAGGGGCAGACAGTGTGTTAAATGTAGTTGTTTCTACTGTACACCTGATGTAATTAGTATACAACTGCCCAACAACCTATGAAAACAATTTAAAAATCCGAAACTAACCCCATGGAATAGATACATGACAAGTACAAAAGTACCCAATCACAAGCCAGAAGGCTACTGAGCTGATGGTATCCTCGGGGACAGATTTAACGTCCGCCAGCAGTGACACCGACTCAGTGGTATGAATGTAAGTATCAATCTATTACCACCAATACCATCAGATTTTGATGATGCCAATAAGAAACGTAAAATACAACATTTTGCAATAGAAACAAAGCCCGACCAAATAGTTTATCCAAAGACACACTGGCGTCATCAGGGGCAGACAGTGTGTTAAATGTAGTTGTTTCTACTGTACACCTGATGGAATTAGTATACAACTGCCCAACAACCTATGAAAACAATTTAAAAATCCGAAACTAACCCCATGGAATAGATACATGACAAGTACAAAAGTACCCAATCACAAGCCAGAAGGCTACTGAGCTGATGGTATCCTCGGGGACAGATTTAACGTCCGCCAGCAGTGACACCGACTCAGTGGTATGAATGTAAGTATCAATCTATTACCACCAATACCATCAGATTTTGATGATGCCAATAAGAAACGTAAAATACAACATTTTGCAATAGAAACAAAGCCCGACCAAATAGTTTATCCAAAGACACACTGGCGTCATCAGGGGCAGACAGTGTGTTAAACGTAGTTGTTTCTACTGTACACCTGATGGAATTAGTATACAACTGCCCAACAACCTATGAAAACAATTTAAAAATCCGAAACTAACCCCATGGAATAGATACATGACAAGTACAAAAGTACCCAATCACAAGCCAGAAGGCTACTGAGCTGATGGTATCCTCGGGGACAGATTTAACGTCCGCCAGCAGTGACACCGACTCAGTGGTATGAATGTAAGTATCAATCTATTACCACCAATACCATCAGATTTTGATGATGCCAATAAGAAACGTAAAATACAACATTTTGCAATAGAAACAAAGCCCGACCAAATAGTTTATCCAAAGACACACTGGCGTCATCAGGGGCAGACAGTGTGTTAAATGTAGTTGTTTCTACAACTACATTTACAACTTATAACTTATAACTTATAACTTATACTTATATTTACAACTTATACAACTAGTATAAGTACCAACTTATACTGGTAAGCCTATGCTATACATGGTGCAAACGGGCGAAATATCTCTTTTCTCATTGAGCCTTAGTTGTCTATATTACCAAATATTGTGTTTTTCCAGTATAGGCTAGGCCCTCACCCACATTCACGATTATATTGGCAACTGTTCTGATCACTAAACACAAAGCGTCTTACAATTCGGTCAATATTTTGTGCATTTTATGCCACGCCGCACGTTGCCTAATACCACGTGGGACTCCCAACAATAGATGTCCCGGTCAATCTGATGTCCGGGTTGAACTGAACTGACCCTAACAATTGGCTGTTTCCAATCTAAGTGTGGAAGAACGATTCTAATCAATGCTTGATGAGCCTGGATTTGAGACATCCTCTAATTGAGGTTTGATGTCATTCCCCAGAGTTTGTGTCTGTGCTTTGTCCTTGAGGTTCAATCGTCTGATCATGTACATGCTGCATGCATTGGCAAGCCTAATTGTTTCCAACATTTTCTGAAGAGAGTTCGGTTTTATGGAAAGAAATTATACTTCCCCAATAAATAAAACCATAAGGAAGGAAAAATATTAACACAGAACATCGCCGTATTTAAATGTGTACGATATAGAAACACATATATATTTCATTCAATTTACGTCTCTGGGGTCCTCACTAAAACAAGAAATATACTGCAGCGTATATATATATACCGCGGGTTTAAAATAGTCAAACGAATAACAGTCCAGAAAATTTGATATGTTCTAGTCACAGAGGACTCAACTTGTCAAAGAAAGAGACGCGCTGTGATCATATTCATGTAAAATTCATGGATTTCATGGGACTAAGATACTGAGATATAAGAAAGGTAAATGACTCCCACACATTCATGACTATTGTTCTCCCGAGACAAATGAACTGGTTGAAATTGCTATAATGCCACATGCCTTTATCTAAGACAAAGCAATTGTACTATATTCTATCGACGTTCGTGTTGGTACGAACGCTACACGCTTCTTTTTATTCTGTGTCCAAATAACATGTGTTTTACATTTGTGTATTTGTCTCAAAGATTTAAAGTGGAATAATCGGTTTCTGAAATTCGTTATCAATGGTTGGCTAGATGATTAGATGATATTAGATGTTATTGCACCATTACAACCCCCAAAATATGTTCGCATGACCCTGCAGTGGAGTTTGAACATACCGTAAAAACGCTCGATGTGAACGACTTGTTTACATCTGCGCTAACATAAGCAAAGACACGAATTTCACTATATTGTCGTTATTTACAACACAAAAGAATCAAACTGAATATTTGGGGTTTCATCACTATAATATACTATACATACAAGAGTTGCAAGTGATAGGATTGTGTATTTTTCTATATTTTCAGCATTTTTGTTAATTTTGCATCACTGCAAGGGAACCGTTCCATGCGAAAGTATTTTTAAAATTCGATTTTTCAATGTCAAAGTCGTGTACGCATTGGAACTTTACCATTGTACAGCTGCTTTAAGGACAGCTAACGATCACTTTCAACCGGAAAACCAAAAACCGATTATTCCACTTTAAAGGCAGAACATAAACTTGCTCATGAAGAATCATAAGCTCTTGATGGGACATTGTACGCTGGACGGTAGTGGGCTTACAAAAAGTACTTGGTTAAAACTTTAACACACACAAATTTATATGAACCAATAAGGATTTCAGGATATAGATATGAAAAGGAATAAAAAAAAACTTTTGATATTTTAGAACATATGATAATTCAGCATCGATGTGTTCCTACCTCGTTCTGCTTTGAACCATACATCTAGAAAGCACATTGAATGGATATGTACACTCAATGAATGAATAATGAATTTAAGATAACAAATACTTAGTGCAAAAGTAAATAGTACCACTACATCGTTCACTATGTGGCGTACATTGGTAATCATAACTGTAACACAGACCACAGTCCGGGAATCAGATTCTGATAGATCTGGATTCAGACATTCCCAAATATCAACATCATGTGGTATTGGCCGTAGTAGGTTGATACACAAATTATAAGCATAAAGAACCAGAACTGAATATACAATTTCATCATCATTTGTGAATTTAATTTTTATTAGATAGAAATATGGATATTTGTTCATGTGTAAAACTTACATATACACCCGTCCTGTACTGATTTGTATGAACATCTAGCAAATAATTTAACTGATTTGGTCAAGTGCTTAAGTGGTATAACAATAGAAGTGACAACCTGAATTTATATTACTGGTATGTATACTGTAATTATTGCTGGACTGAGATTGCAGGAGGATGTCACAAACGAGAACCAGTAGTGACCCAATATTCTGCATGGAATTGTCCGAGCATCAAATGATACTGTCATTGTTAATGGGAACAGTGACTTTAATGTATTGCTGTGGTGCAGGCAGTTCTCATTATATGTTTCACCGAATGATACACTGAATGGCAGTATTATAAATGATTTATTTTAGTGTTATTTTTCACGATGGAATATCTCCAATAGTACCTTGAGAAGAGAGATTATAAAAGTGGTGTTCACAGAGAAAAGACGCAGAGAAGGATACATTTCTTACTCAAAATCCTGAGGATGAGAAAGGTGTGTTTTCCGGTAAATTTTCCAATAAATAATAATGATGATGTCAGTTTTTTCAACGTTTTTGAGTGAATTTTCACTTATCCTAGTATCTTCGTTGGAAAACCTGGCATATTCGCAAGATAACTAATATCCATAAAAAGTGAGAGCTTATATTCCAAACTTGACCTTGTCTCAAAATACATAACCTGGGACACAATTGGTGTGAACACATACAAACGTCTGGGCAGTCTTCAGAATTTCGAATCTAGGAGCATTTAAAGTGGCATGTTGTCCGAAACTTGTTGACAGATGACAATTTGATCAGACACACTGTCTGATCTTCACAAAATGATATTGGAATATATGAAATATTATCGATGATTGGATTAAATAAACCACGATGTCGTATAAATATAACATTGAGGTTTCATACTGTTACTTGTGGTATGCAGCAATAACATATGACCCTTGCTGAAGAACCTACTGCTTAAAGTGACGTTTGTTATCATATTCATAACATGAATATCCTCGACTTTTTACCCTATATCATATGTGTCAAATGATTAGGATTACTGGTAATAACTCTATATGTCCTGTGCTGATCTCCTTTTCTAAGCTCTAAACCTTCATTCCAACTCATTTCAATCGGTGTTCGAACATCAGCAAATGCAAATAGATATACATACACACACTAATATTGTTGCGAGACAATATATGTGAGCGAAGGCCTATAAGGTTCTTGTTCCCAAAATGAACAAATATCAGATCGACACATGGACTGGTTTTTACTGCATGAAACCCAATGATTCAAAAACTACGAGTTTGCCAACTGCCTGAATTCGAGTGTACTTGACTTGAATGCATGTGTAACAATTGCATGGTACCCGGTTTTTTACAGCAACTATATATCTTGCTGTAATTGCCCATTTTCCACAATCGAGGCCAGCAAATGATTAAATTATTCCCCGTGATCACCGCCACGGGAATATAGAAAAAAACTAATTGAATGACTTTCTGTGTGATTATTTTGAGAGTGATTGCACAATAAAGTTCAGCTTGACAAAGTCAGACAAAGAAAAATATGGCCAGCAATAACTGGAATTCTTGAAAAGTAATTCACCCCCAGGGCAGCATCCTTACTAAAATTGCATAAGATATTTTCATTATTTGTAATTTCATTTAGAAATTCACTGCTGGCAACGTGCATGACGCTCGAAAGCAGTGTGATACGTGAGGATATTTTACAGGCTACATGTGGATAGTGTTATTATCTGCAATAAACCTGGTTCCAAGTACAAACTATTGCGAGATACGGCAGAACCTGATACACCTATGGTGGCTCAGTATACCAGAAGATGCCTCTTATGTGCCATGTCATCCATTCGTGTCCATTATCCATTGTCTTGGCTCCATTGTCCATTGTCATCCAGTCTTGGCTCGATATACCCTATAGACGTGGAATCAATACCCAGTATTAAGTATTCCGAGCAAACAAAACAGGGTCCGTTATCCAATCTCATAGTCCGGGGACAGAAAGTCATATCAGGCATACGAAGTGAGAGAAAACAAAAATGACAGGGAAACTCATGAACCCCCGTAATTGGCCATTAGGAGGTGAAATCAGGTGTTCCGGAAAGAGTGAGCATTTCCTGCCCCACTAGTGGCACCCGTCATGAATTCCCCAAAATTAACATGAAAATAGATCTAGTTGCATGGCAGACATGGATTTGCTGTATTTATCAACCAGATCATGATGACGTCCATAGAATTTCTTAAACGCAGCTATAAGTCTTGGTAAAACATATCCTTGTCGTAGCAGTTTAGAGACTAGCTGGGCACTTCGATAGACAAAGTCCTCATATTTGCAACTAGCTCTGGAATAGCGTATAAGTTGAGAAACAAACACACCATATGCCGGTGACATAGGAATGTTGCTGCTTAGAAAAGGGAAATTGACTATGGAAAAATTGAAATCATCACGTTTGTCATATAATCTAGTTGACAGGTTAGAATCATTATCAATCTCCAACCTCAGGTCTAGATAGTTGGAAAAATTAGCGGATTCTGTAGTATCCTTAATTTCAAGTTCCTTTGGATATATGACATCCAAATAATCACCAAACTTGGGATTATTTAGCGACAGTACATCATCTATGTATCGGAAAGTGAAATTAAAATTACATGTTAGTTTCTTAGAACCTCCTCTTTGTAAATGTTGGATAAAATCTGATTCGTATGAGTATAAAAACAGGTCTGCCAATAATGGTGCACAGTTTGTACCCATGGGAATAACAACAGTTTGTTGAAATATTCGACCACCAAATTCCACAAAAATATTATCAATCAGAAAATTAACCATATTTACCAGGTTGTGCACAGAACTGGCCTAAAACACCATACATTCCAGACTGAAAATAATGCGGACAACAATTTGGCACCGTTTTGAATGACACATTTGAAGACATCACATAGGTTTTTTCAATTAATTCCACATGTGATAATAAAATAATTACTTTCTGAAAAAAACACTCTACACATGGAAACCTCAGCGTTATCAGTTATCAATGCACCAGCAGCTCGTACAGGAATATCAAGATAGACTCTTGCCTGTAAATAGCCATAAAATGGCCTGAGGAGTGTGCACTGCCATGCAGTCCCTGTAGAGGTTCAGCTGGCTAGCTAAGTCCGTACTTTGTCGAGATCAGCGGAAATGCTCGAGGCAAAGTTATGATGAGATTTTAACAACATTCTCGTGACACAACGGGAAATGAAAATCTGTGGATTTTCTTCAGTCAGTTTCCGTCATATTATGTGACCTTTCATAAAATCCACGTTCAATTATAATGTAGTTTCATGTGGAATATCATGTGTATACTAATATTTCGCCGCAATTTGTATATTATAGCATAAATTATTACTCGTCATTTACAACTGCACTGAGTACATCAGGACACACAAACTTTCATGTCTCACTATATTCTGAATTGCTTCTGAACTACTATATTCTGAACTGTTATGCACTGGTGTACAGTAGAAACAACTGTGAATACACACTGTCTTCCTTGATTCGCCAGTGTGGCTTCAGATACAAATGTTTGGTCGGGCATTGTTTCTATTCCGAAAGTTTTTGATGTTAGGTTTTTTATTGGCATCATAAAAATTTGGTTAGTAGCGGTAGTAGGTGGATACAGTAATGAACATATACAACTATTCTAAGGCGAGAACAGTTCTGATCAACAAAAAAGGCGTGATATGCACTAACAAATGCAATGTTAGAACGAAAAGCAAACTAATTAATGCTTAGCAAAGGATTCACACTGGCAGCTTCTATATCACACACGTCAAACCACAATGAGTGGAGTGGACTACCTTGGTTTCAGATGTGCCGGGAAGCACAATGACAAGTGACAGATTTTAATTGTTCAAGTTCTTTGCTCCCAGTACTAAACTGTCATATCGTCTGTGGCACATGATTGAAATATGGAAGCTAGAAAGTGCCTGTCAATACGTGTATCAGTTATCATACATACAAATTCCTAAATTCATTTTTGATCATACAATATTTGCAGATTTTAAAGGAATGCCATATTACTTGACACATTTGTAGACAGATAAATTCACTTACATGCGATTACTTGCCATGGACGAATTTCACATGCCAAGCGATTATTACATGGGCACTGTTGTGTTCGTAACTTTTTATGCTTCATTTGATGATGATCTTGGATGATATTTCCACAACGTTTAGTTTGAAGACGTCTCCATGTTGAACAGTAAAAATCAGACCATGCTGACCTCTACAGACAAGCTATAACATTCTCTCATCTGTGTTTTATGATAGTTGACTCATCTGAGCAGAATGCCGAAATTTTTTGTGGAATGCCTCAGGCATTTCTTCTTGTGTAACGGATGCCTAAATCTTCCAGCTATCCTTAGTTCATCACATGAGTTTATGTACACAGTCTGAATTAACTACCAGGTCTGGGTTCTTCGCCATAGTATTGCCCATAATTTATTCCTGCAAAATGCGACTCATTAAATAATTCAAGTGTGCACTTGGGTTATTTTCATTTTGAGGTAATTGTTGCAAAATCGAATAACTTATTCGACATTCATATACTCCAATGTCAAAATAATATTCATATTTCACACTAACGTAAAGCAGTTAGCTTCACATCACTTTCACCAAAAATAATTTATCTATAGTACATATGAAGTTCTTCACATTGCTTCCTCATGCAAAGATTGAAAACAAAAAGGAACGAATTGCGTCCCTCTGGTGAAAACTCCATCAACTTTGTGACAGGAATATCAAGAGCAAAGACGTTCAGTACATATTATGTACACAGCATGACAATGCTATAATCAAATGAAATACCGGATCGATTGGTCGCATCATTTCCCAATTGTAATCTATACACGTATCCCCTTCTTAAGACATACAATGATGTGGCCGAATGACTCTTACTCTACATCTACGAACAGTTTGTTATAACATTACAAGCGAAACAAAATCGAGTAATCTTGTACATGATGAAGTTTGGGCTCGTTATACTATGGCCAATCTGATTAATTGCTGGAATCTTGGGGATTGATAGTGGGGTATGAGAACAGTTTGAAACGATCTAACAGGAGTCAACGTACGAAATACTACTGAAATTAAAATACGAGGATGAGGTTTCAACAAGCCTCCGATTGTATTCCAGTATACAACTGGTGGAAACCACAAGCAAGAACATGTAAATATCCTTGATGTGTTGATATTGCTTATAATCGACCCAAAAATGACCTGCTAATTGATGGTGCATTTTGTTATCACTACCAAATACACAAGACACTGGATTCAACAATTATATGATGTGCTCCTTGAATGTTATCGATCACATGAATATCTCTGGAAGCCTCTACCCTATACGTGTCTAATGATTAGGATTACTGGTGATAACTCGATATGTATGGTTGGCCAAACTGGTCATAAGTAAATTTTGTTGCGCGGAATGAATATGCAATTATATCGCGCAATAAATTAACCAATCATGGACAGTGTTTTATGACGCGATCGAAATATATTTATATAGCATTAATTCAACCATTCATATACCGTATCTTCATGCGCGACACATTTAATGATACTTATTGCGCGCATTCAATCAGGAATTGTATCGCGCAGTAAACCAGCCAATCACGTAAGTTGTTTTATGTCGCGGTACAATATCATTTGAAATGCATCGCGCATTAATAGACGGGTAATGAATGGTCGACATAACTATATTTTGATCGCGATATAAAATCACCTCACTTGATTGGTTGATTTACAGCGCGACATAATTCCATATTCATTGCGCGCAACAAAGTTCAGTTCGGACTGGTTTGGCCAACCATGGATATGTCCTGTTCTGACCTTCACTACAAAAGTAGAAATACATATCGACAAACAGACAAATTCATATTCCAAGACCGAATCCATGGACGAATTTTACAGAATCAGTGTGAGTAGGCAAATCCGAGTGAGACTAAACTATCAAAGCCAAAAGCATGTGAACATCACAGACACCCAGCCAGTTGAGTGCGAGATCAGGTGCTCCGGAAGCGTGCACCTGATTCACTAGTGCATTAGGTGCACTTTTCATTACAAGAGATTACACTGTTCATTACATTGATTCATTAAAATTCATTACAATATGTATTCAAACATCAACAAAGGCAAATTGACATACACAGATACAATATAGATGTTGGAAGGCAACACATTGAAGGGAAGGCTCATAAGGTTGCTATTCTCAAAACGAACAATTATCTGATCAACATATGGACTGGCTTTTACTGCATGAAACTCAATAATTGAAAACTGCGAGATCACAAACTGCCTGAATTCCCGTGTACTGGATTTCCTGTGTAACAAGTTGCATGGTTCCAGATATTAGCAGCAACTATATATCTTGCCATAATTGCCCTTTTACCTCAATCACGGCCAGCAATTGGATTAAATTATTCTACCTGATCACCGCTCAGGGAATAAAGAAAAAATCTATTTGTATGACTTTCAGTGTGGCTATCTTGAGCGCGATTGCACACTAAAGCTCACCTTGACAAATGTCAGACAATGAAATATATGACACGCAATAACTGGAATTCTTGAAAAGTAATTCACCCACCGGACAGCATTCTTACTAAAAATTGAATATAAGATATTATCGTGGTTATTTATAAATTGACTGCAGGAAGCGTGCATGACGCTCGAAAGCAGTGTGACACGTGAGGATTTTTTACAGGCTACATGTGGAGAGTGTTATTGTCTGCAATAAACCTGGAGCCAAGTACAAATTATTCAGAATAGTTCACAAATAATTGAAATGGCATACATTTGAAGACGGCACAATTGATACACCCATGGTGCCTCATTGTACCCAAGATGCCTCCCATGTTTAATGTCATCCATTCTCTCATTGTCCAGGCCCGATTTACCCTATTCTGTGCATTAAAATGGCCTAAAACATATGTGGGCTGATTTCTCATCAATGCGGTCGTTTCGGGTGTGGGATCGACTTCCGACCTCGGCAGTATGTGAGATGATATATGTGGTCCCAAACCGGACAAGTGGGTTTTCACCAGGTTCTCTGGTTCCATCCCTAGATAATGACAACGCTTAGCCAAGATCCGTGCCAACAAGGGATGTTGATATAAACGCATGCTTGCTCGTCAAATGTTGTAAAATGAATAAAAGTTTTTTTTTAATGGCCTAAAACTCCATTTATTCCAGACTGAAAATAATTGTTTTTGTACACATCAATGCTGAAAGTAATTTGGCATCATTTTGAATGGGGAAATTTATGGACATATTTTTTCTTTTAATGAATTTCACATGTGGTAATGAAATAATTACTTTCTGAAAGAAATATATATACACATGAAAACATCAGCGTCATCAGTTGTCAATGCACCAGCAGCTCGTACCAAACTTTCTAAATAGACTCTTGCCTGTAAATAGCCATAAATATTGAGCTCAGAATTTATCGCGTCTTCGCGTAGTTGGACGGGGCAATATAGCCTGAGGAGCGTGCACTGTCATGCAGTCCCTGTAGATATGTAATAAGACAGCTGAGCTCGTACTCTGTCGAGATCAGCGGAAATGCTCGAGGCAAAGTTATTAGAGGTTTTAGCAAAATTCTCGGCACATAACGGGAAATGAAAATCTGTGGATTTTCTCCTTTCATTTTCCGTCATATGCGACCTTCCAGAAAATTCACGTCCTATTATAATCTAGTTTCATGTGGAATATCAGGTATTTAGTAGTATTTCGCCCCTATTCGTATATTTTGTTTCACAGTCGGTGTGTAACAGGTCATGTACAGAATGTGACGTTGAAGACGTTTCTATGTAGAACAGTAAAGATCAGACCATGTTGACTTCTACACTTCTACTGCCTAGCCATAACACATTTCTCATCTGTGCTTTATGATAGTTGGCGCACCCGACCAGAATGTCAAAAATTGTTGTGCAACGCCTATGGCATTTCTTCTTGTGTGACGGATACCCAAATCTTCATATATCCTCAATACAAAGAGTATCGCCATGTACACAGTCTGTGATGTCTACTAGGTCTGGATACTTTTAGTCGCTACCGAAATGCGGCTCATTGAATAAAGTGTCCAGCGAAATCCAGCAAGAACTAAGTATCCAACTAAATCGAATTCCACTTCGAGATACAACAATTAATTGGACAATCGACGGGATACGTATTATAATGAAAGTCCAATTCTCGCTCCAGTGGGATAACACACTTTATATCGAAATGTAAATATTTTTTAATTCATATGTGCGGTCCATGAAATTCTTAATATTTTCCGTTTTTGACATTAGACCTAGATGACTGGATGATGGGCTTGGTTTAGATCACTCGGGACACTGTCAACTTGGGTGTCAACTTGGCGGCTCGGTTTCAACTGTCAGCTGTCGGTTTCAACTGTCAACTGGGCGGCTCGGTTTCAAAAGTTGATACCATCGGTAACATTCCTACCTCGAGAGGCCATGTTATCCATCATACCACGGAGAGACTGGTACCAGTAACACGTCTACCAATATGGGTTCGTCATAATCAATACTCTAATTACCTAAATGATGATGATACTTTGTTTGAATCAGAGGTATCCGTGTGTATTTAGTTGATTTAAACTGTGACAAATCAATAAATATTTAAATTAAAAGAGATTTTCAAACATGGCTTACTTTTATAAATATGTGACATCTTCGATTACTGTCTAGAATGAATGTAGGCCTTAGTTTGTATACTCCAATATCAGAATTATATCCATAATGCTCAATAAACTGAAATTATCAATTTCATACTATTCACACCAAAAAATGTGAACACAGAAAGAAGAAGCAAGCAGTATTTCCACCGGAGAACACTTATTTCATTATTTAAATTATTTTCATAGGTTGTAGGGCAGTTGTATACTAATCCCATCACGTGTACAGTAGAAACAACTTCATTTAACACACTGTCTGCCCCTGATGACGCCTGATGACGCCAGTGTGTCTTTGGATATACTATTTGGTCGGGTTTTGTTTCTATTGCAAAATGTTGGTTCTTTACGTTTCTTATTGGCATCATCAAAATCTGATTGTATTGGTGGTAATAGATTGATACTTACATAATCCTTTGTGAGGAAATTAACTTCCAATCTACAGCAGGTGATACTTTGTCATTTCTCGATCAAAAAATATCACAGCTATGCACGTGTGTATTGTCAGCTGAAATAGCTCTATTTGCATTGCAATTCATAGTTGAATTCGAAATGTACCTGGAAAAAACAATATATGAACCTATTTTCAAACGTTGAAATACCAAGTATGACCATCAAATGTTATCTTTGTACGTCCCTCCTGACAATATTTGTGATACTAAATTACTGTTTAAATCACGATTATTCTATATTCATTGGGGATATAGGTTATAATATGTTGGACATGAATGTTTATAATTGATCTATATCATGATGCACCACTAAAATAGGTTGTACTCAGGCGTCTGACATTATGTATAGTCAAATATATATGCGTGTATCTGTATATATGCGTGTATCTATTCGATTCCCGAGAAAGCTATTAGCGGTTTCTTCAATGTGGGTCACGCACAACTTGACGGGAATTGAAGAGGCAATTCATTACATTGAAAGAAATCAATATATGGGGCAGATACCAATGTAATTTTCCTGATGAGGTAGCGGAAATGTCATGAAGAAAATTGCACATTAACATTCGTGATGGCATCTGTCCGGATATTGAAAGAACAAAGATGTTCAGTATATGCTATGTACACAACATGACAATGTTATAATCAAATGGAATACCAAGTTCATGCAGAAAGAAATTATTCGCATCATTATTTTTTATTGCAATCTATACTAGCACGCATGATCAGGAATCACTAATTCAACCATCCCATGGAAATATTTGTTCAACGGAGCTATCAAGGTTACTAAGGGATCCCCTTCTTAGACATTCAATCTTACTGAACACCTGCATACACCTACTGCATGCCGAAATATGTACATGGTGAAATTTTCAGGGAATCAAAATATAGTAATATTATAGGTGATGACTCTTGGTCCCGTTTTCACAATGGTCTGTTTGATATATACTCATTGCTACGATATGTAATTGGGTTCGATAGGTCGACTCAGGGGACATTTGAATCAATCGAGCAGGAGCCAAAGTATTACATGTGATTAGTTCTGAAAATGAAATATTCAGTCAACAAATGTGAGGATGATGTTTTGCAAAGTCATCAATTATCTGAAAGGCACCATTCCACACAAGGCCAGCAATTGCACTGTCCATAAGCTTGGTATCATGTGCCAACGAATGTATTCCAATACACAGTCGGTGAGACCCACTTTTCCTATCCTGTAAACATCCTTGATGAGTTGATCTTGCAAACAAAGGAATTGTCTCTACGTTCCTAGTGTATTTTCAGTTCATTGTGGAATATACAAGACACTGGATCCTACTCTAATATGGTGTATGCCTTGACCAGTATTAAGAGAACATATTTAGATATATCACAACATTCTATTATAGCTATCGGTGTTATAAAGCAGATGCCTTTGAGGTAGAAACTGCAGGAGCTGCCATATCATCGACAAGATTAAAATTCGCGTATTTTTCCGGTTTATGTTTGGATTGACTGTGGGCGATGAATTATGGGGTTGACTTTCGCATTTTTCGACTGAGTTGTGATACACAAGCTTGTCAACTATTTGTAATTTTGTTTCAATGAGCACATGAGATGGAACAATAGTTGCAGTTTCTCATCTCGATCTACCCTATGCTATGCACAGAAATGACCTAAAACACCATTAATTCCAAACTGGAAGTAATTAGTGTTTGTACACGTCACTGCTGACAATATATTGGCACGTTTTGAATGAAAAAAAAAATCGTTACATAGGAATGAATGAATTATTTCCATTTGTGGTACTAGAACGAGGTGCATTATGAAAAGTCATCAGTCATCAATACACCAACAGTGGGTGTACGTTCTGAGGCATGTGCACTGTCATGCAGTCACTGTGTCGCTACGTTCGTATTCTGACCAGATTCACCGGAATGATCAGGGTAAATTTATGAGAGATTTCATCAAGATTCTCCTCACACAAGATGAAATGGAAATATGTCTATTCCTTCCAGTTTCCGTCATATGTGCCCTTCCTGAAAATTCACTTCCAATTATATCGAATGAAGTCTTCTGTGAAATCTCGCGTATCTAATAATTTTCTCCCCAAGTATGTAAACATGTATTATATATCTTAGTCATGTGTAATATATTTCACTATTATCTACTGACAACAAAATAGTAGTTTATTAACCTCAATAATAATCGGATTAAGTGTTTTCAATAGATAACTGTTGTCTTTCATTAATCACCATATTCTGAAATACACAGTGCTAGACGTAAATAGCAAATCATGCTAAGAACAGCACAGTTAAAAACAAGCAAAGCAATTAACTACCAGCAAGTCTACAAAAGAACAAGTCGATAGCTTCCTGAAAAAATACAAATTCCAAAGTATGCCTTCGGGAATAAGGCAATTTTAAGTTTTCATTCACATACCAGAAACAAAAACGAGTATATCGGATCGTTTGCCAAGGAATTTTGGTACACACGTGTTCGCTGGGAGATGTATTTTGTCTTCGTAACTTTTTATGCTCCAACTGATGATGATCACGGGCAAAATGTCCACAACGTTTAGTTTGAAGACTTCACTATGTACAATAGTAAACATCAGACCATGTTGACGTCTGCAGTTCTACAGACTAGCACGTTCAATACATTCTCTAATCTGTGTTTTATGATAGTTGGCTCACCTGATCAGAATGCCTAAATTTGTTGTGGAACGCCTTTGGCACTCATTCTTGTGTAAAGCATACCTAA
Source organism: Terebella lapidaria (assembly GCA_949152475.1). Classification (NCBI taxonomy): domain Eukaryota; kingdom Metazoa; phylum Annelida; class Polychaeta; order Terebellida; family Terebellidae; genus Terebella; species Terebella lapidaria. The sequence continues at coordinate 4,179,735 of OX424569.1, forward strand.
ATCCTCATGTATCCTTTTCATTACAGCGAATATCGCATGAATTTATTACACAGTAAAAAACAGTTTGGGTTCTTCGACATAAAACTATGCATAATCAAGTTCATACAGAAATAAAATTCATTGCATAATTCAGTGTCCAGTCAGATTATTTTCATATATTCATTGCTGAAAGTCCAATGAATACTTCAATTGTAATTGTAAGTCAACTTTAATTCATATATGGGGTTCACGAAGTTCTTAATATTTCCCTTTTTCAAACCGAAACTTTGCATAACTCGGATTTGATCGCTTGGGATACTGTATACTTGGCATTGGCTAGAGGTCTATCCATTACTAAATTCACCACTACCATTAAAAAAATAGCGGTTCAAATATTCCGGAAGATTGGGTTACACATTTCAAATAATACACATCATTTTTTCGTAGACAATGAGTAACTACCACGAGATACTAGTAACTTATTTGATGTGTGACGAGTGTATTCTTCTGTTTCATTTCTTTGCATTTATTTTAAATACTCTTGATCAGATAGCAACAGGTTATCCAATATAATGAAGAAACGACTACCAATAGTCCCAAAGACTGAAGGACCAATAGAACAAAATTATAACACTGATCAAGTACCTGCAAGGCATTCTACATGCAAGAAAATTGATCACAAGCAAGAGAAGCTTTTGGTAATTCTATTTAACAGACATTCAAAAGCTGAAAGGTTGAATGATTGCAATCAATATCGAGATGATCAAACCATCATATTCCCAGTGTTAACCTCTATTCAACATACATCAGTGAACATTTCACTAGCACCCAATCATCGATTTCACATCACTCCACCATAGTGTGAAATTATGTTATTTATGGAAGGTGTACAACTCCAGTCTTCTCACATCTACAAGAATCGTCAAGCAATCTTGGTTTGGTAATTCACAGAGCTCTTGCATCCATGGTCACCGCAGCAGATAACCCGATGTGTAATCAATCTCATGAGCGGCATGCACGAATTGAGAAGCAATTGGAGAGCTAATTCCTTATTTTGAGAAAAATCAAGAAGTCTTGATTCTGAATTGATCTTCTTGACGGGGAAGTCACGTATTTCTTAATTGTATCATTAGGTCTTTGGACAGTTGTATACTACATTGTACTTCCCCATCTAGTGTACTGTAGAAACACCCATATTTGGTTGGGCTTTATTTTTTTACTTCAAAAGTATTTTTACGTTTGTTATTTTCATTATGAAAAAATTGTATTGTCTGTAATAGGTCGTTACTCACACAAGGTTACTGAATAGATGAAGGCAAACATAATATATATATCCATATACTGAGCTTCTAAGTGGGAACTAAAGTGGAAAATCGAGAGATACAATCAAGTACACTGACTGATCACAAGTACGTAATGTGAAAAATTTTGATGTTTTTAATGACAAATGTTTTGAAGTGTTAGTTTCGCAATAAACAAGTAGCTTTACCAGGTGATTAGTTTCTGGTCCGATTTCATATCAGAATCAAATTCATAGAACCTGGGAAGCAATCCAGTAAAATGTTTTGACATTAATACACTTTCAGTGGAATCAATCATAGTAGTTCGTAAACACTCAATGAATTTTCTCACAAATATACCTTACAACGATAGATTTGGACTAAAAATCCTCAATTTGTTTGGACCATATTACGAGATTCATGCAATGACATGTGCACTATATTTAGATATGCTGGCGCTAGCAATGCTCTTTCCATGAAAAAAAATCAGCCTAAAAGCACTGTCAAACCCAAGTACAAGATTTTTACAGGTCACAACCATGATGACGTCAATGCCACTACCGATAAAAATTGACCCCATGACCCAGAACGAGGCTGTGATGTAGGGATTTCCTCCCCATTCATCATTTATTTGCCACAGGGGCATTCGTTCTATTCAAACCATGAGGGTGCACGGATAATACGGTGTACAAAAGTATTTCATGATATTCATTATGTATCAATATGATTCCCGAGAAAACTGTTAGCAGTTTTTTCGATGTGCATCACGCACAACTTGATGGGAATTGAAGAAGCAGTTTCTAGCATTGAAAGAAATCAATATATGGGGCAGATACCAAAGTAATTTCCCTGATGGGGAGCCGAAATGTCATGAAGAAAATTGCACATTGACATTCCCGATCGCAGACATTCTGATTATATATTATGTACAGAGCATGACAATGCTATAATCAAAGTAAGTACCAAATTCATGTAGAAGGAAATTAGTCTCATAATTTTTCGGATTGCAACTCATATTTGCATGCATTTTCAGGGATCACAACCCAACCAACAACCGATCACACTTCTTGGGTATGCAATCTTGCTGTACACCTGCATACACTACATTACAACATACTACAAGTTGGACCAAGTACATGTGAATTCCATGATACTTTCACGATATTTTTTCTGGGGTTTCAATGGAATCCATATCTAGTAATCTCGTAACTGATATGGCTTGGCCTTTTGTCATGTTGGCATAATTGATGTATATTCATTGTCCGGATATTTTCAAAGGAATGATGAGATGAATATGAGGACAATTGTAATTGATAGGGCTGGGCCCAAGGTATGTCTTCGATAGGGCAGGGCCCAAGGTATTCTATTTTTCTTAATAAATATGGATGTTAACGTCATCATATCTGAATCATATCTTTCAATGTCCTGATAGATGCCATCAAAATTTCCTATGTGCAATTATGTTATGGCAGTTTCGACTCGCTCATCTCGAAGATGCCTTTAGAATCGAAGTATACTAAGTTTTTTTGCCAGTAATGATACTAGCCCTAAATACTATTCCCAAATTGTGCATGACGTGCGTGTGAGCGTAGCTTTCTCTGATTCTTGGAAAGTGGCTTCTTTGAATGCCAAGACATACCATATGTCTAGTGGCCTAATCACAATCATAAAGTATTGGTTATACGTCTGTAAAATACTTCCCATTCTTATTTCAATCTGTTTATCAAATAATATTCATCAGCTTTAAAAAATTACCGTAAACCATCTGTTGCTAATGTCGAAAACCTTTGGAACCGAATAATGGAAGACCATACACACAAAGGTGGGAAGAAAATGGTCACCTTGGCTCCAAACTGCTAGAGAGACATAGCAAAACAAAGGAATGTGGCTGCGATAAGTGGGAAATCCATCATATCAGCTCCACTGTCTGAATGCATTAGCTCAAGGAAAAGGTCGGTCTGGGCAGGTCCGATATGGACACATCAGTCTTGGAAGGGTGCATCGAAGGGAGAACTATAATAGGCATAATATACATGTACAGTAGATGGCCACAAACGTCAGTGAGAGGCATAAAACTGCTTTTTGTCTTCTGATGTTGGGAAATGTGTTACAAATTTCATGCATAAAATCACGAATACAACATTGACATGACAATCACAGATTGCAGACCCTCTGCAATTAAAGCTGATGACCGTTAAAAATCTCAACCTGGAATCAGGGATCAGGTCGTACGATCAGGGATTTTGGTCGTACGATCATTTGTCATATATCGGGAATTGATTGGGAACAGGCCATCTCGACTTTTTCTGTGACCATGACCATGTTGACTTTGTCGTTCAATATTGAGCTGTATAATTTCACAGTATTGTTTCAATTATGAGGGCACATTTAAAACGATTTGAGAAAGTCGAAAATTGGCTCCACAATATGGTCTTGAATCTCACAACACTCAAAAGTCGTAAAATCTCGACAATTGGGAGTTTTGGTCTTAAGACCATCAGACGTACACCACACGATCGGGCATTGGCCAAAGAAAAATTCAAAAATAGTTGGACAAATTAATGTTGATTAGAACCAGAGTTATAGCCAATTGTATGATTTTCACTTTTTTGGTTGCTAAGGTAATCATTGTTATTCAATTTTGACCACACTTACGGGTAACAATTCATCCTATTATCACATGACTTATATCATGGAGTTGTGAAACATTAACCCCAACATAGCAAGCTGTACTTGAACAATATCAGTGTGTTCCTATATGGTGAACTAACATTTCTCTGATGATTCGTCCTTTGGTACATTGTACAATACAGAAATTGCAGATTGAATGATGGCAAAAAGTACTCTGACAATTTGACAATCACTTTGACAATTGTCCACCACATGAATTTTTTTCAGAAAGGTTAATTTTATGTGTTAGTTTTTCAGTGTTCAGAACGGGCTATGTCCAAAACAGTTCACATTTTATACTGACTGATGTTTTCCAATGAACAGTTTCAATACATGTTATCATCAAGACATTATACATGTGCCTCCGAACAGGGATTTTGTTCATTGTGTTCTTGACGGGTGCCACTAGTGGGGCAGGAAATGCTCACTCTTTCCGGAACACCTGATTTCACCTCCTAATGGCCATTTATGGGGGTTCATGAGTTTCCGTCATTTTTGTTTTCTCTCACTTCGTATGCCTGATATGACTTTCTGTCACCGGACTATGAGATTGGATAACGGACCCTGTTTTGTTTGCTCGGAATACTTAATACTGGGTATTGATTCCACGTCTATTCGTACTCAATGTGTTTTCATCCATTTCATACAGCTTCCATTTTATCTTGCCTGTGCCATTTTTTCTAAGGGTTGTAGTTATATGAGAAAATGTAACCAATTTGTCACATTCATAGGTTCAGAATAACATAATTCATGGAACTTTGAAAATGTTCTCCGCAGGTTTGTGCTAACAAATTTGCTGTTAACATAGTTCAGGTGGTATTTATCACCGCCACAACTACACTGTAGACTTGATCGTCAAAATGAACAGTGTCAATAGTTGTAATCATCAGGACATTATATACGTGGAAACTTATTTCACGTGCATTGTTGACTACCACATTTATACACAGTCTGTGTCTATCTCTGTTCCTGTCTGAGCAACATAATCTCGCACTCTATCTGTATTTACATTACCGGAAGACACTCCGATCTCTGTTCGGGTAGCGTGACGCATGAACACATGTACCGTATGAACAGATGATAGGGGCATTGTTTTCAGGGCGCGTGTGATCGATGGGGCATGTTCAGAAACATCTGCAGTCGCCAGCTGGCAGAACTGTTTTTTTTTTCGGGAGGGGGACACATGACGTCATTTCCTGGTGTTATCAATATAGGCGTATATAGTAATTATTGACTGCAAAAGATAGCCGTTAGTGATTTAAAGTCAAGTGACAATTTATTTACCCCCGGTGACGATGCTGTTCCATATTGAATGAATTATGGCATGCCCCATTGGGTCTCTGATCATAGCTAACAACCACGCAAAAAGCAAAAAAGCAGATGCGTAGTGGACATGTTGGGAAGTCAATTAAGGAAGTTGAGAAGTGTCTAGACACTCATATTTTACATAAAGTGAACCACAATGTATCAATTGCTCGAACTATGCAAAACACAATGTAAATGAATACAAGATGCCTGCCAGACATAACATCAGGCTTCATGCATACTGATTTACATGTATATTGCTTGAGGAATAGTTGGGAACAGTCCACAGACTGAATAGTGGGCGATAAAACCATCTTGTCAAACACAATTATCCAAGACATTTCAGCACGATGTGTGTTGTGCTTCTCTTGTGCAAATTGTAGTTTTTCAACTTAAGCTGTCTAAGAACATTATCGACAATAAAAAATAATTCATTTTCATGTTTAAAATTTATTGTGAGGTGTTAACTTATAAACAGCATTCGACTCAAATAGATCTTATATACATGGACAATAATACTGCCTTTGGTATGCTAACATCGACCGAGTGATGTATATGGGTCAGCTGAGGCGTACATTCCACACACGACAATGTACAAATTTTACTACATTAAATAAATTAGCACCATTGGGGCAACGATCATAAATGTAAAATTCAACCCACTGGTGCTCCTGCATTCGTCTATGCAATAACTTCAATAGTAATGAAGTCGATTTCACTAACATAAATTAATAACTATTCGTGTGAGTAGTTATGATTATCATGCTAGTCGACTTTCATATATACATGTATCAACTGAATACAACATGTATTCAAACATACAAAAATCAAGTACCACAGAATGTTTGAGCGCTCATTCTTCCCTCTGCAATTCGGCCTGAATATCATTCGTTCCCTTCATTTGGTGAACTAACTGGTCAGCGATCAATTAATGAGCAAAGTATTCTCTTCTCATGTGAAAGGCATATCATATCAAATTAGGTCATCATTTTGTTGTTGTTAATCCTACTTTGCTTGAATTGACTTATGATATTGTCAAGTGTGTTTTCAGCTTCAATGGTCAGTTGATAATGAACGGCAGCTGACCACCCCATCCACCCCCCCCCCCCCCCAGCCTCGGTACTTTGGGTAAGAAAAATCTAAGTTAAGATGACTTGACTTGACTTGATTCTTTCTCAAGTTGGTCTAAGGTGCAAATAGTCCCGAATCTGTACAAACCTGAAAATACTTATGTTCGTCACATATTGGTAACCGAAATGCACGCCTTTTAAATTTTTACACCAGAAATTATTGGAATTGGTTATTGGAATCAAACACAGTCCTTGATCGTAAAAAGAACACTATACATGGATAATAATAATAACCGGTTCTTATATAGCGCTTTATCAACGTTACACACATTATCAAAGCGCTTCACAATTTAGAATTCAGTCCTCTGAGAGTGGTCACTGCCAAGGTAATCGATCTCAGAGGGGTCTTTTACATCCCTTCACAACTTTTTTTTACAGATGGGACCTCCATTTTACGTCATATCCGAGTCACGGGCACACTGCCAGGTGTGAGGGCAGGGAGAAAATCCTCCTACAATTACCACACATGCGGCCCGACGTGGAATCGAACCCTCGCCGGCGATAGCTGTTGGTTCAAATTGAGCGACTAAGTACTCGCACGTAACCAATCGGCCATTTCGACCTCTGAAAATTGAAATACTCGAAAATCTGTTGAGTGCACCACACATATACGATATGATGAAAGACCACCTGGAACAGTTTTATGAAAGGCTAAATCATTCAATTTTAAAGATATGGTTTGCAGAAACCAGACGATTTTAAAACATGTTTTTGTTTTGAAATCTGTCTGTAGATGGGGTGCAGCAATTGACTTCTTGACTCCCTTTTTTAAAGTGTGGCTTTTTGTGTAACTGAAAACTCTCCTCAGATCTTCACTTCCAAAGTTTTGTTACGTGGACACCGTGGATTGAGCAAATTGAGCAACTTATTGAGCATTTATTCTGGTATCGAAGTTTAGTGCACTTCAGCGGCGTATTTTTTTTTGCAACAACAATAATGGTGTTCTTCAAGTTAACTATCATCATACTTATGTGTACTTATGTGTTCTAAAATACTCTGATTCAATCAGTCTTGCCTTTTTATGTTCACGATGTTAGATATGTACATGGTTTACCGATCATTTTAGGTTACCGCACCATTGAATCAGTGGAAATAAAAATTGTTTCGAAGTTTTCTTTGTCTGTTTGATTTGAACTGTTTGCAGCCAAAAAATTCTCACTCACTATTCCTTCAGGATCGGCGCTGTATGGAGAAAACTCCCACAATACTTCAAAATAGATCCTAGATATAGGCATATTCAAATGAGTCTTCATATGTAGCAATTTGAGTTGGGACATTGAATTTGACCTTAAACGATATTGACAGGTAAAAAACGGAAATTTTCGCGAAAAAACAATCAGTTGTATTTCTACGGTAACCTTCCGAGCCTTGAGGCTACCCCCCAAGAGTGAATAATAATATTAATAAGAATCAGATTTATTTTACGACGGTCCATGATGATAGGCAATTCTGCCTGTCTTCCCCATCCCCCGTCGGGTGACAATTTAGAATTTGGGAAGCACATTCGAATGGAGAAACCTTTGCGTTGCCAGGATGAAAACTCCACCTACTTTGTGCCGGTGACGGGGATCGAACCCGCGTCACCTACCGCCTCTGAGCTTTGTTGCTTCAAGAGCCACCGGTCCCATCCACTCGGCCACAGAGGCGGTTGAGTCTTCATATGTTCATATGAATCCTTCTATGGTTTGTATCTACCATGATATTTTCCGTGAATATGCAGTTTTGTTTTGAAAAAAATATGTAAACAAATTATAGGCCACAATATGTTTCATGTATTACACTCTATTACATCGTATCACTATATATATATTATTCATTGATATACTGTTTAACCGAATCAGGCAAAAGTCTTGAAATTCATGGAATGGATACTCTTTCAATTTAGTGATTTCTGCCTGAATATTATGGACTCAGTACTAAACAAAAACTTTTATTTTCTCAATCACCAGACATTTCCAAGATTTACCCTCTTTAATATATGCGTATGGGTGCAAAATTTCAAAGCACTACATAGAGAAAAATGAAAACCCGGATTTTATGCCATATGTTATGAACTTTCTTGACAAAGAGGTTTGACCCCAGCAAGTACAGAAAGTTTTGATGTATCGAACATGTTTTTTTTTGCTTTTGTTTTATTCCTGTTATTTCGTGAAGTTTCGAATTGACCAAAGATATTATCGCTATTGGATTCTGTCTCCGACTGACATAATTTCCAATTTTTCCGCATTGTTAACTTCAGCATCTCTTGATATTGATTAGCAGTTGCTCATTGTACCAGTAGAATGTAAATAATTTCTTGGAATCACCTAATAGTCTGCAATCGGATATATATAGCTTATATAACGGACTCCGTTTCATCTGGTTTGATCTATACTTGGTAAAAAAAACTAGGAATATGTACACGAGTAGAAAGGAAATCTGAAGCAGGCAGTACACAGGGTTAAATCACAAAAGCAAATCTGTGATTTGTCTGGATAGAGTACCTGGATATATAAGGCGGGTGGTGGTTTTCGATTCTGTCGTCCATTGATGTTTCTTCTTGATCATCTAGCAGCACAGGGAATAATTAATTTACTGTTTTCATAGGGTTTTCCAGTTGACGGTTATATGTTATATTGTCTCGGTGTTTATGTTATTTGGTTTAATTTTGCCACATTTATTTTATTTATTTGGGAAAAAATTTTTGACAATAAATGTTATGATTACACACATAGTAAAAAAGAAAAACGCTTTTTACCCGACAGAAATATGTTTCTCTGTGAAGAAAAGTAGAAAATGTTCCTCTATGAAGTAAGAGTTTTCTGCGCAGACTGGATAATTCACAACGCTTAGCAAACATTTCCTTCATGAAATAAATTTCAAAATTTTCCTCATGAAAGTGAGTGATTAGTTCATGTATAGAACGTTTCATAAGCATAGCGAAAAGTCGCTCCGTGATGCACACATTCGCTATGAGTGGTAATCAATATTTGCTGCATGCAGAAAATCTCTTCTCCGTGTAGCAAACATTCGCACCACATACCAAACTGCTTGCTCCGTGCGTGCTGAATTCCATGGATTTTTTAAACGAAAATAAAATAAATGTGGCAGGAATAAGCCACTGGAATCTATGCATACTTCTTGGCATACTCCACGTTCATTTACATCCTTTCAAATGTTGTAATATAAAATATATATTCTTGATTGCGAAATTCACCATCGGTCACTGACATGAATGAACATATAAATGAACATATAAAATATTCTGGTTAAAATGAAAATTTCCAATAGTCAGTTGTAAATCATAATATTTATGTTATAAATTAGTATACTAACAGAGGATCTCAAATGAATGCCCATTTGTTATCACACTTATGAAACGAGCCAAAGAAGTTTTATTTTTGCGCTGAAAACAAGAGTTTCAGCTCGGGTTGTGGAACTGCTGGAGTTGTTGCACCAGTCTCTGCATTGGTGTGCGTATGTGTATCCTCCAAACACCGAATGTATCCAGCATTGCATGTGTAACCTAGTGTCCGATGATGACGAAGAGGATGTATTCTGCGTGAAATTCCATAAGTCCATGCTGATATTGTTCATCATGTTTGAAGCCTTGAAAAGGTTTGGTTGGATGAAGGGACGTTGCGCAGATGCATCAGCTGCCTCACTGGAGCTCAGAGTTGGGTTCGACAGCAGGTTAGATATCTGCTTGTGTTGCAGATCATTGTTATGGTTATAATTGCTGATGGATTGTATGTTCCTGTGTCCAGTGATCTGGCTGAGTGGGACATTGTTCTCAATCATCGTCTTCACCAGAAGTTTTTACGAGCGCTGTGGTTGAAGAGTTTCTTCTCTGATAAGAGTCCTGCTTTCTGGGTCATAGTTTTCATCAAGCTGCTCAAATTGTTGATACCAACAGGCTGCCTCTTGAACCATTGGTCCTCCGGTTTGAAGTTCTGTTAGTTTGCATGTGTGGCAATGTAGAACGGATGGTGTGCATCCGAGTAGTCTACAGGGCACTTTTCTGCATACAGTTTGTACACCAGGCCAGAGCATCGATCTCGATTCTTGATGCTGGCCGACATCTTTGGGTTCACTGACCATACATCCTGATCGTTCAAACCATGACGTGTTTTCGTCTGTCGCTTAGTGAAATGGAGGTATTCGTGTCCACTCGAAGCGACGCACTGTTGGATGTCCCAATGTTCATCACACCCTCGGTGTCCGAAGTGGATCGCGGTGTACAACCACAGTGTGTTGATGACAGCATCCGAACAGGAGTTGCCGAACTGACCCGCATGCCATAGGATTTCCACTTTTTTGCAGTGATGGGACTTGCCTGCTGTGGTTTGTTGCCTTTCCCTGATGCCTTGAGTGAACTTGCTTGGACTGCAATGTGTCTCGAACCTTGGCGAACTCTTGACTACCTGCCAGCGATAGTCCGTAGTCATGTTTCTTCAGGTGTCTGTCGAAGCTGCTGAGGAACCCTCTCGGGGAAGACGATTCTTAGATGTCAAACCATCAGATTTGCGGACACATAAGAAAAATCGGCATAACGATTGACACAGCTGATCTGCAAGAATTGTTTCCGAAGGACGATTCTCACTGATGCTCTCAAAGAACTGTTCGGCATAACAATTGACACAGCTGATCTGCAGGAATTGTTTTCGAAGGACGATTCTCACCGATGGTCCCCAAGAACTGTTCAGCATAACAAGTGACACAGCTGATCTGCAGGAATTGTTTTCGAAGGACGATTCTCACCAATGTTCCCCAAGAACTATTTTCGCTTGTTGGTCTGGGCCTGGCTGAAACTTGCGACGTCTCCGACATCCACGAAGCATTAACCACTTGTACTAGCTATAACATGTGAATCTGGATGCACGATGGTGTCGTTCAGCATATTCAGCATATACAGGCGATTTTCATCCACTGTACATACTCTTTACCACCTATCTGTATGTTGAAGAAGACACGTCCAGCAACAACTTTCAAATATTTAATCAGATCTTTTCTGCGACTATCCACACTTACAACCAATTCATCATGAAATCTGACAACTGACAGCGACACCATGCTGAACGTCTTAACAAATAAGCGCATAATGAACTATATGTGTGACATGGATCAGCAAATCAGAATGCACATTTCGCTATGCTACACGTGCTTAATGTCGAATTTTGTCACTGTAAAACATCATTTCGTGTGATACAATGATTTATGATGGGTCAATAAACACACTTGTTCCAGCAACCCAGTATAACGTAAACTGTACTGCGGAAGGTCTAGATAGTGTACCCCAAGGTGATGGTCTCACCAGGGACCAGAATTATTGGATGTCGAGTTACGTAGGAGCAGGACATGGAAAACAGAACAACACAAAATAACAAAACAAATTGAACATTCCATCAATACAACAAAGACTTTTCAGATACCGTATATTTGCATTGGCCATGTATGGCTATCATTGCAAACGTTTAGTTATGGCCAGAGGATGGACTGAGGAGTTTTGTTGAATTTTAATACCCGTCTCTTCCTTGCTGTTAAACTCTTTCTAACATTTTGATTTCCTATTTAGTCTCAAGTTTTCGCTGCAGCAAACTAGTACACCTAATCCATATCAATGTCGTCCCTGGCCATGCTGGCTACGTGAATGCTTCCATAAGAACCGGTTTTTATACATATTGATCCCTCTTTCTAATGTTGTGAGAATTACTAATGTCTGGAAAAGATCAATACTGGAAATGAATGGTTCTGGAGACATAATCCCACAACGAGTGTCTACATTTTGGGTTTTCCTGGCTCCATTGATTTTGGCTACTTTCCTGTAGGGTATGATGTTGCATATGCAACATACTCGTCTACTTTCTCAAGACCACAAGGGAGAGAAATGGATAGGTCCATGTATTAGTAGCGTTCTGCTATGGTCAGATCGAATGTCTATTTTTACCAGCGGTAATAGGTTGATGAATACAATTTCAGTACACATAGGTGGCCTTTCCTTTCATAATGGTATTGATGTATTCAATGTTTGTGCTGTTGTCGGTTTTATCAATGTTTCATGAGAGTTGTGCTTCTTGGAAGGAAGCTATTCAAATGTATTAGTAGGTATTTGTAATCTTACAATGTTGACTATCTCAACGGAAAACAAGCATCTCATCGTTCTTTGGTATCTATATCACTTTATATTCATGATTGAAATTATATGATATAGCAAGCAGCTTCTCGATCAACTGTGGCTACATGATTGTAGCAAGAGTTACTCGATACTGACGTAGCGAATTCTGAGGTAATGAATTTTGCAAAAGGAGAGGATTTGCTCGAGGGTCATCATTATTCCACCGACAACATTGCCAATCATCACTTCACAGTAAAAACACCTGCTGAGTGATGCGTCTTGGTCTTGGTATTCTCCTCTCTTAGCAGTGTATACACCTGATCCTCATCCGCATCGCCTTTCGTCAGATATCCCTTTCGATTATCGTTTGTTATGTTATGATTGGTTCAGAAGACATCATATAAATTTAGTTGGCGAGCCTAGTTCCATCGATTTTGCTGGCATGTGACATTACATAATTAGTGTAGCTGCAATATCACACTAGGTATCTTGTGTTGTTCTGGTACAGAGGACATCATTTATATATTCTCAATAGTAGATGAATGTGCAATTTTTCAGAGTTTATTCCCCCCCCCCATGTATTTCATTATTATGAAATGTCTAGTGTGTTTCTAGACACACGTGGTAAACACACCAGACTCTCCCAGTACGTGTGCTTTGATACTTCAGTATCTCTCGGATTTGAACCACTAACACTGCTTTTATAAAATTCGTCTATGGATTCGTTCTCGGAATAAGAATTTGTCTGATTATCGGTATTCTTTTCCACTTATACAATATACTGTGTCATCATTATATATGGTGCTGGAAGTGTGGGTGTGCTAGCTGTGAATATGAGCAATATTCAGGCATTCGTTGTTCGTTGTGTGACAAACAGAACGATCACATAATAATGTTTTGCTATATTTCCTGCAAATCAATACCTGCGTCTTTGATCAACATTGTTATGATGTAAACACCTTATGAAAGAAACGATTTTGAGTGGTGCTTTTAAATCCTGCTTACTCACACTAGGTGCACATAAATTGCTTGTGATACCTGATATTTTGTCTTTCATTACATCTTCATTGTTCCAACTACGAATAAACAATTTGGAATAACAGACAACTACATGTGCAAAATCATTTCCCATAATAACATTTGAATGGGGTAGCGATAGCCGCATGTATAAGTATATGCATGTCTAAAGTATATTGACTATGTAACAAGCGTACTACAACAGATACTGACACGAACACTGTCTTCAATCATCCCTGGCTTTGCGCAAGGAACAGTTCACAACAGTTCATAAGGATTTAGTTGGTGCATTCCAGAGGCATACCGTCCTATGGCTGCTATCACAAATCGGATTTCACTACTTGATGAGTGTGCTGAGAAATAAATCAATGCCATTGCACTATATCATAAGACATGCCTATTTATGAACTTCTTGCAAGTACCACGTATGGCGTTCAGATTTATCACATACCAAACACCATAGCCTGAAATGAGTCATTGGATTAGGGTGGGTGGCACGCTTGGTAATAAGTTGTTTGCACCAACGTGATAGCATTTCTTCAATTGGGATTTACGGTGCATATACTCGGGGCACTACATTGAATATCTGGTAAACAGCTTCTTGCGGGACGTGCAATCTCACATGAGGATGTATTTAACACAAAACCTGGTGTATTCCTCATGCCTACAGAATCCGCTAATTTCACTTTCCGATACATAGATGATGTATCCTAAGGAACTTGAAATTAAGGATACTACAGAATCCGCTAATTTCACTTTCCGATACATAGATGATGTATCCTAAGGAACTTGAAATTAAGGATACTACAGAATCCGCTAATTTCACTTTCCGATACATAGATGATGTATCCTAAGGAACTTGAAATTAAGGATACTACAGAATCCGCTAATTTTTCCAACTATCTAGACCTGAGGTTGGAGATTGATAATGATTCTAACCTGTCAACTAGATTATATGATTTCAATTTTTCCATAGTCAATTTCCCTTTTAAGAAATTCTATGGACGTCATCATGATCTGGTTGATAAATACAGCAAATCCATGTCTGCCATGCAACTAGATCTATTTTCATGTTAATTTTGGGGAATTCATGACGGGTGCCACTAGTGGGGCAGGAAATGCTCACTCTTTCCGGAACACCTGATTTCACCTCCTGATGGCCATTTACGGGGGTTCATGAGTTACCTGTCATTTTTGTTTTCTCTCACTTCGTATGCCTGATATGACTTTCTGTCCCCGGACTATGAGATTGGATAACGGACCCTGTTTTGTTTGCTCGGAATACTTGATACTGGGTATTGATTCCACGTCTATTGTCATGGTAAAATACAATTTCAAAGAACCCAATGACATCTCGAGGAAAGACGTTTCCTCCATCACCCAAGATGTCTTATGCCAATCCCAGAGCTGAACTATGGACCACATGAATGGTCCAGTTGTCAGATCGACCATCTTAAATAAATGACACTTGTATGGGAATTATAATATTATGATTTGGTGAACTTGAACGTGGGTGTGTGGATTACAACATAATCATAATTGTCAACAATTCGTACTCACATGATCTGAAATCAGGACAATATTCGTGAGCTAACAAAGACCATATATTTATAGGTTTATACGAAACAGTTTTGAATAAATAAAAAGAATTAATTAATCAGTTTTGGAAAAAAAATCAATAGATGGTTTACATAATCATGTTTTGAGCATGGGATTAGTATTGTCTTTCAGGCCCAAGTATCATATCCTACGCCTTCCTCTATATTCAATAAGGATTAAAAAGGTGCGATACGGATTAAATGGTATGTTTTAAGTGGATGAGTAGTATTAAGGAGCAGTGTACGGTACTTGGGCCGTTTTTCCGTCCACCCAAGGTGTTGCCGTCCGATCAATTGTTTCGTTAAATGGTGTTGAGTCGAGCAATAGCAAACCATCTATTGTATGAGAGAAAAATATCTTCCCCACACCAGCAAACAACAAGTGTTGCAAATGACACGAACGTTATCAATGTGAATTACTTCATACTTGTATATTGCGGTGGATCGTGCGAGACATATTTATAACTGCAGCGTATATGTAATTACAAACGCGACAGGGTAGTGTATCATTCCAAGAATGGAGATGGTCTGCCCTGCAGAAAATTACAGGAATAGAATGTACATGTTTGCAATTTACCTGTATGCGATTTGACTTTTGCCAAGTGCACTAGGAAACAAGTGTTGGGTTGTAACTTTGTTTATCGGTAACACGTAGAGAGTCAGAAGGGAAATCTGTTGTGTTTATGCAAAGAAATATGCAGTATTACCATCCGCGAGTAGACCGAAGAATTAAGAATTTGTAGGTGTGGTTACACATACCAAGTTACTCGGTTATAAATTCATGTACATGTGCAAACAATTCATGTACATGTGTAAAATAATTGGTGGAAGTCATCTGAATTGTATTGGTGGTAATCGATTGATACTTACATTCATACCACTGAGCCGGTTTCACCTTCTGGTGGACGTTGAATCTGATCCCGAGCACACCATATATTCTAAGCCTTTTATGTTTTGATTGGGTACCTATGTACATGTCATGTATCTATTCCATGGGGTTTTATAGGTTGTTGGGCATTTGTATGCTAATCGCATCAGGTGTACAGTAGAAACAAACTCATGTCACACACTGTATGCCCCTGAAGAAGTCAGTGTGTCTTTGGATAAGCTAATTGGTCCGGCCTTGTTTCTATTGCGAAATGTTTGGCATCATCAAAATCTAGTTGTATTGGTGGTAATAGATTGATACTTACAATAATGATGAATTCAAGTTCTTGAAATATGAGAAGTTAAACTATTATTCAAATCACACAATGTGCATGTCTGTCATCCTTTAAAATCAGATTGCAACTAATGACTAGATCTCATGGCAGCCAAACATATTAACAGTGTTTTTCTTATGAAGCTATTGTAATTATGTATATTGATATCAACTCGATTGATTTTTTTCTTCCATCCATTTCCTACTGGAAAGAAGTGGAGCATAACGAGTTGACCACAGACACGTCAAACAATAGACTGCCACACAAGATTAGGAAACACAGTTGTCTTTTCTCATTATCAACACAAGCAAATTTCTGAGTGATTTATCTGTCGAGGGGAATGTTTGCAACTCGTGTCTGCAGGCATGTCGTGCGGATTGCAAAGTTTGATGTGTTATTCAACTATGACACACAGATTACCCATCCACCTGACATAAACGTCGAGACTGACAAATAAATACATATAAATAACTAGTCCAATGATTTGTTCAATGAATCTAGGAGCTGAAACTGGCATTCTCGATGAATGAGTGAATTTTTTAACGTGCCTTTGAACGAGATCTAATAATCAGTTGGGTAATGTGTATTTGTTACTCATGCTTTATAAATCATATCCACTTGCAATATGATAGTCAACAAAGTCACATATTTCCATGTAATCACTAAGCAGTGATTACAATACGTTTCTGAAAGATACCCAAAAACCTGGTCATTTTTATATATGTCTCAGTCATAGACAAAATTGAGGTATCTTTCGAAAGTTTTGTTTACCGAAGCTGAAACCCACTTTGAAAAACAGCGATGCCAATCTGATGGTGATTTCAAAAAGCTTTGGAACCAAATGATTGACGACCATAAGCCCGAGGGTGGAGAGAAAGGGGGTAACCTTGGCTTCAAACCATTGCAGAACAAGAGCAAAACAGTGGAGTGTGGCTAGTGGTAAGTGGGATAATTCATCATATCAACTTCGGTGTCTGAAGGAATTAGTTCAGGAAGGAGTCGGCCTGGGTAAGTCCGTTATGGACACAATGTCATGATTCTCAGAAGGGCACATCGAAGGGAGTAGTATATTCCAGGAAAATTATATAAATAGGAAATTAAAATAACATGCTTTTCAATCTGATTCGGAGATACTCAATGCTACAACATCAATTTTATACAACAAAGGAAGAAAAAAACAGGCCCAAATCGTGCTTTTGCGAAACAACGAGAAGAGAAGAGAAGCTCTCATACAGTATATTATGGAGAGTACATTATAGTTATAGTTTTGATGTCGGATATAGGATGGTGGCCAATTGGTCACACCAAGGAGGCGAATTTTGGCTCAATGTCTGCAAAGTAGTTGACGTATACGTATATGTAGTTGATCGGTTTGGTTCCATTCTGATCATTGGTGGTAATAGATTCATACTTACATATTGAGGTTTCAAGTAATCCTAGACAGGGAAGTTCATTGCACTGATCTATGGAATTATTGCATTGATTTAATACAAACAGTAGGGAACTGAAGCTCAAAACTCCTCTGTACTGTCCATTCGTAGCTAGGCAATGTTCTCGAGAAGTATTTGAACCTGGGCGGAAGACTAGTCTGACTCAGATGTAATTGGCTTGCTCTATATCTGCATCATGCTTATCAACTTGCTTAACACATCTCCAACATATTTCCTTGACTTGAAAAGATATGTAAAATGATTAGGAATGGCAATTGGCCATGAATATTCAATATTAATATTTTTATACAGATAAGTCAAACAAAAATATTTTTGGAAAAATGTTCTCCATATCATTGCCTAGCTTCATATCTACCGAACAGACAAGTTTTATAAATGAATGAAACTTAATATTTCAATCTATACATCTCTATTGGAAAGTCAAAATGAAATTGAATAACTAACGCTTCACTGAATAGCTCATGCCAGAACTATTGTCATTCTATACTTGGGTAGACTGATGTGAAATCAATGACAGTATGTTGAGTGAGAAAGTATTTTTGATGTGTCATTCGACACTGGAAACTGATTCTGTCATTCACTGATCATCTTGACTCTTGACTTTTGCTAGAGTGGGTATTCACATCAATTCATAGTAGTATCATTTTTTGTCCCTACTTCGGTAACTTCCGTATTATTCCGAGTACCCTCAGTGAATCACATAGGGGTTATTGCCCAGTATATGCATTGAAGCAGGTACATCCTGACATCAGGACGAAATAACACTGGTGGTTGAAATGATAAACATTCACATATATGTGAATAGATATGGAACTGACTCAGAGGAATACATTTTGCCTGGTTGGCACTCTATATCGACAAACAAAATTACAAAAAAATAACACTGGTGGTTGAAATGATAAAGATTCACATCTATGTGAATTGATATGGAACTGACTCAAAGGAATACATTTTGCCTGGTTAGCACTCTATATCGACAAACAAAATTACAAAAAATGATAGGAATACAAAATCTAATATTTATAAAATGTGATGTCGGCAATTGTCAGCCAAGACAATCAGTGATATAAAATAAAGGCATAAATGATCGAAACGCAGAGCAAGATTGAGAGCAACAGGAAGCAGTACTCCAGAGATTGTGTAGTGAGCAGTCCAACAAGTGCTGAGACAGGCGTGTCATAAATTCGTCAATGGCTGGCCATGTTATTTCCCTGGGCAACTGCTGCAGTGGCGACAAAATGATAAATGGGGAGGAAATCCGCCACATTGCAGTCTTGCTCTGGGTAATAAGTTCTTAAAATTTCTGACGTCATCGTGTGTGTAATCGGGTAAAATCTTTGTACATGTTGAATATTGTAGGCAAATATGGTCCCATGAATCAGGTAACGTGATCCAAACAGACTGAGCGATTCCTGGTCATGTGTGTATCTAGGTAAATCATTTGAGCTGATGGGGTTTCTTGAATTTGTGCCTCCTAGTACGTTAGTAACTGAAAGTTTTTAGCTTGTCATAAAAAATATCATGATGCTATTAGTGTGCCTTCCCGTTTATTAAAGGAGGACTTCCTATCAAATTCAAACACAATTCGGTAACATATGAGTTTCACGCACATGGGGTATTCATTCAGATGACTTCAAAATCGAAGAGATCATATTTTTGAAACAACTATCGAATGTAAAATCGAAAAGAAACTAAACTAGCGGGCCACGCCCTCCAACTGGGGAGAATGAATGAGTCAAAACGATGACGTCATTGTTTCGATGATGCCTCGGGCAACGAATCGCTTCCAGCATCTTTGGTTCCAGTCAAATGAGCCGCCTGTCGAGGCTTCTATCAAAACAATAACGTCACAGAAATTTACGTCATGTATGACGTTTCTGTTAGCCATGCACTGCCGAGTGGAAAAAACTTGCAGATTTTCCGTGTTTTTGATGTTATATCCTCAGTACGATTTGTTTGTACTGAACAAATATATACATATTCCATATGTGAACGAAGCTTAAAGTCTTCTCCCTTCAAATGCATTGAGATATATTTACTATATGGAAGTTTTAACCGTAAAATCATTGGTCGAAGCCAATACACATTGATAGGAAGTCCTCCTTTAAGCTATTAGTCTGAACTAGAGTTGTACCTGGACGGCAACCCACTTATTTATAGCTTCAATTGCAACAATTCCACTTCAAAGCAATCCACAAGTTGTGATAAGTGATTGCACCATAGTTGTATTGACTTACCCCCAATAACATATTGTACGGTCGTTTAGACAATGCACTTGATTAGTTTGCATCATTTAAAGCCTATCAACTATTATTTTCCCCTTTAATTGGCACTTGAACCTATAGTATGTAGATATGCACCACGCCTTTCCTCAGCTCATCAAATATCTGACATGAAATTAATGGCAGATTCAGGTGGTTTGTCGAGTAAATATTCCGCTTGTCACCATATCGTACAGCCAACTGCTGCGGTATATACAACGGATGAAATGGAGACAAAGGCTTTCAGGTATGCCGAATTTGACAATATATAGATAAAAGGGATTATGATTGCGTCGTCCGTGATATTCTGGAAAAATGAAAATACAGTGCATGTATATATCTGTAAAGGTATAACTATTCACGTCACCACAACAAATCAATTTGCTCTTCCAATATCCAGAAAGCTGCCATCAGGAGTGCCAATATGCAATTACATCATGACAGATTCCTATACCTCATCACGGCATTCATACTTCAGAATCAAGATATACTGGCAACGAAACAGGCCCTCCAATTACTTCCCAAGATAGGCGTGACAAGCATGCCTGCCACTGTTGAAAGTTTGATTATCTGATTCTCAGAATTTGACATGGATGGATGCCATTAGACATGAAACAATGCACACTAGATATATTTTATAAGTTATTTCTCCTGCTGTCGGTGAATATGCTTTGTTACAGAAACTGATCTCCTATCATAGCGGATGGTGGGTAATTATCACATGAACTACATATAATCCAAGGGGTTCGTTCCCTCTAACTGAAATTGTTCATCTGTTGTCAGGCCGTGGTTTGCTAATTTCACTGAGTGAACAGTGGAGCAATTATATCAAACTGTTTCTGCCTCCGATGGCGCTAGTATGAATTTGGTTCAAATGCTTAGCTTGGCGGTGTTTCCATTTCACAGTTATACACTTCAAGTTTTATATTGATTTCATCTCAAGTTTATGGTATTAAGTATAGACCGATAGAACTCGAATTGTGTTTGATTGTGTCTGAAAAGTGTCTGGTGGACTGATTGTGTATTCGACCAGTGGATGGCATGTCTACAATGAAACATACAGTACAACCATATTCCATCTCGAGATTTCCGTACATGTTCCCAAAACGACAGAAAAAAAAAAAAAATTTCCAGCTTTGAAATTTTGATGTAGATCTATCGCAAATGTGTTTTTGTCACAGCTGAGACTCGGTACGCAGCACATGGAAAATCTGATGCTGTTGTCAAAAATCTTTGGAACTATATGATTGAAGACCATAGGCCCGGAGGTGGAAAGAAAAGGGTCACCTTGACTTCAAACCATTACAGACACATAGCAAAACAAAGGAGTGTGGCTGTGATAAGTGGGATAATTCATAATATCAGCTTCGGTGTCTAAGTGAATTACCTCACGAGGAAAGTCGGCCTGAGCAGGTCCGATATGGACACATCAGTCTTAGAGAGGTGCAGCAAAGAGAGTAGTTTATATTTCAGAAAAAAATGAATCTCATGGAGAAACAAAAAACGCACCCTCATGTATTTGTGTAACGATCATGGGAGAAATATAACTGCAACGAAGTGAGAAAAGAAGAGAGAAAATACTCCTTTTTGACATAAATAGTGAGCAAAAAGTGTAGCTTTGATACTTAATGGGCAGTACTATCTACAACTACATAAATTACCACTCTGAACAATGCTGAATGACTGTCATACCTCATTCAGTGAGGTACATTTTCGAAAAGTACAAATTGTTTGTGTCTTTCTGTATATAGACCCACTCTGCTATATAGAGATATTCCAATTTCCACAGTTTAATCAATAATCGTGCATGACTAAAATTAATCGATATTCATAGGATATGGTCGTTGCTGACCATAAGAGGGCATGAAATGCAAGGTGGGTCCTTACCGAATCACTCCAATGAATTTGCAAATGGCGTAGGTAAACCTATTACTGCAATCGAGACTCTTCATGTGTATACAGAGGAACCAGAACAATAAATATTAAAGTTGTTATAAGCGAAAAAAGAGACTAAAAATTGTGGCAATGATTTGTTTTCACGTGTACTTCATTAATTATAACAATATTTCATCTTCAGATTTCCACACATGCTGCTAAAACGAATGGAAAAAAAATCCAGCTTTAAAATTTCGATGTAGATCTATCGCAAAAGTCTTTTTGTCACAACTGAGACTCTGTGAGCCGCACATGGAAAATATGATATTGTTGTCACAAAATCTTTGGAACTGTATGATTGAAGACCATAGGCCCGGAGGCGGAAAGAAAAGGGTCACCTTGATTTCAAACCATTACAGACACATAGCAAAACAAAGGAGTGTGGTTAGGATAAGTGGGATAATTCATCATATCAGCTTTGGTTTCTAAGTGAATTACCTCACGAGGAAAGTCGGCATGGGCAGGTCCGATATTGATACATCAGTCTTGGAATGGTGCAGCAAAGGGAGTAGTTCATATTTCAGAAAAAAAATGAATCGAATGGCGAAAAAAAAACGCACCCTGATGAATTTGTGTAACGATCACGGGAGAAATAAAACTGCAACGAAGTGAGAAAAGAAGAGAGGAAACACTCCCTCTCAGATATAAAAAGTGTACCTTTTATACTGTGTGGACAGCATTTAGTCTACATTTACATGAATCACCACTGTTAACAATGCTGAATGACTGTCGTAACTCATATAATTACTGCAATCAAGACTCTTCTTGTGTATACAAAGGAACCAGGACAATAAAAAGTAAAGATATTATGGGTGAAAATAGACTTCAAATTGTGGTCCCACGTCCGGAAGTATTTTCTGCCATACACTTCAAAATATTTTTTATTGTTTCTCTTTGGACTCGAATTTCATCATGGAATAATAGATACCTACCTTCTTACAGACTGTACCACAATACTCAAAATACCATATATTTGGCTTCTGGGCCCAAAGGCCCTAGATCCCAATGCTCGAAAATATCTTCTGCTTCACATTTGGCAATTATAGCTCACATGACAATCAAATGAAAAAAATCGTTTCTGAGGCCATAGGTTGTCAGATTCTTAGTACAAAACATACCACGAAACTTTGGATTCTGGGCCCAAGGGCCCCAGACCCCACGCCCAAACGTATCTCGTTTGACAATTAATTACATCTCATCATTGCAAGATGGATACATGGTACTCAACCTCTAATCGTCAGATTGAGTACAAAATGTAATACAACACTCAAGTAAGCATCTGGCTTTTGAGGCCCACCCCACGCCCGAAAGTATTTTCTGATTCATTTTTCTAAATAAGTTCCATTATCTCTCTTTGGTCTATAATGGAAGTATGGAGCAAATGAATCTACCGCAGAACTCAAGAAGCATTTCAGGTGCTTAAATGTCTAATTATCCATTTGGTTGGGAAGGTTGAAATAAAACGATAGCCCGTGAAGCTGACTTATCTACCATCACACAATGGTTATTCTCTACGTTATTGTGTGATGTAAAGTGATTATATTGAATGCAAAGTGTTAGGCCGGATTTAAGGGGGGGGGGGGTATGAAATTCAGGATAAAGAATCCAAAGTATCAATCCCCACGCCTCATTGTTTCGTCAATCTAGCGAAAATAAATGGTTCTGTCATTGTAACCAGTCAAACTCTTTTCTATTTTTGTTTCGCCATCATTTCCACACCTGGGGGACATAGTAATAGTGTACATGATGTTACCGATGCTATTAGAATGGATATGCAAGTGATGAACTTGATTACAATAAAGAGAAAATGCCAGATGCCTTGTAACACAAGCCAACATCAGTTGTTGGTAACTTGGAAATAATGGTATATATTTTTAGTTAGAGAATGGTAACGGATACTGTTTACCCCCCCACCCCCCCCCCCCCCACCCCAAAAAAAAAAAATGATGGCGAAATATATTTGATAATAGTACATGATAGTGGGATTGTATGGAATGTATAGTCATGAGAGGCGAGGAAGCTACCACAAAACACAAAAAAGCGGGCCGAAACATGCTTGCTACCAAATTTTCAGAGCATCATTGGGTATTTAAGTAGAATTTGTATCCAGCAATGGCCAGGGAGCTATCTCAGAACTTTATGGTA
Organism: Terebella lapidaria; assembly: GCA_949152475.1. Taxonomy (NCBI): domain Eukaryota; kingdom Metazoa; phylum Annelida; class Polychaeta; order Terebellida; family Terebellidae; genus Terebella; species Terebella lapidaria. The sequence continues at coordinate 4,203,802 of OX424569.1, forward strand.
ATGGCTTCCGGGGCCTGCTTCCTCCCCAATTTCTGGATCCGCCTCTGTATAGTGTATTATATGACCCAAAATATCACACTATGTAAATATGTCGGATATAATGCAGTAAAAGTATGCTAGTTATTCTGCGCTTTTTGATGAACACTATACTCTGATTTTTCTAACTCTTTTACACAGTTTTTCGGTGATATTTTTGCGATGCTAAATGCTATCGTACTATAACTTGGCATACGTCACCAGGGAGTCAAATACAGTGAGGTAACGAAGATTCAAAATTCAAAAGTTATTTCTTGAATATTATCTCTTCAAAATTTCTTCAAAATGACATATTCTGTAGAGTAACTGATAAGCATCCTAACATTGTAAAGAAAATAGTGGGTCACCATGCTGGTTTCCTAGACTTATTCGATTCAAATCAAGAACATTTATAAATTATGGCATTTTTGCACACTTTTTTCGTTCATATTCACATCTTGCTTCGTGCTTTCCATGCGAACGGTTACGGTGATTCCCTACTTTCTTTTCCGTTTTAGGATGTTGACCATTTACTTCATGGAATATGTCATTTTGAAGCTCTTATAATATGTTGATACAGTTATTTATATAAAAAAAACTCTTTGACTCCCTCCCCACACTGTTTGGAGAGGACTACCTTAAGACGTGTTTTAAATTCTATACAAATAGCTCTCCAAGTGCTTCCCTACTTGTGCATGTCATGATCACTTATGCAATTGAGTAAGACTTATCAACCACAGTGAACAGGGGAGGAAGAGCTTCTGCAAGTTAACGAACCGTGATTGTGTAATGAATCGTGTGATGGTGAGAAGTCTGAAATATGCATCTTCCAGAAATAAACAATTTCACACTATGATGGACTGATGTGAAATCAATGATTGGGTACCAGTGGGATGCTCACTGATTTATGTTGAATGTAGGTTAACACTGGGAAAATGAAGGTTTGATCATTCCGACATCGGGTATTGATTGAGGGCATTTAACTTGTCAAAAGGAAACATGCTCCTTGATACAGGTTTAAAAAACTATGTATATATTAAGGTAGATTAACTTGCTGATATGTGACTGCAATAAATTGATAGACGAGTTAATTAACTATTCACTCCCATGAAACATTGGTTTGACAGATGAATTAGGTGCGCGAGATGCAATATATTTAATGTTGCACATGTTAATTTGATAAGTTCAGTCTGATGTATCATGATAACGTGAAATCAATTCTTGGGAGCATGGCCCAAATTGTTCTCATACGCAATGGCTAGTTACTGTTTGTTATTCTCATTAGAGTGTCCCAGTATGGATGTCCTCGGGATATACCTACAGTACATGTTGATTTGAACCGCATTCGAAGTTTACATTTAATGCTCAAACTAGATTCGACTTGTTAGCTGCAAAGAACATTCCCTGATTGGACAAGATTGTGCCACGCAGACTTGTGCCATGACTGTTGTTTCAATTTACTTGTCAATCCTCTAATTCAGAGTAATGAACCTCGACGTATGTGATATTGCCACCCGTCAGTTCCATTTGAACTGTATGGTCGTTACATAGGGAAGGCAGTGATCCATGAAAATATTTCTAAACCATTATGTACATAAATGACTCAATTACTTTAGTTATAGTTTCAGTACAAAATAGTTTTTGTACAGAATTCCAGAAATTACAAACATGATCCACAAAAATGTAATCTGCTCATTGCACAAGGCATAGAGACTATAGAGGTCCATTTTGTGCAGTGTTAGTTTGGAACAAAGTTTAACATGAAAAAAAACCCACATCTCTATCATTCCAGTAGTAGGAAATCGACTTTAATTATTTGTTGAATGATATTATCAAAATGAAAGGTATATACTAGGTTTAATTGTGGTTGGTGTTAACATGATTTTGCTGTTATGATCAATTTTCTCCTTAGAGATGCATATGAGTAATCAGTGCTGTACATATTGTAGGTTGTATACATTGGTACCATGTTATTTTAGTCTAACACCCACATTGATTATCCCGCCGCTACCTAATCACGGCACTGTTTAGATTGATGATTGTTACCAGGAATCTGCATGGGATAACCTTGTTTCATGTGGGTAATTGAAACATTCACGGTGATTTCCAATATTAACGGTGTGTTTCTGGGAAACCATTTCTGCATAGCTACTTGGAAAATTTATAATGAAGGTTTCGTGGTTTTGAATCACTCTAAATTACTTGCCCACTGAGAATATATTTCAGTAGGAGTCGAAGTATTGATTTCTGCGAGATTATCGATCTTTTGACATTCGCTTCGTGCTGTTCCTAAACATCGTACAAATCCTGACTGATTCAGTTTTCAATACAAGCACATTGACGATTTCTCGAAAAGAGTAGTAAAATATTCTGTAAAAGTTGTCTCTTCGCAAATAGATCGCACGATCCTGTGCTATTTATTTGTATACATTGGATCGAATAATCCTGATAACATTATAGCACCAAAGAACGACGCGGGACGGTGGAATTGTGCAAAACGAAGGAATTGCCAAGTGGCTGTAAGATACCGAGACTAAAAACCTATAAGTCCGTCGACAGGCGGCCACTTTATTCCTCTGGGCGTCCGCCGAAACCATAAATAATCACGTCACAGCCTCGTCCTGGGTCACGAGGTTAATTTCTATCAGCAGTGGCTCTGACGTCATCGTGGGTGTGACCCATAACATTTTATACCTGAAATTAACACGGCTGGTTGCCTGAATGTGGTGAAAAATGCAGTCATATTGTGTAATGCAAAAGGGTATCCTTTTTCTTTGGCTAAAAATAGTAATGACACCACTATGTAAATGAGTCTGATGACGTAATGAATGCCATCCAAACTGCAGTATTAGTTATATGTAATATTTGTCGACATGGATAGAAAAGGAGTTATGATATCGTTTCCATAATGAGAGAGTAATTCTTAAAAAACACCGTATCCTGATGCCATTAATAGCCCATACTCCAAATGCAATAGGCATTCGAATGTAATAAGCACAGCTCAGTGTTGACAGCAGTACCATACCCTGGAGCGTTTGATTATTGTTCAAAATAATAATAGACAAAAAAAGAATTGTGGTTCTGGTTAAGCACGTGGGTCAGTTTTAACGGCGCGCATCACTCGCGTTTTTTCCAAACCCAAAAAAAATCGCGCGCATCACTTCTTGAGAACATAATTTCTTTCTCTTTTTTTCAGTAAATTGATACCCGTACACCGATTATTGGGAGCGAATGATCGAGTAAAATGGTCCCGATTGTCTTTGACCTTGCAAAATGTGGTGTATGGCTGGCCACATGGGCCAAGTTCGACCGAGTCATTCATTAGCAACCAATTTCAGGGAAAAATGGTTGTCCAAGTGGGCAATGTTTGATCGGATCATTCACCAGCAGCCAAATTTAGGGAATAAAGAAGAAAAAGAAAAAAAATCGCGTTGCGGCATCACTTTTTCGGGGACCCCAATAACCAGAACCATAATATTTTTTTTACCTCATCCATTGCGAAGGAACTGATAATATTAATTCTCAAAATGGTAGCGTCCGGGATATTACAAATCGGCCGATAATCCTTCACCTCTTTTCCCTCCTGCGCTCAATGAATGAGTTGACAAACGTTAAGTTACCTTACTGCATCACCGTCCATTTCGAAAATGCGAAATCAAGGCAATACCCTCATACGGTCAAGAACAAAACTGGAAACTGTATGCGAATATTGACAGCTCTTCACCTGTTACCTCAAGGACATTTGATTTATAACGCTAATAGCTATATTAGACATATGTAATGTTGTGATATTAGTGTTGCATGCACTAGGAGGTGAACAGGTAATTTCTTTGTTTACAAGATCAACACATCAAGGCTTCTCACAGGTCCTGACGAGTGGATCTCACCAGCTGTGTATTGTAATATACTCGGTGACACATTCTACTAAGTTTGTGGGGCAGTGCACCTGTTTAGCTTGTGAAGATTGCTGTATTGAGATAATTGGATGGCTTGACAAAATCTCATCCCAACACTTGTTGACTGGTTATTTCAATTCATTCATAGCTTGGCTTGCTCGATCGATTTGAACCGTCCTAGAACTAATTCAATGCTCGGCTCCTGCTCGATCGATGTGAACTGTCCTCATCATTCACCTAAAAGAATTCCAGCAATGAACATACGTCAAATAGGCCCGTGTGAAACTAGGCCAAGCCTCATCATTCACAAGACTAACATCTTATTATTTACTATTACCTGCATATATCATGACCGTGTCACATAATGTACATGTCTCCTAGTGTGTTCATCTAATGGGACTCCTTCAAGCGAATACATTTTACAGTTACATGTCACAGAAAGTTAGAGTTGTGATCCTAGGCAAGTCTTACATGCAATTAGATAAAATTAATGATGCGAATATTTTCCTTCGGCAGAGATTCGGTGTTTCATTTGAGCATAGCATTGTCATGCTGTGTACATAGCATATACTGCCCGTCTTCGGTCTTTCAATATCCGGACAGATGTCATCAAGAATGTCAACGTTCAATTTTCTTCACGTCATTTCCGCTCCCTCGACAAGAAAATTATATTGGTATCTCTCCCATATATTGATTTATCTTAATGTAATGAACTGTCTCTAAAATTCCCATCAATTCCCACCCACATTGAAGAAACAGCCAATAGTTTTCTCGGGAATCATATAAATGTGCAATTGTGCTGCCTTAAATGGAGATCAAATAAGGACAATTCACGTCCAACATAGAAGTGATATGCCCTCTAATGAATCGGGTACTAATAAACAAACGGACAACCTGATTTCAATAATAATTCAATATCATTTTACTTTCTTAGCACATTTTATATCCGAAATGCAAACAAAGCTGTTTCATCTAATAATACACACGTGCATCGCTGCCTCCATTAAGTAAATGTAACTTATCACTCGCCTGAGTGCTGAAGTTCATTTCTTGTGAAAGGGGAAGATGGATGTTTAACAGGGGAAACTACAAATGACAACTTATTTGTGTGTTTGATCTGTTTATCATAAATGCGGACATTTAATGTGCCAGAGATATTTCTATGATACGTCCAGTGAACTTAATTTTCTGGATTATTGTGGAATATGGAGATATTGGTGTTTTGGAGTACATGAATCTAACGCGGACATTCATTCCGAACAGTGGTTAGAGATGTTGCATAAAATGAGCCATTTTCATTACCTGAGTTAAATAAAGTAAATAAAAACAGACATATCTGGAAGTAGTTGAAGTATAACCACCAGGGAGGTAAATGATAATAAATGTAAAGTATTCTGAGCAATCGAAATCGAATCCATTATCAAATCTCCTATTCCAGTGTCAGTGTCGCACCTTGAAATATTAAGTACACCATGAAACCCCGTTTATGAACCAGAATTGACTTACAATGTTCTCCCACTGGAGCGAGATTTGAACAAAATGTTATCCAATGAATTTGATATTCGTATTTGATTAGCAGAAACATGGAATCAATACCCAAGTACAAAGTATCAGAGTGAACAAAACGAAGTGCGTTTCCCAATCTCAAAGTCCGGTGTCAGATGAAATTGATTATGGAATTTCATCGACCACACATGGCCATGACGGGATGAAAATAACCTAGTTTGATAATCCCAATCCCCGTTTGGATAATAATCCAATTTGATAATAACTGGTGGGTAACTCGAATAGACCCAATCTGTTAATTCGGTCGCATGTCTGCAGGACGGGTAGTATTATGTCAAATAACCTGGATTTGGCAGTTATTACAAACTTTGTACATAAACTCATGCGATATCCTCTGTAATAAAGCTAGATGAAGATTTAGGTATCCTACACAAGGATGAATGTCAAATGCATTTCACAACAATTGACATTCTGGTCATGTGCACCAACTATCATTAAACACAAATGGGAGAATCTCCTGGCTAGTCTGTTAGAAGAGTCGAAGTGGTCTGATCTTTACTGTTCGACATGGTGACGTTTTCAAACTAAGCGATGTGTAAATGTTGTCCCTGATCATCATTAAATAAGGCATGAAAATTACACATGTCAGTGCCATCCATAAAATACATAACATACATTTGTCTAGCGTGTGGATACTAAAAATGAAAAAAAAAGTGTTTCTATGTGCGTCACAATGGGAACAATCATGTTAACAAATTTAATGTGTCACATAATAAATATCGACTTGGTTCAAATAACTCTGCAACTAAGGACCAAGACATACCTGAAGCTACAATAAAACATCTGCCAATACAACCATATTCCATCTCGAGATTTCAACACATGTTACTAAAACGAATAGAAAAAAAAACACATTTTCTGGTGTAGATCTATCACAAACTTTTTTTTGTCACAACTGAGAGACTCTGTTCAAAGCACATGGAAAAATCTGATGTTGTTGTCAAAAATCTTTGGAACTGTATGATTGAAGACCATAGGCCCAGGAGTGGAGAGAAAAGGGTCACCTTGACTTCAAACCATTACAGACACATAGCAAAACAAAGGAGTGTGGCTGTGATAAGTGGGATAATTCATCATATCAGCTTCGGTGTCTAAGTGAATTACCTCACGAGGAGAGTCGGCCTGGGCAGGTCCGATATGGACACATCAGTCTTAGAATGGTGCAGGAAAGGGAGTAGTTTATATTTCAGAAAAAATGAGTCGAATGGAGAAATAAAAATCGCACCATCGTGTATTTGTGTAGTGATCATGGGAGAAATAAAGAACAGAGAGAAAACACTGTCTTTTTATACATAAAAAGTGAGCAGAAAGTGTAGCTTTGCTACTGTATAAGCTGTATATAATCTACATTTTCATGAATCACCACTGTGAACAATGCTGATGTACTGCAATCAAGACTCTTCATGTGTATACAGAGGAACCAGGACAATAAATAGTAAAGATGATAAAGGTGAAAATAAACTTCAAATTGTGGTAATGATTTGCTTTCACGTGAACTCACACAAGACCTTTTCAGTCTTTTCTTTAAGAACCCCCCAAAACTGGGAACTTTATTGTACAAATCTCAGGACTGTTACAATTTTATCAGACCCATACACTACGAAACTAAGGCTGAAGTGTTCTTTCATATGATTGATTTAGAGCCAGACAATGATCTAGCGAAGTAATTAATCACTCATTGATCTTGTTCAATATCTTAAGTTACATGTCAATTTATGTAACATATCATCATCCGACATTGAGTATTCAAAAATAACCGTACCATGTTGCATTTTATAACATTTACCTGTATACTAATACATGACTTTCGTATGATTGTCTAGCAATCTCGTATATCTCTATTTGGATATTCCTACATTGTGAACCACTATTTCACAATCTAGCAAGGTATATCATCGCACGCGAGCAAATGGAATAGGCAATAGTGAAAAATCCAGTCAATGCATGGAAGGAGCTCCAGACCAGAAGTAAAACTATTTTACACTCGATTGGTCAATGTGAAATCAACGATGTGGTGAAGAATAGGAAATTCTTTATTGACGTGGCGTTAAAGGCGGTTACCACTGGAGAGTTGTTTTTCTTGACTTGTGATATTGTCTTTGTTCAGTGGGATCATCTCGCTCATCAGGATTATGATAGTTTCTGTCGTTTTATTCACGCTCAATAAATCACATGCCAATATCGATGAATGCACAGTATGGGTTGAATATCGGTGAAAATTACATCGGGAAACAGAGCGAAATTATAGTAACATAGATTCTACATATGATTATGTTATTGGTTGAAGTGTATGCGAAACAGTTTGGAACTGAGTTGATGCGATATACATTGTATCATCTGGGATACACAATGTTAACAGCAAAAGTGAAACATATATCTAAAACCATAAGATAACTTAATAGCTGCGTTTAAGAAATTCTACGGACGTCATCATGATCTCGTGGATAAATACAGCAAATCCATGTCTGCCATGCAACTAGATCTATTTTCATGTTAATTTTGGGGAATTCATGACGGGTGCCACTAGTGGGGCAGGAATTGCTCACTCTTTCCGGAACACCTGATTTCACCTCCTAATGGCCATTTTTGGGGGTTCATGAGTTTCCCTGTCATTTTTGTTTTCTCTCACTTTGTATGCCTGATATGACTTTCTGTCCCCGGACTATGAGATTGGATAACCGACCTTGTTTTGTTTGCTCGGAATACTTAATACTGGGTATTGATTCCACGTCTATAACTATATTTCCTTAGGAATACAAGGCCTCAAATCGGTATTTTCATTGCGACGAAACAGTGAGACAAGATTTATTTTTTGTTGTCATGTGATATGAAAATTCTGTATGATTATTTGAATCAAAATGAGGCAAACAAATGACAGCAGCAGAAAGTAACACCTCCGAGATGTTGTTGTAAGTAGCTCAGTGAGTGCCGATAAATGCTATAAATCCATCGATAACGGGCCATTTTATTCCTCTGGACAAATGCCGCAGCGGCAACAAAATGATAAACGGCGAGGGAATTCCTGCGTCACAGCCTCGTTCTGGGTCATGGGGTCAATTTCTATCGGCAGTGGCTTCGACGTCACCGTGGTTGTGACCCGTGAAAATCTTGTACTTGGATTTGACAGGGCTTGTCGGCTGATTTTGATGAAAAACGGCATTGGCAGTACAAACATGTGTAAATATAGCTCACATATCATTGCACAAATCTGGTAACATGATCCATACAAATTGAGGACTCTTGAGTTCAAATCTATCCTTGTAAGTACAATTTGTAGAAGGTTGTTCATTGGAGATGTGCGATCTACTATGATAATCACTGAAAGTATGTTGCTGATAATAACATATGAAGATATTTTACTGGATTGCTTCCCAGTATTCTTTAGCTATGAGATCGTGCACTGAAACTGAACCATAAATTGGTGAGTCATTTGCCTATTAGCCAAGCTAACACTTCAGAGTTTTTTTAACATTTGCATCATTAACACTTCAAAATGGTGATCTGTGTTTGTACCACAGTATATCGAACTATTCCCATTATGTATTATCCCATTATGTATTCAAACCATGCTTGCCCTCATCACATCAATTATATAGCATGCCTTCAATGGAACGATGCCATGCTTGGTTGGTATATGAGATGTTATGATTGCATCTACCGTGATCCTCTGAGGGGAAAAAATAAGTCGGGGTGTACTACTCCTGTGATGGTATGGATGTTCCCGTCATTACCACTAACTACTTATGCTCTCCCAATATATGGAAATGTGCCATTAGGGGTAATAATGTGTTATTCTGTCTATGATAGAATTAGTGTAATGTGCTACAAACAGTGAGATAAAGAAGATTCAAAATTCAAAAGGTATTCCTTGGATATTATCCCTTCAAAATGACCTATTTTGTAGAGTAACTGATCAGCATCCTAATATTGAAAAGAAAATAGTGGGTCACTGTGCTGGTTTCTTAGACATATTCAATCAAAATCACGAACATTTACCTAAAATGACATAAATTATGGTATTTTTGCACATTTTTCCGTTCATGTTCACATCTTGCTTAGTGTTTTCCATGCGAACGGATACGGTGATCCCCTATTTTCTTTTCAATTTTAGGATGCTCATCAGTTACTGTATAGAATATAAAAGTAGAAATGGACACCGACAAACAGACAAATTCATATTCCAAGACCGAATCCATGGACGAATTTTACAAGATCAGTGTGAGTAGTCAAATCCGAGTGATTCTAAAGTATCAGAGTCAAAGCCATGTGAAAATTACAGACACCCAGCCAGCTGAGCGTGAGATCAGGTGCTCAGGAAGAGTGAGCATCTCCTGCCCCGCATGCGACACCCGCTGTGATATCCACACTGGCATATCGAGACGGAAATATGTGCACAAAGCTATAAGGATGGGATGATATCTTCCATTATATGTGTGACAGGCTTGGCGTTAGCTTCAACCAGATCATAGTGACGACCATAAAACTTCTTGAATGTCGACCTCAGCCTAGGCATTTTGTATCCTTGTTCGAGTCGTATTGAAGTTATATGTCATTTTGAAGCTCTATAATATGTTGATACAGTTAATTATTTTTAAAAACTCTTTGACTCCCTCCCCTCACTGTTTGGAGAGGACTACCTTAAGACCTAGTTACTTGCCGGAATTTAAAATTCCGGCAAGTATGTTGGTTGGTTGGTTTGTCGGTTTGTGTGTTTGTTTGTTTGTGCCCCCTCTAGCATGCACAGTTTTCGAGCTAGCATCCCGAAACCTTTTTAATAGATAGGTATTCGCTTTGGGAAGAGACCGCACGTTTTTGGAAAAAATCGATTCATTGATGACGTCACCAAAAATTCTTGAAAACTCAAAAAATCCCTATCTCTCATCATTGGCGAATTTTCAAAAATTCACACAACAGTCATATTTGAACCGATACCTCTGAAATTTAGCACACCGATATATGGTAATATTATCCATCATACTGCGAAGTTTAATTTGAATCGGTTGAACGTCAATGACGTCACGATGTGAAACGTGAATTTTCAAAATGGGGCTCTACATTGGAAAGTATTTATCGTACAGAGAAGCAGATTGCACCATTGGAAAGAACGTTGAATTCTAGTTTAGGAGGCTAATGTCCGATACTGTTCCGCCATGATAGATTTTCCGCTATGACGTCATAAACGTAAGGCCTGTCAAACCAATTTTCGACTTTTCATTTGTTTGTGCCCCCTCTAGCATGCACAGTTTTTGAGCTAGCATCCCGAAACTTTTTTAATAGATAGGTATTCGCTTCGGGACGAGACCGTACGTTTTTGGAAAAAATCGATTCATTGATGACGTCACCAAAAATTCTTGAAAACTCGAAAAATCCCTATCTCTCATCATTGGCGAATTTTCGAAAATTCACACAACAGTCATATTTGAACCGATACCTCTGAAATTTAGCACACCGATATATGGTAATATTATCCATCATACTGCGAAGTTTAATTTGGATCGGTTGAACGTCAATGACGTCACGACGTGAAACGTGAATTTTCAAAATGGGGCTCTACATTGGAAAGTATTTATTGTACAGAGAAGCGAATTGCACCATTGGAAAGCACGTTGAATTCAGGTTTAGGAGGGTACTGTCCGATACTTTTCCGCCATGATAGATTTTCCGCTATGACGTCATAAACGTAAGGCCTGTCATACCAATTTTTCGAGTTTTCAGCAAACATTCAAACATCCACAGTGCACTCAAATTTGAAGGTATTGAACTATAATTGTAAGAACGTATGTGGAATATCAATACCCAGCCATATACCGAGTTTCAAAACGGTAAATGCAACGTAAATGACGTCATGACGTAAAACGTCAATCTTCAAAATAGGGCTCTATATTGGTAAGTATTTGTCGTACAGAGAAACTGATTGCACCATTGGAAAGCACGTTGAATTCTGGTTTAGGAGGGCACTGTCCGATACTTTTCCGCCATGACAGATTTTCCGCTATGACGTCATAAACGTAAGGCCTGTCATACCACTTTTTCGACTTTTCAGCAAACTTTCAAACATCTACAGTGCACTCAAATTTGAGGATCTTGGACTGTAATTGTGAACACGTATGTGGAATATTATTACTCAGCCATATACCGAGTTTCAACACGCTGCAAGCAACGTAAATGACGTCATGACGTAAAACGTCAATTTTCAAAATATGGTTATATATCGGAAAGTATTCGTCGTACAGAGAAGCGGATTGCACCATTGGAAAACTCATTAAGTTCTGGTTTATGGGGGTACTGTCCGATACTTTTCCGCCATGATGGATTTTCCGTTATGACGTCATAAAGGTAAAGCCTCGCATACCAATTTTTCGACTTTTCAGCAAACTTTCAAACATCCACAGTGCACTCAAATTTGAAGGTAGTGAACTATAATTGTGAGAACGTATGTGGAATATTGATATCCAGCCATGTATCGAGTTTCAACACGCTACATGCAACGTAAATGACGTCATGACGTAAATCGTCAATTTTCAAAATGGGGTTATATATCGGAAAGTATTCGTTCTACAGAGAAGCGGATTGCACCATTGGAAAGCTCGTCGAATTCTGCTTTAGGAGGGTACTGTCCGATACTTTTCCGCCATGATGGATTTTCCATTATGACGTCATAAACGTAAAGCCTCTCATACTATTTTTTTGACCTTTCAGCAAACTTTCAAACATCTACAGTGCACTCAAATTTGAAGATATTGGACTGTAATTGTGAGCACGTATGTGGAATATTAATACCCAGCCATATACCGAGTTTCGACACGCTACATGCAACGTAAATGACGTCATGACGTAACACGTCAATTTTCAAAATGGAGCTACATATTGGGAAGTATTAGTCGTAGAGAAGTATCATGAGTATGCATTCCGGCAAGTGGGTGCCCTAGGGGCTCTCGTTTATTTGTTTTAAATTTTAAAAAAATAGCTCTCCCAAGTGCTTCCCTAGTTGTGCATGTCATGATCACTTATGCAATTGAGTACGACTCATCAGCTACAGTGAACAGGGGAGGACGAGCTTCTGCAAATTAACAAACCATAAATGTGTAATGATTCGTGTGATGGTGAGAAGTCTGAAATATGCATCTTCCAGAAATAAAATAATTTCACACTATGGTGGACTGATGTGAAATCGATGAATAGGTACCAGTGGAATGTTCACTGATGTTTGGTGAATAAAGATTAACACTGGAAAAATGAAGTTAACACTGGGTTTGATCATCCCGACATGGGGTATTGATTGAGGTCGTTTAACTTGTCGAAAGGAAACATACCCCTTGATACAGGTGAAACAAACTGTGCATAATAAGGTAAATTATCTTGCTGTGTACTGCAATAAATTGATAGACAAGCCTTTTGGCTATGTAACAATTCCCTCCTTTCAAGAGTTGGTTTGACAGATGGATTAGGGATGTAATATGTCATATATTCAATTTGTACACGTTATTTTGAACTTGAAAAGATCAGGATAATGTACCAGGAAAATATCAGGAAATTCATTTTCTAATAGCATGGGACAAATTGTTTTAATGCTCTGGCTCGTTTACGTTACTTTCACTAGAATGTCCCAGTATGAATGTCCTCAGGATATACCAACAGTGCATGTTGATTTAAATCGCATTCGAACTTTACATCGAATGCTCGACTTTTTGCTTACTACTTGGAGATGTGAAATCGAAGTTTTAGCTGCAATAAACATTCCCTAATTGGACACGATGGTGCCAGGCAGACTTGTGCCATGACTGTTGTTTTAATTTACTTGTAGGATTGACACCTCCTCTAATTCAGAGGAATGAACTTTTGCATGCGTTTATGGATATCAATCTGTTTCATTGGGGATTGTATGGTCGTTACATAGTTGATCATATGGAAGTAAGTATCCATCTGTTACCACCAATACAGCCAAATTTTGATGATTCCAATAACAAACATGAAATACAACATTTTGCAATAAAAAACAAAAGCCCGACCAAATACTTTATCAAAAGACACATTGGTGTCTTCACGGGGCAGACAGTGTGGTATATGTAGTTGTTTTAACTGTACACCTGATGGGATTAGTATACAACTGCCCAACAACCTATGAAAATTATTTAGAAATCCGAAACAAACAAAGCCCATGGAATACATAAGTACATAATCACAAGCCAAAAGGCTACTGAGTTGATGGTATCCTCGGGGACAGACTTAACGTCCACCAGCAGTGACAACGGCTCAGTGGTATGAATGTAAGTATCAATTTATTACCACCAATACAGCCAAATTTTGATGATTCCAATAACAAACATAAAATATAACATTTTGCAATAGAAACAAAGGCCAACCAATTACTTTATCAAAAGACACACTGGTGTCATCAGGGGCAGACAGTGTGGTATATGTAGTTGTTTCTACTGTACACCTGATGGAATTAGTATACAACTGCCCAACAACCTATGAAAATAATTTAGAAATTCGAAACAAACCCCATGGAATAGATATATGACAAGTACATAAGTACCTAATCACAAGCCAATCGGCTACTAAGTTGATAATATCCTCGGGGACAGACTTAACGTCCACCAGCAGTGACACCGGCTCAATGGTATGAATGCAAGTATCAATCTATTACCACCCATACAGCCAAATTTTGATGATTCCAATAACAAACATAAAATACAACATTTTGCAACAGAAACAAAGCCCGACCAATTACTTTATCAAAAGACACACTGGCGTCATCAGGGGCAGACAGTGTGGTATATGTAGTTGATTCTACTGTACACCTGATGGAATTAGTATACATCTGCCCAAAAACCTATTAAAAATATTTAGAAATCCGAAACAAACCCCATGCAATAGATATATGACAAGTACATAAGTACCTAATCACAAGCCAAAAGGCTACTGAGTTGATGGTATGCTCGGGAACAGACTTAACGTCCACCAGCAGTGACACCGGCTCAGTGGTATGAATGTAAGTATCAATCTATTACCACCAATACAGCCAAATTTTGATGATTCCAATTACTAATATAAAATACAACATTTTGCAATAGAAACAAAGCCCGACCAATTACTTTATCAAAAGACACACTGGCGTCATCAGGGGCAGACAGTGTGGTATATGTCGTTGTTTCTACTGGAAGGCAGTAATCCAATGAAAAATTGTTCAACCAATATGTACATGAATGACTCAATTATTTATATTGTGAAGATATATCACTGTTCCGATTTTCTTGCTCATGTTATAAGAGTATGGGGTAGGGAGTTTTCAGTTTAAAAAAGTTTCAGTACAAAATAGTTGTTGTACAAAATTCCAGAAACGTTGAAGGGACAAACATGATCTAGAAAAGGTAATATGCACATTGCACAAAGCATACAGGCCCATATCGTGTGATGTTAGTTTAGAACAACATTTAACATGATTATTTAATTGTTGAATGGTATTATCAAAATAACAGGTATATACTAGGTTAAATTGTGGTTGATAGTAAGCTGATTTCGCTATTATGATCAACTTGCTCCGCAGCCAAGCATGGAAGTGATCAGTGCTATATTAAGTATTTTCCATTGACCAGGCTTGTAGTAATGGATGATGGCGTGTTATATTAGTCTAACACCCGGAATCATTATTCCGCTGCCATCTAATCAAGATACTGTTTAGATTGATGATTGTTACCAGGAATGAGAATCGAGATTGATTCGCCTTGTTTTCTTATGGTAATTGAAACATTAAGGGTGTGTTCAAACCTTCACGGTGTGTTTCAGGACACTGTTTCTGTATATCTTCGTGGAAAATTTATAATGGAGATTGTGATTTTTAAAACTTTTAAAAGATTTGACCACGAATTAGGGGTCAGAGGATTGGTATCTACGAGATTATCAATCTTTTGACATTCGCTTTGTGCTGTTCCTAAACATCTTGCAAATCCTATGACTTGTTCAGTGTTCAATACAACCACTTTGACGAACTCTCGAGTAATAGAACACTCTGTGAAAATTGTATAAATTCAGATAAATGTCAAAGTATGTCTGAAAGGAGATACTATACCATTTATTTTGCATACATTGGATAGAGACCTACTTATATTATACAAGTAGTGACCCTGGAATTGTGAAAAAAAACGAAATAATACCAAGTGATTGTAAGTCGGCCACTTTATTGCTCTGGGCAACCGCCGAAACCGTAACAAATGAAAAACGAGACAATCAGAGATTGCAGACCCTCGCCCTTCAGATTTAGTCACTAAAATTAGGCGATAATTGAGTTTTGGTCTTAAGACTATCGGTTGTACGCCATACGATTGGGAATTGGCCAAAGAAAAATACAAAAATAGGTTGAAGATTTAATATTGATTAGAACCGGAGTTATAGCCATTTATGTGATTTTCTTTTTTCCGTTGCCATGGCAACCGTTTTGTGAGCCACTACCATAGCACTCCAGCCCTATAAATTTCAAATCGATCGGACCGTTTGCCTTTGAGTTATGATCGCGGACATTTGCACTGAAACGTCGCTGGCCAAAAATAACCGAAATCGTGACCCCCAATTTTTCGACATCGGGCGATAATAGAGAGTTTTCGTCGTACGACCATCGGTCGTACACCAAACGATCGAGAATTGGCCAAAGAAAAATACAAAAATAGTTGGAAAAATTAATATCAAGTAGAACCGGAGTTAGAGCCAATGATGTGATTTTCTCTTTTCCGTTGCCATGGCAACCGTTTCCATCCGATTTTGGTAAAATTTTAAAAGGATTGAGCCACCACCATAGCACTTTTGCCCTATAAATTTCAAATCGATCGGACCGTTTGCCTTTGAGTTATGAGCGCGGACATTTGCACTGAAACGTCGCTGGCCAAAAAAGTTCGAAACCGTGACCCCCAATTTTTCGACATCGGGCGATAATGGAGAGTTTTGGTCGTACGACCACGGACCATATATCAGATGATCAGGAATTGGCCATAGAAAAATACAAAATTAGTTAGAAAAATTTATCTTGATTAGAACTGAAGTTATGGTCAATTATTGATTTTTACATTTTCCGTTGCCATGGCAACAGTTTTTGTCCGATTTTGACCGGATTCGAGGAGGACCGAGCCACTGAGATACCGCTTCATCCCTATCAGTTTCATCGGACCATTCTCCTTTGAGATATGCGCGCGGACAGACAGACAGACAAACAAACAGACATACAAACGGACAGACCCAATTGCAATACCCTAGCCCCCCTACGGGGCGAGGGTAATGACGAGGGAATCCCTGCGTCACAGCCTCAGTTCTTGGTCTCGAGGTTAGTTTCCATCGGCGGTGGCTCTGACATAATCGTGGGCGTGAACCGTAAAAATCTTGTGCATGATTCAGACAGGGCTGGTTGAATGATTATGTTGAGACAGATTCATATCCTTTTTCTCTGGCTAAATATAGTAATGCACCTGAGTGGCTGAGACTGGTGACATAATAAATGTCATTCAAACTGCAGTATAAGATGAAACAATTTGTCGTCATGAATAGAAAAGGAGTAATGATATCGTTTCCGTAATCAGAGAGTAGTTCTTAAATAACACCATATCATCATGCCATTTGCCCATACTCTGCATTCGAGTGCAATAAGCACAGCTCAGTATTGACAGCTGTATCATACTCGGGTACGCGTTTAATTATTGTTCAAAATAATATTACCCATTGCGAAGGAAACTGATGGTTGTTAATGCTCAAAAATAGTGGCGTCCGGGGTATTATAAATCGGCCGATAGTCCTTCACTTATTTTCCCTCCTGCGCTCACTGAATGAGTTGACAATCGTTACGCTACCTCACTGCATCACCGTCCATTTCGAAATGGCGAAAGTCAAGACAATGTTGCCCGCATACGATCAGCAAAAACTGGAAATATTGACAGCTTTTCACCTGTTACCTCAAGGACATCTGATTTATAACGCTAATAGCTATATCAGACATATATTATGTTGTGATATTAGTGTTGCGTGCACTAGGAGGTGAACAGGTAATTCCCTTGTTTACAAGATCAACACATCAAGGCTACTCACGGGTAATGACGAGTAGGTCTAATTTGTTGTGTATTGTAATATACTGGTGACACATACTACTAGGTTTGTGAGGCAGTAAACTTGAATAACTTGTGAAGATTGCTGCCTTTGAGATAATTGGAAGGATCGACGAATGCTCATCCGAATACTTGTTGACTGGTTATTTCAATTCATTCATAGCTTGGCTATTGCTCAATCGATTTGAACTGTCCTAGAACTAATTCATAGATTGGCTCCTGCTCGATCGATTTGAACTGTCCTCATCATTCACCTGAAAGAATTCCAGCAATGAACATGCGTCAAGTAGGCCAGTGTGAAACGAGACCAGCCTTATCATTCACAAGACTACTATCTTATAATATACTATTACCTGGATATCTGATGACCGTGTCACAGAATGTACATGTTTCTACTTGCAGTATGATGTGATACAATATATGTGGGGGTAGGATTGTATATCTAAGAATAGGACCGCCTGTGCCTTCGTTTGTGGGAAATCCTTGAAGCAAATACAGTTTATAGTTACATGTCAGAGAGAGCTGGCGTTGTGATTTTAGCCAAGTCTTAGATGCAATTAGATAAATGATGCGAATTTTTCCTTCGGCATAGATTCGGTATTTCATTTGATCATAGCATTGTCAAAGCATATACTGCACGTCTTCGTTCTTTCAATATCCGGACAGATGCCATCAGGAATGCCAACGTACAATTTTCTTGACGTCATTTCCGCTTCCTCGCCAAGAAAACTACATTGGTATCTCTCTAATATATTGATTTCTCTCAATGTAATGCACTGCCTCTACAATTCCCATCAAGTTGTGCGTGACCCACATTGAAGAAACTGCTAATAGCTTTCTCGGGAATTTCCTTAAGGTGTGATTGCACGTAACTTACCGGTGACTGCACTGAGGCACTTTTCCATTGACTTATAATGTGAAAGTAAAAGTAACAAATTCACCAAAACAATATAATCCCTTGACCTAAAACTTGGCTAGAACACACACAAATACGCATGGATGATGAACCGAGACATGGTTTCATAAATGATATCACGGAAGCTGTGCAATTTGATGATTAGATAAATCATTTTATACGTTTCACCAAAACGAAGATTCGAGTGTTCTGCTTGACAAGCACTGGCCGTTGCATATATTTATTCCTTGTTGTCTAGGGCTATACTTTCTGTGAGATGAATACAATGAGCTGAACAGTCATAATCCCAAACACCTCGGTGCACCCGAGTGCAAATCACCTGTGAGTTTTGCTGGCCTCACTAGCTATTTGCTGCACAGCATAATCCTTTCGCTCGCATTGTTGTGAGTGTATTTTGTAGACTGAGAAATAGGTCGGAAAATGACATATGAAAACGATGAATTTAACAAATTTAACATTGCTTAGTAAGAAACAGAGTCTCGGTTAGTAATCCTTGATGGCTAACAATCAGAAAGACAAAGTTTCACGTTAGTTGGAAGTGTGTAAATTCATGAATTTGTTACCTTTATATTTACATTATAAGTGAATGGACAGCTGGTCACTGCCAGGTTCATGACGATCACATGCAATCAATCCTTAAAGCCAATGATGACTTTTGGGGCTGAACGTTGCTTCCAACGATATCTTTCAAAATTTGATAGTTTGTTGGTATCGGCCTTAGTGACCAAAATTTGAAATTTGAAGGAAATTGACCGTTCCGTTTATGGAATATTTTATTTTGGAATGACATGGTGAAATTTAACCAGGTTGTTGAACATTTTCTAGAACCCTTTTTCAACGACGTGTTCAATCCACTGCTTGATCTCAAAAATAATTGTGGATATTTTGCTAGAATCGTGTATGCCTTGTATTTCTTTCCTATTTTAATAACATATGTTATTAGCTTTAGTCAAATATATTATGAATATATTATCAGTTCCTCCTGTCATCGTAATGCACCCCACAGGCTTGAACTTTCGAGTAATATGTACTTACTTTAAAATTTTTATTCTTTGTATAAAATAATGATCGGTTCCAAGGAATTGTCCAGAACTTTGATAATTACTGAAACATACACTGCTGGAGGAAATAACAAAGATTCGCAAATATTCTCTGATCCATTTATTCGTAATAGCCTCAAAAACAGCGTGACCCTGGGTTTTTGAGGCGTTAATAATTGAATTTGACACCACATATTTCCCTATATAAACTGTTCTCAGTCGGACATTTTGTAAGGAATTCCCTCAAAAATCAACCAATTACTTGGCATATCTTATATATATATTGAAACAATATTTATTTGGTGTTGATTGGATAGTTTCTGACAGAATGTCGTTTGAACAACCCAACCTCTTTAGTTTGTGCGCTGTTCAACCATTGATTTTAACACCACGCTATTCCGCGCACAGTGTTGTGACAGGATTTTTCTTCGAAGCGGCTATTGTTATTCGCTTATATATAACCAGTGCACTAATAAACGGCATGACAAGTGATAACATGATATATATTTCAGAAATATTCAATACATAGGCTACGAACGATTCTTTGCACAATTTATTCACTAGGGGCGCCACCCATTTGTCATCCTTGGCCTTAAATTGAGATCAAATATAGACATTTCACGTCCAACATAGTAGTAATATGCCCTCTAATGAATCATGTACTAAAACACAACCGAACAACCTGATTTCAATAATAATTCAATATCACCGAATTAGGCAAGGGATACGCACAATATATGTCTATGCTCAGATATGGCATTTCAACGTTTGATAATCAAACATAATTTACTTTTCTATTTTTTTTTTACTTTCAGGTACTTGGCACATTTCATATCTGAAACGCAAACGCTGTGTCATCTAATAAATACACACGTGCATCGCTGCCTCCATTAAGAAATCGTAACGTATCACTCGCTTTAGTGCGGAAGTTCATTTCCTGTAAAAGAGGAAGATGGGTGTTTAACAGAGGTACTACAGACCGCAACTTCTTTGTGTGTTCAGTCTCTTTATGATGAAACAGTGTGGACACTGTAATCATTTTAATGTACCAGAGATAGTCATATAAACTTAATTTACTGGATTATTGTGGAATATGGAGGTATTGGTGTTTTTCGAGTACATGAATCTAACGCCTACATTCATTCTGAACAGTAGTAAAAGATTTTGCATAAAATCAGCCATTTCATTACCTGGATTAAATAAAGTGAATACACACAGACATATCTGAAAGTCATTGAAGTATTACCACCAGGAAGGTAAATGATAATACATGTATTGATAGATTTGTTATTGGTACCCTTCTCACCATGGTATGATTGATAACATGACCGATCACTGTAGAACTGGTATCGATGATATCAGCATTGTTATCTGAAATGTCGCCGCCAGTTCTGAATCATAAGGGTGAGTTCAATTTCATGAATAGATGTGTGTACGAGTTTTAAATTATTAAATGTATACTGAGCAATCAAAATCGAATCCATCAACAAATCTCCAGTTCCAGTGTCAGTGTCGAACAGGGAAGTATTAGGTTCTCCATGAACCCCCATGTATGAAACAGAATTGACTTACAATGTTCTCCCATTGGAGCGACATTCGAACAAAGTGTTACCCAATGAAATGTTGCATCCGTATTTGATTAGCTGAAACATGGAACCAATACCCAAGTAAAAAGTCCGTTTTCCAATCTCAAAGTGTCAGACAAAATTGATTATGGAATCTCATGAACACCACATATGACCATGAAGATGGCGAAAATAACCCAATTTGATATTCCCAATCCCCAAATTTGACAATACTCCAATTTGATAATGATTGATGGGTTAATGAAAATAACCTGGATTTGGAAGTTATTACAAACTTTGTACATAAACTCGTGTGAGATATTCTCTGTAATAAAGGTAGATGAAGATTTAGGTATCCTTTACACAAGGATGAGTGTCAAATGCATTCCATAACAAATTTTGACATTCTGGTCATGTGCACCAACTATCATTACACACAGATTAGAGAATATTATGGCTAGTCTGTAGAATTTCAAGAGTCGAAGTGGGTCTGATCTTTACTGTTCAACATAGTGACGTCTTTGAACTAAGCAATGTGGAAATGTCGTCCTTGATCATCATTAAGGTAGGACAAATTACACATGTCAGTGCCCTCGTATGCAGCAAACTTCCTCTAAAAGCGATCATATATTGGTATAGATGCTTTGCAAGTGACGTCATAACGTATTTCATCTCTATTTATGACGCCAAAATTCTGGACGGCGAAATTCCCAGTGAAATCACAATAGAACTAACAAACACTGAACGTTGTACATTATTTTGCCGTCCAGTGTGACGTCACAGCAAAGCATCTATTGTATTTGTCACTGGGATAATATGACAATCATGGAATATTTGGTTGGTGCCACATGTGGGTCAGGAGATGCTCACTCTTTCCCGAACACCTGATTTCACTTTCTCATATAAGGGTTGTTTACACTTGGCGTGTTCATTTACAGAACACTTCCAGTAAGAGAATTTCCTTTTCACCTGGACACAGAATGTAAGTATCAATCTATCACCACCAATATAGCCAAATTTTGATGATTCCAATAACAAACGTAAAATACATTTTGCAATAGAAACAAAGCCCGACCAAACAGTTTACCAAAAGACACCCTGGCGTCATAGAAATGTGCCCCAAGGAAGCAAAAGTGGTCTATGTACATTGTTTCGGCCAGTTATGGTAATAGAGATACCCCTTTGCCTCTTGTGTGCATCTTATCTAGCCAGCTGTAGCTTCTGGGTTGAGTGGGAACGATGTTTAGCTCTCTAGATATTGATTTGAACTGCCTTTGCCTGACCCGAATTGTTATTAGGACTGTTGTGTGTTTTAGAATATGAAGATTACTAAAATACCAAACCTGTTCAAGCTGTATATTGGAGTTAATAGTCTATTCTGTTATAGATGGTATCGTAGATATCATGTTAAATATAGGCCATGTTGAACATGATATATCCCACACGATTATGATATATAATACACATACTCAACATTTGGGATTTTACATGAAACTACTTTTTAATTGGACATGGATTTTTTGGAAGGTCACATATGATGGAGACTCGAAGGGGAGATTCACAGAATTCCATTTCCTGTTGTGTGAGGAGAATCGTTCTTAAATCCCTCATGACTTTGCCCCGGGTCATTTCCGTTTATCTCCGCATAATACGAGCTTAGCTATGTTGTTAAATCTCTGCAATGACTGCATGAGAGTGCACACTCCTCAGGCTATACAGTCACGTCTAACTACGTTAAAAATACATGTATTACGAGTGCAATATTGATGGGTATTTACAAACAAGCTTCCATCTTGATGTTCGTGTACGACTTGTCGGTACGTTGACAACTGATGACCATTATGTTTTCTGAACTCTGGATACCACACGATAGTTTATTAATGCCTCAGTATTTGTCAACTTGGTGTGAATAATGTCGTCATCTTTGATTCTATGGAATACTGACAAAATAGGCATATAATTCCCCTCGGCACATCATTCCCCTCATTGCATAATAGTCATTCAAATCGATGCCAAATTATTTTCAGCATTGATGTGTTTAGCGATATGTACTATTCAGTAGGGAATCATTGGTGATTTAGGACAATTTTTGTACACTGTATGGGCTGAATGAGATGATGGATGGCATGAAACATAAGAGGCATCATGGCTATATTGATTTCAAGTCCTGGGGCCTATTTCACAAAGAATCTAAATATACTTTAGCCGACTAAGTTCGGTATTTAGCTTGGTAGATAGTAGGTTAAATCTTATTTTAGTCGGCTAAAGTATATTTAGATTATTTGTGAAATAGACCCCTGGTTTCCAATACAGGACAATAGTCATGAACTTTTTTTCTCTCACTTCATATGCCTGATATGACTTTCTGTCCCCGGATTATGAGATTGGATAACGGACGATGTTTTGTTTGCTCGGGATACTTAATACTGGGTATTGATTCCACGTCTATTTCAATATAATGCAGGAATTAAACTAACCATATGTCCACCTGCTCACCAACAGCTGGTAAATGAATC
Organism: Terebella lapidaria; assembly: GCA_949152475.1. Taxonomy (NCBI): domain Eukaryota; kingdom Metazoa; phylum Annelida; class Polychaeta; order Terebellida; family Terebellidae; genus Terebella; species Terebella lapidaria. The sequence continues at coordinate 4,227,402 of OX424569.1, forward strand.
ATTCTATGCAAATTAAGTAAATACGACTGGATAGTGAACTATTTGTTGATTCTAGAGGTTTTCAACTGCTATAACGGTCATTGCTGCTTATATGTTTTCATTTTCTGACATTTGTCACACTGAGCTTTATTTTGGCATCACCCACAGAATTGAAAGTCATTCAATTACATTGCACTATAGATCCCGAGCAGTGATCAAGGGGAATAATTCAATTATTTGCTGGGCCTGCTTGAATTAAATGGGTAATCACAACAAGATATATAGTTGCTGCCAAAATCAGGCATAGTTCAACTTGTCACGCAGGGAATCAAGCAGTTGATGGACTTTTTTTGATGGTATTTTTCAATCATTAGGTTCCATGCAGTAAAAGCTGCTCAATGTGTTCCAATGGCATGTGTCCTTATTAGCCTCATAAACTTTCGATCCCATGATTTGCCTCTCAACATATATATATATATGTATGTTATCATGATCATAGGACATATACATGTAGTTATTATCCGAATGCTAATACTAATCATTTGACACGAAGAGGGAAATAAATAATTCAAACCATTCAGGTTATACACTAACATGGACAATTGTTGACATCGAAATTATATCGAATGGCGCTCAAGTATATTCTTCGACCAAAGTGTCAGAATTTATTGCTGCGTACCACAACCAACAATATGAAACGCAACGCCATATTCACACTAGTACCGTGGAATATTAGCGTCATTCAGTGATGACATTGATAATTTTGAAGACCAGACAATTTTGTGTGATCAAAATATCATCCGTCAACAAATTTTGGACAACATGGCACTTTCAGTGTAAATCGTGGTTTAAATTCGGCCTTCAACAATGACATATTTCAATATCATGCTGGTTATAGGTATCATTTTCGTTGCCAATATCATTTTGTCAGAGATTTAGTCTGTAAATATCGTACATAATCTAATTTTGGACATGTCACCTTCACTCCCCACAATAGTTATTGTGACGTTCTAAAGATTGTCCACAAGTGTTCGATTTTCTTGCCAAATATAATGCTATGTTCCGTAAAATTTCACTAGAATATATAATATTGCATTTAACATAGTCATTGTTAATGATTGGCATGCTTACCTGAGAAACAAAGCTTTGCTGTCCTATATAGTATTGAGGGCTTTTTGTTCCTGTGTTAATGAGTAGCGGAAAATTCGGCAGTTTTTTTTCCAAAATGTGACAACACGTGCATCAATGCTAGAATCATGTTATTCACCTACCAATCAAGAATTCTAACAAAAATAATTAGATTTAAAAGATCATACAATCTGCCTAAAGTACATCGTATTGGTAAAATTTGGTAACACGTCTTACCTGTCCGACCCATCACTATTCGCGTACCACTTAGACAGCACATCATATTGAGGTTTTAATCAAGTACTCGTTAAAAACCCACTTGCGTACAGCGCTCAATCAAAGTTAAAGAGAAGATGAAAAACTATTCACAGATACACAGTCATTATTTTTCAGTGCATTATGAATGCCATTTGTGTGTCCTTTGTTTCCTGGCTGATTGAACGTTCTCGGATGTTTTCAGGATACAGCACAGAGAATTCAGTGGCATTTTACCCACACGTACTTCAATATCCCACAGTGGAGATGCTTGGTCCCATTATAATGGCAAGTGGCCTTATAGCAATTTCCACTAACTAATTTGTCCCAGCAGAACAATACTTTTGAGTGTGTGGGAGTCAATTACCTACCGTACGTCCCAGTATTTTAATCCTCTGGAAACCATGATTTTTACATGAACAAGATATCTTGTTCATGTATCCGTAATTGGCAACATTGAGACCCGTGTCACTTCAATGTATTTTATTTTCTGGAATATATAATATTTCTCACTCGTTATCATATACTATACCTAAGCTAATATAAACATTAGTGCAATTGTATTTCAGTAAGCACGATGAAAACCTTAAAAGGAAGATAGTCATCTACAGATAATACCCTGTGATCGATCCGATCGCCTTTGTAGAAGATAATAAAAACTCTGATTTGCAGTGTATTTTGTCTGATTACCGTGATACACTGGTTAGTATTTTGCTGTACAGTCTATAATTTGGTGGACAATCACTCTACCGATAATATTTTGAAAAAAAGTCTCATCAATCTGTTCAGTTTATATGTTTGATCAAAGAACCCAGCTGTACATTTCTGGACAAAATGCCAACAATACATAGCACTATTACCAAGGTCACAGGTGTCACTTACTGTTCCGCTTTTTTACAACACTGCTGAGAGATATTTCATGATTCGAATACACATTGTAGCGGTCCAGCCATATTTTCCACATATGTATTTGAGATAAAACATCACAGCACATCAGTGGTAGATAAGGCTAATGCATCTCTGGGGTAATACTCCTATCAATTCCTTGAGGAATTTTATCGCAATTTTTTCCCGTTTGTATCACTCTTCATCTCTGTTCAGTAGCCCATTAGACATACCGTCAGTTTAATGACCCTGTAGCTCCAATACCCATTTGTGTGATACGAATCAGGGTCCCAGCTGATGAAGGCAAATGCCTCCATGTGTGTTACCAAACATGATTATGGGTTTGATCAGGTGTATCTATCAGTCTTGACTTCTACACGACGATACCATATTGACCATAGAATGTGTCTTTCATACCCTGTGCATTCACACAATTCATGTTGTATCAACTACAGGCTGACAACTGAGCCAGCAGTCATTTAGAATAATCTCTGCTACACCAAAACTCAATTAGCGTGAAAAAGCCTACCAATTACTTGCATACTGCAAGCTGTATTCACCCATACAACGACTTGATTCACTCAGAACAGCCAGAGTCAGCCATCAATGTTATTGACATTTCACCTTAGTGAACATCCCTGAGACACAAAGCCGAAAACATTATCGGTTTCCAATCGATTGCTTATTCCTTATTCACCACATCTGAGTGCAATATGAGATTAATGTGATTCTCCATATAATTTGGGTAGTTGTTTATGTTTATTTTTCATGTGCAATATATGTTAATTGGGGTGCACTTTGGGGTTAGAAACTGAGTCAATATCCACTTCTCCCATTTATGAAACCCTGATAGTTTTGTATGTGTGGGAGTCGTTCAACATCCATTCCTACAGAATCTGCTCCCATGGAAACCATAAATTTTACATGAATGTAAGTATCAATCTGTTACCACCAATACAGTCAGATTTTGATGATGACAATAACAAACGTAAAATACAACATTTTGCAATAGAAACAAAGCCCGACCAAATAGTTTTTCCAAAAACACACTGGCGTCATCAGGGGCAGACAGTGTGTTAAATGTAGTTGTTTCTACTGTACACCTGATGGAATTAGTATACAACTGCCCAACAACCTATGAAAATAATTTAGAAATCCGAAACAAACCCCATGAAACAGATATATGACAAGTACATAAGTACCTAATCACGAGCCCGAAGGCTACTGAGTTGATGGTATCCTCGGGGACAGATTTAACGTCCGCCAGCAGTGACACCGACTCAGTGGTATGAATGTAAGTATCAATCTGTTACCACCAATACAGTCAGATTTTGATGATGACAATAACAAACGTAAAATACAACATTTTGCAATAGAAACAAAGCCCGACCAAATAGTTTTTCCAAAAACACACTGGCGTCATCAGGGGCAGACAGTGTGTTAAATGTAGTTGTTTCTACTGTACACCTGATGGAATTAGTATACAACTGCCCAACAACCTATGAAAATAATTTAGAAATCCGAAACAAACCCCATGAAACAGATATATGACAAGTACATAAGTACCTAATCACGAGCCCGAAGGCTACTGAGTTGATGGTATCCTCGGGGACAGATTTAACGTCCGCCAGCAGTGACACCGACTCAGTGGTATGAATGTAAGTATCAATCTGTTACCACCAATACAGTCAGATTTTGATGATGACAATAACAAACGTAAAATACAACATTTTGCAATAGAAACAAAGCCCGACCAAATAGTTTTTCCAAAAACACACTGGCGTCATCAGGGGCAGACAGTGTGTTAAATGTAGTTGTTTCTACTGTACACCTGATGGAATTAGTATACAACTGCCCAACAACCTATGAAAATAATTTAGAAATCCGAAACAAACCCCATGAAACAGATATATGACAAGTACATAAGTACCTAATCACGAGCCCGAAGGCTACTGAGTTGATGGTATCCTCGGGGACAGATTTAACGTCCGCCAGCAGTGACACCGACTCAGTGGTATGAATGTAAGTATCAATCTGTTACCACCAATACAGTCAGATTTTGATGATGACAATAACAAACGTAAAATACAACATTTTGCAATAGAAACAAAGCCCGACCAAATAGTTTTTCCAAAAACACACTGGCGTCATCAGGGGCAGACAGTGTGTTAAAACTGAGTTTATGTTTATTTTTCATGTGCAATATATGTTAATTGGGGTGCACTTTGGGGTTAGAAACTGAGTCAATATCCACTTCTCCCATTTATGAAACCCTGATAGTTTTGTATGTGTGGGAGTCGTTCAACATCCATTCCTACAGAATCTGCTCCCATGGAAACCATAAATTTTACATGAAGTTGATCAAAGGGGTTCTTCACTTGATATACATGATATGTAATTGGCCAAGTGGAATTCCCAGTGGCTACGGTACTTGGCGTTCTGTAAAGTCGGATGAGGAAGATGACTGATGCAAAAAAACTGATTTTATTCCGAGGTTTAGTGTTTTTATGATTGTTGCCATCCAACGTTATTTTTTTTTTATTTCACGTTGCATTTCTCTTAAAGTGACCATTATCTGCACTTTAATGGCAAGAGACTCAACCCGAGTCGAGCAAATTGAAATATGAAAAATTAACCTTCATCCACTGTGGCAGGAAATTTGTTACTGCACCAAAGCATATTCAACCACACCAGTAAATTTTGGTGTGTGTTGGTTAGATGTTTATTGACATCACTCGATGTCAAATTATTTAACCAGAGAAACCTTTACTAGTGTGTGTCACGCATTATTGGGATGTGATTGGAGGGATATTCTCTTTGCTTGAAAAATTCAATTTATCTTTCTAAATTAATGTTTGAGTTCAATATATCTTTCTGAAGTATTTTTGAGAAGGGATGTGAATTGCCATAAATATAATTGCATATTGGCATTCCTGAATCAACTTTCCAGATATTGGAAGAGCAAATTAATTTCGTTGTATTTACGGTAATATTCATATCCTTACAGAAATGCACGATATTTCATTTTCCAGAATAAACTTCTATTGTCAATCCTCCGTACATGAAATCATTTGTCTTCATTTCGTCTAATGTACATGTATGTGCTGAACTCATTGAATGTACTAACAAAGCTAATGAATGAATGGGACACTCAAGTCACATCAGATATGTGGTGATATGAGGGCAGGTCTGGTCCATGTCCATGTACTGAGAGTTCAGGTTGCACTCAAAGGGGAAATTATTTGTCCACTAATAACTAAAACGCATCAAGTTGTGCAAACTAATAAAGTGTATTGTCTAAATGCCCGTACCAGTCATTGAGGATAATTCAATATAACTATGGTGCAATCACTTATCAAAACCCGTGAATTGCTTTGAAGTGGGATAGTTGCAAACAAAGACGTGTGTTACCATTGAGGTGCAGTTTCAATTCATGCACGTAGCTAAACAAACTGGAAGGCAAGCATATAAAATACCATCAGGATATATTTTATGATAGCCAAAGTCTTTCACTCATCAGCCCACATCTTAATATAGGATCACCTCGCCTGGTTCATGCAACGACATAATATGTCGACATGATCAACACATGCAAAGACTTTCCCAGACCCAGTTTTATCCCACTTCAAAGCAATTCACGGGTTTTGATAAGTGATTGCACCATAGTTATATTGAATTATCCTCAATGACTGGTACGGGCATTTAGACAATACACTTTATTAGTTTGCACAACTTGATGCGTTTTAGTTATTAGTGGACAAATAATTTCCCCTTTGAGTGCAACCTGAACTCTCAGTACATGGACATGGACCAGACCTGCCCTCATATCACCACATATCTGATGTGACTTGAGTGTCCCATTCATTCATTAGCTTTGTTAGTACATTCAATGAGTTCAGCACATACATGTACATTAGACGAAATGAAGACAAATGATACATACATGTACTCCTATCAATTCCTTGAGGAATTTTATCGCAATTTTTTCCCGTTTGTATCACTCTTCATCTCTGTTCAGTAGCCCATTAGACATACCGTCAGTTTAATGACCCTGTAGCTCCAATACCCATTTGTGTGATACGAATCAGGGTCCCAGCTGATGAAGGCAAATGCCTCCATGTGTGTTACCAAACATGATTATGGGTTTGATCAGGTGTATCTATCAGTCTTGACTTCTACACGACGATACCATATTGACCATAGAATGTGTCTTTCATACCCTGTGCATTCCCACAATTCATGTTGTATCAACTACAGGCTGACAACTGAGCCAGCAGTCATTTAGAATAATCTCTGCTACACCAAAACTCAATTAGCGTGAAAAAGCCTACCAATTACTTGCATACTGCAAGCTGTATTCACCCATACAACGACTTGATTCACTCAGAACAGCCAGAGTCAGCCATCAATGTTATTGCCATTTCACCTTAGTGAACATCCCTGAGACACAAAGCCGAAAACATTATCGGTTTCCAATCGATTGCTTATTCCTTATTCACCACATCTGAGTGCAATATGAGATTAATGTGATTCTCCATATAATTTGGGTAGTTGTTTATGTTTATTTTTCATGTGCAATATATGTTAATTGGGGTGCACTTTGGGGTTAGAAACTGAGTCAATATCCACTTCTCCCATTTATGAAACCCTGATAGTTTTGTATGTGTGGGAGTCGTTCAACATCCATTCCTACAGAATCTGCTCCCATGGAAACCATAAATTTTACATGAAGTTGATCAAAGGGGTTCTTCACTTGATATACATGATATGTAATTGGCCAAGTGGAATTCCCAGTGGCTACGGTACTTGGCGTTCTGTAAAGTCGGATGAGGAAGATGACTGATGCAAAAAAACTGATTTTATTCCGAGGTTTAGTGTTTTTATGATTGTTGCCATCCAACGTTATTTTTTTTTTATTTCACGTTGCATTTCTCTTAAAGTGACCATTATCTGCACTTTAATGGCAAGAGACTCAACCCGAGTCGAGCAAATTGAAATATGAAAAATTAACCTTCATCCACTGTGGCAGGAAATTTGTTACTGCACCAAAGCATATTCAACCACACCAGTAAATTTTGGTGTGTGTTGGTTAGATGTTTATTGACATCACTCGATGTCAAATTATTTAACCAGAGAAACCTTTACTAGTGTGTGTCACGCATTATTGGGATGTGATTGGAGGGATATTCTCTTTGCTTGAAAAATTCAATTTATCTTTCTAAATTAATGTTTGAGTTCAATATATCTTTCTGAAGTATTTTTGAGAAGGGATGTGAATTGCCATAAATATAATTGCATATTGGCATTCCTGAATCAACTTTCCAGATATTGGAAGAGCAAATTAATTTCGTTGTATTTACGGTAATATTCATATCCTTACAGAAATGCACGATATTTCATTTTCCAGAATAAACTTCTATTGTCAATCCTCCGTACATGAAATCATTTGTCTTCATTTCGTCTAATGTACATGTATGTGCTGAACTCATTGAATGTACTAACAAAGCTAATGAATGAATGGGACACTCAAGTCACATCAGATATGTGGTGATATGAGGGCAGGTCTGGTCCATGTCCATGTACTGAGAGTTCAGGTTGCACTCAAAGGGGAAATTATTTGTCCACTAATAACTAAAACGCATCAAGTTGTGCAAACTAATAAAGTGTATTGTCTAAATGCCCGTACCAGTCATTGAGGATAATTCAATATAACTATGGTGCAATCACTTATCAAAACCCGTGAATTGCTTTGAAGTGGGATAGTTGCAAACAAAGACGTGTGTTACCATTGAGGTGCAGTTTCAATTCATGCACGTAGCTAAACAAACTGGAAGGCAAGCATATAAAATACCATCAGGATATATTTTATGATAGCCAAAGTCTTTCACTCATCAGCCCACATCTTGATATAGGATCACCTCGCCTGGTTCATGCAACGACATAATATGTCGACATGATCAACACATGCAAAGACTTTCCCAGACCACACCCACGATGACGTCAGAGCCACTGCCGACCTTGTGACCCAAAACGAGGCTGTGACGCGGAGAATTCCTCTCCATTTATCCATTTATCATGGAAATAAAGCGGCTGGCTATTGATTGATTTATTGCACGCCTGTCCCAGCACTTGTTGGGCTACTTATTACACAATCTCTGGGGAATTGCTTCTTTACGCTGTCAACCTTCCTCTTCGTTTCGTTTGCATTATCATATAGACTTTCATTTATATCACATCATAACAACACACAAATGACTGCCTTAGCTGACACTTGCGCCTATCACAAGTATATCAATATTAGATTTTATATTTCCATGATTTTTTGGTAGTGTTTATTGTCAATATGTTTCTGTTCCATATCACTGTAAATAATTTGAATCAGTCTGGTTTTACATCCTGATGTGCATGCATCAATACCCATAATGCACTGAGGGTACTCCGAATAAGAGAGAAGGTTACCATAGTAGTGTCAAGTGAAATGGTCCCACTGAACAACCACTGTATCATAAGTGTCAAGATTTAAATGAGAGACAATCAATATTCAAGTGTAAAATGCCACATCAATAACTACTTTCCCACTCACCACCCTGCCATTCATTCTACATCGGTCCACCCAAGCATAAAGTTATTTTACGTCTGTTACCGAACTTCATAAGTTGTTAAGTATTTTTTTACTTTTGCTTATTTTATTCCCCTTCATTCATTTTTTAATGATCTACAGTGGGAGATTGTGACATATACCTAAACATATAGAAACATTCCAATAGACATACACTACTTATGTATTATATTCCTTCTTTTTCATATATTGTACCTTCAGTTTTCTCCTCATGATTATGCAAAACATGCAACAGGTTGTGCTTTATATTCCCCTATTCAAGTCATTATTCTGAAATGTATACTACTCCCTTCGCTGTGGCCTTTCTTTAATTTCTGCACGAAAGCGTAATCAACCTCATCAGTAAAAATAATTCAGGAAATATAGTGGGTTTTGGTATTCATAGATGAAAGTGGTTGATTTGCCACTTTCCTAGAACCAGAGAATGTAATTGTGGCTCACATGCACTTCATGCACGATTTGGAAAGCAGTAAGGTATATCTCGATTCTAAATTCATCTTCGTGATTAAGTAGGCGAAACTGCCATGAGATAATTGTACATAGCCAATTTTTATGGCATCTGTCCAGATATTGAAAGAGCAAATTGATTTGAATGCGATGACGGGATCATTCATACCCATACAGAAATATACACGCACAATATATCATCTTTTCGGAATATCACGGACGAGGCAATCACAAAACCCACCATCAAAACGACTGAATTGCCTACCCCCCCCCCCCATACCTGAAAACCATTGTCTCAATTTCATCTAGTGTATGTATTTCAGCCGTTCTATGTACTTGACATTGACAGGCTAGTGATTTAGACACCCACGTTTATCTGCTATTAAGGTCATGTCAGATGATTGATGAGATGAGAACTGGTCCATATCCATATAACGAAAGTTCAGGTGGCAATCAAAGGGGGAAATTATTCGTCCACTAATTATAGGTAATCAAGTTTTTCATCTAAACGTTAAAGTCTAATCAAGTTCATCGTCTAAACGTTAAAGATTTGTCTAACGTTTTTTCCCGGATATATTGACACGAAGGACACGTGCAGGATCACACGGTGACGTCAGAGTCACTGCCAAAAGGAATAAACCCCATGATCAGCTGATGACGCAGAATGAGATCATGAGGTCGCAGGGATTTCCTCGCCATTCATCATTTTGTTACCAATGCGGCTGTTGCCCAGGGAACAGAGTGGCTTGCTATTGGTTGATTTATTGCACGCCTGTCTCAGCACTTATTGGGCTGCTTATTACGCAATATCTGGGGTGTTGCTTTCTTGTGCTGTCATTCCTACTCTTCGTTTTGATTTGCATTATCCTATAGGCCTTTATCAATATCACATTATTATTACAAAAAAAACCCTGATCTTTGTGGCTGACGCTTGTCCCTATCAAAATTCTTTTAATATTAAATTTTGTATTTCCATGCTTTCTGTTTGCATTGTTTGTTGTCAATAGGCAGTATCAACCGGGCAGGCGAAATCTTTTCCTTTATGGCAGTTCCTTTTCAATTCACATAAACGTAGAACAATATCATTTCAACCACATGTGTTTTCCTGTGTCCTGACGTACGTTCTACTGTGCGATAACTCATATTGGATTCACTGAGAGAGGTTACTGAAGTAGCCCCATGATGAAAAAATGCTACTGATATGAAGTGATGTAAATAACTTTGATAATAGTCTATCAAAGGTGAGACAAGATGATCAATGAATGGCAGAGTCAGTTCCAGTCAAAGATGATACATCAATAAATACTTTCCCACTCAACACCCTTTCATTCATTTCAAATCGGTCCACCAAAGTATGAAATGACATGGCTTTTGGAATCTGGTTTGAGTTATTCCATAAAACGTTTTCACTTTGACTTTCAATCACAAATGTTTATATTAACATATTAAGTCTTTAATAATGATTTATACATATTTTCTATTTACTGTATAATGATATGTTTGTAAAAAAAAAAATAGGCCTACTAGTATTGAATTTGCATTGCCCAATCATATTACAAATCTCTTGAAATCAACAAAATAATAGGCTAGAGATAAGGGTTACACAAGTTTAAAGTGGAATAATCGGTTTTGGGTTTTCTGTTTGAAAGTGATCAGTAGCTGTCCTTAGGGCAGCTGTACAAATGCAAAAGCTCCAATACGCCACGAATTTGTCTAAATTTGACATTGAAAATCGGATTTTAAAAATAGTTTCGCACGGAGCGGTTCCCATGCAGTGATGCAATATCAACAAACATAGCTGAAAATATAGAAAAATACACAGCTCCATCACTTGAAACTCTTATATGTATGGTATATTATAGTGTCGGAACCCCAAGTATTCAGTTTATTGTGTTGCAAATAACGACAATACAAGGAAATTCGTGGCTTTGTTTATGTTGAAAAATTCGTTCATATTGTGCGTTTTTACTGTATGTTCAAACTCCACTGCAGGGTCATGCGGACGTACTTTGGGGGTTGTAACGATGCTATATCATCTAATATATGCTAGCCAATTGATTGAAAACGAATTTTTCCACTCCAAGAAACCGATTTTTCCACTTATAGAGAAGTATGGTCGTACTTTATGTTTATACCAAAATGTATCTTAGGTTTGTTATTGTTATCATCAAACGCTGCTTAGGTTGGTGATAATAAGTTGAATTTTATAGTGATAAGCAAATACAAATGTCCAACAAGATCGTTACACCTGGGTCAGACTTCTCTTCCACCGTTGTTCAATTATTTCTGCAGGATATTGCCTAGCTCCAAATCGACAGTACGAAGAAGTACTTTAGCATTAGATTCGTACTGTGAGTATCCAATAAATGGAAGGATTCCTTGGATCGGTGGAATAAACCGTCCAGCCTATAGGTACTTGAGAGTTCAATATTGTCCGCTAGTTTGCAGACCATGAGCCTGATTCGCCTCCTTGATGTGACCACTCGGCCACATGAAGAGATACGCGTGAAGAGGTTTTAGGATGACGAATCATTGTAAGTCATTGCTTCAGGATATAGCGTTTTCGCCTTTGATAATTTCATTGTTTTATGTTCTAGTTCCTTATTTCACGTATTGTATTTTGTGTGAAATAACGTTACGGTTAAGGTTTAGTGGCAACTCAGCTCTGATCAGTATCACAAGTGGCAACAATATTTCTTAAATACCATTATAACTTAATCTAATTCAGTCACTTAAGAAACTATGCACTGTTATGTGGAAGCATGCTTCTGGGTAAGATTGTATTGGATCACATCTCGCTCTTTATCGTTTATGCAGTGTTCACAGAAGGCTGTCTTATTCAAATTTCCTATTTATGTCTTTATTCTGAAATATATATCACTTCCTTTGCTGTACCACTCTTAGACTGATGTGTCCATATAGGATATGACCCCATGAGCAATGCACACTGTAACGGTTTGGAAACAAGGGGACAATTTTTCTTTCACCTTTGAGTCTATGGCCATCAATCATTTGGGTCCGGAATTTTTTATATAACCATCAGATTATCCATGTACTGTGAAGGGAGTCTCAAATTTGATAAACAAGACACTTACTATACACAATGTCTCTCTCTGATGACGCCAGTGTGTTTTTTGGTTGGGCTTTGTTTTGTTTCCCAGAATATGTTATTTTTAGGGTTTGTTATTTTTCTCATAAAAATCTGGGTTTTCAAATCAGATATAGTGCTTTATTTACCACTCAATCCAACTACGTCTGTAAATATGTAGAGAAGAAATACAAATGTATAATATATGTAAATATCGATCTATTACCACCAATACAGCCAAATTTTGATGATTTGGCTGTATTACAGTCTTATTACAGCAAAAAACAATTGTGTTGGTCCTGGACCTGCATAGTTAACTGGATATGATATCTTGACATGTTGTTGTTGTTTCATGGCAGCTTCATTTCTCTCAACAATACACGTACAGTACAAACATCAGATTACGTGTTACTTGCCTATTCAAGTTATTTTTTTTTAATGTACTACTGCCATCGCTGCATTCTGATGACTGATATCGGACCTGCCCATGCCGACTTTCCTTATGAGGTAATCCATTTAGACACCGAAGCTGGTATGATGAATTATTCCAGCCACACTCCTTTGATTTGCTAGGTTTCTGTAACAGTTTGAAGCCAATGTGGCCCTTTTTTCTACCCACCCGCGAGTCTATGGTCTTCCATCATCTGGTACCAATGATTTTTTTTAAAACAAATATTATCAGATTGGCATCAATTTGCTACAAAGTGGGTTATAGTTTCGATGAACAGCAGTTTCGAAATAAACATATTTTTGAACTAAAACGTTTATAGAATGACCAGGTCTATAGACATATTATATAATATATTGAACTTTTCCCAGTATTATCAATAACAGTATGTGACTTTATCGGCTGTTAGAATTCAATCAGAGATGAGCAGATATAATATATGGGTGGCACCATGTATAATTCATCTCATTCAGAACGTTGGATTCTGCTCCTGGCTTTCAAATGCCCGTGTTATGGCTACGATATATTTGCATGTATATGTAAGTATCAATCTATTACCAATGATACAACTAAATTTTGATGATGTCAATAACAATTGTGAAATACAACATTTTGCAATAAAAACGAAGCCCGATCAATTAGCTTATCCAAAGACACGCTGGCGACATCAGGGGCAGCGAGTGTGTAGAATGTATCTGTTTCTACTGTACACCTGATGGAATACATATTAGCATATATATTTGCATGTCTTGTCGTATGTTCTCCGAGCTTGTATTTGTGTGTCATGCATGATTGAATTGAATGATAACACATATTTAAGTTTGCAATTCATACGACTTACCTTCAGCACAAATGGCTAACTTCCCCCCTCAACAAATAAATCAATCAGAAATTTGTTTGTGCTGATGACAAGAAAGCAAAGCTGCGTTCTCTGATCTCGTGTGGAAAGTTGTCTGTTGATTGACGTTTCTGTTTTTTATGCCCTACTTCCTGTTCAAGAGTTTTATCACACTTTTTCATGGATATGATGTCTCAATACACATAGTTGCAATAGCTTCATTGGGAAACAGTCTTGGCACAATGCTCTCAGAAGAATCCCCCATTGTGCTGCATACAGCCAACATTGGCCTTTAGCAAATTGAAAATATTCAGTGATAAACATTAGAGCATCGAACAATCATTTGAATAGCAACAACGTCGTCTCCATGATATATGAGGGTTTTTTTTTCAATGAGAATTAGCACATTCAGTTCAAACAAAAGTGATATTACTGTAATAGAAAGAGTTCTAGGTGTTAACGATATGCAAACATTATGAATTTTGATTCCAGCAAGCCATGTACCATGTCGCAATTCGTTCTGAAAACAAGCACCCATATTATCTGTAATTAAGGTTCATGTATTCATGCAACATCACCCTACTCGAAAAGGAATCAATGGCATGCAAATATCAAGTATAGACACAGAGTGGGGATATTGTATTCATTCTGACCACAGAGAGCGGATATTACTCACAAATGTGAAGTTCAGGTAGAAACAGAAATAAATGCAATACTGTGTTCACAGGTGTTGGAATAAAAAAGAGACAGGGTGATTATTGGATAGACAGCAAATTTCCAAACAAAGTTGACAGTAAACAGAGGGATTTGTACTGATAAACTGTCAGCTTTCATCGTTACGAACAAAAATGTTTTCAGCTCCAAAGAAATTTACCTTGATTTTTAAAGGGGTTGTCAGAATTGCCAGTCACTTGTCAAAATGGAGAGTGAAGTTTTTGATATGCATGTACTGTTCCACACCACTGAATCTCTGAGAGTATACTAGTACTAGTATTGACAAATCGGAGAAGACGTCGTGTCGGGTAGCCAATATATCGGACTAAGTGGTGAGGATGACGAGGATGCTGATTAGTCAATCGCTATCACCACCCCTGATTAGAGATGAATTTCCACTCTGTTCCTGATTGATATTTAGGTTACCGGACTAAAGGTCCAAGAAACTATTGGCATTGTGTTGCGTCCGTCGTTGTTCGCGTCGTGCACATTTTTATTTTTGAAGTTTATGGTCGGAGTTTTTTTTTTTTATTTTGCACAAAAATACCTAAAAATATTTCAAGAGTGATCTTTCTTTGTCTTAATAGACTCCCTTCATGTACGTTTCGTTGCCCTTGAATCGCTGGTCTGCACATGGTTTTGGCCGAAATGAAGTCACTATCTGTTTTTTTATACCATTTTCAAGCCAAATAAATATTGGTACATTAAAATCGGAAATCCTCGAATTCGACCATTAATGACCTTGAAAGGTCAAAACAGCAATTGTGGTTAAAGCAGAAAAAACTGTTGCAGCTCAACACTAAACATTTCTCTGGTAACCTTTCTTAATCCCTCGGCTATTTTTTGGGTGCACATATTCTTCTGTGTATATATAGTGAGATCTTATAGTGAGGACAAGGGATGTAAATTGTTTTCATTTCCAATATCAATTTGGTGTCTTATATCATGTCATAATGATTTTGATAAATTGACATTAAATATACATTAAATTTGGAGATGTCGCGTCAACCCAAAAAGGATAAATTAATTAGATACACAATTATTTGTTTAATACTGCTCACAGACTGTGAACCATGTGAGATATTCAGATGACTTTGACTATTTCTATTGATTCTGTAACCTCCTGCCATTGAATCAGTCATGGAATTGAATTTGCCTGGTTGTCTCTTTGCTTACAAATGAATATAATAGGGAGCACACAGAAGAAAAAAACTGGTATGTGTATTCAAATCTATCTATCTAATAAAATAACTCTAAAGAGTGGTATTTACAACCGAACACTTGTTGCCTAGTGTACTTGGCAACAGTCACTTGGCATACAGGTAAATTGCAGACATATATATTCTATTCCTGTAATTTTCTGCATGGCAGACCAATTACTTTCTCAGAAATATGCAATAAAATGTCTCGTCTGTAATTACATATACGTGGCCATTACAGTAATTTTTGCACCATCCACTGCAATATACATCCATGAAGTCGCACATTGAGAAAACAAAATTAGTGTATTTTGGCATCTTGTTTTGTTGTTGTAAGGTGACTGGGTTTTTTTCTGATACAATTGACTTTGAGTTGTTTCGTATAAATCAAACATGTTGTTTGTTAGTTTATGACTGTTACCCTGATTTCATCGCATGCGAGTACGAATATGTAGCAATATTTGATAATTAACCACGGAAAAAAAATGATGATGTATAATAGGAAATGAACTGCATGACATGTTTATTCTATTCAAGATGATCGAGCTGGCAATTGGACCATTCATTTGGTATGTCCAGACAAGAATCTTTCTTCAGTGACCACACAATGACATCCATGACCTCGATATGTTGTAGTACGACTCATCGCGTCACAGACTATATAGATGTGTCCACTGCAGGGCTTTTTATCTAGAGGTTATTGTCCTTCCATACCGGGTCCCTCAACATTCCCTGAAAACAAATTAGAACTGTGTGTTATATTATAGCCGTGTCAATGTTGAAGAAGTCTAGGTTAGTATTGGATGTTCTATCGATTTAAAGCCTGCAATCGATGACCCAGCTGGATTGCTTCTCGAATCTGGACTCTAATGACACCATTGCATTCATCATAGAAAAAAACATGGTATAAAACCAGACAGTATGATTCTATCACAAATATTTAAAAGGTTATGGCCAGTAGTGGATGGCTTATGTAATTTGAAGCATGTAACAACCGGCCATCTCAGATTTTGGATACTATTCCATTCCTCCACCATGCCTACATTTGAGTTTTTGTCCTTGCCTGAAAGAATTGTTCATACAGCAAGAATGTCACACAGGGAAGGTCTTCAATACAAGGAAACTGATTAGTTTCCTCTTTTCTTCCATCTTCTATGTTAGTGGTGGCAGAGGTCACATCCGGCCTTGGAAGTACAGCCCAGGGATAGGCATAAGAAATCTCAGGTCATAGAGAGAATGTCTTACTTCGTGATGTCCTTGGGTTCATTCAAATTGTATTATACCATGACGAGTCATGAATAGTATGGCTTCCATGGCCTAAGGATTACCCCGGGCTTTCCTCTAGATACATCCTTATGTGAGCTTACGCGTTCCACGAGATGCTGTTTACGAAACATCCAACATATTGTCCTGAATAAATGCCCTGTAAATCCCAATTGAAGAAATATCATCACGTTGGTGCAAACAACTTATTACCATACATGCCACCCACTGGTTTTCAAACGACTCTTTTCAGGTTATGGTGTTTGATAGGTGATGGGTTCATGCCAAAAATCTCAACGTCATACTAGGCTCTTGCGAGAAATTCAGAACAAAAATAGACGTTTTTTTCTGGCATTAAGGTGCAATGGTATTGATTTATTTATTACCACTCTCATCAAGTACTGATAATCCGATTCGTGATAGCAATCATAGGACGGTTAGCCTCTGAAATGCACCAACCTAATCCTTGTGAACTGTCATGAACATGTTCGCACATAGACACACCAAACCGGAAGGGCTGGAAAACATGGAACTTATGCCATCATAGAACTCATCGTGACAACCATATAATGAATTGTGTGTGTGTAACGGTTTGGGAAACGGTGTACCTACATATATTAAAGCGGAATTTCATTCCTCATCAGTGTACGTCCTCAGTTCCGTCATTGAGTAGTTTCAATGCTAGCCGAACATTAGCAGCTTACTGACTTGAAGATAATAAGATGATCAGTATTCCATGTTTCGCGTAGTTTTTTCGTTGCCCAATTTGTTTTGGTGTGTGTGTAGTAGCACATTTGAATTATAGTCGATGTATATAGACCGACTTGGGCTGTTTTATGCAATTGCGATTATGTGTTAAAGATTCGAGCACGTAATTTTCTGTTATATTGCAGTTTGCTCAATTGTAGTTGGAACAGGGAAGATGTTAAGAAAGGAATTCGGTTTTGTCATCACAATGTACTCATGTATCACAACCAAAACAATACAGACTCCACACTAACAACATGATTATCTACATTGTATTTACACCATAATAATGTCGGTGAAAGACAGAAATACTGCTGTGCACGAACTTCCAAGAAATTCACCAAAACATCATGATTGTTCTGTTTGTCACACAAAGAACAGCAGGCATGGGTATGGCCCATTTCCACAGATAACACACCGGCATTTGCAGCACGATATAATGATGAAACAGGGTGTTGTGAAAGCACACATACCGCGAGAGCCTGTGCGTTCACCGCGTGCAGCTAACAATACACTAGAGATCTGACGTGTTTGAATCAGTAATATAGACTGCAAAGCCACGAAAAAAAAATGAATGAGATCACTTAGGTTGTAAATGAACAACATAATATATGAATTCTGAATATTGTCCATGTAAAAGTATCGAAATACCACAACTGGGTGATAATCGATTGAAGAATATTCAGAGCATCAATGGAGAAATGCCCGTAGTTATACATTTCTAATGACCACGTCAGTTAGCATAAGGTTCCGCTCAACTCAGACTAAAATGTGAACTACCACGGAAATCATTTCGTTGTGTTTTCGGTATTGCAACTAGCAACTAGCAACTGTTTTCCGTGGCACTGTTTATTCAATGTCACATGCCACCAAAATCGATGGAGCTAGGACCTCAATCCCCATGTGAGATTATGTCCCCCCGAATCATTCATTCCAATATGGATCGTATTGAGCCATTAGTTGTTTCCACATCATTACAATGGAAACGGCCTGGAAAATGTTTGTGTACCTAACAGATGCTAATCGAATGGTATACCTGACCACATACGATGCAGATGGGCATCAGGTGTATGCACTATTACAACCAAGACAGGATAATGAAATATATTTCACCTGGCTAGTGTTTCTTTTTTCTTCTCTTCTTTTTCTTATTGGCAGAAAAGATGGACAAAAATACTTGTTACAGTCAAGTATGCACTGAAATACATACCAATATGCACTATAGATTTTACAATCATAACTTTCAAATACTAGTGATAACAAACACATATGTACAAATATTTTGATTAGTGTTTCAACCGGGACGTGGTGCTTATCAATGTGGACTGTAGAATAATCAATAACTCCAATCCAATTAAAGAAAATCAATACAATGTGAGTGGCATAATCTGTGTCAGTGTCAATTCTTGAGCAAATCGCTTCCTCGTACGATCGTACGAAAGCTTTCTGGACATTGACACTTATAGTCTACTCGGATGGCCTAGTGATATAAAATATCTTGAATAACTTTTTGACACGAAGGACAACTTCCACTAGAGCATTGCATGTACCGATAGCAACACAAACATTGAATACATCAGTACCGTTGAGAAGGTAAAATCAGCACGTGTACTGGTATTGACCTATTACGTCTAGTGAATAGATACATTTGATCTGACCAAAGCGAGACACTACCGAATATATGGACCAATCCATTCCTCTTCCTTAACATCTTGAATGAAGCCCCTAGAGCGTTATCCCATTTATAGACGATAACTTTGTTTATGTAACATCGCACCTCACAGGAAAGTAGCCAAAATCGATAGAAACAGGAAACCCTAAATATAGACACTCGTTGTGGGATTATGTCTCGCAAACCATTTATTTCCCAGTATGGATCGTGTCGAGACATTCGTAGTTCTCATATCAATACAATAGAAAGGGAGTCCGACAGACATTGTGCATAATAAAGGGTATCCAAATAGCCAGCATGGCCAGGGGCGACACAGATATGGATTAGGTGTAAAAATGTTGAATCGAAATGTCGCATGGAAAGTGGTTCACCGCAACTTGGAGATGGGCAATAAAACATTGGGCAGGATATGTGTTAATTGCCGACTATAAAGATTTCACACGTTAGCCAAGTAATCCTGCGAATTGTATATATGACCATCATGAATCTATCTGGATTATTTTAGTGAAATTCTTGATTTATTCAGGTGCATTCTGCTGTGCTGTTGTCCTACTCCTACTTTTGTGTCTCCTACTTTTCTACTTTTGTGTCTCTCGTAAGTCAACAAGAATATAAGCTTACCATCTATTATTTCACTGCGGAGTACTGAGTGTTGATGCAATACATCCGATTAATCTGGTTCCAGGTGAGAAAATGACACATGTGTACACTATCGAGAGCTTCCGGAATACAGTGTATGTTGGGTAATCTTCTTCTACGGTTGAGTGGAAGGAAGCTATCATTATCATTGCAAGAAATGCCCGCTCAAGAGCATTCGAACTTCAATACCAAAAATAAATTCATTTTATTTCAAGCCATGTTAACATGGCTTTGACTTTAGTATCCCACGGATTTGACCACTCACACTGATTTTGTGAAATTCGTGTATTCATTCGGTGTTGGAATATGAATTTGTCTGTTTGTCAGTATCCAATTCTACTTCAACGTGTTTATGAACCTAGAGCATGCTCGATATTTTCAATCCAAAGCATCGACATAGAATCAAGTTTTTTTTTAAGTACAGATCTAAAGAAAGTTTTCAGTTACACAAAAAGCCAGGCATTGAGGAAGAGTCAAGAAGTCAATTGCAGCACTTTATGGACAGAAACATTTCAAAACAATAACAGATTTTAAAATCTTCTGATTTCTGCACAACATCTGCTCAACATTTAATGAGTCGGACTTCCATAAAACTGTCCAAGGTGGTCTTTCATCATATATGGTATATATGTGGTGCACTCAACAGATTTCCAGGTATTTGAATTTTGTGTTCATGTTCTTTTATCAGTCAAGGACTGTTTGATTTGTTTGTACTCGCAGTCTGTTGAATCCATTTTAGTAACACCAATAACAGATGCATTTAGCAAAATTTTATAAATTGCATTGAATGCATGAAATTTGGTTACTAATATGTGACGAACATAACATGTACATATGTACAGAATTGTGTATTTGTAATATATACACACAAATGTAATTTGTTTACAAATCCGTGGCATCTTGCGATTCAACGCACCTAAACGGAGGGGAGGGGCGGCGGGGTCAGTTGTCGAGCGTTCATCAACCAGCCATCGAAGCTTGAAACACGTACTATGCTACCATAAATCAATCTTGGACTGGAAAGGGTAACTATACTGTATTATCCGACATGCGATACTGACAAATAGTTGATGAATATTCCCAAATTGATCTCAGATCAGTTAATTACCCAAACCAGTGAAGGGAATAATTGACATTCAACACTGCTGGAATGAAGAGTGAACAACATCCAAAGACTTCTTGATGTTGGCATAAAAACTATTTTTCCAAATCAATTACATATATGCCTGTGGTATCAGAAAAATAGATTACAAAACAAGCTATGCTTGATCAAAGAGATAAGTCAAGCATTTCTTCTGTTTTGTGCACCACTCAGAGTTACCTCTGACTTAACCTAGTTCACGCTCGACTGGCTCAAACATATACGAGTAAGCTGGACTTCCATTGCATTGAGGAATACAAAACACCGAGAATGGCAGTAATATAAACAAACTCAAACTATATCCACCAGAAACTCGCAACGAAATCACCTGAAAGGGGCATCTGTTTGGGCATACAAGTGCAGATATATAACTTGTATGTCTTCTTCGTTCAATCAGAAAGTTATGGCAAAACCATAACTCTCTGCCAACATCGGTTGATATGTAGGGAATTTAGCTCACATAGCTATTATTATAACTCCTCACATACATGTAACAACACCTTTTGGTTTATATTCGTTAAATCAACATTTTTACAGGGATATATCAGGGTGGAATGGAGAAGCAACAGTGGCTTATATTTTACATGGTTGATCGCGGCCTCTGTGGTGCTAACTTCGTTCGTAAAGGAACTCGTTCCCATGTGATAACATTAGTACCTGGCTGTGTGCGGAATGTACGCCCCAGCTGTCCCTTATACATCACCCCGTCTACCCGAGGGCTGCCAATGCGTGAAATATGGAGGAACACTAAACATTTAGCCCACACAGACGGAAACATCAGCCGAGTAGATACCATATCAGTGTTGTTTTGCCAGTGAATTATAAAGGGTGTGACCAAGCGTGCTGATTGATGTACTTTTATACAGCTATATGTCCTGTTCGTGCCCATAATTCAGAGGCTATAAGGTGTGAGTTGTTTTGGGAAAAGTACCCGCCGCTGATCACTGACAAATTTATGCGTGTGCTGCACTACAGTATTAGTGCAGCACACTAATACTGATGTTAGTCCCCATGGTATTATTTCTCCCTTCGATACACCCTTCTAAGACTGAAGTTTCCATATCGGACCTGCCCAGGTCGATTTTCCCACTGAGCTAATCCATTAGACATTGAAGCTGATATGGCGAATTTCCCCACTCATCCCAGCCACACACCGCTATGTCTCTGTAACGGTTTGAAGCCAATGTGACCCATTTCTCTCCATCCTTGTGTCTTTGGTCTTCCATCATTTTGTTTCAACGCATTTTGAAATCACCATCAAAGTGTATCCCCATTGTGCTACGAAGTGGGTTTTAGTTTTGATAAACAACTCTTCCGAGATATACATATTTTTAGGTATCCAAATTTTCGAGATATGCCTATTTTTATGTGTCCAAATGACCAGGTCTTTGGCATCATTCAGAAACATATTGCCCTTGCCCTGCATTGATGAAAAGTATAACATAATATGTGACTTTACTGGCTCTCAGAATGTTAGTGGATATGAGTAGATAGGGTGGATACACAAGTGATTATTATATCTCTTTCTAACGCACATTGAAAAGCTCATTCATCCATATTCCTGGTTTTCAGCTCATAGATTCATTGTCCCGTTCGTTGGCCTATGTATACTATTCACACTTTAGTTGGTTGTTTTGTCGTATATATAGCGGGCGTTTACGTTGTGTGCCATGACACTTTGACATTGGCACGGCATGCCTTTAGATAAAAATTGGTAACAATCTCCACAACAAATAAATCGCTGGATGATGTGCTTGCGCTGATGAAAACTGCGTTCTCTGATCTTGTGTGCAGGATGTGTCTGTTGTTTGACGTTTCTGTAAGTACATTTGCAGTTTTTATGCTTCATCTCTTGTCTAATAGTTTTTCACACTTTTCTATGGAGATAAAGCTATCGAACTGAGATATCAATGTACATGGCTACAATAGTTTTGATGGAGAACACTGTCACTATGTTGGCTGCCAATAGGTCTAGTCACTGGTTGGTTACATGTATGTGTTTGGTTACAACATGAAAAGCATTGCAATTTAACACCCTCGTTCTGAAAACAAATGACCACATTAGCAATAAACACAGTCCAGGTATTTATGCAACATCACATTATCGCATTCATTGTGACCACAGAGAGAGGGTATTACCAACAAATGGGACGATCATGTATAAACAGGAAGAATCACAATACGTGTCTGAATACGTGTTTTGGAATAAGAAAAGAAAAGAAACCTATCCACGCTGTGTAGACATCAAATATCCAATTTCATTTGACAGTTAACAGTGAGTGTCATCGTCATGATTTGCTAACGTTCCTGGCTCTGAACCAAATACTGCTATGTTCTGTTCTATGTTCTAAGGTATTTACATCCGTCGGTCTCCTCGAAACTGATTAGTTCTCATTTTTTCGATGGTCTATGTTTGTGAAGACAAGAGGTCACGACTGCCCTCGGAAGTACAGAGCCCACGGGTAGGCATAAGAAATCACAGGCCATGGAGATATTTCTCATTTCGTGATGTCCTTGGGATCATTCAAATTGCATTATGCCATGGCAAGCTATGAATAGTAAGGCTTCCATGGCCTGAGGATTACCCCCGGGCTTCTCACTAAATACATCCGCATGTGAGCTTGCACGTCCTGCACGATTCTGTTTGTTAGTTATTCAACTTATTGACCTGGGAAAATGGCCCATGAATCCCAGTTGAAGAAATGTAATCACTTCGTGCAAACAACTCGATATACTTACTACCAACGCGTATTCAATTGACTCTTCAGACTGTTGTGTTTGATATGTGCTGACTATGTGCCAAATTTAAACGCCATAGGAGGCTCTTGCACCAATTCTGTACAGAAATAGACGTTTGTTCAGCATTAAGGTGTAGTTATATTGATTTATTCATTAGCATCCGCTTCAAGTAGTCACAATCCGATTTGTGATTGCAATCTGAGGACAGTTTGCCTCTAGAATGCACCAGGTAAATCCTTGTGAAAAGTCGTAGGCATGATTCCCAAAACGCATATCATCGAAAATAAACTAGTCATGAGACAATATGACGCGAGAGAACTAATTGTGACAACCATAAAATAAATTGATTGCATGTAAACGATTTGGGAAATGGTACACCTAACTGTCAGTGTGAAATTCCATCTCAAACATCAGTAGCTGATCATCAGTGGCTCGCTGCCTTGCCAATTTACAGTATTCCATGTGGATTGTCCCCTGTTCAATGCCATATGCCATGGAGGATAAAGACAGCGTTTTTTTTAATTTGTGTAGCATCACGTTCGCATGATTTTCATGTAATAAACATGAGTGATGCACAGATGTAGGCAACTGATTTAAGCAACTAATACTATTTATCATAATAAGTAGTTGCTTGTCCTCGCTTTTCTTGTTTATTTGCAATAGAAACAGGGATGATTTATATCAGGATTTGAGCTGTTTCACCAAATAGTGTCATGTGCCACGAATGATTCATATACACTTTCTAATAAGTGACATCAGCAGGCTATACATGCACATTATCATTACTTACAATATGTTTACACCATAATAATGTCGATCAAAGACGCAAATACTGTTCATGGACTACCAGGAAAACTCTATCATGAATGTTCTGCTTGTCACATACATAACAGCATGCCTGGTAATGACACAGGATATTGAATAAGCACGCATGCCGGGACAGCCTGGTGTGTTTATCACGTGTAGCTAACAACACGTTAGAAATATGACATGCTTGGTTCAGTAATGTAGACTCCTAAGCCACCAAACAATGACTTGAAAGACATGAAACTCGAGATAAAACGAAGTACAGAAAGCTTGCACAGTTCCATATGTAAAATTCTGAAAGCAGTACAACTTCACCAATGTATGACGTCTTTTGGAATGGTGTTATTTTAAGTAGAAGTGTTCCAGGGCGAAGCGAATTCGCGATTCCATCTGGGATAATATAGGCGTTTTTTTCCGCGATAGAGTCGATGTTGTAATGTTGTAGATACCTAATCAGTCAATTGAACAATAGAACTGGAATGATTGAAGAGTGCAATAAACTTGATTAAACACATTAGTGTCATAAATTATTATTATTATTATTATTACATATCTAGCTATTAATGAGGTGCTCTATATAGTTTGTTGCCAAGCTAGGGTGAAATATGTGAATAATTCTGTGTCACGACGGATAACTTCCACCAAAACATTGCAGAAACTAACAACACAGTATTTAATACATCAATACTCTTGAGAAAGGAAGTCACATATTTGCATTGGAATCGTATCCATCGACTTCTTTAAACACCGCTAGTAAAAAGAACGTTTGATCTGACCATAGCAGGACACTGCATAATAAATGGACCAATCCATACCTCTTCCTACCGGTTTTGAGAAAAAAACCCTTGCGCGTTATCACATTCATAGATGATTACGTTGTTGTGTAACATCACACCCCACATGAAAAGTAGCCGAAATCAATAGAGACAGGAAACCTAAATGTAGACACTCGTTGTGGGATTTTGTCTCCAGAACCGTTCATTTCCCAGTATGGATCGTGTCGAGACAGGAGTGGTTTTTACATCATTACAATAGAGAGGGAGGCTGATATGTATTCGTGCATATTAGAAGATCCAAGTAGCCAGCGTGGCCAGGGGCGACACAGATATGGATTAAGTGTACACACTGCTACAGCGGAGTGAGTAGGAAATCGAAATGCCCTGTGGACACTGGTTCAGGACAACGTGGAGATGGGCAATGGAATCCATTCAGACATTGGGCAGAATATGTGGTTGACAACAGAGTACAATTATTTCCAAACGTAAACCAAGTAATTCTGTAAGTTTTATGACCAATGGAAATATATCTGGGGAGATCTCATTATATCGATATGATTCTTCATTTATTTTGCAATTTTCTGTTGTTCTCACCAGCTAATGCTATAATGCAAAGTGCTAGACTAGTGGTACGATGCATTCTATATGCCTGGTCCCCGGTAAAACCATCACAACTACAAGTACACTGTCGAGACTATCACTCATACTTGTACGCTCTGAAAAAATTCCACAGTACAGGTAATGTTCTAATGACCATCATAAATCATTCATACTAGAACAGGCCATGCTCTATGCAATTTATTCATAAGAGAACTGCAAAATTAGCATTTTAGCAATAAACAACAATCTTTTAAAAATTAGGCTACCGTGTTCTGGTTTTCATATCAGCCTGTTGTAATTTATCGGCTAAGACATGTTTTTGTCAAATAAACATGTTTGATTGTGTGATATAGACAGAGTATATAATAGAAGGATAATGCGATAAGCAGAACGCCTCTTTGAGTACATATACACCGTACAAACGCGAAATATAAAACATGATCATCTCTGGGTTTTAACATGTAAACTGACTTATCGGGCACCACACATTTAGAAATTTTAAAACTTGTTTGTTTGCATGCTGTGTTCCCTACCTATGTGCTGACATCTTTGTAAAACTACGTCATCATCCTGAACCAATCCCAACATGTCAAAAATCTGTAGAGTATTATAGTACTTGAGAACAGAGCCAAAGTAAAATTGGCGACTCTTTCATCCCACTTGTCCACACATCCCATGTATTGGACACTGCATTAATGTTAACGAATCCTAATTTCGAACTTGGAATTTCTATTGCGTACTCTTCTGGTAAAAAGCAATAGCTGCCAACTGTAAAACCTCACTGAAAGACATGTAATCTTCGACAGCATAAATACATAACTATTTTTGCTGACACTGAAAAACATCTGGTCAAAGTACAAGTCAAAGCACTGTCACAAAAAACAACAACAACAAACATGAATGGGCCACAGACAGGAAAACTATCGCCCGCCATCTATCTTGGTACCGGTGTCTAGCCAGAGATTCGCAGACCCGTGTCTCAGAGAGTTGCTTCTGTCATTGAATCCGTAGTTGTCTGCTTATGATTTGCTTTTTGCTCATGTACACAATAAATAAATGCTTCATATACCTAGTTTTTTTCACCAAGTATGGATCATGCCAGATGAAACTGAGTCCGTTATCTAAGCTATATATATCCAATAGCAGACTATTTAGTTATTCCAAGAATTTATTCTTATTCTAAGAGTACAATGATCAAGTGCTAATCAAGAAGATTAGAAATTGGGACATTGTGTCGGTTAGAGACGGAATCCAATAGTAATGTCTGTGGTCAATTCGAAAATAAATAAAGAACAAAAGCCATGATTAATACATCAAAACTCTCTGTTCCTGCTGGGTTGAACGTCTTTGTGGGAGAAAGTTCATAACATATGGCAAATATGGAATAGAAGTCGTTCATTTCTTCTATGTAGTGCTTTGAAATTTTACACCCATATGTACAACATTAAAGAGGTGAAGTCTAAAACATATATGGTGATTGAGAAAAGGTTTTTTTGTCGAGTACTCTTTCCAAAATATTTGAGCAGAAATCAATAAATTTGAAGATTATCTATTTCATGAATTCCACGATAATTGTCGATTCGGTTAAAAAGTGTATTGATAAATAAAACATGTATTGATATGACGCAATAAGACATACATAAAGCATACTGTAGCCTATAATTTGATTCCATGATTTCACAAAAACAAAACTTCATATTCATGGAAAATATCATGGCAGATACAAACCAGAAAATGATTACATTCAAAATATACGTGATGACATCTCTCTTTTTTCAGACTGTGTTTTCATCTAAATAAATCTGATCGTTAAGACACATCAATTGCAATCTTTCTGAGTGCAATCTACCATCAATTGAAACATGGTCTCCTCACATCAAAAGCAAACACTTTCAGATATATTATGCCTCGCCCTTACCAGTTCTAAATTATTTTCATAGGTTGTTGGCCAGTTTTATATGTACTAATTCCATCAGGTGTACATTAGAAAGAACTACATTGAACACACTGTCTGCCCCTGATGACGCAAGTGTGTCTTTGGATAAACTATTTGGTCGGGCTTTGTTTCTATTGCAAAATGTTGTTTTTTACGTTTGTTATTGAAATCATCAAAATCTCACTGTATTGGAGGTAATAGATTGATACTAACATTATATACACATGTGGTGTATTTCATTTGATAATGTTCATCGGACTAGTTATTGAACATTGCACCGCTGTTTTATTTATGGTATGCCTTTGTATTATTTCATGTCAGTCTATCGTGTAATCGGATGTGATGAGTGGCCTGATTAAGAATATATATGTTCAACTATATTATTCCTTCCCTCTCGATATATAACGAGAATGAAATAACATCATATGTTTGAAGGAAAAACACTCAGAGACTAGGCTCTTTTAATATCTGTTCAACATCTGTGGGATACTTAATTGGCGAAGGTTCAATAAAAGAACTCAAGGTTATTGTTCGTCATATATATGTTTGTTCACTTCATCCCATGTCTGCATAATGTGAGTATCTATCTATTACCACCAATATAGCCAAATTAACCTAACATAACCTATTTATTCGGAACTCAATATGTGCAACAAATAAGGGGAAGATTACGTATACATTGTGATGAAATGTTCATATCGCATCATTATACTATAATCAACAACATTAGTCAATCTCGGAAAAAAATAGCCTAAGGGCTCGGGCTCGTTTTTGTACCCTCTCAATGTCATCGTGAAAGTATTAGGGAATTGCAGGGTGCCGCACTGGCTATCATTGTCGTTGCAACGACTGCCCGCTTCAGTGGATTAGAACTTCAATACCAAATAAATTCAATGTATTTATGAACCCATAACATGTTCGATATGTTCGATTCAAGGAATCCACACAGAACACACGTTTTGAGGTAAAGATCTAAGGTCAATTTTCAGTTATACAAAAAGCCAGACATTAAAGCAGAGTCAAGAAGTCAATTGCAGCACTCTATCAACAGAAACATTTCCATAACAGAATTTAAAATCGTCTGATTCCTGTACACCATATGTTTAACATTTAATGAGTCAGATTTCCATAAAACTATTCAAGGTGGTCTTTCATCATATATCGCATTTGTGTGGCGCACTGAGCAGATTGCCATGTATTTTAATTTTGTGTTCATGTTCTTTTGGTTTGTTTCTCCTTGCAGTCTCATAACAGATGCACATACACGATACAAAATAAATTAGTGCATGGAACAGTGAATGCAGTAACGCAATTACCAATGGCACTGGATGCATGACCAATATGTGACGAACATAAATGTGTAGATATACAACTTGTGTTTATATAATTTACCCGAACATATATGTGTAGATATACATCTTGTGTTTATATGATATACCTGAAAGAACTAATACACGTATATAATCAGGAGAAAAGCAATCACTGATTCTTCATTCGTGGACTTTTGCAATCAACCTCACTGAGGCAGAGGGGGAAGGGGGGGGGGGGGGGTAGCTGTCAAACATTATCAACTGGCCATCGAAGCTGAAACTCACACAATCTTATCATTAGTCAATTTTAGACACGGGATGGGTCGATACTATGGGTCGAATTTAGATACTAACAACCAGTCATTACATCTTTCTATAATTGATCTCTGATCATTCAATTTACCAAACCAATGAAGGGAATAATTGATATTTATCACTCTTGAAAAGACGAGTGATCAATAAGTGCCCAGAGATTTATTGGAATTTTAATATGGTATGTTTGGATATGGTGATAATAGTCGTATTAAATGGCTGATAATAATAACTACTGACACAATAATATCGACTGGTTTATATTAGTTAAATCAACATTATTACAGAGCTACATCAGTGCGGAATGAAGACGCAACAGTGGGTTATGTTTTACATGGTTGATCGCGGCTCCTTTGGTACTAATTTCTTCCAAACTCGTTGCAGTGTAGTAACATTAGTACCTCGCTGTGTGCGGAATGTACGCCCCAGCTGTCCGCTATACATCACACCCGTCTACCTGAGGGCTGCCAATGCGTGAAATATGGAGGAACACTAAACATTTAGCCCACACAGACGGAAACATCAGCCGAGTAAATACCATACGAGTGTTGTTTTGCTAGTGAATTATTATCGGTTGGAGTACTAGTATGGGTGGAAGTGTGACGATACTAGCGTGTTGATGGGAACATTGTTGCCTGAGTATATTAACCCCTAAAAACGCCAAAGGGTTGAAAGTTTGATATAAATTATAGGCACGTAAACAGGTTTTTTACTTCGCAGTGTTGCTCATAATCGGTTCAGGATTTTTCCTTTCAAAAGACAATTTGCCCAATAAAAGTACAACAAACGCCTGGCTGAGATGTTTGGGCTAAATGTGTTTGACAGGATGATTTTATCGTCAACTTCTGTCTGCGAATCACGACTCCATTTTCCCCAGGCATAATGCTCGTTCTCACTGTGGTTCATAACGCACATAATTCTGCATAATATTCTGATATGAATGGAACGCTGATATAAGCTAGTCTAAGGAGGTGTGAGTACAATACTTTAAGTTATTTTTGTCCCGAAATGTTTATTTTGGGATTCAAGGGGTGCGTTGTACAAAGAGAATACATCTTATAATATATGCATATCAACCAGTCGACCATTCACTAGATCCCAGCAGAAATCTCCCGGGTATTGAGTACAATAAATACCGTCATTGAAGCAGCCTCATCAAAACATCATTGTACACACATCACTAACTGGATACTCAGTTCACACAAACAAACTCTGATATATATTATTACCCCCAAATGTCTACTATTGTACTGGATTAATCAACGCAATTTTCCTCATTATCCGATGTGGAACATCATATCATACAAATCCGGACCGAGTACATGAAATTGGGAATGATGAAACTGTACGTTATTGCTCTGTATATTCGCATCAAGTCTATTGACTAGTCGTCAGCGATCAACTACCATATGCAGAGTTAAAATATATGCTACAAGGTGTTGAACAAACTCACCTGACAATATGGATTAGGTCAGTAAGAGAGAATCTAGTAAATCACTGTACTCAAACGGTGTTTTCCGGCATCTGTCGTTCGCTACAAATAATTACGTGAAGTCTAGAAGTAGAAACTACAGAATCATGGATGACATAAAATTCTTTTAGGTTACGCAATTTATGGTTCTAAAACCTACTGGCACAACATCATATCCATTGGTTCGTGTTATCCATCCGCCGTCCATTTGTTTCATCGTAATAAGTGGTAACGGTCGAATATTTATGAATTTTTTAACGGTTCGGTGAAATATGACAACGTATCTACATATTTTATCATATATTCCTAACGGATCTGGATTATATATTTATAATACATTCACCTACTTTCAATTACCACTGCATACTCGGTTTCAGTCATCGTGGATTTAGGTTTCCGTATAGAACGAATGCATACAATTTAGTGCTGTATCATGGTCTAGAAATAAAGCTTATGGTTTACCGCATCAAACTATGAAAGAGATGAACCACAACTTTTGCCCATATATTAGGGGGTTCCATCCATTGACTGGGGGGCTGGCGTAAGTGATAGATGTGTCCCTTGGGTCTCTACGTCAGCAGTCGCGATCATTGCCATGAATATGCTTGATTATCGAGATTATCTCGTATCTATAGGGATTATAGACCAAGGACGTTTCTGATTGACACCCATAATTCAAACACGGAGCATCGCTAAACGTTCGCTCAGCTGGTCAATGTGTCAACGGATGACATCGAGCAAGAAAAAATTGTAGCAGTTTTTGTTGTAGCATTTGATGTAAGCTTTTTTGTGCCCTGTGCAATATTTCCATACTGAAGACTTAAAAAAAAGTAGAGAATGAATCAATGCGTCGAAAAATCCTGAAATTCATAACAGTCGATGGTAAACGCACAGATGAGCTGCATCTTAAAATGAGAGGAAAAAGAGAGAACAACATTAGACTGAGAAATGTCAGTCCTGAAACTTCACATGGCAAAAGATTTGATCAACATTGCGAGGCATAGAATTTTTTATTTCTCGAATAATTGAATTGCTTGATTCCGATCTCCAAAACTCTATCGACGATGCAATTCATGCTGGCAAACTCCAATCACGAGTTTAAATTGCTTCCCGGGTGGATAAAAACCCTGAATGGCTGATTGAGGTGATGTCCCATCTCCATTATTCTCTGACATTTTATTTTTTTCCATTAGACAACAAACTAAATTGAGGAAAAGGTCAGTATTTGTTTGGCACGTGGTACAGTTTGATCCACTTGTGTCCACTGTATACTGCATATCGCCACACGAACATAAGCAAAGGTGACGTCAATGTAATAAAATGCTATATATACTGTAGACATGCCGCCAATATATTATATCACAATATCACCACTGCAGTCATTGGGTACTTGTCTAACCCGATTTTGTGGAATTTGTTTCAGGTTTCAAAGTTTAATTTTTTTTTTTTTTTTGGGGGGGGGGCATACTAATCCCATCAGATGTACAGTAGAATCAACTTCATTTCACACCCTGTGTGTCCAAGATTTCGCCAGTGTGTGTTTGGATAAAATATTTGGTTTGGCTTCATATTTATTCCAAAATGTAACTTAGGTTTGCTTTTGTCATAACCCAAATCTTGCTGGTAATAAGTTTATACATGCTTTCGTCCCATTCTATTTGGCAGGTGGAAAAAATGTCATTCAAACCCTCATTCCTTTAACTTATAACTAGGTTGTATCCATGTCCGCGGGCGTGTTTACAATCAGACGTTTGGCCTAAACTGATGATTGATTCCAGGCACAAGTTACTCGGCCCAGTGAGGTCAGGATGAAGTGTTAACCCGTCTGATATATTATCTGGGATCATACTGGTGCCATGGAACACGTGCGCGCAACTGCTGCCAGGATGTTCTTGGATGAACATTGACCTATGCAAATTGGTTTCCCATTGGAGGGTAAAGTATATCGTTTTTCTTGGTCTTGATGACTGGCTGGTCAAAAAACGCACAACTTATGCCACAGTCCCCCACACACACAATTTGCAAGTGGAGTACAAGATTTGATGGCAAAAAAATGATAAGCGTTGTAAACTAATGGCCTTTAGCTGACCTGACGCAAAATCGTGCGCCTTTTCATGCGCATTAACAGCGCAAACACTTATTAATCCACTTAACATATCCCAAACCCTATTCAAACCCTCGAGTTATAGGAAAAAACATATCCGGTATTTAATTAAGTACAACGGCTGGTAGAAAACGAGAAGAATATTGGATACCAATACGTGAGCTGGGCAAAGCGCTGCCTTTTTTATGTAATGATAACATCAGTTCATCAGGAAACCTGACATATCCAGGATGCAATTCAGTGAATGTTTATGAATATCATTTAAACATAGTCATGGGCACGGGCACAACGGCATTCATTCATTATAATTCGTACGATGTTGTACTCGGAATATCGGAATACTTATTATTTTTCACTGCTCATTGAGTGAGAATCGACAAAATACTTTCTGCAGTACGAGGGGAAGAACCTGCATGCAAAAAGAGCTCATTGGATGACAAATTATGTGCGGGTACTCAATATTCTAGGCTTGTCTGCAAACGCAGCTAGCTGCCAAAAGATGGGAAAGAACACTTATTCTAGGTGCGTGTATTCCTCGGACCGTAGTGCTATAACAATCACTGTATTAATGTCATGCTCAGCGATGCCCTTTCAGCAAATAAATCTATCCCGCTGTCGAGTAGTAAACAGCAGTATAAATGCATGTATTTACTTCGTTATGCCTCTGTATTTTCCTCTTAGATTTATGTATTTAGGTTAGTCGTTTCATGTTCGGTGAATCGCGACCAAAACACGAACAGGAGAACTTACAGTGACATTATTGAAAATTCTTGATAATCTTCTATTCTTGGTTGCTCAATACAATAGCTCAACAAGTTATCCCGTACCACTCGCATAACGTCAGTGGTTCGTTTCATCGCAGTTCAATATGCGACATCTAGTGAATGCACGAATCAGTCAACTATAGCTTTTATTAACTTCCTACTTGTCACTTTTAAAAAATAAACATTGTGTGAAAAATGACGGTGCATTAATTAAATCACGATTTAACGAGCCTAAATGTACATGTATGGACAATTGGTTGCCATAGTGACTGGCAAAATAATAGTAATAAGTAGTATATGCACCGCATTATAGGAATGTGAACCTTTTGACTGTATCGGTAGCTGCGTATCTCATGGAACATGTCAGTGCAAGTCATCGAATCCGATTGGGAGGGTTGGACTTCTGCGAATTTGATGCCAGATTAGATGTATCAGCTCGAACATTTACAGCTGCAACACTTGTCATCACCAACGAATTATTTTCGCCCATGGTGCAGCACTTTTCATCACCATCAACTCTTTCAGAGCCTGAGGTGCTCCATAACTGATGGGGAATAACATGGTATTTTGACTGCATCGTTATATCCGTGTTGACAAACACGAACCATTATGGAATGTTGCATTACATTTTCCGCACACGTCTTAGTTTTTATGTTCTGAAATATGTGCACCAATTCCGAGACCTTGTACTTGGCATCATTATATTTCCTAATATTTTCATTATTTATCTGTGTGACTCAATAATCTGTCGTACCTAGTACTCTTTCGGATAACACATGGAGATGTGTTTTCTAACTGAACTCAGTGTGCGGTATTGCAGGGGACCGGAACGTGGTACTGAATGCACAGATTAATAGATATTTTGATAATTGATCTCTGTAGACCTTTGTAGGCCTTCAAAGTTATGATCATTTACTCAAACTTAATAAATAATAATAATAATCAGATTATAATCAGATATATAACGACGGGCCATGATGGTAGGCAATTCTGCATGTCTTCCCCATCCCCCGTCGGGTGACAATTTAACAGGAAAATTTATGTACGTAAAATCGCCAAGGCACAACGATGCCTTAAATGTGTAATGATAACATCAGGTCAGTAGGAAACCTGCAAATCCAGGATGCAATTCAGTGAATGTTAGGAAAATCTTCTAAAACTCTGCCATGGTACAATGGCATCAGCCTATTGATTATAATTTATTTGATGTTTCACTCGGAGTGTTAAATATTCTTCACCATTGACTCTACAAATACTTGTTGTTTAACGCAGACTTTCTGTAGTATGAGTGGAAGAACCTGCATACAAATATAGCTTTATTGGATGACTAATTATGTACGGGTAACTGAATATTCTAGGCCTGTCTGCAATCGCAGCTAGCCGCCGAAAGATGGGAAAGATAAGGTACGTTCTAGGTGCGTGTATTCCTTGGACCGTAGTGCTATAACAATCACTGTTGTAATGTCATGCTCAGCGATGCCCTTTCAGCTAATAAATCTATCCCGCTGTCGGGTAGTCAAACAGCAGTATAAATGCATGTATTTACTTCGTTGTGCCTCTGTATTTTCCTCTTAGATTTATGTATTTAGGTTAGTCGTTTCATGTTCGGTGAATCGCGACCAAAACACGAGCAGGGGAACTTATAGTGACATTATTGGATATTCTTGATTATCAGAATATTGGTTGCCATAGTGACTGGCAAAATAATAGTAATAAGTAGTATATGCACCGCATTACAGAAATCTGAACCTTTTGACTGTATCGGTACCTGCGTATCTCATGAAACATGTCAGTGCAAGTCATCGAATCCGATTGGAAGGGTTGGATTTGTGCGAATTTGATGCCAGATTAGAGGTTTCAGCTGGTACATTTACAGCTGCAACACACGTCATCACCAACGAATTATTCTCGCCCATGGTGCAGCACTTTTCATCACCATCAACTCTTTTGGAGCCTGAGGTGCTCCATAACTATGTCTGATGAGGAATAACAAGGTATTTTGACTGCATCGTTATACTCGTGTTGACAAATATGTGCACCAATTCCGCGACCTTGTACTTGGCATCATTATGTTTCCTAATATTTTGATATATGGCTCAATAATCTTTCGTACCTAGTACTCTTTCGGATAACACATGCAGATTTGTTTTCTAACTGAACTCAGTGTGCGGTATTGCAGGGGACCGGAACGTGGTACTGAGTGCACAGAATAATAGAGATTTTGATAACTGATCTCTGTCGACCTTTGTAGGCCTCCAAAGTTGTGATCATTTACTCGGCAGCTGCATAACTCATGGAATATTCGAGGTATCGGATGGAATATTCGTAGTGCAGCGCTTGTATGGAGCACTTTTAAAGTTGTCATCACCAAGAATCATTTGGCGCCCGTGGCGCTCCATAGGTATGCATGATGGTGGAAAACATGGTAGTTTGACTGCATCGTTATACCGGTGTTGACAAACACGAACAATGATGGAATACTTTATTACCGTTGGTGTTTGGTAGGGTCGGGAATCGCCCATAAAAATCTATACTCAGTCCTGTCATGAAACATGGTTTATCTGAAGAGGCGTCGATGAGAGAAATGTACTTTTTCAACTTCTTCTCACATCGGATTTCGGTCGTGCTTTCCATTAGTTTTTATGCACCAAGACCTTGTATTGTTTATAATCCACATTAGAGACAGAGCCTTCCTTCAATTTATATGTCATCATTATCTTGAAGCCGAAAGAGTTAGCGTTAACAAAAAAAAACCTCCAAACTGCCATATTAAAAATAGAGCTTTAGCTTGTCTCATGACGTTAACCACTGAAAATTCAGATTGTGCCTACCTGAACATGTGCAAATTGGGATAGTTTTGGCGTCTTTATGTGTCATCGTCATATATTTTAGCAATGCTGAACTTGATGAACACAACTTACGTATTGCACGAACGAATATTTTGAGAGGATATCTCTTTGGAAACCTCGATTTTTACCTTAATATGACACTTTGGTAAAATCGTATTATATATTTTGTCTTCAAAACGACGAATGTGTGTAAATGGGTCATCTCTCAGCAAGCGGAATTGATAACAAAATTGTCAATACTATCCATCATTCCCTTAACTCCAGACATCAATTCTGAATGTTATATGTTTCACAACAACAGTAGATTTATCATGTATTTGCACACCTGCAGACGCATTTCTCAGTCGCTATCGTACATCGACTCCAGAAATGTTGGAAGGTAAAACTAACAGGATCATCCGGTGACGTGTGTGAGTACGATAATAGCTGCATCCTATTTCTGTGATCTACGCTCAGATAATAATTTAACAGCAATGATAGGTGGATCACCAAACAACACGCTTGATTTTGTTTTCAGTTCTGACGGCTTAATAGCTGCCGCTGTTCAAAGGCCGGGAAATCGCTATTCTGGAGCAGAAATATTGGATTTGCCCATAACAGCACATTGAGATGTTAATTCCAGCTTAAGTAATGAAAGTCACCATGTATGATATTCAGAGTCCCTTGTTGTTGTAATGAAACGATCTTTCTATATTACAAATTACTATTCATTTTGGTCATGTGGTACAAAAGATTAAATTTTGCACGTTTATGCAGGGTGATTCCCTGGATAAAAAAAAATGAAAATCACGTTGCTACTGAAAGTAAGAAATAGTCATTCACATAATCCATCGACTTACAAGTACTGCAGCTGTAGACTTCGTGATCTATGTCACTGAGAGCATCCAAATCAGATTAGGCCATCTGAGCACAGCCCAACTAAAAGGTTAATTCGAATTTAACTCCTAGGGAACATTTAGCATGTCGTCTAAGACAGGCATGTGCATGACAATATGAGGCATTGTCAGCCCAATGCGGTCTAGTTCGGAATTGCTGTGATTGAAACTGAAGATGTAACTTTTAATATAAACTTATTTCAAGGTTGTTTGCCCCTTTTGGACCCAAGCAGAGGGGCTAAAATTTGAAATTTGTTTAATGTATTTCAGACTTTCAAACAATCATCAATATGATATCGTGCATTTCAAAACAGCAAATTCGGGTTGAATATTTTGTTTAGTGTGGAATTATGGGTAATTTTACCCCCAAAATACCAGGAAAATGGGTCATTTTGGGCCATTTTCACTGTATTCAATATTTAATGAAAACCTGTTAATAGATATCTCTGAGATTGTGTATGTTAATCAACGAACTGCTGTTTTTGATAGAAAAAAATTTGGGGGTCACCATGCTAATTTCCCTCTACAGGCATCCATATGAGTCCAGAACAGAAAATTTTACCTGAATTTGTTGAAATTTTGATAAAATTCACTGACATTCACAAATATGACAACCTATAACAGAAAAAATAGCATGGTGACCCCATATTTTTTTCTATCAAAAAAATGCATATCGGTTCGTTGATAAACAAGCAAAAATTTAGCGAAATCTATTTTCAGGTTTTCATTAAATATTGATTTTAGTGAAAATGGCCAAAAATGACCCATTTTGCTGGTATTTTGGGGGTCAAATTACCCATAATTCCACAATGAAGAGAATACTTGATCCGAATTTTCTGTTTTCGAATGCACAATATCATATTGATGATTGTTTAAAAGTATGAAAATCATCAAACGAATTTCAAATTTTAGCCCCTCTGCTTGGGTCCAAAGGGGGCGATCATCCTTAATACAAACGTATTGACTGAACCCATGGAGAAAATGACAGTATCATTGATAACAAGTTTTCAGTGACAAAATAAGTTTTTACACTATGATTACTCTCAAAATATTTGGTAGGATGTTGTGGCGCACGGGGCATTTTATCATTGTAGAGTAGTGCATATGCCATGAAACTTGGGAAGTAAATTAATAGGAGGACAAGTTCTATGGATAACAGTCACCCCAACTGATTGGACGAACAACATATCGCCCACATAAAGCAGACATCAGACTGTAAAGCTGCTTCTCCAGCTACCAAGCTTTGGGTCATGTTATTTCTTCTACCAGGCATTGCGCGGTATGTAGAGAGTAGCTAGAGCTGTTACTACATATGGCTAGTATTACGGGACTATCATATTATTCATCTTAAACCATGACCTTTTTAACGCCATCAAAGAAACAAATAACTCAACAAAACATCCTTTTTGAAATATTTTAGGCATTTTTGTGCAAAATTTCAGAAAGATTCACCCGTAAACTTTGAAGATATAAATCTGGATGGACAACAACAGACAACGACGATAGACGCAACGCCATGCCAATAGGTTATTGGACCTTAGTGCATGGTTGGGTTATTCCTTTACCACCAGGTTACTATTCTGCTAATAGGAACCCCTGCACTAACCCCTGCCCTTCGGGCACTCGGTCACTATTGGCGAGAGACCCTCGTCCTTATGCATTATCCTATACATAGGTATGTTAACTTAAAACAAAAAAAAACAATGAACCCGTGGAATAACAATGCCCTTCAGCTCACGTATTGAACAGCCGTGTTCCTCAACAGATGGGTCCAAGAAGTCAAACTTAATGAATAATAATAATAATCAGATTTATTTAACGACGGTCCATGATGGTAGACAATTCTGCCTGTCTTCCCCATCCCCCGTCGGGTGACAATTTAACAGGAAAATTATGTACGTAAAATGGCCAAGGCACAACGATGCCTTATATGTGTAATGATAAGATCAGGTCAGTAGGAAACCTTCAAATCCAGGATGCAATTCAGTGAATGTTAGGAAAATCTTCTAAAACTCTGGCATGGTACAATGGCATTCATTCTTTATAATTTATTTGATGTTTCAATCGGAGTGTTAAATATTCTTCACCATTGACTCTACAAATACTTGTTGTTTAACGCAGACTTTCTGTAGTATGAGTGGAAGAACCTGCATACAAATGTAGCTTTATTGGATGACTAGTTATGTGCGGGTCGTTATACCGGTGTTGACAAACACGCACAATAATCGGACAATATGCTGAATATGGCTGACTATCACAATGATCATCGAACAGTGACATACATCTCTGAGTTCTCGCACCTGTGTTTTGATACTGACCGATTATTCATTACCAATGCCGTATTGAGGACATCAGCGCACGATATATAACCCGAGAAGTTGACGACATATCGACATAATATGTCGTCATATCAAGACGAGATGTAGGATTAGGTTTTATAACGCGATATGACAACATTGTAGAGAAGATAATAGTAAATGCGATCTATCTTTGATATTTTCTTAAGACGTCATAATATATCAAAATATATTCTGCGTGGCCCAATAATCTTTCATACCATGCTCTTTCGGAGACCACATGCAAATTTGTTTTTGAACTGAAATCAGTGCGTGGTATTACAGGGGACCGGAACGTGATAATAAATGCACAGAATAATAGATATTTGCTATATGATCTATGTAGACCTTCCTTGGCCTTTAAAGTTGTAACTGGATGCTCATCAGCTGCTTAACTCATGGAATACGCTTAAATCATATCTGATTGATTGGCCTGTGCGAATTTGATGCCAGATTTGAGGTATCAAATGGAACATTTACAAGTTTAGCGCCTGTCATCACAAAGAATCCTTTGGCGCCCGTGGTGCGCCATAGCTATGTTTGATGGTGGAACACATGGTAGTTTGAGTGCATCGTTATACCGGTGTTGACAAACACGCACAATGATGGCATTTGGTATTTTGTAGGGTTGGGAATCGCCCAGAAAATTCTATACTCAGTTCTGCCATGAAACATAGCTTATCTGTAGACGTGGCAATGAGAGAAACGTTATTTTTTCTACTTCTTACATCGGGCTTCAGTTGTGTTTTCTTTTTCACACCAACATATTACTATCCTGTTCTAAAATATGTGCACCAATTTCAAGACCTTTTCGTATTTGTTTTTCACATTGGCGATAGAGGCCTTCTTCAATTTTAGTCCATCGGTATCTTCATGCCTCCCTAAAAATACTACT
Organism: Terebella lapidaria; assembly: GCA_949152475.1. Lineage (NCBI taxonomy): Eukaryota > Metazoa > Annelida > Polychaeta > Terebellida > Terebellidae > Terebella > Terebella lapidaria. The sequence goes on from OX424569.1 coordinate 4,268,238, forward strand.
AGTACTTCATGTCACCAGTGATACCCTTAAAACATGTCATTATTGATTGAATATGCTCCTGAAATGTTTTGAATGGAGCTTTGGTATGCATTATGACGTTGACCACCAGAATTTTGAGATTGTGTCTTCTTGAACTGGTGCAAGTTGAAAGGGAATGCTAGATATCAAGTCATGAGTTTGTGTCACCCTCAATATTGTGGCAAGTATGAATTTGACCTCAAATGAAAACAACCTAGGTCTTGTGCGAGAACAAGTTCGTATTTCTGAGGTTATGATTATCTACAATAAATATAATATACATGGATTAATAGAAATAATGTATTAATTCACAAAGCATGCAAATGTGTGGTTTAGCTCTCAGCAAGCAAAACTGATAACAAAAATCAGTATTGTCCATCTTGCATCAACAGCGATGAATCCAGAATAGATATCAATCCAGAACATGATATGGTTTATATGACAGTATACCATGCTACTTGCACATCTACAGAACACATTTCTCAGTCGCTATCGTACATGGACTCCAGAAAGGTTGAAAGGTAAAACTAACAGGGTCATCCGGTGTCGCGTCTAAGTACGATAATAGCTGCATCATGTTTCTGTGTAAGATGGTAAGTTTACCTGCAGCAGTGACATACGAAACATCAGCAACGCACTTGATCTTGTGCTAGTTCTGAAGGCTTAGCATCTTATCTGGAGTTGGAAGCTCTGAAACTATAAAACTACAAAGTGAACCACTACGTTTGTGAATGAAACTGAACAACAACAACTCTGTACATAGATTTATGCATTTTTCTTCCCAATCAATATAAAATTGCTTAATCATTTCTCAAATCATAATCAGTAGTATATTTATATCTACTATAAATTGTTATCATATGATCCTTTATTACTTTTATAGGAAACATGTAAGATGCGTTTGATATTCTGTAAGTAATTCAATCGATGAGATGTTTCTAATGTAATGGGTATACGGTTAGGTGGTGTAACGCTTTCAAACTCCTTACATAATTGAGTTTCCACGGAACTCTGAATGATGACGGGAATAAATGAACTGAACGTGACAACACAGTCTCTCCGGTTTTGTATAATTTTTCAGTAGACGCTGGATTTGGTCTTGTGAATGGCAAATGACCAAAAGAAAATTATTGTTATGGGTACGCCTGAAATCATCCTAGAGCCGGTCTGGAATTTTGTAATAAATGTATGGACCGCTGAACATGGTCACACAGAATCATGTTAAATCGAGCATGAATATATGTAAGCCAAATTAGCGAATATGTACATGTATGATATGCGATAGACGTAGAATCAATACCCAGTATTTAGTATACCGAGCGAACAAAGCAGTCCATTATCCAATCTCATAGTCCGGGGACAGAAAATCATATCAGGCATACGAAGTGAGAGAAAACAAAAATTATATGTAAACTGATGAACCCCCATTACACTCCCCGCAAACTGTTAAAGCGCTGGATATGCATGTGTGAAAACGGACACGACACATGTGTGAAAGATACGATGCATGTGTGAAAGATAGTACATATGTGTGAGTAATTGTCACCCAGCATGGTTCCATGGCCAGAAAAAAGTGGTATACATAAAATAGGACACTGGAACCAGAAAGTAAGAAGTTGTGTCGTATTATATGTATTATAACATGCTCTGCAGTAATGTAGACCAGTTCTATTGGAACTAAAAACGCATACAAGTGTTACGATGACAGTTTATGGTAAATACGTATGAAAACCTTTTGACAATCCCCAATACGTAATTTATGGTACACGTTAATAACTATTGACTGGCCCGATAATGAAAATTGCTGTTTATTTGCATTATTCACGCAGTTTTTGGGTCAAAATAATATCACCATGTCAATACACATGTGTGAGAAGACAGTACATATGTGTGAGGAGATAGTATGCATGTGTGAGAAATGATATGATATTTTGCTGCATGTGTGAGGAGTGTCATTTATTCAAATACATATTTTAACTATATTTTAATATATTCCCGGATTTCATGTTCCCGGGAAACGGGAATAAGAAATGTTCTTTCCCGGGTACTCGGGAAGGGAACCGGGAATGAGAACAATTCCAGCTTGTAACCTTTAAAATATCACATGTAACCTTCAGTTGCTATCAAACACATCATAGTGATGGTTTTATGTGGAAATTATCATCTTACCAGTTTAGGGTCAATTTGTTCAAATAATTATGCGAGAATATTAATTTCATCCATCAAAATAATCAATTACAATTACCAATCAATTACCAACATGAATATTATATATTATTATATATATCCTGGTACTTTGGCATTATATATATCCTGGTACTTTGGCGTCCTATCGGTTGTAAGCTGTGAACATATTATAGGGTTATTGCACAATATGAGGTTTTATATATAAAAGGTAGGCTATTGGACGATCTTGGTGATATTTGAAAATACAATACGAGTGAGTTTGCCCAAATTACTTAGGGTTGTAGTTGGCAGCTAGGCTCATCGACTAAGTTATGCGGTAATATTCTTTGGCTTTCGACCACATCACACGCCGTCCAAGCAGCCACGAAATCTGCGTAAGGTGCATTCAGCATGTTTTAATCGAAAATACTAGCATGCTTGAAAACCGTTAGGCCCTACACTATTTGTAACTAGGTGATTACAGCGTGGACCGAGTGTCAGAAGTGATGGTCAAAATTAAATTTTGCATGGTGATAAGAAGATATCACGCTTATAGAACAAAGACTGCTTTGAGGGAATTGTTGTATGGTGAGCCCGAAGAAAACATCCTATATGATAAATAAATCTTCTTGGTCGTGGTACATGTCCGAGCAAAAGTTGTGGCCCTGAACAACTGCTTCTGTACGTCGCTTTGTGTTTTTATAACATAAACTATAAAATACCCTACTAAGAATTGGATGGTATGTACGAATGCTATACCTTGACTCTATTGTTATCTTGTGGCCTATCATATTTAACTGTCAGCTGTTTCAGCTCCATTGTATCTGCAACTCTAGAGTCCTTCATGTCACCTAACTGGTCCAATACTTGATGTCGGGTAAATCATTACAATACACTCGCATTGAATTATATAATAAAATATCAACTTCCTTTCTGGTATGTATTTTGGTATCTAGTACCTCAAATGATGATTTTCTTCGTCCTTGACGCGAAATCTCTCTATTTGCTGGCACACTTTTGTAAGTGATTCTACACTTACATATACATCATTCAATATATCGACATGTCGGTGTATTACTAGAATACAACAGGATCCTCAGTCAATTTATTTATATGCTTTTATTGTAGTTTTCTTTATAAAGATGATTAATATTTTGCGGTAAATTCATGTACTGTATATATATGTACGTAATATTCCTACAAATTATGTTCGTCTGCTTATTTGGTTGGACAAATTAATGTACTACAATCATGTCTTTGACTCTCCACATTCAAGACTGGCTCTGTATGCGGACATTTGCCCACTCTTCAGAGCGGCAATAGCATTAATTGTTCAAAGGTATTTATTCGATATGGTTCCACTTGATTTAATCCACATTTACTAGCTACACGGCACCGAAGGCTCTCTATACACTTAAATGATGATAAATTTGTATACATATCTTATTTTCATTATTACTAGCAACAAGCAGAGCTTCCCCGTGGGAAAATTTAAATAAATCAGTAATAAATAAATCATCCCATAACGCTCCATTATGGCTTGCTTGGGTCGGTACTTACGGATATTGCAGCTATCGTGTATGACTTACATGACTTATTTCAGTCTTTTCGCTATGTAACCGTCTGATTTGTAGCAGTCTAATAGGTAAATGTTCACTAATCATTCCAATACATTTCATCAATGCATTATTATTGGTGTCTGTGTTTATAAATTTCATATGGATATGTATGCTATTTACCCTTTAAAATGGCAGACACAAAACAGTAGGCCTACTGGTGAGTCGTAAATGGATAGCATGTAATATACATTACATACATACAGCATATCGGTCTGGAAATTTATTTTTTTGAATTACGATGCAGAGTGGGACAGATGCCGGATGCAAATCTTGGTAATCATGTTATCCATATGACCCATTATGGGAAACAATCCTGTATTACTGTATTGGCAATATTCCCAGTCTATTCAACCCACCTCGGGGCACCTGTCTTGCTCGAGCTCCGGAAATACCTGTATCCTAATCATAATAACAGGCTGCAGGTTACGCTATTAGGTTTAGCACACACATGTCATCATTTTTTGGTTTCTTTCTCGTGTAATGTGATCACACATATGTACTATCCTCTCACACATGTGTAGTATCCTCTCACACATGCATCATATCATAGCGAATGTTCCTCACACATGCATTGTATCATTTCGCACTAACATCATCAAATAACGTTAAATTTTAGGCGTAATGGTGACGCTACATGTGTGATTTGGTTTTCAATGGTATTTCTATGGTACATTTTTGCCACCAGAACCGCAAACTTTTGCAATATATAGCAGTTTACAACCAAAACAAGCGCAACATGTGTGACTTACTGCACTAAATTAATTTGTGCATACCATTTCCGCTGCTTGGTTTTAAATGATCGATATTGTTCCCATATATAATTGTAGGCTGTTGGTTCTGTGCAGATTCATCCTAACCACACAATAATGATATAATTGTGTTCGGGCCTGATTTACTCACACATATGTACTATCTTTTCACACATGCATCATATCTCTCACACATGTGTCGTGTCCGTTTTCACACATGCATATCCAGCGCTTTAACAGTTTGCGGGGAGTGCATTAGGAGGTGAAATCAGGTGTTCCGGAAAGAGTGAGCATTTCCTGCCCCACCATTGGCACCCGTCATAAATTCCCCAAAATTAACATGACAATAGATCTAGTTGCACGGCAGTCATGGATTTGGTGTATTTATCAACCAGATCATGATGACGTTCATAGAATTTCTTGAGGTTCATTTTTTACGGAAACGGAACTGAAAGTCATATTTTATATCCATTTCTTCTTGGCCATGTTGTACTATAAAAATACTTCATGGAGTTTTATGTATGGTGGTTCGCTGGCTAATAACTGATACCCATAAACACATTGCTATTCCTCGTTGAAACCGAACCATCCTTCAAATTACAAGTAGGGCAGCTGTAGAATTCGTGATCTATGTCACTGAGAGCATCCAAATCAGATTAGGCCATCTGAACAAAGCCAGCTAAAAGGTTAATTGGAATTGAGCTTCTGTGAAACATCTGGCATGACGTCTGTGACAGACATGCGTGTGAAAGAAATATGAATGTGCAACCTCGTAAACTGAAAGCCAATTTGTTCAGGAATTTCTTCCTAAACATGCCACTTGTATCAAAATCTGTGACAGTGTGTACCTCTACTGATCAATGAACAAACGTATTGGCTAGACCCCAAGTTGACAGTGTCAATGCTAACAATTTTTCAGGGACAAAAGAAGTTATTACGACGTGAATATATTAGTTAGGATGTTTTGAAGCAAGGGACAGTTTGCCATATTAGCAGGAAATGGAGAAATGGCATGAGCAAACTTCAGAATGCCAGCAAACCTTAATTCCTAACATGAATTCTAATCAAATATTAGTTTGAATCAAACAAATTATTTAAACATTATTATTGGACTTTTTATCATTGCACTTTTTACTCGTATATTGGCTCGATAAATATTTTATCCATCAACTACTTGTTTGCACAGCATGCCAGCCAATATCACTGTACTCAAGGTAATGAACAGTTATTTCAGCATGTTCACCCTTGATCATATAACTGAAACCTCATTAGCTCCAACTGGTTGTAATCACATCCAATATCTACAGACTCCTCATATCATTTCATATGCCATGAAACATTGAGAGTATATGGAGGATGAAATATTGGCTAAAGAGCAACTACCCCCAAATGATTGGATAAACAAAGTAACGAAGGTCGGCGGATACTTTGGATTTGCGATCGTCGTGCCGCGTCTGCCGCAGACACTTTCTTTTGAATGCGCTACAGGTCGCATTTCTGATCCGATTTTGATCATTTTTCTGAGGGACACGTCTTATGGTAAGATCCCGACACCATTCGTTTTTAGTTGCCATAGTTATCAGATTGGCCGATTGGCAACACATTTTGGCTCAAAGTAGCCTGTTTGACACACATGGCCTGTGAACACTCCACGGGTGGGAGTTTTCGATGAATGATGATGAAATCGCACAGACTTGATGAGGAAGACCACCACACGAAACCTATTGTTTTTGAGAATGATCGAATAAATATTAATTAGTTCACAGACTAACTTATTTTGACCATTAAAATACCCAATTCCACATTTGTGATCACTCCAAACCCCTGTACTATGAAAGCAAATGGCACTAGATTCTTGTTCAGAATGGAATGTTTCAGAATGTTTTTGGTGAACACAAAACAGTAATTTTGAATAAGTTAACGTTAGTTTTACTAGTTAAGTCTATCATTGACAACAATAAAAATAATTAAGATGAGAAACATTTATTATTAAGCTCAACAAGGAAAATGTTTTGTCCAGTACAGATTTCATGGTTGTAACCGAATAATAACATTATTTTTACTAGTTAAGTCTATTACTCAACACAATAAAAATCTTGAAATGCAGTTTTCGTCAACTTTTACTTCGAATTTCAAATTGAAACCACGTTTGGTACATATTATGAGTCAAAATATAACTTATGGTAAAAGTTTGATCTAGTTCCAATTTCGTCATTGGAACGAAATGCAGTTTTGGTCAACTTTTATTTTGAATTTCAATTTGAAATCAAGTTTGGCACATATTATGAGGTAATATATATAACTTATGGTGAAAAGTTCGATCTGGCTCCAAAATTTTCATGTTGAAATGCAGTTTTGGTCAATTTTTACTTAAAATCTCAACTTGCAACCAAGTTTGTCAAATATTCTAAGTTAAAATATAACTTCAGGTGAAATTTTTGATCTGGCTGTAATTTCGTTATTTTATCGAACACATGTCGAAATGGAAATTCATATGCAGTGATATCATGGGGGGCTCTTGAATTCGACCTTTAATAATAATAACCATGAAAGATCAATGCAATAATTTTGATTAAAAAAAACCGTTGTGGCTTCAGATTTCACATTTCTCTGGTAATCTTTTTTAGCCCTTGCTCTAGTTTTACTTATCAGTGATATATATATGGGGCAGCAGGGATGATAGGGCTACGGGGGATACACCCAAGTGGTTGTAGGCGACCGGAAGAGTCTAGTTTCATGTACCAGGCATTGGTTCATATGTAGAGTATAAGAAGAATACACCTATCGTGTTAGTTTTTAAAACGTGAACTTTCTCAAAACTACCGGAGAAACCTACAATATCCAGAGTCCACGTCAGGGACTCAAGTTAAAAATAACTCGGAGTTATTATAATTATAAGAGCAACATTTAATATAAAGCAGGCATACAGATTCCATTCTTTTCGCTATGTACGCAATATTGCTATATCATATGCTCTGAACTCGAAATGCATTGTAACGCAACATAGATACAACGTAAATGCAAGATTGTTAGTATTGGCAATTTTCAAACGTACATCTTCTTTTGTTCACGAATCACACATAATTATGTTACTATTTTAATTATATTTAGTGTAGATGTAACCTAAAACTGTATCAGGACGCGATGTCAACGTCTTGAAATTATTGCTGTTGGTTCTGATACAAAAAGCTAAGAAGATTGAACGAACCCAGGTGTCAGAAAGTAATGTGATTAAAGTTTCGTGATTGGTGATTCTTTTGCAGGCAAATCAATCGCTGAAAAATCTACTTGTTGCACATCCTAGATTGTCCTTGGGACAACTTCAAAGTCAATTAGCTGAGAAATTTGCAATCAAGCTTTTGCAGTACGTTAGCTTTACATGTTAATGATATTTCCCTGAATATGCATTAATCCATATACATATATATACACTTTTATCATACAGAAGGAAGGCATATATGCATATTATAATTCTTTTTTATCTCCATTGTGATGTGTTGCTGTGATGTTGGATTAAACTCATGTGTTTCACATACAGTGATAGTGGCCCATTTGTTGGAATGGCTATACGATATATTCATAAATATCTTAACAATCACTGATGTCGATACAAATATATGATGGGAGATTTCAAACCTCTCGTGTCGATTCAAAGCACAAATGGATTCCGACAAACACACACATTCTAACTTTCTGCCCCTGACACCAGTGTGTCTTTGCATTTGGATTTTTGTGTGACTTTGTTCCGAAATGTTGTAATATAGATTTGCTATTGTCATCATCAAAATATGGTTGTATTGCTGGTAAGATGTCAATATTCTGAAAGGCCTTCCACTTGTGTTTGCATACGTGAGGCCAACTCTAATGCAATTGGTATATGAACACCGAATTTGTTGAAACCGAACTATTCTGTATGTACCTGAAACATTTGCCACAAGTCAATTTGAGACACTTGTATTCAAAACACAGTGTAAATCACTATAGGGATGCAAAGTCATGTGATGTTATGATGTGATTTTGGTGACAAACGAACACACACCTTTTGGGGTTTTTTGGGGTTGAACTCAGTTCACAACTCACAATAATCAGGTAACACAAAATGTGTATGTTTTTCGTCGCCAAAATCACACCATGATATCACGTGACCTCGCAGCTCTATATATATACACTCGATATCGTGATTCGATCATACAGATTGGTTTATTAGCATGGTTGCTGATTTCTGACAAAATTTAATTATAGTGGAAACCGGAGTAAGTTGGACATGTCAGGCGCCCTGGACCACCCAAACTGTTGGACATAGTATGGATATAAATTCATGTAGTATCATATGCTAAGAACATTCAAAGGTCTTTGTTATCACCAAGAGTATAGAACCGGCATCCAGTAATCAAATTCATTACCATGATTACGGCGGAGTGCTTGGTAATGCCTGGTGCATCATATTACGTGCATTAGACACTTATTTGGTTATACCGATACATAACAAATATGGATGGATGGATGATACCTCCCTGCACTGCACAACAATCACAACTGTTACTGAAAAAAAATACACCACTGCGGATATTATCTAGTTTTCCTTCACAGAACAGAGTTGATACCATCTGAGAGATGTCAGCATTTTTGTGTGAAACTCGGCTGCCTCTACTTCGATTTGTCAGTTTTGAGAACAAGGTTTATTGAGAACAATTTGGACCCATTTGGATAAAGATGGTGTGAGTTTGCTACATGTCAGGTTAAAGTCATGGTATTGTTCTGGATTATCACAAATAACAGCTGGAAGCTCACTATGGTGATTATATCTATCATGAGTGATGCTATAATTATAAACATGTTGGATGTTCATGTATGACTGGCAATTAACACTCTTTCATGTGAATTATTATTCTTTAAATCTATACGAATACAAGCCATGTTGTGAACATATCAATTTGGTTTGTCGGATAACTGATCGCTGGAACAAACTGGACTACACAAACATACATTGAATTGTATAGACGTGGAATCAATACCCAGTATTGAGTATTCCGAGCAAACAAAACAGGGTCCGTTATCCAATCTCATATATAGTCCGGGGACAGAAAGTCATATCATGCATACAAAGTGAGAGAAAACAAAAATGACAGAGAAACTCAGGAACCCCCCAAAAATGGCCATTAGGACGTTAAATCAGGTGTTCCGGAAAGAATGAGCATTTCCTGCCCTAGTGGCACCCGTATGAATATCACACTATTTCAGTTATCATATTTGTATGACATAGATGATATGAAGATGAACGCGAAATCATAATCAGTACTATCACTGGGATACGACGTTTTAAAGCGCCTGTTTACATTCTAAATACATACATTTGCTGAGGTCAGTCTCGTACATGTATTTATATTTGTTGACTATAAATTTCTGAGTGACAATCGCACCTTGACCTCTGTGAGCTGGTTTTATATCCATTCATTCTGTCCATAGAAGGTTCTTTATAGATGCTAAATGTAGTATGAAATCTTATCTTCTTCATGCATTTCTGTGTTTAATGTTAATCACATTAAATGATATCTCGGGAGTTTTGTTATTTTTCGAACAGATGTGAAAGGTACATTTTGTTCTAAATTTTATCTTCATTCAAGATGCATTTATATATGTGGTTCACATGTCATCCAGCATAACTGGTAACACAGTTCAGTACTGTCCATCATTGCATCAACACCAGATATCAATCCAGAAAATGATATGGCTCACATGACAGGGTCGTGTGTTTACATCTGCAGAACACATTTCTCAGTTGTTATCGTACATCGGCTCCAGGAATGTTGGAAGGTAAAACTAACAGGTACATCCGGTGACGCGTGTAAGTACGATAATAGCTGCATCCTATTTCTGTGGTCTTCGCTCAGATGGTGATTTTACCTACCGCAGTGATATGTGGATCACTTTAAATGATGAATAATATGAACTGACAGTGATAACAAAATTTCTAGTCCTAATAATTTTTCAAGAGTCGTTTGATTTGAGCTTGCATAACTGAACCGATAAAAAAATTATTGTTATGGGTACGTCTGTAATCACATTAGGAGTGATCTGAGAATTCATCGTTTAATCCATCGAAAGGAAGTAATCGTTTCATAAATTTACTATTTATTGTTGACCATGTTCTACATAATTGATTTATGCTAATTAATGCATGATGATTCCTTGGACAACAATTGATACCAATAAACACGGTGCTATTTCACATTGTTTCTCACTGAGAACCCGGTCATTCACATAGTCCATCCACTCACAAGTCTGCAGCTGTGAAATCGTGATCTATGTCACTGAGTGCGTCCAAATCAGATTAGGCCATCTGAGCACAGCCCAACTAAAAGGTTAATTGGAATTAAACTTCTAGGGAACATCTGACATGACGTCTGTGACATGTGCGTGTGAATGAAATATAAATGTGCAGCCTTGTCAGCTGAAAGCCGATTTGTTCAGAATTACCCTGATTGAAACTGAATATGTAACTCTTAATATAAAGTGTAGTAAGATCTGTAACAGCGAGTTCCTCTTCCGAACAATGAAACATAACGTACTGACTAAACACATGGACGAAGTTGACAATATCATTGATAACATGTTTTCAAAGACAAAATCAGTTATAACATCATGACTATTCTCAGCATATTTGGGAGAAAGTTGTGACGCAAAGGGCATTTTATCATTCTAACGAAATAAATAATGCATGAGCAAATTTCATCATGTGTGCGACACGATGTTTTTTCATCCTTCAAGTGGATCACGTGTCTTCATAACACGCCCATGAATAGCAGAGTAATCAATGCATCTAACAGTAATAGACGTGGAATCAATACCCAGTATCAAGTATTCCGAGCAAACAAAACAGGGTCCGTTATCCAATCTCATAGTCCGGGGACAGAAAGTCATATCAGGCATACGAAGTGAGAGAAAACAAAAATGACAGGGAAACTCATGAACCCCCGTAAATGGCCATCAGGAGGTGAAATCAGGTGTTCCGGAAAGAGTGAGCATTTCCTGCCCCACTAGTGGCACCCGTCATGAATTCCCCAACATTAACATGAAAATAGATCTAGTTGCATGGCAGACATGGATTTGCTGTATTTATCAACCAGATCATGATGACGTCCATAGAATTTCTTAAACGCAGCGATAAGTCTTGGTAAAACATATCCTTGTCGTAGCAGTTTAGAGACTAGCTGGGCACTTCGATAGACAAAGTCCTCATATTTGCAACTAGCTCTGGAATAGCGTATAAGTTGAGAAACAAACACACCATATGCCGGTGACATAGGAATGTTGCTGCTTAGAAAAGGGAAATTGACTATGGAAAAATTGAAATCATCACGTTTGTCATATAATCTAGTTGACAGGTTAGAATCATTATCAATCTCCAACCTCAGGTCTAGATAGTTGGAAAAATTAGCGGATTCTGTAGTATCCTTAATTTCAAGTTCCTTAGGATATATGACATCCAAATAATCACCAAACTTGGGATTATTTAGCGACAATACATCATCTATGTAACGGAAAGTGAAATTAAAATTACATGTTAGTTTCTTAGAACCTCCTCTTTGTAAATGTTGGATAAAATCTGATTCATATGAGTATAAAAACAGGTCTGCCAATAATGGTGCACAGTTTGTACCCATGGGAATACCAATAGTTTGTTGAAATATTCGACCACCAAATTCCACAAAAATATTATCAATCAGAAAATTAACCATATTTACCACATCTATTTCAGTATATTTGTATGGGGCATCAGAGTCGCCTTTAACAAAATAAGCGGTATTATATTTAACTACAATATAGTGGTACCGACGTTGTCCCTTTTTAGAGAAAAATGAATTATTGATTAGTTTTTTAAGCTGAGATTTCAGTTCAGAATGAGGTATAGTTGTGTACAAAGTGGAGAAATCAAATGTTTTGATAGACGTTACTTTTGAAAGTGTGTGAGCATGTAGATATTCCAATAAAAATTTGGAATTTTTTAATATCCACATTTGGTTTATACCACTTCTAGAATAGATGGTTTCAGAGTACTTTTGGAGACCCTGTTTAATTTTAGACAATATAGTAGTTAATATTTTAGAAAGGGCTTTGGTAGAACATGATGCTGAACCTGAAATATATCTTTGTTTGTGTGGATTTTTGTGCAACTTTGGGATCCAATATAAGTTCGGTAGATTAGAATCTTTACATGAGGTAGTAATACCAAACGAATGCAATACAGACAAATGATTTGATAAGATATCCTGTTTGGGCACGGTAATGGCTTGGTATGTACTATTGGAATTAGTATTGTTGGCAATACCCAGTTCGTCAAACAGGCACTGTATATAGTATGCTTTACAAACAAAAACAACATTATTAGAAGCTTTATCTGCAGGGACAATGACGAACCTTTCTTGAAGTTTCAACAAACTATTAGTAACCACGGGATCATTGAAGACAGAGCTATATTTAGTACTAACTGACTTTGACAAAACATTAATGCGTTTGTTTACCAATGACCTAATCTGTTTGACCCATTCTGACAGAGAATCAGTTTCTGCCTTTTCTCGTAACTGCTTTCAGTGCGATTATCCTATATTATAAAATTGGTGGAATGGGACATGAGCAGAAAAAAAACCTAATTGCCAGATGATAACACTGTTAACACCCAAATATGCTGAGAATAGTCATGATGTAATAACTGATTTTGTCTTCGAAAACTTGTTATCAATGATATGATGCCATAACGTTATTTTTTTGATAATACCGCAGTATGACTCCAAGCATACAGCATTGAATTTTGGCGCCAAATGTCACCTGTATGGGTCAAAACAGACGATATTCCTTAGTGAATTGGTGTTAAAATTACCTCTTCTTACAATGCTGCCACCTATCGAATGAGTTTTGTACACGCCCCATTGGCTATTATGACCGGCTTGTGCATTACAAAGTTTATCAATCGTTTCAAATTTCTCTCATGTGTTTATTGTCCAGTTTGCGGACTCTTGTACCATGTGTGCTAGAAATATAGGATCCTCATGGACACTGCACAGATGCGATGCTCTATAAAATGGAAACCATCGAGCAAATCGTATGCTAGGTTAGAACTTCATTACCTTCAAACTGATGGTAAATACATTTAATATCTACATACCCCTCCTATACAAAGGACCTCGCGAATGTGGCTTCTCCCATGAAACATTGACAGTATAGGCGGGATGGAAAACAGCTATCCAGATACTGATTTGATAAACAATGTATCACCACATAAAGCAAACAGCAGACTGTAAAGCTGCTTCTCCAGTTACAAAGCTGTGGGTCATGTTATTTCCTGTACCAGACATCGGGTGGTATGTGGAGGGTAGCTAGAGCTTTTAACACACCTGGCGTGTATCATGGAACTATCATGTTAGTTTTTAAAACATGACCTTTCTCCAAAATACCCGAGAAACATAGTTCCACAATATAAGGAGGTAATTATGCGATTATTAAGTTAGTGTTTAAAACATGAACTTTCTCCAAACTACTGGAGAAACCTAGTTCCAAAGTATAAGAAGGCTCTGCCCAAGCGACGCGGAGTGCGTCCAAGATGGCCCACATTTGTGCTCGGGAAGAAAACAAACAAATCACGATTATGACAGTCATCTGGGATAACACACCAAATTGTCTTTTTGTATTCAGTCAAATACACGAGAGGACCCAAATTATGTATGACAACGCACTTAAATACCCTAAAATATTGTTGAAAATCCCCTACATACGTTGACTTTAGCCTTGGCTGTCACCGACCACAAATTTTACCAGGAACGATTAGCGATGTTCGGAGGGGGTTTTGAGCAATATATCGAGGTATTTAGTTGAGTTATCATATGTAATTTGGGTCCACTCATGCATTGACATACATACAATAATAACAGTTTGTGTGTCAGCCCGTAAATCGGTCAAAATCATGATTTGTTTGTTTTCGTCCCGAGCATCAATGTGGGCCCTCTTGGACGCGCTCTGCGTCGCTTGGGCTAAAGAAGGCTTTGCATGCAGGTTCATGTCAGGGACTCGAGCTAAAAATAACTCGGAATTATTATAATTGATTGTCATAGTTGTAATTATCATAAGAGCAACATTTAATATGAAGCAGACATACACATTCCATTCTTTCCGCTATGTACGCAATATTCCTATATCATATTTTCTGAATTCGAAATGCAGTGTAACGCAACACAGATGCAACATAAAGCAAGATTGTTAGTATTGGCAATTTTCAAACGTACATTTGTACACGAATCACACATAAATATGTGACTGTTTTAATTACACTTAGTGTAGATGTAACCTAAAACCGTATCAGGACGCGATGTCAACGTCTTGAAATTATTGCTGTTGGTTTTGATACAAAAAGCTAAGAAGATTGAACGAACCCAGGTGTCAGAAAGTAATGTGATTAAAGTTTCGTGATTGGTGATTCTTTTGCAGGCAAATCAATCGCTGAAAAATCTACTTGTTGCACATCCTAGATTGTCCTTGGGACAACTTCAAAGTCAATTAGCTGAGAAATTTGCAATCAAGCTTTTGCAGTACGTTAGCTTTACATGTTAATGATATTTCCCTGAATATGCATTAATCCATATACATATATATACACTTTGATCATACAGAAGGAAGGCATATATGCACATTATAATTCTTTTTTATCTCCATTGTGATGTGTTGCTGTGATGTTGGATTGAACTCATGTGTTTCACATACAGTGATAGTGGCCCATTTGTTGGAATGGCTATACGATATATTCATAAATATCTTAACAATCACTGATGTCGATACAAATATATGATGGGAGATTTCAAACCTCTCGTGTCGATTCAAAGCACAAATGGATTCCGACAAACACACACATTCTAACTTTCTGCCCCTGACACCAGTGTGTCTTTGCATTTGGATTTTTGTGTGACTTTGTTCCAAAATGTTGTAATATAGATTTGCTATTGTCATCATCAAAATATGGTTGTATTGCTGGTAAGATGTCAATAACGTTTATATCGCAAACGTGACACATTCTGAAAGGCCTTCCACTTGTGTTTGCATACGTGAGGCCAACTCTAATGCAATTGGTATATGAACACCGAATTTGTTGAAACCGAACTATTCTGTATGTACCTGAAACATTTGCCACAAGTCAATTTGAGACACTTGTATTCAAAACACAGTGTAAATCACTATAGGGATGCAAAGTCATGTGATGTTATGATGTGATTTTGGTGACAAACGAACACACACCTTTTGGGTTTTTTTGGGGTTGAACTCAGTTCACAACTCACAATAATCAGGTAACACAAAATCTGTATGTTTTTCGTCGCCAAAATCACACCATGACATCACGTGACCTCGCAGCTCTATATATATACACTCGATATCGTGATTCGATTATACAGATTGGTTTATTAGCATGGTTGCTGATTTCTGACAAAATTTAATTATAGTGGAAACCGGAGTAAGTTGGACATGTCAGGCGCCCTGGACCACCCAAACTGTTGGACATAGTATGGATATAAATTCATGTAGTATCATATGCTAAGAACATTCAAAGGTCTTTGTTATCACCAAGAGTATAGAACCGGCATCCAGTAATCAAATTCATTACCATGATTACGGCGGAATGCTTGGTAATGCCTGGTGCATCATATTACGTGCATTAGACACTTATTTGGTTATACCGATACATAACAAATATGGATGGATGGATGATACCTCCCTGCACTGCACAACAATCACAACCGTTACTGAAAAAAAATACACCACTGCGGATATTATCTAGTTTTCCTTCACAGAACAGAGTTGATACCATCTGAGAGATGTCAGCATTTTTGTGTGAAACTCAGCTGCCTCTACTTCGATTTGTCAGTTTTGAGAACAATGTTTATTGAGAACAATTTGGACCCATTTGGATAAAGATGGTGTGAGTTTGCTACATGTCAGGTTAAAGTTATGGTATTGTTCTGGATTATCACAAATAACAGCTGGAAGCTCACTATGGTGATTATATCTATCATGAGTGATGCTATAATTATAAACATGTTGGATGTACATGTATGACTGGCAATTAACACTCTTTCAGGTGAATTAATATTCTTTAAATCTATACGAATACAAGCCATGTTGTGAACATATCAATTTGGTTTGTCGGATAACTGATCGCTGGAACAAACTGGACTACACAAACATACATTGAATTGTATAGACGTGGAATCAATACCCAGTATTGAGTATTCCGAGCAAACAAAACAGGGTCCGTTATCCAATCTCATATATAGTCCGGGGACAGAAAGTCATATCATGCATACAAAGTGAGAGAAAACAAAAATGACAGAGAAACTCATGAACCCCCCAAAAATGGCCATTAGGACGTTAAATCAGGTGTTCCGGAAAGAATGAGCATTTCCTGCCCTAGTGGCACCCGTATGAATATCACACTATTTCAGTTATCATATTTGTATGACATAGATGGTATGAAGATGAACGCGAAATCATAATCAGTACTATCACTGGGATACGACGTTTTAAAGCGCCTGTTTACATTCTAAATACATATATTTGCTGAGGTCAGTCTCGTACATGTGTTTATATTTGTTGACTATAAATTTCTGAGTGACAATCGCACCTTGACCTCTGTGAGCTGGTTTTATATCCATTCATTCTGTCCATAGAAGGTTCTTTATAGATGCTAAATGTAGTATGAAATCTTATCTTCTTCATGCATTTCTGTGTTTAATGTTAATCACATTAAATGATATTTCGGGAGTTTTGTTATTTTTCGAACAGATGTGAAAGGTACATTTTGTTCTAAATTTTATCTTCATTCAAGATGCATTTATATATGTGGTTCACATGTCATCCAGCATAACTGGTAACACAATTCAGTACTGTCCATCATTGCATCAACACCAGATATCAATCCAGAAAATGATATGGCTTATATGACAGGGTCGTGTGTTTGCACACCTGCAGAACACATTTCTCAGTCGCTATCGTACATCGACTCCAGAAATGTTGGGAGGTAAAACTAACAGGTTCATCCGGTGACGTGTGTAAGTACGATAATAGCTGCATCCTATTTCTGTGGTCTTCGCTCAGATGGTGATTTTACCTACCGCAGGGATATGTGGATCACTTTAAATGATGAATAATATGAACTGACAGTGATAACACAATTTCTAGCCATAATAATTTTTCAAGAGTCGTTTGATTTGAGCTTGCATAACTGAACCGATAACAATTATTTTTATGGGTACGTCTGTAATCACAGTAGGAGTGGTATGAAAATTCATCGTGTAATCCATCGAACGGAAGTAATCCTTTTATAAATTTACTAATTATTCTTGACCATGTTCTACATAATTGATTTATGCAAATCCATGTTAATGCATGGTGATTCCCTGGACAACAATTGATACCAATAAACACGTTGCTCTTTCACATTGTTTCTCACTGAGAAACCCGATCATTCACATAGTCCATCCACTCACAAGTCTGCAGCTGTAAAATCGTGATCTATGTCACTGAGTGCGTCCAAATCAGATTAGGCCATCTGAGCACAGCCCAACTAAAAGGTTAATTGGAATTAAAGTTCTAGGGAACATCTGACATGACGTCTGTGACATGTGCGTGTGAATGAAATATAAATGTGCAGCCTTGTCAGCTGAAAGCCGATTTGTTCAGAATTGCCCTGATTGAAACTGAATATGTAGCTCTTAATATGAAGTGTAGTAAGATCTGTAACAGCGAGTTCCTCTTCCGAACGATGAAACAATACGTACTGACTAAACACATGGACGAAGTTGACAATATCATTGATAACATGTTTTCAAAGACAAAATCAGTTATAACATCATGACTATTCTCAGCATATTTGGGAGAAAGTTGTGACGCAAAGGGCATTTTATCATTCTAATGAAATAAATAATGCATGAGCAAATTTCATCATGTGTGCGACACGATGTTTTTTCATCCTTCAAGTGGATCACGTATCTTCATAACACGCCCATGAATAGCAGAGTAATCAATGCATCTAACAGCAAACTGCTTTCAGTGCGATTATCCTATATTATAAAATTGGTGGAATGGGACATGAGCAGAAAAAAAAACCTAATTGCCAGATGATAACACTGTTAACACCCAAATATGCTGAGAATAGTCATGATGTAATAACTGATTTTGTCTTTGAAAACTTGTTATTAATGATATGACGCCATAACGTTATTTTTTTTATAATACCACAGTATGACTCCAAGCATACAGCATTGAATTTTCGCGCCAAATGTCACCTGCATGGGTCAAAACAGACGATATTCCTTAGTGAATTGGCGCCAAAATTACCTCTTCTTACAAGGCTGTCACCGGCCCAAGTATCATACGCTGCGCCTTCCTCTATATTCAATAAGGATTAAAAAGGTGACAGACGGATTTAATGGTATGCTTTCAGTGAACGAGTAGTATTAAGATTGAGTATCAGGCACGATCCCCGTAATTTCAATGGTTTCATACCGCGTGCAATTTTGGTTCATATCTCGGCCGTTTCATAACAAACTTACATGAAATTTGGAATATATATTCTGTATATAGCTGTGAAGCTGATGTGAATAAGATATTGAAGATTTCGTTGATAAATTAGTATATAAATGGAGTTGAATGTTGCTTGAACAAATGTAACTTACGTTGCGTACACGAATTATTACATGGTGTAGTTTCTTAACTGCAACGAGTGCACATATCCGTGATCAATAACCTACCCTTGAATTTCAAGTATCCCATCGATAATCATGTCAAATTGATGTGCAAATGTGTATATCTATTGCGATCTGGCGAAAATGTCTTGTGCCGCTGGTCAGTGAAGCGCTAAGTACAGATCAGCGGATTATTCGTATGGCAAATACCGTCAATGCTCAGCTGTCGAGAACGTTGTACTCAGGAGTGAGATGTTGTTGTGATTTTGGTTATATACTGCACTTAGAAAATATTAGAGTCGCTGAATTCTTGATGTAGTTTGCGGTTGAGTTTACAATGCCAACGGATATAGACATTATTAATTCGATTGACAATCAATTTCTTTTGCCCAGTGTATTTTCAATGCGGATGATATATAACATGCTATTTTGACCATCAAACTCCCATCAAGTGTTTAGGAAAATCTCAAAACAGGCAGTAGGTTATTGTTCTATGATAGGTAATCCAACCATAGTCAAGAAACTGTACCCTAAAACGCTGTCAGTTTTCTATGTAAGTTGCATTTGATTGGCGGTGTAAAACGTTCAGGATCTGTATGAATACGACCGGGTCTTCAATATGGCCATTGGACAAGCATTGTAGTCGTCGATGGAACCTACACAACAGTTTTCAGCGCAATCCATTACCAAACTGTAGAGTTATAGGCCAAACGAAACATACCAGAATTCTGCTGATAAGGCATGGATCCTGACTGATAAGCATCCTTAAGGAGCAGTGTATGATAAATGGGCCCTGTAACCTATCGAATGAGTTTCGTACACGCCCTATTGGCTATTATGACCGGCTTGTGCATTACAAAGTTTATCAATCGTTTCAAATTTCTCTCATGTGTTTATTGTCCAGTATGCGGACTCTAGTACCATGTGTGCTAGATATATAGAATCTTCATGGGCACAGCACAAATGCAATGCTCTGTATAATGGAAACCATCAAGCAAATCGTATGCTAGGTTAGAACTTCATTACCTTCAAACTGATGGTAAATACATTTAATATCTACATACCCCTCCTATACCAAGGACTTCGCGAATGTGGCTTATCCCGAATGTGGCTTATGAAACATTGACAGTATAAGCGGGATGGAAACAGCTATCCAGATACTGATTTGATAAACAATGTATCACCACATAAAGCAAACATCAGACTGTAAAGCTGCTTCTCCAGTTACAAAGCTTTGGGTCATGTTATTTCCTGTACCAGACATCGGGTGGTATGTGGAGGGTAGCTAGAGCTCTTAACACACCTGCCACGTATTACGGGACTATCATGTGAGTTTTTAAAACATGACCTTTGTCCAAAATACCGGAAAAACATAGTTGCACAGTATAAGGAGGTTTTGTATACAGGTTCCACAATATCCAGAGTCCACATCAGGGACTCGAGTTAAAAATAACTCGGAATTACTATAATTATAAGAGCAACATTCAATATGAAGCAGTCATACATAATACACATTCCATTTTTGCGCTTTGGTACTACAAAATACTGCTACATAAAACATCTATGAACCATAATAAAGGTTGACTTTGCGATATCATCGTATTTGGGTATTGACAATTCTCGTACATCTTAGTTTGTTCATGAATCACACATGAATATGTTATCATCCTGAGTGAATATACATAATCAGAAACTGAATCAGTTTGAAATGTAAATGTATTTGAGATTATTGCAGTCCGTATAGAATATCAGCTGAGACGATGGTTTTTACGGGAAAATAGTTTATAGGGGAAAAATGATTTATAAGGGAAACATGTATATCCCATTACACTAAGATTTTCTCTCGATATGATTTGTATGAATCTGGTGTAAAATCACGTCGTGTATGTGTATACCAGCAACACTGCTTGTGTTTTGATGGTTTATTTAATAAGGTAACAAAATTACCTTGCAATGAAAGATTAGATATTAAAATATTGCAAATACACATTATGTACAATGACAATTATATAAAATTCACAACTACAATGTACAGCTGGAAATATATCTGGGAATATCCAAACTAAATATGCCACAACCTTTTATCAAATCAATTGGATTGTATGCCATATTCACGCATAATACTGACATATGCACCTAGCAGTGCACTACTACTTGTGAACCCATCTATTGTTTGATAGGAACAAATACCTGGTTTGTGTAACGAATAGAGTGACAGCTCTCAGCAGCTCCTGAACCAAACCGACAAATAATAGCAATTAAATAATGAAATACAACATTTTGATCAAAGCACAACAACACAAATATTACAAAGTTTTGAACTCAAACAGGTAAGTATATACAACCAGAGATAGCGAAATATATACACTTGTACCAAACTACATATATAATAATAGTATAACTTTTACACATTCTATGAAACAATTAAGCAGACCATCAAAACACAAGCCGCGTTGCTGTTATACAAATATGGCGGGACTCTACAATAGAGCGACGCGAATCTACATTGGAGCCTCCAGGTAGGATTGGACCCCCGACACCTAGTTTACAAAATCGCCAGTAGCACTGTCCGGAATCCGTTTCGGCAGAGGATATTGGTAAACGATATTTTTCGGTTGGGAAACGATATGTTCGATTGGGAAACGCCAAGCTGAATGGGGGTAGGTGTTGTTTTCCTCAATAAAGTGTGAAAAATTAGGTGTAATCGTTAATCAAAAGAAAGACAAACATGCGTTAATGTTGTATAAAGTCTTCAGTGTCGACCAAACCTGCTATGCTTGATGTAATTTCGTATTTGTTACGTGAAATGCGATGAAAATAACACCGTTTTGAAAAAATGAACACTGATGATTAAATATGTGTCTGATGCACACAAAAAGTAACACGAGTCAAGAGAAAGGTGTATTACATGATCCCCACCGAAAAGACACATTTTACATCGCCTCATTAATAAATAGTTGTTGATTTTCTGAACCATTGATGTTTCGCTGGGTAAACGATACGTATGGAGAAGGCGCCGGTTGGTAATCGATGCTGTTTCGATTGGGAAACGGAAAATTTTGTACATATGAAATACGAGACCAACTGTTATACACGAGCAATTTTGTATGGTCTTTAGTGAAACGTTCCCTCGAGTGAATTATTAAATATATGAATGTATGCACAACATTTTGGGTGTGAAATAAGGTGAATCATGTGCCCGGGTTCGACATAATATAACTGAAGTCGGCGTCAACTGTTTCCAACGTTTTTTCGCGATAATTTCTTCAGTTTAAAACAAGGTAAACGACCTATAAAGAGCCGCCAAGCTTTGTCTCTCACATCGGTAACTGTGGTTAGACAGTAATCTTAGCGGGGAGATGTAGTCTTCACACGCGCCTCTAAATACTTCTTCCCAGGTAATGGACACTTGATTTCGATGGCACACTTTGGGGAGGCATTGATATCGCATCGACATTCACCATCTGGACTAACAACACCACATACTTGCCCTCCCTCATACAAGACATAGCAACCACACTCATAGAAGTCACAGTCTGGCAGATAAAGGGGAAGTATTTTTGCCACCAATGTGGCAACAGCATGAATCTCATGTTCTTGTCCATGTTGCATGGCACGAGCAGTGTCTGGCGTGATGACTTTTGATGAAATATTTTTTTCCACTACACGCTCATAGTGTTCCACTTGATCCTTCACGCGTTCCAGCCCTAAAGCTCGGTTGATCGTGCTCCCAGTCACCCGTGCTTTGTTCCTCAGTGCAAACCAAGCATCACTTCGCTGTTTTATGTATCTTGAGTAAATGGATGCCGTTGTTGTGTCGTGCAAATCTATTGACGTGTTCCCTTCGATTCCCAACAGACAGTGATAATTGGACTGTTGACCAAGATCCACATGTTTGTCATTTCCATACAAGTCACTTGTGTTGTTCAGGGCAGCAACAATGCGACCGATGCCATTGATAGATGACAGGATACTTTCCACACATTCTCTTAGTCTGAACAAAGACGTTTCAATGAAACTGATGGCATATGCGTATTTGCTTTCCTTCCATTTGTCACTGGCCGTTTTCCGAAGATGTTCCAAAGCTAGTTGCTTCTTCAGTTTCAGTTCACTCAACTCTTTCAGTCTTTTTGTTTGTAATTCAATGATTTTCAAGGCTGAATCTGTCAAGGCAATCAATTTCTTGCCATCTATGCATACCTTGCATGAAGTGTGTGTGACTGTTTTGCTGAACTCTTCGATGTTGTGTGTAATTATGCCTGGTTTTGTGCAATCAATGTCTTCCTTTTGAACTTCGGCACGTAACACTCTCACGTCAGGTACAATGAAGTTGATCCTTGAATCACCTGCTAAATTGTGACCTCGGTCTGCATTGCCTTGTGCTAGTTCTCCGAAATTCTTGTATCCCCCCATAAATCGCAAGAATTTCTCCTTGAATATTTTGTAGCCCAAGGTCCAAAATCGTTTTGTGGTGTTTGGATATCGCATCTGTGCCGTGTTTTGTGTGTTGTACCACCTGGCAACATCCATACACAGCTGGAAACTCAAATTGTCTGTAGGGAATTTTTTTTCAGCCAGAAGTTTAATGAACGTTGTCCACTTTTCTAGTTGGTTCTCTTCACTCAAGTGTTCCAGAGCCTTTGGGAACAAATTGATGAGTTCCGTGATAGCATCATTTTCTTCACTGATGATTGGAAATGTTTCCATACATGTATCTTGTTCATAACCTTTAGTTGTATCCAAATCATCATTTGTGTCATTGCCAACTGCTCCCGGTGTAATCTCGTCATCATACCGGTCATGGAACAAACGCCTACGTCGCCCAGAATTTTGTTCATCTTTCTGTGGTGTTGACGACAATTGAATGCTTTTTGCCAAAGGTGTCCCTGCGATGCTGTAATTTTCATGAGTGAATCTGAGTTGGAACGTTTCTGAATCTATAGTGCATCTTCTCGGAATACTGTCTTTCACATCTATGGAATAGTGTAGAGCCTGGTAATGCTTTTTCCCTGTTTCATCATCCACAACGGGTCTCAATATTGAAAAGGTTTTTTCTTGGTGCTTGTCAAATAAGTGATTTACTATGTGGTTAGAGTCTTCAAACTTTAAATGACAGTGATAACATCTGGCGTTGAAGCTGCGAGACGCCATCTGTTGGGAGAAATAAGAAGTATGAATTAATAGCCAAAAACGAGCCTTAACCGGTCATAAATTTCCAATAAAATATCGTTTACCAATCGAAACACCCATATTCGGAACTGATGTCCAATCGGAACAGTATCGTTTACCCAGCGAAACATCAATGGTTCAGAAAATCAACAACTATTTATTAATGAGGCGATGTAAAATGTGTCTTTTCGGTGGGGATCATGTAATACACCTTTCTCTTGACTCGTGTTACTTTTTGTGTGCATCAGACACATATTTAATCATCAGTGTTCATTTTTTCAAAACGGTGTTATTTTCATCGCATTTCACGTAACAAATACGAAATTACATCAAGCATAGCAGGTTTGGTCGACACTGAAGACTTTATACAACATTAACGCATGTTTGTCTTTCTTTTGATTAACGATTACACCTAATTTTTCATACTTTATTGAGGAAAACAACACCTACCCCCGTTCAGCTTGGCGTTTCCCAATCGAACATATCGTTTCCCAACCGAAAAATATCGTTTACCAATATCCTCTGCCGAAACGGATTCCGGACAGTGAGTAGACAAATCTTGCATTCGAGACACAGTGCTTCACTCCAACATCTGATATTGCTGTGATCCGATTATCTAGATTGGTTTATTAATGTGATTACACATTCCTGACAAAATTCAGTTATAGCGGGAACCCGAGGCTGTTAGGCATTTTGGGTGCCCTGAAATCCACCAAAGCATTGGTGTATGGATATAGATTTGGGTAGTATGACCCCAGACGTTAAATCTGTCCCCGAGGATACCATCAGCTCAGTAGCCTTCTGGCTTGTGATTAGGTACTTATGTACTTGTCATATATCTGTTCCACGGGGTTTGTTTCGGATTTCTAAATTATTTTCATAGGTTGTTGGGCGGTTGTACACTAATTCCATCAGGTGTACAGTAGAAACAACTACATTTAACACACTGTCTGTCCCTGATGACGCCAGTGTGTCTTTGGATAAACTATTTGGTCGGGCTTTGTTTCTATTGCAAAATGTTGTATTTTACGTTTGTTAGTGACATCATCAAAATCTGACTGTATTGGTGGTAATAGATTGATACTTACAATCATATGCTAAGGACATTCAAATATTTCTGCATCATCCAGAGTATAGTCCAGACATCTAGTAATCAAACTTATTACGACAGAGTGCTTGGTAATACCTCGTATTTCATATCATTTTACGCGCATTAGACAGTTATTTGAACATAAAGATCCATAACGAAAGGTGAACGGATGGATTATGTTTTCCAGGACTGCTCAACAATCACAAGCTTCCCTGAAAAAAATATCTGAGGACTACATGATGAGCCGTTCCTTTCGAAGTCACACATTTGGCAAAGTTGATAAAATTCGAGAGATTATTTTTGTGTAAAACTCCGCTGCCTCTAAATCGAGCTGTCAGGTTTGAGAAAGAGGTTTATTGAGAACATTTTAGAAATATTTGGACAAGGAAGGTGCAAGTCTGCTACAGCTACAGACCTGGTAATGACAAACAGGCAACACTTCTCTCCAGATAGGTTTGGGGTTATTATTACAAATAACGGCTTGAAGTTGTCTGTGGTGAATTATTGAGTATTTTCATCATTAGTGGATTGTTTGATGGATCACTGGCAAGTAGCACTATTGTCTGTTATTACGCTTTATATCACTAATAGACAGTGAATTATTGTGTCTCATATGGTAGCACTTATACAGGCCATATTATGACAAAACTTTGGATTGGATTGAGTGCAACTGCTCGTTGTACAAACCGATCTAAACCGGTTAACTTAATACAACACCATTTCAGTTATCGTGCAGATAAGACTAAGGTCCAGTGCAAAATCGCAACTTATGAGATCACTGGGCTAGAGATTTTTGCCAAGATCAGTCTTCTAAACATGTCTATGGTTGTTGACTGGACATTCCCGAGTGATCTATTGCACCTCGACCTTTGTGAAGTAGTACCATTTTCATATCCACACTTGTTGTCCCTGTACACATCAATTTAGATGTTCAATATAGTAAAACGTACTTTTTTTCTACTTATTTCTGTGAAGTCCCATTATTCTGAGATGAATCAAACGTTGGTACACAGCCAGCATAAAATATTATTCTTCTGTTTGGATTTAAAAACAAAACAATACTCTTTCGATTTGGTACAATGGTGTTTATCTCAGAGAGAAGATCTATATGTCCTTGTATGTAATAACCCTAATTCATAATAATAGTACAAACAAAATTGTGTTTCATTGTCCTTGAACATTTCCTAAACACAATAACCGTGACCCCAAACGAGAACACTGAGTACCATCCCTAATGAACCCCCATTGATATGGGGAAGCAAGCTGGGATCTCAGAAATCTGCATTGGTGCAAAGGTGAGGTGGCGAAGAAATAGAGAAACCCCGAGGACAGGGGGTTATTCAACATGGTCGAGGGCGGCAGCCCGAGACTATGTTGAATAACTCCCTGTTGCTCGAGGGGTTTCTCTATTTTAAACCATACATAAAACTACTCAGCCGTGACCGGCAGGTGTTTAACCAACATACAGCATTGATTAAACACCTACGAGAACAATGCAAGTATGGTTTAATGAGTAAGTTCGCTTTGAATCCATGAACGCCATAGTTTGGTTATGCCTGGGCTTTCATATTAATCGGAAATTTGTATTGACTTTTGCAACGATTTGTGATACTTTTTTGTGATACTTTTTTGAAAACATATTGTTGAGAAAACAATTTGCCATTGAAAAAAAAATAACTACCAATGATGATGAATGATTCTTTATCAAATATTGGGGATAATGTTCCAGATATAGGTGTATACGGAATGCATACTCTATTAAGATACAGTTAAGATACAGTATGGTATATGGAAATGCAGTATAATATGGTCTGAAACGCCCTTCGAATGTACACATGATCAATTTGATATCAATATTATAGTCAATCAGGATACTTAAGCACAGTCGTGAACACCATAAAGAATAAATCAACACAACATGATGTATCTATCCTTGTATGACGATAATACGTGAACATACAATGGAAGTCGTAGAGGCATATGCTTCAAGTTCTGGAACATTGGGACTCCATCTACATCATATTTGACCCCCAGGCAGTGAGAGATAAGTATACATCTATGAACAGGCTATCTGTGCTACGATCACTCCTGCACACGTGTCTATAATTGTTGACAGGAAATTCGTGGGAGATCTATTGCACGTTGACCTTTGCAAACTGGTTATTGATTTCTCACCTGTACTGATTGTTTTTTCCCCGCTTGATGAACTCATGCAGAGGAATGATATCTTAGTCTGATTATCCGGTATTGAACATGTATACGAGGGCTAGTTGTTTATAATCAGCTGCTAGTGATACATTTTAGTAGGATCAGACATGTTCAATGGTTATGTTCACAGTATTGAATATCATTGCATCCATACACTTAACTTTGTTGAACATTGCCGTTTGACATCTGATCATAAATTGATTGAGGGTCAAACTCGATCAACCATGATCCTTTCTGCAATTAAATATGTGAGAAGGTTCAGCTTCATTGTTCGAACCTGATAACCATATCACATTCATATACACCTTTCACAACAGAACACATCAAAGACAGTTATGCACCTCGAATATATCTTCTACAAACAACATCCCTGTCCACCTCCCAGATGTGCATCACGTACATTTTTTATAACTGTTGACGAACGGAATGAGGAGCACATTTATAATATGTATATTTTTTGTACTGGTTAATTTATTATAATATATGCATATGAACACTATTGAGTTTTGAGAATATGTTTTGTAGGTGGTGATATCTCAATAGTACACATCTATATTGTATTTTCCTAATACCTACATCATTCTTAATACCACTGCTTTTTGATACGTTTTTATTCAGGATATGATAGAATGTCAACCAATTCTCAGCTAGTGACATTTCCTGATCTATCATGTGATACCACGTAGTAGCATATGTAACCCGAGTTATTCCTAATATGGGCATGTTATGAAATAAACAAAGTAGTGTCTGATATATCTCCCCACATCTTGCAATCTATAAAGGACTGAATACATACAGCAGAAATTCAATCCAGACTCCGTCCAGCTGTTCCATATAATGCTATGGCCATTTCGTAGTTTCCAGTCATGAAGGAGGTTAATCACACCAGTAACAAACCCATTTCTACTGGGTAGATTATGATTAGCTGAGCTTGTATTTTGATGATATTTGTGAGCCCCGTGATATAATACTGCTTTCCCCTATATATTTATGTAGTTATTTCTGACCGTGTTGAAATGTACAGGCTTTGAATGTCGAGATGTGTGAATAGAAGAACACAAGTATTATTTCTACACCGGATGGTTCAACAGCTTACTTGATACGCATCGTTTACAAAGCCAAGTTCACATTATTTCAGCTACCACCATAAACATATAACTATGCTATATCCATGTCCGCCGGCGTGTTTACAATCAGACGTTGGAGGCTAAACTGATGATTGATTCCAGGCACAAGTTACTCGGCCCGGTGAGGTCAGGAGTAATTGTAAACCCCATCTGATCTATTATCTGGGATCATGTTGGTGCCATGAAACACGTGTGTGCAATTGCTGACAGGAAGCTGCTGGTTGAACTCTGACTTTTGCAAATTACTTTCCCAATATCCGATCAGTTCTGGGATAATTTTGAGAGTGGTGAGAACTGCCAGTTAGCAACACACACAAATCTGTTCATGGGGTAATATTAAGTAACAAATTATACCTTTATTACCCATTACAGCACAGAATGTAACTTATAATTACACACAATAATGGCATCTCTCACACACTACCATGCCAGCATGGATAATGAATAACACAGTTATTTCTCAAACATTTCATTGCAGATATTGGCCTGCATATTGTGTCGCCCCTACTAATCCCCACATCGTCATAGTGGATATAACAGTCGTGAAGTTTTTTTTTTAGGTCAATGTATAATTTTTTCGTCATCATTATGTCAAGACCTCGTGAATTCACATCACCTGTATTTAGAAATGAGAAATATTAATCCCCATTAAAGACTCCTATTTCGATGCAGGCCTGTGGTAAGTCTAAAAGATGTTCTATATATCTTTCGTACCTTTCTTTGAACCTTTGATACTGAGGCCCCAGCAGAAAATACATGTAGCCTTTGACCCATTGACTTATGCCTAATTACCTCAAAAGATATGTTTGACTTGAAATGGAAAGGAACAGTAGATGAATCACGAAATAACATCACATCACAATAATATATTGGTTCGTTTTGGTATATCTCTTTGTGAGATCCAAATACCTAAAAAAAATTCCACACGAAAGAATCACTTCTGAACATTCACTTCAAAGTGAGAAGCCAGATCCCAGCCACGTGGACAGTTATTTACACAGCCAATTTGCAATGTATCCCACATCGTTTGCACATTTAACCTTGTGATTTGTGCCACTGATTTCAAGCTGAGGCAAACACCTAGCACACAGCTGCTAGAGTAACTCTTCAAATTAGGTGGGAGTGCACTAGTTATTGGTTCCATACTGTGTCCATTTCCTGTTATCAACAACATGCTATACAACATGCTCAACAACATAATAACAGTATATATGTTAAGATGATTATGGCTGGGACAGGAATATCACCAGAAAATCACTTGCAGGTTAAATTAAAAATGATATCCAACCACGAATTGTTGAGTGCAGCAATTGAACTAATAATTGCAGAACTCGAATGGAAAATGGAAAATTTAACAGATAATTAAATCGATGAATGAATTGCTAATTAGAATAAAATGATTTGATAATTCCACGAAATATTTTGATAATTGGAAAAACTTAACCATGGCAACAAAACTGATATGATTATTTGTCTAATGTTCCGTTTGTCATTTTTAAAATGCTGGATGAAGCATGTTGATATGGAACCAGTCACCACAGGTAGTCAAGCAACACCAGGAGTAACACAACAGATGAATATTAATATTGATAAAGTAAGGGAACAGAGAAAGGCATCAATTGTTTTGCATTGCTCATAACTTGCAAATAACCATAGTGTTTATTCCACAAAGCTAAGTTGTTATTTGTTTTGATGAATTATGTCAAGAGTAAAACATGGTTATTTTATTAAAGGGAATAGGAGGCAGTCTGGCATTCTGAGCGGTGTGTACGGATACAGATTCATGTAGTATCACATGCTAAACAAAATCTCACCATATCATCCGTAGTGTTGCTTTGGCAACTAGTAATCCAATTTGTTACAGTAGAGTGATTGGAAAAACCAGGTTTGCCTATCATATTACATGGATGAGAAATGCAATTTGATTATAGCCACCCATGAAAACAGAAGCTGGTGAATGGAGTCTATCTGCACAAAAATCACTACAATCGCTATGAAGTTGTGATTTGTAACATGATGATAACTTCATTTGGTTTGATCATATTTGGTAAATATTGTAAAACATATAACAGAAATAGGTGTATATGAAAGACGTTAAAAACCAGGACAACATATGAAAGTGAAAACATTTATTTCAAATGTGGTCCTATAAATACCACAATGACATTCATAGTACATTGTAATATTAAAAAGAAAAAGTATGTAAATAGGTGTAGAAAGTCACATGGTAAGTCCTAGAATCATGTCAATCTCACATCATTTTCACAGGCCGAGTGAAGTAAATGTGTGCATTATGGTGTGAACCCTGGACTCCACTCCGAGCTATTAGTTATGGGCATAAGGATTATTAGGAACATCGGAGAAACGTTTTGGAAAGGGTGTCCTGAGTTTCTTTTGCGACAGGTTTGGCAATACCAACCTGGCACATATTGGATGCAGGCACATATACATGCTTTTCAGAGGTCAACGTTCTGTTCAAAAACTTTGTGAGCATTTTTGTACTTGACGTAGCACAAGTAAGTAGCACCCTTCTCAGTTGAAACATAATTCTTTGTATAGCAATTTACTGAAACATATTTTGATTGAATTTTGAAATTGGGATAGTAAAACTTTAACTACACAAACATAAAACGGGTCGCCCAATACCACACCATTCCAGTCATCATACTGGTATGACGTAGAGGCAAATAAAATCCAACGAGAAATCGCAATCACTGGGATCACTAGTCTACTCTATACGTGTCTATAATTGTTGACAGGAAATTCTCAAGCGATCCATTGCACCTTGACCTTTTGCAGTTGTTTTCTATAGCCGCTCACTATGTATACATCATTCCAAACATCCAAAATGGCAACCGTCTGTTTTTATACGTACTTCTATAAAAGGCGAATCAAACTCAACTACGATAAATCAAGTTTTGGTACACCACCTAAGTGAACATTATGCGTTTGCTTTAAAGTTGAAAACAAAATGGTTCTTTTTCGATTTGCTACAATGACGTACATATCAAAACAGACATATCCTTGTATGCAACCTAATTCAAAATAATAATTCTGTTTATCAGTCCAATTTTTGGAGGACATAATATTTTGTTTCTGACCTTGAAGTCTTCTTGAACACAATGTCAGTGAACCAACAAGAAAACCGAGTATCCATCATTTCATCCATCCTTAATGAACCCCATTGATATAAGGAGGCCATACGGGATCTCAGAAATGAGCACTGGTGCAAAGTTTTCGAGGGGAATGAGTGTGTTCACTTTTCCGCTATTGCATTTCTTGCTCTTTGGGAATGAGGATTAAATATTTCCAATTTGCTGCATGCCAGGCATTTACATAGGGTTACATATATTCAATGGTTATGTTCAAAGGGTTGAATGTTTTGTTTCAAATTTGTAAGTTACAGTTTGCACGTGACAGCATTCATATCAAAGAACACATGAAAACAGATGGATTACATTCATGTGCTTATTTGTTGAGCGTTGCCGTTTGACAGCATCACAATTAACAAATTATCAGCCTTGGTCATTTTTTATTCTGTTGAAAAAATGGAAGGTATAAGATGACTAGCTTTTTTTTTTCAAATTTGATAAAAACATTACATTGAAGTTTACGTTTCACTCTAAGGCACCTCCAAGAGAGTTGTACTCCTCAAACGTTTCAACACATGACAAACATCTGCCAACATGCCTCCAGACGCAACATCCCTGCCCACCTCTTAGAGATGCATAGTTTACCATGTTTACTGCAACGAAAGCCACTTTTAGAACAAGTATTTTCAATGGGTTTTTTTGGTTTCAAATAAATTATTAGTAGTACTAATGGGTCGATACTATATGGGTCGTTGTGTTTTATGAACACCTACGCCATCCGTTTGTCTAATACCACTACTTTTTGGCATGCAATAATTTGGTAACTAGTTCGAATCTATTGACGTTTTCAGTTATGTCATGAAACACAGAATAAGAGATGTAGTTTCAGTTATTTCCCGGTATGATCACGTTTTGTATATAGTCCAATAATATCTCCCCATACTCCGCTCTCCGCCAAGGAATGACGGCGTACGGTGAGGTTTCAATGTACATTGTAGAGTGCGTACAGCTGTTTCATATAATGTTATAGCCGTTTTATTGTTCACAGTCGTGGAGGTTAATCACATCTGTAACAGCACCAGTTTTGCTGCAAACACTGTGATTAGCTGTGAGTAACTAACTCAAGCTGTATTTTACTGATCGTCGTGAGTGCCATGATATAAAATCTTATGTTCCATATATATTCATGTAGTTTATCATAACTGTGTTGAGAAGTACAATCACCGTGTGTCCAATTGTGAATGGAACAACACAAAAGTATTATTTCTACACCGGATGGTTCAGCAGCTAACTTGATGCACTACATATCATTTACAAAGTCAAGTTCACATTGTTTCAGTTTCCGCCATAAACATAGAACCATCCTATAGTCATGTTATAACCATGCTATGTTCGCTCGCTTGTTTACAATCAGACGTTGGAGGCTAAAGTGATGATTGAATCCAGATACAGATTACTTGGTCCGATGAGGTTAGGAGGAACTGTAAAAACGTCTGATCTAGTATCTGGGATCATGCTGGTGCCACGGATCACGTCTGTGCAATTGCTGACAGGAAGCTCCTGGTTGAATATTGACCTTTGCAAATTATTCTCCTGATGTTGTTTTGATCGAGTAATAGTTTTCTGGAGGTTTGTGTACAGACGTTCATCAAGACGCAGAAAAAAGTATGTTGAAAGACCTATAGTTTGATTTACATAAGCTTTAATTATCTTGTTTTAATACTGGAAATGATGATACGTGTGATGATACGTTTCATACATCACTATGTATTCATACTATACGACATTACATGTTTACATCATGATTATTATATAGCATTACTAATTGAGATTCTGAGTCACCCGTGCACCCGAAATTTCACATTTTTCAGAGTATATGTTACAATCGTCAAATTGCTTGATGTCACATCTCGATGTAATTTTTTCGCTATCATCATTTCGGGGCTATCAGAGATGGACTTGGGTGGAGGCTGCTAATGGACCCATGCTTACACTTTGCAAAATGTTTTATAGACCAAAAAATTTTCATGCAGCCTAAGCATGTCCCTGCTTAATGCGAATCATACACAAATTGATGGAAGCATTAGTAACTTTTGACACCTCATATATGATTGCAGACAACAAGATCAAGCGACTAGTCAGATATCGTTATTCACTCCTTGGAAAAGTATTTACTAGCGGTATGTTCTATGGTGCGTACAAGGTGTGGCTTCCATTACCCCCCCCCCCCCCCTCCCTCCGTTAAACATGTGTATGTGCTTAAATATAACGGTGAACTATTTTGAAGAACACATGTATATATCCGTATCATCAATTAACAATTTGAAATTGTCATCATTTGGAGTGGTTTATGTCTTCGCTAACAAATATGGTAACAGCATAACATTATGTTATAAACTAACAATAACAATATTATATCAACATATTAATGTTTCTGGCCGTGTGTCATGAGATTCATAAACTGATAGCAAGCAATGCAACACGAGATAGTCGCTTCCAAAAATTCACTTCAAAGTGATGAGCCAGATCCAAGCCACGTGGATAGTTATTTACACAGCCAATTTGCAATGTATCCGAAATCGTTTGCACATTTAACCTTGTGATTTTTGCTACCGATTTCGAGCTAGCAAGATTCAATCCACAGCTGCTGCAGTAACTTAGGTAACCATCAGTTAAATACCATCGATGTAGTCATCATGGAATAACCCTAATGGAATGTAACTGTTTGTATAAATATACATCTATTAATATTAAAGTAGCATACTCTGTTTCTGAAATTCGTTATAAAATCAATTGATAAGCATATATTCTATGACACAGTGCCGTAACAACCACCAACATACTCAGCAAGATCCTGTACATACCAAGAAATAGTACGATGTGAACGAATTGCTTACATCTGCTTTAACATAACGAAGACATGGAATTCCACAGAATGTCTTTATTTGCAAGAAATATTAGGGGTTTTATCACTAAATTATATACCATATATATTTGTGTTGGAAGTGATTAGACTGTGTGATTTACTTTACGTAGACAAATTCGTTTCCACTGTACTGCTGCTATGTAGACAGATATTGATCACTCTCACACAGAAAATCAGAAAAACCGATTATGGCCCTTAAACTGGTGTGTGATATATTCCATACTTGCTAGATTACAAGGTATCCTTTTCAGATATTATATGAGTATTGCTACTAAGATTATGAAATTCAAGAATTTTCACGGATATATACAGATGATATGAAGATGATATACTCGCTGACAGTGTACCATCGAGCGTGACACTGGGCCACTTTTAATTAATTTTCTGTTTCTCGAAAATATAAAGCTGGGAGGAAGGGCGGAAAAACAAACAAATCCTCAAATTAAAAAAAAAACACACACATACCTTGCAATGAATCTTTCAAGGCAAAAAATGTTCAAGTATGTCATTGAGCATCGACCTGGGTGACGTTGTGAGGTTCTGGCAGGCAACAACAACTATCCTGCGGTCATCTCTCTCTGAGGTGATATGAGGCCGGACAGTCGATTTACCAGGACTCACAACTCCGGTTGCCTGCACGTCTCCGGAACATTCTGTTGACAGTTTGTCTGGATGCGTCTGGCGATCTCCCCTTGGTGCAGCCCAGCATCACGATGTGCATTTGATTTCTCAAGGCAATTGTAGTATGTCCCGGCATCACGTATATGATTATTTCGAAGTGTCCAAAGGTCAGAAACACGAGCAGGATCAAAGAAATTAACATGAACGCAGGCGTTTTGTATGCGGCATTTGACGCTCATTTTGACATACCTGACATCGATATTTTTTTCAAATTTTGCTCAGGGACAGAACAATACTAGAAGAGTATAACTCCAAAAGTTAAGGATGTTCGAACCATTTCAAAGGTAACAAACGGGTCCGAATTATGAGAAAATGCACTCAATCAAGCATGTAACAACCATTTTGAGCATGAGTGTATGGTTAGCTTGACAAGTCGTCCATCGCCCCGTTCCTGTCTTTTTCTTTCTAGACCATAGGGACCAACTCATACCATTCAGCTGAACGCAAATGTAAAGACGCTGCTTCGGATGTAGATTATGGGTGTTACCATGGAGCGTCCTTGGGCTATAGTTCTTGTAAAGACTAGATAATCTCTTCAATCGAACGTATTTGTAGCAATGATCGTGACTTCTC
This sequence comes from Terebella lapidaria, assembly GCA_949152475.1. Lineage (NCBI taxonomy): Eukaryota > Metazoa > Annelida > Polychaeta > Terebellida > Terebellidae > Terebella > Terebella lapidaria. The sequence goes on from OX424569.1 coordinate 4,304,379, forward strand.
TGACGTAGACACCCAAGGGACACATCTATCATTTAGCTCAATCTCCAAGTCAATAGACAGACTCCCTTCACACCTCAGCCAAAGTCGTCATTTGTCAGTTATGTACTGGTACGGATTTGCCGTTCCATCGGGAACAAAAATAGTCGGTCGAGGTGTGTATCAGTTACTTATATACTGCTGTAGCAGAATTGATAGGCAAACAATATAAAGGAAGCAGTAGACCTAACTTTTTAACATATATTCAGTCAGTAGAAAACCTAATGTATATTTTATAGGTTCCACTCCCAATTGGGAATATAAAGGACTTTATTTTCGGTCAACCCAGCGATTTCTAGTCAAAACGTACCCAAACCATAACGTACCCAACTGAAACGTACCCAGCCAAAACGTACCCAAACGAAAACGTACCCAATTTTACCAAAACGTACCCAGTTTAATTGGTCAAAAACGTACCCAGTATTTTTTCGGATCACTCATATTAGTCGGATCATTCCTCTTGCTCTCGACAGATTTACTATTAGTTTGCACAACTCTACAAATATATGAGCAAATAATATACGAGTGTACTCGTTTAAAACCCAAAATATCGTAGACTATAATTTATGGTTATGAAAATTTTAGATGAACCTTCAGATTTTAAGGATTAAATAAAATCGAGCATAGATGCCAGTTAAGGCCTAAAAAATTAATTGTCTGTTTCTCGTCCCCGCCCGCCTGTGTTCAAAAGCAGCCTCCCGGATTTTTTTATTTGCGATTCTCAAATAAAAAATAAAAAGTGTTCCCGCCCCTATTTTGAGGATATAGTGAATGATCGAGAAACCGAATCACAGCATGCAACTTAGGCATATCTAGCTTACCTCCTTGTTTTCACTCTCCGCAATGCACAAAGTGCACAAACGTGCATGGGACGGGTGTCATGATGGAAAGTATCCATTTCCTCGGCGGAGATGCCGCAACCAAGGATCTTACAACAATGCTACATGACATGCTGCATGAACTACAATGTAGAATGATATTGTGTAAAATTTGTACTGTGTTCTGAAAACACTGCACTGATCGTGATACTAAAATACAAAGTATTATATTGCACATGCTTGTTCTTTTTATGCAACTTATATAATTTCCAAAACAAACGATAAAAAATTGAATAATAATATAATATATAGATCTACGTATAATAATCAATTTTGTTCATATCTGGTGCCATCTCAATGTAGTGGACCGGTAGTCAAAATATTAAGTTGCTATTACATTTTATCTGGGGGGACATGAATTCCTAGAAGGGATACTGTAGTGGATCAGGTCAGTTTGCAGGTGCGGCGCTATCTGACTTTTTGTATCAAATCATTGTCCGGGCAACAGCCATAAACTAAACTGCTGCTGCCCGGACAATAATTCAAAAGTAACTAAACACACACTCTTACTCTTTGCACGGTCACCTACACACCCACACACACCTACACACAAACTGAGATAATTTGACAAGTCCAGTGACGAAATTGACTATGTCTTTTAGTATGAGGACATGGCGCCTCCCTGGACTACTTCGCCGCCTTTCACTGCACAAATACACTGAAACTATCGAAATAAACTCGAAATATTGCCACATTAGTTAGTCAATCACGCCTATGATTGAAAATTTAAGTCATGAAGTCAAGTTCATTTGAAATATCTTTCACGACTGTCATTGACACTGACAGCTCGACCGGTTTTGTTTACTTTGGTAACACGCATTACGCTTGGTGGCGCTACGGTCGCGTGTGTCACGTTTTCCAATGGTGGAGAGCCTAGTGCGCCATCCTTGTAGGATCCTTGCCGCAACTGCCCCACACATGTGCCAAACTATTGGGCAAAACTTTAAATTAAACACAAGAAACTTTCGTTTGTCATTCTCCGATCTTTAATATTGACGTTGCTCCTGATGCGTATAACTTTCTTGATCGAAACTCCTGATATTTAGTCTCATTCAGTGTGACGATCAAATTTTGTCAATCACTCGTCACATGTTAGCGTAACAATGTGTACATTACCAGAAGATAGAACAAACCAGTTACCTTTACTAAATATATATAACAACTTAATTTAATAGCTGGCGATCATCTCGCAGGATGTATAAAGCTTACATATCAGCAGCTTGTGTGACATAGTGTCAAACGCACGAGACAGGTCGACCAAAACTGCACCTAACTTACATATCTGCTGTTGTCGTGATTATGTTTCCGTTAACTTTAACAAAACTGATTATCACCTGTTCTTTGCTGTGATCACCATCTGCCGACATCAAGGTAATCGCAATTGGTGTTCTGGCTGCCGAGTGGGGGGATTCCGTTATAACGGAAGACAGTTAGGATCGTCCTCGGCTCGGATAAGTATATGTAGATTCCTAGCTATTATAAATAATGGTAATTATCTAATATAATATTTCAAACACAATTCCCTATATCAACGATTTGTAGTTCAGTTTTCACACACGTGAATCGAGATTAGATCCATATGTATAGACAGATATCTCGCGCGTTATGTCTATGTTTCATGTAATGATGACCAAAGCCCTACTGTGAGGACTCCCGATGCCTCCAGATGTTTCCCGGACCAGACAGTGTATACAGACAGAACGACGACCGACAGACGATGCCCAGAGGATGACATCACTTCTCAGCATGGCGCCTTATCACCCAAGATCCAGGATACGCACGCACTTTTTACAAGCTGTTCGTTAACACACGAGTAGAACCAACCAGGCCGACCACCTGCCTCCCAGGGACGGACAGTGAATTAGATACCTTAATTAAATACAATCCGGATATACCTAGTGATTGTGATCATTAATTGCACAGCGGGGATCACGTCCATGTACTGGGACGTCATTGATGTATTTGAATTTGCTATTCATTCATATTCACCCGAGTGCATGGCCGGTTTTATCTTATGTTGTTAGTATATGTGGGGGTTCGGCGTCAGTTTTCTACGAGTTGAATCATCCTGAGGCTGTCTACGGTCGGTCCTCCCCTAATTTGTGATCGAGTGAGCATCATGTGCATCAAGTATCAATGCTGATTTGCATGTAATTGTATATGACTATATAATTATGTACGTATGCACATATATCAATCTGGTTAAATCTGAAAACACTCTATCAGAATTAAGAACTACGCAGCCCACGAAAGCAGGCTGGAAATCACTGAACATTGAACAACGTTAAACAATTACACACGATTGAAATTCTGCAAAATTGCCAACATATTTATCATAACCGGACCAGTGAAAAAAATGATCGATTACTATTAGATCAGGCGCTCGAACGCACGTTTGTTGTGATATCACGATCGAGCGTTCGAATGTCCGAGCGGTCGAGTTCACACTAATACATGTAGAATACAAGGGTTTGGTTGAGATCGATATAACACGATAACTATACAACCCATACAAATGTTGGACCATTAGAGGTATTCATTGCAACATAATCAGAAGGACAGGTAGGCATGTTTAAACCATACTTGCATTGTTCTCTCAGGTGTTTAATCAATGATGTATGTTGGTTAAACACCTGCCGGTCACGGCTGAGTAGTTTTCTGTATGGTTTAAAATAGAGAAACCCCTCCAGTAACAGGGAGTTATTCAACATAGTCTCGGGCTGCCGCCCTCCACCATGTTGAATAACCCCTTGTTCCTCGGGGTTTCTCTATTTTAAAAACCAGTCATATTGACAACCTCAAATAACCGGGTACGTTTTGACCAATCAAACTGGGTACGTTTCAGTAAAAATGGGTACGTTTTGGTTTGGGTACGTTTTGGCTGGGTACGTTTCGGTTGGGTACGTTTCGACTTGGGTACGTTTTGACCTGTTACCAACCCAGCAATATGTACGTAATGAACCTATTGGATTGATTTCGTGGAACCAACCAACACTTCAAAACTCCCGAGTGCGAACAGTTGTGATCCAGATGTTCTCGATGATTTCCTTTAATCTAGCAGATATGCACATTAGAGACTTGCTTACGAATCTTGCAGGTGCAGGGAGAAGTTTTCAATCCATTTCCATGGTGTGATCATTTTGTTTGACTTTTAATAACCTATTCAACGAACTACTAAAACTTTCAAATCACAAAACTTTCAAATCACATCATTGAACTGGGAGCCCCAAACAAATCTGTTCAAGAATTGTGGGATTCTTTCAAATCCTCTTTGTTGGGATCAGTTGAACGTAATACTCCATCAAAGCAACGTAAACATAAGAATACTCCCCCATGGTTTAACCGTAAAATCAAACAGTTATTAAGGCGGAAAGCTAAAACATACAAAAAGTGCAAACAATCCGGGAAGTGGGAAAAGTTCAAATCCATCCAGAAACAATGCAGACAAAAAGTCAGGCAGGCAGAATGGGACCATGTTAACAACGTGATTGCCGATGGTTTCAATAAAAATAACTCAAAACCCTTCTGGAATTACATAAAGTCAAAACGTCAAGACAATATTATTATTGGTATCTCTCCACTAAACCATAAGGGGAACCTAGTTTCCGACAGCCTTGGGAAAGCAAGCATACTTATTAAACAATTCCAGTCGGTCTTCACAAAGGAGGACAAATCCTCAAGCTATGCTGAATTAAAACGAGTAAAAACGTCCTCATTAAAACCTATTCATGTTTCCACCGATGGCGTCACTAAACTCCTTAATAATATAAACCCCACAAAAGCATGCGGTCCTGATGGTATTCCTAATATAGTCCTCAAAACATGTGCAGAACAACTCGGCCCAGGGTTAACCATTATATTTCAAACTTCTCTGGACACTGGAAACCTACCACTTGATTGGCTAAATGCAAACATAGCACCAGTATACAAGAAAGGGCACAGACACTCGGCGGAAAACTACAGGCCAGTGTCATTAACATCTGTTCCCTGTAAACTACTCGAACATATAATATGTAAACAACTACTACAACACTTCGAAAAATACAACATTCTCACAAACAGGAACCACGGTTTTCGCTCCGGTTACTCATGTGAAACTCAGCTCATCGTAACCCTCCATGACCTACTAAACTCCTACGAACAAAATGATCAATGTGACATCGCTATATTAGATTTTTCGAAAGCATTTGATACGGTCCCACATACTAAACTCCTCCATAAACTCCACAATTATGGTATTTCTGGCCCAGTACACAAATGGCTCACCTCGTTCTTAACTCAACGAAATATGAAAGTAGTGGTTGAAGGTGAACAATCGGACTCGGTACCGGTCGAATCAGGAGTACCACAGGGTACAGTGCTAGGTCCTATTCTTTTTCTGTGCCACATAAACGACCTTCCAGATTGTGTTTCGTCAGAGGTTCGATTGTTCGCCGACGACTGTCTGCTCTACAGGCCCATTAAAACAGCAAATGATCACCAAAAACTTCAAAACGACCTGAAACAACTTGAAAAATGGGCAAGTGACTGGGGCATGCGTTTCAATGCCAAAAAGTGTTATATCATGTCCATCAAGAATAAAACAGACCAAATGTATACCCTAAATGACCACCTAATACAACGAGTAAACATGTACCCTTACCTCGGTGATACACTATCGGACGACCTTAAATGGGCCCCCCATATCTCAAATATCACTAGTAAAGCCTCATCCAAACGAGGATTTATTCATCGAAATTTAAAGTCATGTCCCACTTCTACTAAACAGCTAGCATACATTTCACTAGTTAGATCAACATTGGAATATGCATCCAACGTATGGGATCCATACTACCAAAAAGATATAGACAGCATCGAAAAAGTTCAACGTAGAGCAATGAGATTTATTACAGGTGATTACACAAGCAGACACAATGGTGCAATGACTAACATGATGCAAACACTTAACCTAAGTACACTCCAACAAAGGCGCAAACAAAATAGATTGGTATTCTTGTACAAAGTAGTCAATGGCATGGTATCGGCTATCAAAGCAAACGATTATATAGTTACGTCTAGACCTAGGCGTCAAATTAAACCCAAAGGGCACCATGATTTCGAGTACAGTAACATCCTTGATAAATTTGTCACAAACAATTCACAAAGTTTCAAGCCCATTCTAGGCAAAACCAAACAATTCACTAATTCATTCTTTGCACGAACAGTTCTGGATTGGAATAAGCTGGACAATAGTATAGTAGAATCTAAATCCACTGACACCTTCCGCACAGCAGTCCAGCTGTACTGCTAAGCAGTACATCGCTGCTCTCTCTCCCCCGGTGCTTAAATGCCAGAATTGGCTTCTGCACTGTAAATTTTCAGATTCAGATACTACTCAACTAGCTGTTATCGTTTTTGAGAGCCACTCAATATTTTATTGTTAATTTTCAAAGGGAAAATGTTGGTTAGCGAAATTACCATTCGCAGAAAAAAAACAGTTGTGCGGGCCTTTTGCCATGAAGATCCAATGTTGTTTCACATTTTCGGATGAAGATTTCCCCTGCCCGGAAATGTAAACATGGATCAGTATCTCAATCAGTCATTTAAAATAGATGATTGTAGCTTCGTCTATGTTATGCCAACATATCAACAGATGTCAGTGAATGATATTTTAGCCAATTGAAATATTAAGGACGGAGAGTGACTGTGAATATTTCAATAATTTTACTACACTCTCACCATCGGATCATAATATGTATTCTCAACCCCCACCACGTATACATATAGGCTTTTAACTGGTAGCATTTCGAATTTTTTTGTATTATGATGTATCTGTACCGTATTTTGTCAGGTCGAATATTAGGAACACCAATCTTGAATTTGTGATAGTAGGTATATTTTGCATTATAAAGTATACGAGTCTGTTTTGGAGGGATATATTAAAAGGGATGTATATCGCTGTTGAGCTGCTTGGAGAGTCTCAGAGGGATATTCTATTTGGCATTAGATGAACAACGTAATTCACATCTAAATGGATATTTAATGCATCCACAACGTCAATATATTCCCAGAGGACGAGACTCGTTTAGAGATTAATATTTCTGATGATGTGGAGCTCGGTTTCTACAACATGACCGAGTCCATTAACAGCACCTGTGTCCGATTGTGAAGCTGATAATGGGTCATGTCTGTCGCTGAAGCTATTTAAATGGTCTTAATTATTAAAATATGACCGGAAGATTAATCTTTTGGCTTGCAAGGGAATGGCCTAGTTACAGACTTCACATTTTGTTCGAAAGTGAAGTCAACTTAATACCATTAGATTCAACATGATGCGTTTGATTAAGTAAATAGAACATTTAGAACGCATAACTTTGTTAAAGTAAACAAAGAGCTGTTGGAAAAACATAAACACTCTGTGTTAAACGTTTTCAAGTGTGTATTTTTACGACGTATTTATATGTATGTATATGTTTGAATACATTTCTATGCCTTTTTAAAAGTCTCATTCGATACTCCTGTGCAAATATAAAAAAGAGCTTTGCTGAAATAGGTTGTAACTGGATTACTGTCGAGAACGGAGTAGTGGAAACTCTTTTCTTTCAATAGGACAATATACACGTTGCAGATAGATAGATCATCAGGCCGAGTAACTTGTGTATGGAATCGATCATGACCTTAGCCCCATCGTCTGATTGTAAACACGCCAACATGACATTGATATAGCATGGATCTATCTCTATAGATCTTGTCCAATCACAAACGCCAAAAGCAAAATCGAGAACAATTCATGGAACTTCATCATGTTCATAAACCCCCATATATGACCATATTAGAAAATCCGATGTTATGGGAAACTTAATTAGCAATGCTAGATACCCCAAACCAGTCCAGGTCAGTACACAGTGTTTCATATGTGATATATATGGTACTCTGATAGTCCTACTGATATAACCACTCATATTTTGACAGCTCATATTTTTTGTATCGAATTCAATATAAGGAGCGGGAAATGTATGTATCAACCTATTACCGTTTTTAACCAAATTTTGATGATGCCAATAAAAAACCTAATATCAAAAACTTTCAGAATAGAAACAAAGCCCAACCAAACATTCATATCTGAAGCCACACTGTCGTCATCAGGGGCAGACAGTGTAATTATAGTTGTTTCTACTGTACACCAGATGGAATTAGTGTACAACTGCCCAACAACTTATCAAAACAATTTTGAAATCCGAAACAAACCCCGTGAAATAGGTGTATGATTGTGTCTCATTCTGTCTCACAACTTACAGGTGCATGTGGATATGTTCGCGGGAAGACGTCATAATGCATGCATCAGCCTATTACACCAATACAACCGGATCTTGTTGATGCCAAACGCAAACCAGAAATTGATGATACCAAACGCGAACCTGAAGGTGATGACGCCAAACGTAAACTTGAAATTAATATTTTCAATTAAAACCAAAACTTGACAATATATAATGTAAGAATATATAAAACAACAAGCTCCAGGACGAATGACACTGAGGACAGGTTTTATACATTTTGGTGGATTTTTATCATACGTTGTATCATTCATTGGATAAAAATCACATGGGATTGTTGTTGAAATAGCACGAGACTATCAGGTGTGAGAACTCAGTTTGAAAACCGAAATTTTCACATAATCCACTCAACACTAAAAAAGTAATTGTTGCAACGATCGTAAAAAATATATGTAGATGTTTATCGAAGACTCCTATGAAATAATTGTATGATTGATTATGGGACCGACTGCGTCCAATCAACCCAATTTTGTCAAGGGAGCATTGAGTTATTGGCGGAGAGACAGGACTGAATAATGAATGTCTCCCTTGGGATACATACATCACTGTTGGTACAAATCATTTTGATTTCCGAGATAAAATAGGTGTTGGAGGAACTGTCGCTATCAGTATGTGGAATATATTCGCAGTAATTTAGAAAGTCTAGAAGGACCAGGTTTAGTAAGCACCTCTAATTTCCACAATCATAACCTGTATACAACGTCGAGAAATGCATTTATTTAAGTTGGTGAAGTCAACTCGAAACAACTTGTTGCTTTCATAATGTACATAATTGATTGTTACTGAGGAACAAACAATGCTATGGTCTGTAAGATTTATCTTGATATAGCTATAGCGTTCCACAAATTTGGAACACATAACAATCAGTTGTCAATATTTCAGAGATACTATAGTCTGATATGTTTAACGTTGATACGAACGTACCAAAACAACGTTTGCCATCTGAACATTATCGTCACAACAATTTACAAGTATTTAAACTGTCTGACTGGGCTTCACAAAAATCAGCATACCCACAACAGAGGGATACAATTGGTGGACATCAAAGGCCAATTTGCTGTATATCGCCTGGGAATATTATGCTAAAAATTAGAGACATGTACAAATCAGATGTCGTATTTGTACGGATCTTGTATTTGGGTGTAAGTTTTTCCTTCCTCTCATGAACACTAACACGATATATGTGTTTCATTATACACGTAGATCTCAATTAGTGTTCGTGTTTAAGACACCATCTGCGTCATACAGGTACATGCATATGTATATAATTCTCAACGTATTGTTCTTTTTCTCTTACTAGCATTTCCATATTGAATATCATATTGGTGAGGTGCAAATCACATTTTTTGCTGGTGTATACGATGATTATATCACACAAATATCATGTTGCACTGTTGTTATATTGTGTTATATTATACAATGTCACTATGTCTACTCAAAACAAGGCGAACGCATGCGTGGTTCACCGACAGACTGGTTCATTTTAAATTGATGATCATGAAGATTAGTCTATGCTAATAAGATAAACATATATTCACAAGATGGACTGCTTTCCTGCATCGCATTCACGCCCAATAACTCTACTCGTAATGCCAACAAACACGATAATTCCACCTGGCAATAAAGATATTTGCCAGCAATGCATCATACATTAGAGCAAATTATGAAAGTGCTCGGGGAGAGTGTTTTCAAATGCCAAAGTGAACTCTACACTAGTCTTGCAGTGAAAGTTTTCTGTTACATTTCTGGACCGATACCGTGAACGAATCATCACACAATCAATATCATCTGTTCCCAGTTGGTTTTGAGATGTTGATGCTCAAAAATTTGAACGATGCTTATTATTCTCACCAATTGATTAGTAAATTTAAAAGTGAAACTCTACAATCTGTGCAGCTGCCTCATGACTGTCTCCAAAGGGTGTTTCGAAATGCCGGTAAATAAGGTGCTATTTCTGTTATTTCAATCCATAAATTATAATTAATTAGATCTCATAATAAAAATATCAATTTCTTGGGACACACGGACGTTCGATTTCTGATGTTACCGAACTCACGCTAATGCCCATTTCAATGTTTTTGTCTATCCTCGACAAACAGTCCCACAAAAGACCCAACACAAACTGAACATCTAACATATCTCGAAACATTTTGTCCTGTTCCTACCTCTCATAGCGGGACCTGAACCTTGTTGAAATACACAAAGCACTAGTCGTTCTTCCAAACAGCCGGAGTTTGTATCATGCTTAACATCATATTGGGGGGATATTGATATGTATGTATGTATGTATGTATGTATGTACGTATTGTCATATTCAGCAAGAAAACGATTTTTTAAAAACCTGAAATGAATAAAATTAGATAGACACAAAACTTTAATTCACAAGATTTATTGCCTCCCCGCATTGCATTCACGCCCAATAACTCTCCTCGTAATGCCAACTCCAACTCCTTAATTATACCTGACAATAACGCTATTTGCCGGCAATGCATCATACAATAAAACAAATTATGAGAGTGTTCGGAAAATGCTTTCGAATGCCATGGTGTGCTTAGCTGCAGTTGTGGAAGTTTTTCAGTAACATTTCTTGAGCGAATAGTGTGCCCGTTTGGTATTACCACGGGCAAACCGTCACGAAATTCATAGCATGTGATCCATAGTGGTTTTAAATTGTTGATGTTTACAACCAATGACTTCGAACCGTAAGTCTGATCGATGAAAATAACTGATGACATATGTGCACGTATGAAATAAACATATTTGCATTCATTGGTCTATTGTGAACTCTATTCGAGTGGAACTCTGGCATTTGTGCCACCTCATGCTTCTCTCAAATGTCTATAGCGAATTGTCATGGGGTATGGTGAATTTATCTGGGTTTCTAACCATATACTACAATAGTTTAGAGCTAATAATTGGAATATTGTTAATACTATGCACACAACGACGTTCGTTTTTTTTTTCGTTACTTCATATATTCAAATTTGCAAATATATGTGCGGCCCCTAAATGTTGCCCCATCCTAGCTAGAATATTTAACGCTCAAACTCAACTTTTCGCAGCTGATGCCCATTCCAATGACTTATGTTTTTGCTCCTTTGGGCTTTCACTCCACGAACAGTCCACAAAACACTCAACACATGCTAAACGGCTCGAGCATATATCTCTAAATATTTCATCACATTCCTACCTTTCATAGCGAGTTTTCTATACCTCGCTGAAATACACAGACACTTAGTTTTAGTTGTTGCACCTAATAGCAGGAGTCAGCATTCACCATAGTCATGTCATTCAGCACGCACTACTAACAAAATAATGTATTTTAAATGGGTGTTTGCTCTGGTTGGCAATATATTCTTGACTTGCAGTGATGTACAACATAATCAGCAATGGCACAAGATTTTGACGAAACCAACAGCGACCCTTAAACATTTTTTAGTATAGCAACAAAACCCGAGAACCAGGAAGCATTGTATTCATGCATCGCATTCGCGCCTATTTTACTGTACTGGTAATGTCAACGAAAACACAATATTTACACATAACAATATGCTATTCGCCACCAGTGTACCAAACGATAAAGCAAATTATGAGAATATACGGAAAATGTATGAAATTTCCAAATGTAATGGTGAGCTTAGTTGTAGTCGTGGATGAGATAATTGTAATAATGCTTTCTGTAACTGTTCCTGCATTACCGGACCATCACACATTCATACCATCTTCTCCCGAACGTTTCGAGTTGATGACTACAACAATCAACAACTTTCTGCAGAGAAGTCTGATTTATGCAAATGCCTGATGATATCTCTGCACGTGTGAATTAAACATATTCTCATCGCCGATAATTGGTGTGGTCAAGTGGAACACCATCTTTCTGTGCTGCCTTCAAACGGTATGCTGGGATGCCATATTGTACGGTATCATTTTCTTTCACTTTAAACAGTAAATAAACTGAATTAAAATTATGACTTGCTTAATGCTTAATTTCCTCATTTTCACGGAGACAAGTAAAATTATGACTTGCTTAATGCTTAATTTCCTCATTTTCACGGAGACAAGAATGACCGTTCTCTGATATCATGGTGTTTACTTTTAGTAATATCAAAATCAAATATTGGCATCTTGCTAGCTAGGATATTTATTGAAAAGTGACATCACTTCATTTTTACCAGCTAATACCCCTTATTATGTGTTTTTGCTCCTTAGGCTTTTAATGGATGAACAGTAACAAATAACTCAACACATGATAAACACCATCCTAAACCCTTCCTACCTCGAAACATTTCGATCATCACATTCGTTCCTCTCACAGCGGGTTATGTTGAAACACACAAACACATGGCTTTCTTTGGTCGTTCGTACGAATAGCGAGTGTGTAAAACAAATTTGACACACGATTTGAAGAAATCCACAATGACCATAGTTTCGTCTTTCACCATGAACTATAATATCCTGGCTGCAGCATCTTGACGGATGAAATAGTTTGTTGTGGTTTAGCACTGTACTGAATTATAGTGATATACGTGTATATCAACAAAATCTGCAACAGAACAAGGTTTTGAAGAAACCAATACAAAACCGGAAACGAGTAATTTATGATAGAAACAGAACTCGATTTACAAGATGGATTGCATTCATGTAGTACACTCACGCCTAACAACTCTACTCGTAATGCCAACCACAACACGATAATTTCACCTGACAATAAAGATATTTGCTAGCAATGCATCATACAATAGAGCAAATTATGGAAGTGCTCGGGGGAAAATGTTTCCAAATGCCAAGTGAACTCAGCTACAGTAGCGGAAGTTTTTATATAAATGGTATTACCAAAGTCTGTTTGGCGTACCACGTAGGAATCATCATAAAATACATAGTGGTTTCAAATTGTGGACACCTACAACCAACAACTTTGACGAAAAACATCGGAGATCTACAGTGGCTGATATTCTCTTTGCACATGTGAATTAAACATATCTCCATTGGCGATGACCGACGTAGTCGAGAGGAACACTAACAATTAATACTGCGTTGCTTGTCTCCAAAAGCTAGGTCTAACTAGCATGCGGTACGGTATGGTTTTCTCTTAATGACCTCTTATTGTTAATCATCTTGATCTTGAGAAATACTCGGACACGTGGGGCCACTAGTGGGGCAAGAAATGCTCACTCTTTCCGGAACACCTGATTTCACCTCCTAATGGCCATTTTCGGGGGTTCATGAGTTTCCCTGTCATTTTTGTTTTCTCTCACTTCTTATGCCTGATATGACTTTCTGTCCCCAGACTATGAGATTGGATAAAGGAACCTGTTTTGTTTGCTCGGAATACTTAATAATGGGTATTGATCCCACGTCTGTTCAAGTAGCAAGAATGTTGGCTGAAATTTCAAAATATTTAAAAATTGATATTCGCCATAATTCTGTCATTCAACTAATATTCTGACGGTATCCTTCTAGTGGGGGTTGTGTTCCGATGCACTAAAAAGTCTTCGAAAATAGTGATGTACGATGAAGTATTGTTTCGAAATGAATGTGTGATTAGTGGTCTTATACTAGTTTGTGATTTTTGTTGTTTTTGAAGTTTTGTACATTTTTTTTAAATAACTGACAGTATATTCATAGGTCAACCTATACACGGAAGGCACAAAGTTGTGATGAACATTGTGGAAATACAATTTGTCATGAATATATTAATTTTTATATCGATGCAATTATGTGTGATGACTTGATGAGGGATTGTATTATAATGCGTAGTAATTCATGTCAGCCTGTAAAGTGTCCTTGCTTTTTATACCACATGATGTGATATGAATCCCAGGCACTTCCAGGCACTCTACCTTAATAAATTTGATTACCATAGGCTGGGCCACACTGCGGGTGATGGGAGACGCCTCTGAATGTGAACAGCATATGACACTACACAAATTCATAGCCATGCAATCTTTCATGATTCAACACACGTCCGGAATCTCGCAATGTCACGAGGCATGAGCCACTATAATGATTCATTGTAAAAATGAATATAGTATATTGGAAACGTGCAGGTATATGATAACATTTATTCTGTTATGGTGCGGCATGAATTTTTGGTTCATGAGTTTATCTACGGTTTATCTACTCTACTGTTCAACAATATGGTACCGAAAAAAATGACACATATTTCTCAGTGTTACACTGCAAAACTGTGCAGGAAATAAATCATAGCCAAGCGACAGTGACACTCCACAACTGAAACTAATATATGTAAAGATATGACGCATAATGATATCCTGCATATAGTCAGTTCTGGGCCACTTTCAATGATCATAACGTGATATTTTCGAGAGAGAGAAAGTCGTGTGTGTTTATTGCTGGACACTGGTGCAAACAAAAACCAGATTGATACTGCTGAATACACCAAGTAAAATCCAAGAGATGTTTTAATGCGATTTGATGCCAGACGCAGGTGTTACTAATTGTTCCTCGGCCTTGTCACCTTATATCAGGTGTTATTCTCTGAAAATGAGTCATGTCTGTGAACTTTACAAACTCTTTTGGATGTTTCTGTAGACCATTAAAAGTGATGGTAATGGGGCGTTTTGTACAGTTATCTGGAAGCCGTCGAGACGTGGCATTTCACATCTACTACATATATTTATGCCTCAATATTTTTGATATTGGTTTAACATTGAGCGTAGATGTGAATCTTTGAGGACACTGATATGACTTGATCATGATGTAGGCTTATGAAACAGACAGGGTTACTTTTGCGATATACTCACACATTCAATGGCTGGTACCTGGCCTGAATCATAAAAGGATGTTTTACCAAGACTTATAGCTGCGTTTAAGAAATTCTATGGACGTCATCATGATCTGGTTGATAAATACAGCAAATCCATGTCTGCCATGCAACAAGGTCTATTTTCATGTTAATTTTGGGGAATTCATGTATGGTTGGCCAAACCGGTCATAAGTAAATTTTGTTCCGCGCAAATAATATGCATTTATATCGCGCAGTAAATTAACCAATCATGGACGGTGCTTTATGGCGCGATCAAAGTATATTTATATCCCGCAGTAATTCAACCATTCATATCCCGTCTTTTCATGCGTGACACATTTAGTGATACTTATTGCGCGCATTAAATCAGCAATTGTATCGCGCAGTAAACCAGCCAATCACGTAAGGTGTTTTATGTCACGGTACAATTCGATTTAGATCGCGGAATAAATCATCCAATGACAACCTGTGATTTCATACCCGCAATAAATATCATTTGAAATGCATCGCGCATTGAAAGACAGGTTATGAATGGTTGACATATAGCGCGACATAAATATATTTTGATCGCGATATAAAAAGGCTCACATGATTGGTTGATTTACTGCGCGACATATATAATTCCTTATTTATCGCGCGGAACAAAGTTTACTTCTGACCAGTTTGGCCAACCATATTCATGACGGGTGCCACTTGTGGGGCAGGAAATGCTCACTCTTTCCGGAACACCTGATTTCACCTCCTAATGGCCATTTTTGGGGGTTCATGAGTTTCCCTGTCATTTCTGTTTTCTCTCACTTCGTATGCCTGATATGACTTTCTGTCCCCGGACTATGAGATTGGATAACGGACCCTGTTTTGTTTGCTCGGAGTACTTAATACTGGGTATTGATTCCACGTCTATTACAATATAACACTCCGTACATCTAATGCAGTCTGATACGTTCGTGTTCGTTCAACTTGACCCAGCAACGAACAATCATATATTCCACTGTAGTTCGAACTGTCCAATCAACGCTTTTCAGCAAACGTCATTTTATCGTTAAATCTGGACAACTATATCCATATTTTGCTGTTTTTATAAATATGGGTCCAAACGATTGAAAATTGGAAATCATATTCAAAATCCTGATTGCTGATTATTTGCATACAGTATCATACTCTTGATGTTCAGTAACGACAAGTTCGACTTTTATGAAAAATGTACAATAACAATACGTATGAATATTCATCGAATATACATATTTAACTATTGAGCAAACGAATCAATACCGAGTGTAAATTATGAAGCATGGTGCATTTTAGTACATTTCGGTGGAATCCTTGAAATCGATGAAAACCGTCTCAGAGTATACATTGAATAATGTATTGTTTACTCTTTTACATGAGTGCACTTGAGGCTGTTTTGTTTGTTTTTAATATCTGTGCCAGCTGCACTGCATATTTATAGAGGAAACAACAATGTGCATCCCTGTTCTCAATGACATTCACCGTAGAAAAATAAATGCGTTTGGTGAATATCTTGATGTTTGAAGTTTTATGAACATCGATCAGAAATTTGTGCGAAAACAAACCATTGATATGTTTACAATTCGGCTCAATTATGTTTATATGATTCAGATAAAAACGACGTTTCGTTAATGAAGTTCGTTGATACAATTCATACTTCATACCTCCATGATGGCATTATGATTAAACTATTCGAACATTTCAGTCTGAAGGAAAAAGCGATAGCTGTGAGACACACATATATAGGAGAAGAAATCCATACATCATTTGCTTAAGAAAAATGAATATAAGTCAGACATATCATTAAAAAATACAGCTCTCGTTTCGAAATTGAAGGCAGGAAAATTTTGTTTTCAGGAGCAACTAGTGAAAACTAACAGAAACAGCTAATCAAAATTTTATTTTATTTAGTAATATAAATAACAAAACCAGCCATCGAAATATAATATATTAACCGAACAACACAATTTGCCAGAAAGTATACATTTTACGTATACGTGATATAACTGTGCACGTAATTATGTTACCATACAACAACTTAGCTGGTCATTTTGGACATAGTATTTACTCCCAAGGCACCGAGGAATGCACTCTACTAATACGAAAATAAAGTCCTGTAACAATCACACCATGGATGTGAAGTATTCACAAGTACAGAAGCTTGACTACATTTAAAATTGAGCATTTGTCACACATAGTAACGTTTCTGTGTCGTATGCTACATATCTATATTTATATATTATCCCAAATAACAACTTGTAATGTGTGAAAACATCACTATTCCACAGCTTCAGCAGTTTCAGACCATATAGTTCAAGTCGGATATCACTGATTATCCACAATTATATCCTAATTTTTTGTAATATTTGCTCCAACATAGTACACTTATTAAAACTGTATTGACAGGACTCCCTTTCACACAGGCGGATAACACCACATCCAACTTTGTCTTCTAACACATTTTAAAACTAACCTACCACAACTATTTCATTAGTTTTTGCGTGTCACTACCGCAGCGAATTCTGAAAGGAAAAAAAACATTTTTACATTACTCTCCTCCTTATATCGTGATTTCCACTGCAAGTATCAGTATTTTTACAAAAGACATACAAAGCATACCCACACGTCCAACTATTGCTTCTTGATATTGAGTCTATAAGTAACCAGTAATGATATCGCTCACCAGTGAAGTCCACTTTGCCGTTTTGATCGAGATCTGCCACCCGGATCATATCGACAATATCATCTTCCGATAATTTCTCACCCAGGCACAACATAACATGGCGTAGTTCTGCACCACTGATGCTCCCATCCCCATCTCGGTCAAACAGCTAGAATTGTGTTACAAATTTGAAACTTACAAATATGTAGATAAGATCAAAGAGCCTACTTTGGATAAGATGAGTGAGTTATCAGCCAAAATGCAACAATGTAGATCAGATGCATAAAGAGAGTATTTGATAGTGTTAATCATTTTTAAACGAGTGTATTGTTCAATTATTCAATTTTGTCACAACTTTTTAAAGACCCAATCGTATGCAGTTTTCAAATGAAGTCGAGTAAATTATTTATACCTGAAAGGCTTCTTTCAAGCTGTCGGATTCTGGAGTGTCTCTCTTTTTCTTGGCGTACATCTTCAGAAATTCTGTAAAATCTATCGTACCGCTCTCTGCGATATATAAATAATAGGTTCATCAATCGTAGGTGGGTCAACATTAGTTGAGATTGTGTGTAATAATACAATTTCGTATGTCTGGTCACAAATTTTCATGATTTAATTTTTGCAAACTTTTCAATAGCAATGTTGACATATTCTATGTTAACTTTATCGGTTGAATAAAAATGTATATATTATTGTTTACTGTCTGAGTCTAGTTCGGCAATCATGTCCCTGAGTTCGGCATTGCTGGGATTTTGTCCCAAGTTGCGCATCACAGCTCCGAGTTCAGCTGCTGTTATGTGACCGTTTCTGTCCTTGTCGAAAAGGTCGAAAGAGTCCCGAAACTCTCGAAACCAGACATGAAGAAGATAGTATTGGTTCAATTTCTACTACACAGCAAGGGTATGCACGATACATATTCACTTTAAAATAAAAAATCAATCGACGAAACTGCCCAAGGATATTATCCGAGACAGCAATTACCTTTGATTTCTTCTTCTGACAGACATGCAGACTGCAACAACAAAGTGATCAAGCTGTTATTGTGAACGTGTTACTCAAGTCAGTAATAGTATGATTGTTGACTAATTCAATAGTTCCAAAATGTACATACCGAATAGTTGGCATCCATGAAGGTCTCAATTGACTGATGAACAAAGCACTTGTATATCGCCTTTACTGGTTGTCTTCATACGGACCGTGCAAAGAGGTATATCGAATAATATCACATGCCAGACGTTTATTGGCAGCTATGTTTTTTTTTTATAAAATAGACAATTCCAAGCGAAATCGGAACCATGAAACCCGAGTCGTGCGTCACCAACAGGTAATGGTTAGAGGTTGCTAAGCAACGCGCTGAATATATGGCGAATCATGATAAACTCATCATATTCCTGTACATGCGGTACACACACGGTCATATTACACATTTGGCATTCAACTTGAATTTAATCGTTTGTCTTCTAGGAAGGGGGGGGGGTATTTGATTCTGCGGCACGAGGGTTCTATGACAAATAATCAACACTTAGATCAGAAAATAAAATATTACGTTTTTATATATAATTCTGATGCCTTATGCTTGGTGTGTGCCTACATCGTGCTGTGGTCTCTCATGTTTATATGATATCGTGTGCCACAGACAATCGTCAAAGTCAAGGATTAGACAGAGTAGACGGTATACACCCCCCCCCCCCCACACACACACACACACACACACACACACCCCACCCCAACCCGGCATCATTCCTGTTTAAAATTCGGGAAATTATAAATTAGCATTATGAATGTCAATTATAAATGTCAACTATATAAAGCAGCAGGAAAATAGGGGGAAGAAGATCCATTCTTCCAAAAATTGGCGGAAGATCAGTTTTGATGAGTATATATATCCATAGTCTCATTTATGCGTATGTATGACATAATGTTCGTATGTATACGATTCCATAATTTATATTCAGTACGCAGCATAAGCATTGCTTGAGCCGACCGATTCCTACAGTAAAACTGAGATCCCGGTAAATAAAACAGGATTGAAAAACGTTGTTGTAGTACGCCATCACATGAAAAACCCATTGAGTTACCACGCCCCATACTGTTACCTGCATCTCCTATTGGAAGCAGTGTTAAAACCATCCGATTCAAATCTTGATAGCTCCTTCCCGGAACAAGCAGAACCTCAGCAGCTAATATTTCAAAGTAGATAATTAATTTCCTCATTTCACTATATTAAGGAAAACATAGGTAGAAAAATACTGGGGAAAGTGAGACCAAAGTCGAATATAACCATCGATATGAGATCAGATTCAAGTTTGGTATCATGATTGGTTTTTGAAGTTCACCATTCACGCCAAAGAGCTCTCTGATTCACGCTATGCTATTACATTTTTACCCTGATTCAGCAATCACAGCTATTCAATTAATATTGCATTTCAGCCGTATAATTTATGTGTTGATGTATGACTGAACAGGTCTGATAATGCCACTCATCTATTGAATTCAATATAGTGGTCTATAGATATGCCTGGAGATCTCTATAGAGATGTCTGGGTTGGGTAAATCACGACGGGAATCTCAGATTTGACTTGACTACAGACAATTAGTTGCTGCGGGATAATTCTCCTGCTGTTGCAGATCCGTGCGACCCGCACTTTAATCCAGCGCTTACATAGTAATTACAGTACCTCGCGCATATTTATTATCGTCCTGTCACTATTTTCCCCGCTTATTTTCACACATTATGTTCCAGAACATTCGACCAATCAGAGCACATTGAAGGGAACACATTGATGATTACGAAATATGATTGTATTTATTATTATTGGCTTGTTTTATCAAAACAGGGAGCAATTTGAAGTATTTTGAAACTCACAGACATAAAGACATATTGTAAAAACCACAGACATATTGTCTATGATAGAATCAGTGTCGCATAGCCACATTTACATAATTTAATACGCCGGGGAGAACGTCGGGCGCATTCAAACACCATACCTATTCGATCGGCTCACTATTATACATAACAATACCCCCAGACAGTGGTATCTATTATACACGCACATTTTATAAATGCACGTGATTATCCTAGGGAGAACGTCATATACATTCGAATGCCATGCTTATTCAATCTAGAAGTATTATACATGAACATAATTATGATAACATTGAGCTGAACACAACGTGACGAAACTCCAGGTTTTTGTAACAAAGGGAGTTTCAGGAAAAAATGATATATATATATTCTTACACATACTGTTTCACAGAACAGGTGTTTTAGTGAGATACGTGTATACCTGTGATTGGAGAGTACCTGTCAGCGGAATACAATCACCCTCGCCCACGTGAACATGTGTCACTGGCATGCACCTCTATATATCCAAGGGTTTATTTCCCATCTGCACTACCGCTGCTGAGCAGACATCTAATTTTGACGGCACAAATACGCTTACGCACCACTAAGGTAAGTTCATGAGACGTGAGACGTTATTAACTTCCCATGAAACTAAGCTGAAATGTGTAATCATCACCTCATAATCCGCAGTCGAAAGTGTAACAGGAATAATAGACATTGTCCACTATCCTTGAGTGTACTACAATGCAGTGTATACATATTATCGCCTTTGCCTTTGGTTTGTGCTGGTGATGTAATGTGATGCACTTGTGTGTGTAAGGGGGGGGGGGAGGTAACACACCTAACGTGTGGCTGTTGTGGCTTCATGAAGCGTTTGACAAAATTTGGATGGTCTCATGACTATAGTAAAGCATATCGTTTTGATACTCATCTCGCAAGCAGACGAGAACGACCAGAAGATAAATCTAATCACAATACACTTTGTCATATATATTATACAACTTGTTGTGTAATCCTCCATTTATTGGCATCAATTGAATAGGTCCAACATCACCAACATGCATGGCCAAGATCCGTGATTCACTTTTATTTCAGATTGCTCAAGATGAAGTACGTTGTACTACTCGCATTCCTTGTAGGCTGCGTAATGAGTAAGTGTTCAAATATCATCCCCATTAGCAGCGTAGAACTTATATCTGAATGAGAGTGCGGAAAAAAATGGGTGAAATACATTGCAAAATGTTGTATTTTACGTTTGTTATTGGCATAATCAAAATCTGGATGTATTGGTGGTAATAAATTGATGCTTACATAATAAACGTCGATACTACACATAGATACATTTTCTCTGTATGCGTAAGTATCAATCTATTATCACCAATACAGTCAGATTTTGATGATGCCGATAACAAACGTAAAACACAACATTTTGCAATAGAAACAAAGCCCGACCGAATAGTTTATCCAAAGACACACTGGCGTCATCAGGGGCAGACAGTGTGTGTATCAGCACACCACCGCCAATATGTATATGCGTGGACATGTATGAAAACAAGTTAATAACATTATATTTCGAAGTGGGCAAAGATGTCGCCGCAGAAGATGATGCCACTCTGTCATCGATGAGCCTGGAGGAGCTGACGGAGAATTTCGGTGACGTGGAAACCGCAACAAGATTTCTAGAGAACTATGCTAGACTATCCGAGGAAGCTAGTGGAAAGGTAGGGAATCTACTGTAGTGTTTTATGAAGTGATACTAGACCACAAAATGTATATGTATGTTGTGTAAGCAACTAAACATATTCTGAAAAGAAAGACAGTATGAAAAAACTGCAATAATTAATATTGCAAACACATAATTATAAAATATATTTTGCTTTGTCAACGAATACACTTTATTGTGATTCAGGAGTGTATAGGTCTAGCAGTGACTACAGTCATGCAATACATATCATACAATATCTCGGTATAGAAGCCGTGTTCTTCACACATATGTTCTGGCGGGTGATGATCTATTTTAAAGATTTTAGGTTACCGGACCTATGGTCCGATAACCTATTGGCATGGCGTTGCGTCCGTCGTCCGTCGTCCGTCGTCCGTCGTCGTCGTCGTCGTCGTCGTCGTCGTCCACATTTTTATCTTTTTTGTTTACGGGCGAATTTTTCTGAAATTTTGCAGAAAAATACTTAAAAATAATTCAAGAAGGAGGTATTTTTTAGTTTTTTGATTTTCGCTTTTCCTTCAAAATGGCGGCCATTTTCGACGAAAAAGGCCTGATTTTGGACTTTGGCGGCCATTTTCTCAAAATCTGTTCAGTAACTTTTCTTCTTTTTGATACATAAGACTCCTCATATGTACTTCTATGATGTCTATAAATTTCGTTGCGCTTGAATCGCTCGAAGTGGGCCATTTTGGCCCAAACTCGGCCCAAATAGGACTTTCCCATGTTAAATTCTCCTATGCTTTATAATGGGACACATTATGCCTAATATCTCACTTGATATTGAGATTAGAGACTAGGAATCAATTGTGGACATATAGGAAATGATATATGCTGAATATTCTCGTGACCTTGAATTTGACCTCTGACCTCAGTTTCAAGGTCAGAGCACACAATGGCTTATATCTCGCTTATTATCGACTCTACAGCTTAGGAATCAATTGTGGACATATAGGAAATAATATATGCTGAATATTCTCGTGACCTTGAATTTGACCTCTGACCTCAGTTTCAAGGTCAGAGCACAGAATGGCTTATATCTCGTTTATTATCGACTCTACAGCTTAGGAATCAATTGTGGAGATATAGGAAATGATATATGCTGAATATTCTGATGACCTTGAATTTGACCTTCGAACTCATTTTCAAGGTCACAGGACAAAATGGCTAATATCTCGCTTGTTATCGACTTTACAGCTTAGCAATCAATTATGAACATATAGGAAATGATATATGCTGAATATTCTCGTGACCTTGAATTTGACCCTTGACCTAAATTTCAAGTTTAGTCATTTTATTTTCAAGGTCAGAATACAAAATGGCTTATATCTCGCTTATTATCAAATTTACAGCTCAGGGGTCCATAGTGAACATATAGGAAATGATATATGCTGAATATTCTAGTGACCTTGAATTTGACTTTTGACCTCCTTTTCATGCTCAACAGGACAAAATGGCTAATATCTTGCTTATTATCGACTTTACAGCTTAGGAATCAATTGTGAACATATAGGAAATGAGATATTCTGATTATTTTAATGATATTGAGTTTGACCTTTGACCTAAATTTCAAGGTGTCATTTTATTTTCAAAGTCAGATTACAAAATGGCTTATATCTCGCTTATTATCAAATTTACAGCTTAGGGGTCCATAGTGAACATATAGGAAATGATGTATGCTGAATAGTTTGGTGATCTAGAATTTAACCTTTGATCCCATTTTCAAGGTTAGAGATATGGCGATTTCAGTGGTCACCTTGAATTTGACCAACAACTTTCTCGGCTTAACTCTGTATATTTCTCCGGTAACCTTTCTAGCCCATTGGGCTAATTTTTATAGTTGGTGTTCATGCAAACAAACTATTTTTTCTCCTCTTTCAAAATTGTGCTGATAGATTTCATATATATCCAAAACTATTCTTTAAGGATAGCTACACAAATTGACTTTGTATGCCGAGCAGTACCTCCACCCTCTGATCCTTCACAATTGATTGTTTGAGAAACAGACAATTGATTGAGAAACAGACACTGCTTTCTAAGCCCAATACCCAGTGACGTTATTAACATTTAATAACATTGCTCAAACTCACAGCTTCTAAATACAAAATCAATTCAACCCCACGTGGGGTGACGCTTGACTCAGATATTAATTCAAGCCACAAAAGGTAATATTTGTGCGGTATATATGAAATGTGTTTCACTCCGTGACAATTACACCGATATATTTTGTTTTTCAGAGAAAGTGAGCGATCAGCATCCTTCATGCTTCGAAGACCCATAACGGATGTACCTGTATGTGCGAAATAAATTACTTGCATAGCAGTGCATTTCTTATTTCTGTCCAAATTGCAAAAAAGTAAATGAATGGAAGTTTTTTTATTCATTCGTTCAAAAAAGAGTCCAGATAACAAAATCATCAAAATACTTGTATCAGTGACATGCCTGCAGGCCAGCAGTATGAAACTATGTAAATATGTATTGAACAAAGACAGAAATAAGTGCACCGAGATACATTTTATTGTGGGAACATTGGTATGTTTTGAAACATTAAAATACATGTAATATCATTTGGACAAAATAAACATTGTATGAAGCTCATGGCGATAATAAGTTCAACTTCACTATAATTAGTATATATGGCATTACCAACTGAAATTATCTTACTTGAGGAGAATACCTCGTGCCTTTACGGACGTGTATGATCCTCCCTAAATAAGTTTATTATACATGTATACAAATAAATATATTTCTGAGTTATTTGAATACATCATTGATGTAACTATTATTCATTTTGTGAAGAAACTATTGAAGACAGTCAATAGTTTGAACAGAGGTGCCACGATCGCTGATATTTTACCGTCTTAATTAGTTATTACCACGTCTGTCAACCACGTTACCAAGAGCTGTAATTTTGTTACTAATTCGGTTCACTCAATTCTACAAATACACGCGTGATAACACACATTTTCAGCCCCGTCACACAAACCTCATAATAATGATTTCACTTTCATGATATAGCATATCACAATTCACAACTGTGATTTGTGTATTAAGGCATTTCAGCAGAAATGCCTTCATGGTTTTGTCAAAAAAAAATTTTTTTTTTTCTTTTCATTCTTTCACTTTTTGGTTTCCGCACGATAACTTCAGTTTGCCTCGATGTATCTTCGACAAATTTTCACCACTGGTCAGAAATGTTGCGTAGAAGAAGCCTATTGTTTTTGAGCCGGCTCCGGGGTCCGTGAAGTCCATGAGGATGAAATCAATGTTTCTGGTTTCCGCACGATAACTCAAAAAGTATTATGGCAATGACTGTGGAACTTTGCACGGAGGTTCATATATCACCAGGGAAAAAGCCTATTGATTTTGAGGCCGATCCGTCATACGACCTTTGATCTAGGGCTCGAAATAATTTTAGCTGAGTCATCCTTGAGGCTCTCATGCATATCTCGGAAACGGTGCATCGTAGAGCGAAACGGACGCTAATTTCGGAATTGTCATCCTAGACAAACATGTCTAAGGGGTATTATGTATGACCTTTGACCTTGACCTTGAATTTTTTCGCTGAGTAGGAATTTTTCGTTTTCGTTGATATCTCGGAAACGGTGCATCGTAGAGCGAAACGGACATTATTTTCGGACTCGTCATCCTCTTAAGGGTACTGGGGATGACCTTCGACCTTGACCTTAATTATATTTGCTGAGTCGTCATTTTTCGCTTTCGTCGATATCTCGGAAACGGTGCATTTAGAGCGAAACGGACGTTATTTTCGGACTCGTCGCCCTAGACAAACATGTCTTACGGGTATTAGGGATGACCTTCGACCTTGACCTTAAATTTTTTCGCTGAGTCAGCATTTTTCTCTTTCATCGATATCTCGGAAACGGTGCATCGTAGAGCGAAATGGACGTTATTTTCGAACTCGTCGCCCTAGACAAACATGTCTTACGGGTATTAGGGATGACCTTCGACCTTGACCTTAAATTTTTTCGCTGAGTCGGCATTTTTCGCTTTCATGGATATCTCGGAAACGGTGCATCGTAGAGCGAAACGGACGTTATTTTCGGACTCGTCGCCCTAGACAAACATGTCTAAGGGGTATTATGGATGACCTTTGACCTTGACCTTAAATTTTTTCACTGAGTCGGCATTTTTCGTTTTCGTCGATATCTCGGAAACGGTGCGTCATAGAGCGAAACGGACGTTATTTTCGGACTCGTCATCCTAGACAAACATGTCTAAGGGATGTTATGGATGACCTTGACCTTAAATTTTTTCGCTGAGTCGGCATTTTTCGTTTTTGTCGATATCTCGAAAACGGTGCGTCGTAGAGAGAAACGGACGTTATTTTCGGACTCATCATCATAGACAAACATGTCTAAAGTGTATTATTGATGACCTTGACCTTAAATTTTTTCGCTGAGTGGGCATTTTTCGTTTTCGTCGATATCTTGGAAATGGTGCATCGTAGAGCGAAACGGACGTTAGTTTCGGACTCGTCACGCTAGTGGGTATTAGGGATGACCTTTGACCTTGACCTTAATTTTTTTCGCTGAGTCGGCATTTTTTTCGTTTTCGTCGATATCTCGGAAACGGTGCGTCATAGAGTGAAACGGACATTATTTTCGGACTCGTCATCCTAGACAAACATGTCTAAGGGGTGTTATGGATGACCTTTGACCTTGACCTTAAATTTTTTCGCTGAGTCGGCATTTTTCGTTTTTGTTGATATCTCGAAAACGGTGCGTCGTAGAGCGAAACGGACTCGTCACGCTAGTGGGTATTAGGGATGACCTTTGACCTTGACCTTAATTTTTTTCGCTGAGTCGGCATTTTTTTCGTTTTCGTCGATATCTCGGAAACGGTGCGTCATAGAGTGAAACGGACATTATTTTCGGACTCGTCATCCTAGACAAACATTTTTTTCGTTTTCGTCGATATCTCGGAAACGGTGCGTCATAGAGTGAAACGGACATTATTTTCGGACTCGTCATCCTAGACAAACATGTCTAAGGGGTGTTATGGATGACCTTTGACCTTGACCTTAAATTTTTTCGCTGAGTCGGCATTTTTCGTTTTTGTTGATATCTCGAAAACGGTGCGTCGTAGAGCGAAACGGACTCGTCACGCTAGTGGGTATTAGGGATGACCTTTGACCTTGACCTTAAATTTTTTCGCTGAGTCGGCATTTTTCGTTTTTGTTGATATCTCGAAAACGGTGCGTCGTAGAGCGAAACGGACGTTATTTTCGGACTCATCATCATAGACAAACATGTCTAAAGTGTATTATTGATGACCTTGACCTTAAATTTTTTCGCTGAGTCGGCATTTTTCGTTTTCGTCGATATCTCGGAAATGGTGCATCGTAGAGCGAAACGGACGTTAGTTTCGGACTCGTCACGCTAGACAAACATGTCTTAAGGGTATTAGGGATGACCTTTGATCTTGACCTTAATTTTTTTTGCTGAGTCGGCATTTTTCGCTTTTGTCGATATCTCGGAAACGATGCGTCATAGAGCGAAACGGACGTTATTTCCGGACTCGTGGCCCTAGACAAACATGTCTCATGGGTATTAGGGATGACCTTTGACCTTGACCTTAAATTTTTTCGCTGAGTCGGCATTTTTCGTTTTCGTCGATATCTCAGAAACAGTGCGTCGTAGGGCGAAACGGACATTATTTTCAGACTTGTCGCCCTAGACAAACATGTCTCAAGGGTATTAGGGATGAACTTTGACCTTGATCTTCAATTTTATCGCTGAGTCGGCATTTTTCGTTTTCATCGATATCTCAGAAATGGTGCGACTTAGAGGAAAGCAGACTTTAGACAGATAGTCTCAGGGGTATCAAGTTCGTCCTTCACATACATGTAATTGCACAAATGTCTTATAGGTCTCATTGCTGAGTCAGCATTTTGTTTTTTTCATGCTTCTCCCTGAAATGCCTCCAAGGCCTTTAGGCCTTGACGTCTAGTTGTTTGAGGTTTATGTGATGTCATAATGACATCACGGATAATAATATCACAAAGGTGATATTAGTGTGGCATTACTATGATGCAAGTAAAATGGCCGACATTTATTCAATAAAATATTCAATTGTACAGGTCAGAATTTGAAGTAGAGTTGTGTAATAGATGACTTTCACTTCTAACCAGATATGAAACACTATTTCGCAGATTTTGTGATGCTGTATTCGCATGGCACAAACTATTTGTTTTGCTATATATCCACTAATATATCTCACAAGTATGATATCACAGCCGGTCATAGTAAATTCGATGTTGTGGTGTGGTTACATATTGATTTCGCTGCGATCTCACGTGGTGACCTATCACTGGATATATATATATATCAGTGAAAAGTCAGTAACATAATGGAGACACCATGCTGTTGACTTGGAAGGTTTCTCCTACAGCTGTTCTACATAGAAACGTGCTTGCCAAGGGCATAAGTTGCTAAATGAAATATCTGTTGATTCGAACATATTCATTATATTGAAATGAATTACCCAAGAAACTTATATTATATGCACTTTTTTACGCAATTCGAATCGCTACTTAACTCTATGCCACCTAGGGTTGCGTTTTGTTACTACCTCTAGTCATCTAGAGTTGCCTTTTGTTTGTGTTTTCCAGATGTGTTTTTTTTGTCATTGCATTGTTCACATCTTCACCAATATTTTTGGCACTTCCAAATATGATATTCCGACAGAAAGACGAGAACATTCTGATTCACATACAGCAAAAATCTTCTTTAGACTTCAGAAAGATTTTTCTGTGGAAAATGCCAAATTCGAAGATATCTAAATTTTCCCAAATTGATTCAGATTGCCATGGGTGGCTCTAAAAATACGTCAGGTAGCGTAGGGTTAAAGCATTCCACTAGTTGACGTCATGAATATTGATTATAATGTTCAATATTATTTGGGTAGGATGTATTTGTTCATTGGGGAAAACTATTTGATCCATGTAGGGAGCAGGGAAATGTAAATAACACCGACTACTTGACGATTGTGTGTGGCACATGATATCATACGAGCGTGAGGAAGCATAGCTAGATGTGAACACAAACCAAGCATACGACACCCACATAAACAATATTATATACATTTTACGGTCATGCCTGAAATTGACACCACCACATTCCCAATTCGATTTGGAGTCCCAACATAATGATTATAAAGTTTTCATGTCAACGACTATCAGCCGAATGTACAACAAACACAAATTTGTTAATACGCCTAATGGCAAAAAGTGTCAGTTTCAGGAGATGAAGCTATCCTTGTTTTCCGCTTTCTGTTTTGGTACATATTTACGTAAATGCACATGACTGGTCCCAAAGACCTTACTAATATTTCATTGATTTGAATATATGATTGGACGTTGTTTCTATTGCAAAAAATTTTATTTTACATTCACTATTGGGAAATCTGGTTGTGGTTGTGTTGACAGATTGAGACTTACATTGAACAAATAAATCAACATTTCCAGTCAATCACTTACACGACTTTGAGATGGATTAGTCATGAACAACTTATAAAACACAACTCGTAAACATAATGTTTTGTGATGTATTTAATTTATTTCAAACATACAGGATCATCGGTATGGATCATCGAAGCATGAAGAATGCTGGTTGCTCACTTTTTCTGAAAAAAAAATATATATCAGTGTAATCGGCATGAAGTGAAACACAGATTCCGTTCGTTACCAATTTTAAAATACAGATGCATTCACCATTGTGAAATGTTACTGCACCTAATATCATGCAAAGTAATTACATGGTAGCAGAGTATTTTCATATATATGTATCATACAAATATTGACTTTTGCTGTGTTGAATTAATGCATGGGTCACGGATGACCACACACGTGGGGCTGAATTGTTTTTTTTTATGTAATGATTGTGAGCGTTGAGCAAAGTGTATTAAATGTAAATAACATCAGTGGGTATTGGGCTTGGAAAGCACTGCCTGTTGCTCAATCATTCTCAATAATCAGGGTTTGGAAACATTGTATCAAAGTATGCTTGTATACCTACAATAAAGAGGGTTCAGATCCAAACAGCTTGTGTCTGTTTTCATTTAGTTAATAATTAAAAAAAATTTATTAAAAAAAATGTAAATTGTAAATTATAAAATACCTTTTCACGTGAAAGCCTAAAAAATTCATCACTGGTCAGAGCATATGTGTGGAAAGACACTGCTTCTTCACCGATACTTATTTTATTATATGCATTGCTTGGCATGGGGAGTGAATATTGAGCATGCACCTGAATTCTGAATCCCAATGAAGTGTAGTCATTGACAAAGCAATATACTTCGAAATTTTGTGTGTTATGACTAATGAATATTAATATTGCCGTATATTCTATACGGATCTTCCTCGTCAAAATATGTTTAGTTGCTTACAAAACTACATATATAGATTGTGGTCTGGTATCACTTTATAAAATACTCCAGTAAGATTTTTGACATTAGAGCGTTGGGGGCGAAGCCCCCAACCCTCTACATGTCTATGTGCTGACTTTTTTGTGGAGGTTCCATGCCAACCTATCGACGCACGTTTTGGGGGCGTAAACGTTTAGATACCTACTTCAAATGAGGATTTTCTTCGTCCTTGACATAAAATCTCTCGAATTTATGGGAAACTTTGACTATCCCACAGATAAATCAGGCATGAATCGATGTGTTAGGTTTGAGAAAATTACGTAAAATGTTCAAATTATCTGAAAACGTCCCAAAATGGCGGAGCCGATGGAAATTGACGTTCCCAGAATGCAAAGCAAAATTTACCACAATCGCGCGTATTTTGGAATACAATTTCTGTTCAGCAATTCGTGTACGCATACATGCATGTGAGCATCTGCGTGTGGACATTTTGGCGTTATGAAGTAAACACAACAATTCGTCTGCGATACCACGGCTACATTTACCGTAATTTGACGTATTTTATAAAACGACAATTAAGCTGGTGTTCTGTGCTGGATTGCGAAGCCTTTTTATTCTTAACAGATATTCCTCATAATTTCCAATGTTTCGAGGATATTTTAATGAGGTTCCATATCATTTTAGCAGGCGTATCTGTTCCATTGATCGATTTTAAAATAAATGTTTACTTATTAGTAATATGAATGAAGTAGGCCATGTTTTTTATCCTAGTATACGGAACTGAATTGGAATCATGTAGGGGATAGAATTATTCTTTTTTGGGGGGGTGGGGGGCGGGGAGGGTAACGTTGTGTAAGATACATTCAGCTGTCGTGGTGCTGATGATGTGCTCAAGCTCTAATGTCGTCTTCCGCAGTTTGCTGCATTTTCTTGTTTAGGGTTTCCCTATCTGTTTTCACTTTCTTCTTCCGGTCGGGAAACTCTTTGACCACGCCGGTCAATCATGACGCATCCAAACATGATTTACTATATGTATATTCATATGATTAGAGATTTCCACCTTATTATTTTTAGACTACTCTTGTTACCTTTCCACCAGCTTCCCCAGTCATTTCACCATAGTGCTTCAGATATCTTTTAGCAGTTTCCACGTCTCCAAAAAGATCCGTCAGCTCCTCCAGGTCCATCGATGATAGACCTTCATCGCCTGCGACATCGCTGGCCACTTCGAGACACAATGTACATACATACATTTGGCCACATGGCATTTCCAAATTTCACCAGTTTCTCGAAATTTTCAATTCTCATAGGGCATCAATCAACTTCAAAGCTGAAATTAGTACTGATTCAGTTAATTTTTTGGATACTACTTTGTTCAGGAGCAAAGAAAACACATTAGAAGCAAAAGTTTTCTTCAAGCCAACGGATACTCATCAGTTGTTGCATAAGCTCTCTTTTCATCCAAAACACACTTATAAAGGACTAATCAAGTCCCAAGTTTTTCGATTTTTCCAAATTTGCTCATATCCAGATGATGTTGAATCAGCTTGTCAAATATTATTCAAGGCACTTTCGAAACGTAACTATTCAAAACGTTGGCTTCGCAAAATCAAGAATGAAACATTGAGAATTTTGAACAGTGAGGAAAGACTAGGTGCTGATTTTCAATTGCCCACTTCCAGCTCGTCTGGCTCAAAACCTTGTAATTCTAGACAATGTCAGACATGTCATTTAGTTCCAAATTGTCAAAATTTCTCGGGATCAGTTTTTGAACAGACCTACTCAATCAACTCAGCTTTGGATTGCAACTCAGAAAATATAATTTATCTATACACTTGTAAGCTTTGCGAAAAACAATATGTAGGTGAAACCGGTAAATCACTCAAATTCAGAAACAATCGTCACCGTGCTGCAATAACTAGCTGCAATGAGGAAAATGCATTATACAGTCATCTATCTAAATTTCACAGCAAAACTGAATTTTCCATTGAATGTTTTTCTCTTTTACCAATTGAACAGGTTTCCGATCTTGGTGATGAACTTTTAAACAAACAATGGCGACTTGAAAGGGAATATTGTTGGATTGATACTCTAGGCACTTTCGAACCTCATGGCCTCAACGTTCAAAAATTTACAAAGTATGACCCTTTGAACAAAAGTAAAAATAAATTCGACATGGTGTATATAGTACCCTTCTCAAAAACAGGTACTCTTTCAGCCCAAATTGTTAAAAAGCATATGAAACAACTCAACAAAAATACTGATGGTGATATTAAAATAGCAACAGCTTACAAGAAGCATCAAAATCTTAAAGAACTTTTAGTCAGAAGCAAACTTAAATAATCCAACAAAATTTGTTCAATGTCGCTCATTGAATTTTTATTGCTGTTTTATGTTATGTGTTACTCTTACAATTATCTTGTGCCAGTGCATTTTTTATACTCTCCAAAACATATAAAATGTATCTATATGAAGTGTCAACTTGTATTGTGTATCTCGCCCATTTTACCACTGTGTCATTCAAATATAAGCTCTATGCTGATGATGAGGACGACATATGAAGACTTACTCATGACACAGCCTACAAGGAATGCGAGTAGTACAACGTACTTCATCTTGACCAATCTGAAATAAAAGGTAAATATGGGGGGGTGAATCATGCGTTATTGGTGCTATTGAAACCATGTGAGTTTTGCTTCAAAATGGATTTTCGACAAAAATGGTATCACAACTTAATGTGTACTACGTAAGACACAGTATGTTGTAATTGAATTTAACCTAATTGTTCTCGTCTCCTTACGGGATGCATATCGAAAACATATGCGCTATTATAATCATGAAGCTATCACATTTTTCAAAAGTGTTTCAATAAGCGATATGTACAACAGCACCTCAGGTATTTGATAATTGTCACGTATAATTGAATCATAATAAATCACTAACACAATTCCACAGCTATAGCGGTAATATGTTCCCATCGTAGTACGCTCAAACATAATATACAATGTATATTATAATTGGTACACTTTTGACAATGGACTACATAGTACAAGCTCAGTCCCTTCGGAGGCTACAGTGTCATGAACTCACCTTAGTGTTGCGTAAGCGTCTTTGTGCCGTCAGGAGCAGATGTCTGCTCATCAGCGGTAGTGCAGGTGGGAAATAAACCCTTGGATATATAAATGTTCATGCAGTAACACATGTTCACGTGGGCGAGGGTGATTGTATCCCACTGACAGGTACTCTCCAATCACATGTATACACATAGCTCGCTGAAACACGTATTCTTCTGATTAGTATCTGGTAATAATGTTATGTCATGTTTTTCCTGAAACTCCCTTTTGTTATAAAAACGTAGGCGTGGTCTGCAATTCTCGTGTTCAGCTCACTGTTATCATAATTATGTGCATTTTTTAATATTGCCAGATTGAGTAAGCATGGCATTTTAACGTTCTCAATAGGATGTGAATGTGAATGGATAATATGGACCACTGTCTGGGATGTTGTTATGTATTACAGTGAGTCGACTGAATGGGTATGAGATTTGAATGCGTGGGTATGTTCTCCCCGGCTTAATTATGTGCATTATATAATATTGCCAGATTTACATTCGCTATTCGACTGATTTCTTGCATATTGCTGTAAAGTTCGCCATGGCACTACGGAAACGTGGCTATTCCTTTTTTCACCTTGCTTGTAATTTTGCTCGTAATTTGAAAATGTTTCAAATTGCTCCTGATTTTTGAGAAAGAGCAAGAATCCAACAATTTTTCAATGTTAAAATTTAAAAAACAAAATCATGCAATCAGATGCAGATGCATTCACCATTGTGAAGTACATGTTAGTGCCCAAACTTTTGTTTTCATCAACCCGCCGGCAGCTATGATCAGACCAACAGTGTCTCATATCATTTACTTTATGCCATAATATTTCTTGCGTATCCTGATATATTGTGGTTGAGTTATCGACTTGCAAATGTTTTTAATTAATAATGTTTTGGGTATGTATTTATGTGGAAATGGGATCACCAAGGGATACACCTACAAACAGATACTTGTGTGTTTGGTGTATCCTAGAACTGTAGGTTATTTATGTATTGTGAACTTATGATTTGTTTTAATTCCTCCAGTTCTGAATAAAACGTCAATCAATCAATCAATCAAAACCAGCGATCCAAGGGAGACTTATACATGTCACAAAGGCCCTGGTGCCATCGCCGAATATATGCTTTCAAATAGATAAATGAAAGTTCTGAGCCAACCACAGATTTCATTGTCAATTTGTGTGGTCGACACCAAGAGATGGTATCACATGCCATTACATGCTAAAGTTAAACGACCAGCATTACAATGTCTGAACGTTTGACAGCTCATGGTATATCTAAGTCTGCTCGTCCACAGGCATATTACGTAATCCTTAATGTGTTCCCTTGCGCACTGACTGGTCGAATAGTCTGGCGCATAATCGTGTGATTCACCCGCGGGGGGTGGGATAACAGATCTGCAATTCCTGTCCGCGTCGTGCTGGATTACCCAACTAGTGCCCCAGACATATTGCATATCTATAGACCGTTATATGTAAATTCAATAGATGAGCGGCAATAGCAGATCTGTTCAGGCATACATCACCACATATAGGGCTCAAATGGAATAATAGTTGAAAAGCTTTGATTGTGAAGTCAGTGTAGTTAACATGTGGATACCGTCTGGGAGAAGTGTAAATAGTAATGCACAGTTCTCCTCACCTGTGACCAGGCCAGAAAAAACGTGAATGCATACATCGATCAGTCAACTTCAAAATCAATCATGAGAGAAAACACAAATCTGATCATATCATATCGATGGCAGTATATTCAAGCCATGTCATCGCCTGTATGTTGTGTTTATTAAACCATACTTGCATTGTTCTCTCAGGTGTTTAATCAATGCTGTATGTTGGTTAAACACCTGCCGGTCACGGCTGAGTAGTTTTCTGTATGATTTAAAATAGAGAAACCCCTCGAGTAACAGGGAGTTATTCAACATAGTCTCGGGCTGCCGCCCTCGACCATGTTGAATAACCCCCTGTTCCTCGGGGTTTCTCTATTTCAGCATTTTGGTTTTCATTGTGTTTCTATACTTTTGCACTTATCGAAACTCACATCACGGGATTCGTTACAGTCATCAATATTTTTTTGTGTTTTTTTATGTGGTGGTGAATATATATCACTCATTATATAACAATATTTGGTGATTTTCTTACTCCGTACCTGTTTTGTTCTAGGTTCTTCTGGTGCTATCATCAAATGTTTTCTTGCTCATAATATACTTACAATGAGATGTCCATACATACATACATTTGAAAGGAAAAAAATACACTCCCTAGTACTCGAATTGACGCACACTGTTATAGTCAATTGTTGTCCCTCGATTTAGTACCGCCAACTAATAGTACTTCCCAACCCGGGTTCCAATTAACCTTTCAGTAAACCATCGTGTGCCTACCCATAATCACATTTGGGATATGGTGGTGTCTCAGATCACAGATCTTGGAGCTGTTCAGTTAACGTCAACAAAATTATACTAACTAGTTTACCTGATATTTGCATGTGTTCCAGTGAAGACACTCATAAACATTTCGATTATTTTTTCACATTGCAAGAGTCAATATTATTATTCAAAATTGAGAATAACAAGGAAATGTTGTTTTGGCATGTCTTTCGCAGTCTGACATATTTCTGGAAACTACACTGTCCATGTGATTTTGGGTAGCCGCTAATTGACTTTGAAGTTTTCTTGTCAAGGAAAAGCCCCAGAAATGTAGGATGTGCAACACGTCGATTTCTACCTCCATCAGTGATTCACCTCGTTGAAGTAGCCGTGCAAATCAGACGACTTTTATTGAATTACTTTCTGGCACCTGGGGTTCGTTCTGCCATCTTTTTTATCAAGACGATTTAACAGCAAATGATGATGAACAAAGGACAGTGTTGGATCATGTCCTTCTTTATGCCTGTTATGTTTATGCCTGTTATGTTTTCTGAACGAAAGTAGATTCGGCGATTTTCGAGTTAAAGAGTCATAATGGGTGTTTGGCGTTTTTGTTTGATTTGTTTAGCATGTCTGGGTGTCAATAAAATCCACCTAAACTGCCACTAGACACAGGAGCATGGATTGTCACTTTCAGCGATATCTTTTTACCTTGGCAGTGTAAATATGTTGCATCACAGAGTGTATTTAATATGTTTAATGTGATGTAATTTCATACCTACCAGTTCAAGATATATCATAATGTTGCCGGGAAAACCTGCATGGTGCACCTAGGTTTTCTTTTGTCATCATCAAAATCTAACACGGCGGTACAGAGCCTGTTGATTTTAGTGAGTTCCCTTAATATACTAAAGAATAACGTCACATATGACCACCTGTAACGTCACCATATGCATATCATTATGACACTTAACGACTATGGTATGAGAAATAACATCAGTAATCACTCTGACTGTGTCTGCTTCTACTGATTCTGTAAATCCAGTGTTCTTAGACTGGCTTTTGCATTGGTTGTATCTATTATATTGCTCTATATATGCGTGCAATAATAAATGTCCCTTGACGGAATTCTTGTCACATGGGATAATAATAATTGGAGATGTGCAGCACAATTTAGAGAAGGAACCTACTTTTCTAAAGATACCAGCATCACGACGTCTATAGACGTAGAATCAATACCCAGTATTGAGTATTCCGAGCGAACCAAACAGGGTCCGTTATCCAATCTCATAGTCCGGGGACAGAAAGTCATATCAGGCATACGAAGTGAGAGAAAACAAAAATGACAGGGAAACTCATGAACCCCCCCAAAATGGCCATAAGAGGTGAATTCAGGTGTTCCGGAAAAAGTGAGCATTTCCTGCCCCACTAGTGGCACCCTTCATGAATTCCCCAAAATTAACATGAAAATAGATCTCGTTGCATGGCAGTCATGGATTTGGTGTATTTATCAACCAGATCATGATGACGTCCATAGAATTTCTTAAAGGCAGCTATAAGTCTTGGTAAAACATATCCTTGTCGCAGCAGTTTAGAGACTAGCTGGGCACTACGATAAACAAAGTCCTCATATACGTTTCCGATATTAGCCATTTCTTGTAACTTATGGAAGACGGCAGAATCATTTCTGGCCCACTTGAACGTAAACATATGTAACATATTCATTGAATCGATGTGATGATGAAATTTTCGTACATTTGATCATTTTGCCAATGCATAATTGAATGTTAAGACACGCCAATTCAACATTTCCTTGAACCAAGTTATAATACACAAGGTTATTCTCAAATTCGAATAATAATGACTCTTGCAATGTGAAAAAATATATATATATATATTTATCTTAGCCCTTGGGCTAATTTTCCCCCAGCCATTATCATCATGTCTAGCCTCGGAAAATGTTTTCAAATGTTGATGCTTTCATCACGTTTCTTCCCCCCTCCCTTTTCATTTGGTTTAATTTCTTTTTTGAAGGTCAAGGCCGAGAGAAATTATGTTCTAACATGCGGAAAGAAGGTAATGAGGAACGGCAAGCCGATACTGTCAAAGAAAAAAAAACAGGCCATTCCATGATCAGACAGGTGGTCCCTGGGAACACAGGTTACCAATCTCTTCTCAACATCCTGTGTGCTGAATTCGATATTCCAACTGAAGGTTCGGTTCTTTATAGCTATGAGGACGAGGCAATCCACCCTTTCAACTTAATGGTTGACAAGTATGTACAGACGAAAAGGACACTTGGCATATCTAAAGTCTATGTACTTCACGACGTTGATACAGGGTTTGAAACTGGATCGTCAACAGACGACCTACATGCAGAGCAGCTTTCAAAGAAAGAGACGGAGGTTGAGGCTTTGAGGACCCCGGAGACAGGACCATCCATCACCGAGCATGATACATCGGAAGATACAACTGATACATCGGAAGATACAACTGAGAAACCACCAGCTCTGCCCGAGTTCCCTCCCCTGATTCAGTCTCAAGATACCGCCCCTGCGACCCTGCCTGTGACCACACAAGATATCCTGTCGGAAGAGGTAACACATCTCTCACTCATACTACAGTATAATTGTGGTGTTCTTAAAGCATCATGTAAAAACACACTGTATAACACATGACTACACTCAAATACATGTGTCCTCCGCCCGAGGACTATGAATTCATGTCCGTTCGTGCAACCGTTCGTGCGTTTCAGTACTTTCAGTATATGAAAATATTCATCGCAGACAAATTTGAACCCCTGATGCATCCTATTGAGTTTTCGGTCAAGGTCGATAGGTGACCGTGACCTATTTTCAAGGTCACAATCAACGTCAAAATCAGCATGGTGGAATTCACGGCGGAAGTAGAATTTTCAGGCTCATGACAGCAATTACGATATCACCATGAATTCGCCGCGATTCACACCACTCATGCGTAATAATAATAAACAAGGTTGCGATCAAGGTGTAACAAAATATAATTTTATGTCAGGGGTTGCATCAAACAGCAGTTATCCGGGCGGGGGACAAGGCCACCATGTGGTGGATCACTCGTCTCAACTTTTAAATGATCTAGCCTAATGAAAAGATTTTACCATAATTTTAAGGTACTGTCTTTGCCGCATGACCTAACTTTGAGCCCTGGAGTACTCACTGCTGGCCCAATGGATGACACATTGGAGGAACATACAGACATGAATCAGGTGGGAATAATACAGGGTAACACACGAACAGCGGTATCGTATCGCTACAACTGTTCACAACGACAAAAATGTTTACGACCGTAATAATACATAACATAGAATAGTCTTATAATATTAACAATAATTAATAAGCAATTCATAGTCCCCGGGCGGGGAAAAATGCGCTATCTGGGTCCAGTGTGAAACGCGGTAATAAAGATGTTTGTACCGATTTTTGTTGTAATGTAGGTATCAATCTATTACCACAAATACAGTAGATTTTGATGAAGCCAATAACAAACGTAAAATACAACATTTTGCAATAGAAACAAAGCCCGACCAAATAGTTTATCCAAAGACACATCGGCGTCATCAGGGGCAGACAGTGTGTTAAATGTAGTTGTTTCTACTGTACACCTGATGGAATTAGTATACAACTGTCCAACAACCTATGAAATTTTTTTTAGAAATCCGAAACAAACCCCATGGAACAGATATATGACAAGTACATAAGTACCTAATCAATAGCCAAAAGGCTACTGAGTTGATGGTATCCTCGGGGACAGATTTAACGTCCGCCAGCAGTGACACCGACTCAGTGGTATGAATGTAGGTATCAATTTATTACCACAAATACAGTAGATTTTGATGAAGCCAATAACAAACATGCTGTAAAAGATGACATATTGATCTCGTTTGTATTATTATGTTTCATAATGAATAGAATGCATACGAAAACTTCAAACACGCTCTCCTGCCAAGTGACACTCGACTTGTATGTCATGATGCTCAATTGAATAAATGTTCAAAAGCTTTGATTGTAAAGTCAGGATTATTAACATGTGAATACCCTGTCCGGGAAAAGTGTGAATAGTATTGCACAGTTCTCCTCACCTATGACCAGGCCCAGAAAAACGTGAAAACATACAGCGAACAGTCAACTTCAAAATCAATCATGATAGAAAACACAAATCTGATCACTATATTGATGAGGGCATATTCAAGCCATACCATCGTCTGTAAATTGTGTTTATGGAGCTTGGTTTTCATTGTGTTCCTATACTTTTGCACTTATCGAAACTCCCATCACCATGATCACGGGATTCGTTACAGTTCTCAATATTTTTGGGGTTATTTATAATGTGGTGACTTTCACGCATTCTACAACAATATTTGGTGATTTTTATACTCCATACCTGTTTTTTCTTCCAGGTTCTTCTGGTGCTATCATCAAATGTTTTCTTACTTTCAATAAACTTACAAAAAGTCCATTCATACATTTATGGGAACGGAAATAAAATACACTCCCTAGTACTCGAATTGACGCACATTGTTATAATCAACTGTTGTCTCGATTTAGCACCACAAACCACCTACTTCCCAAGCCTGATTGCAATTAACCTTTCAGTAAACCATCGTGTGCCTACCCATAATCAAATTTGGGATATGGTGGTGTCTCAGATCACGGATCTTGCAGCTGTTCACTTAACGTCAACAAAATTATACTAATTAGTTTACCTGATTTTTGCATGTGTTCAAATGAAGACACTCATAAACGCTTCGAAAATTAAATATATTTTTTTTTCAAACTGCAAGAGCATTATTCGAATCTGATGTATTCGAACCCCGTGTATTATAACTTGGTTCAAGGAAATGTTGTTTTGGCGTGTCTTTCGCTGTCGGACATATTTCTCGAAACTATACTGTCTATGTGATTTTGGGTCGTCGCTAATTGACTTTGAAGTTGTCTTGTCAAGGAAAAGCCCCAGAAATGTAGGATGTGCAACACGTCGATTTCTACCTCCATCAGTGATTCACCTCGTTGAAGTAGCAGTGCAAATCAGACGACTTTTATTGAATTACTTTCTAGCACCTGGGGTTCGTTCTGCCATCTTTGTTGTCAAGAAGATTTAACAGCAAATGATGATGAACAAAGGACATTTCTAAGCCTAAGGGTTACGTGTTGGCTCATGTCCTTATTTATGTCTCTGTTTTGAATTTTTGTTATCATGTGTTCAGTACGAAAGTAGTACTGGTGATTTTCGGGTTTTTTGTCTGATTTTCTTTGAGTATATACGGGTGTCAATAAAATCCACCTAAACTGCCACTAAAAGCAGGAACATTAATTATCATTTTCAGCAATAACTTTTTACCTTGGCAGTGGAAATATGTTGCATCACAGAACGTGTAATGTATTTTCATACCTGCCTATTCGAGATATATCATATGTTGCCGAGAAACGCATTAGTTTTCTTTCGTCATCATGAAAGTCTATTAAGGTGATACAGAGTTTGTTGATTTTATTGAGTTCCCTCAACACACTTAAGAACAACGTCATCTATGACATATGCATATCATTATGGCGCCAAACGACTATGATATGAGAAATAGCATTAGTAATCACTCTGAGTGTGTCTGCTTCCACTGATTCTGTAAATCCAGTGATCTTAGACTGGCGCTTGTATTGGTTGTTCCTATTATATTGCTATATATTTGTAATTCTTGTCACATGCGATGAAAATGATTGGAGATGAGCAGCACAAGAAACACACTCAGAGTGATTACTAATGCTATTTGCATCTATGACATATGCATATCATTATGGCGCCAAACGACTATGATAAGAGAAATAGCATTAGTAATCACTCTGAGTGTGTCTGCTTCCACTGATTCAACGTCATCTATGACATATGCATATCATTATGGCGCCAAACGACTATGATATGAGAAATAGCATTAGTAATCACTCTGAGTGTGTCTGCTTCCACTGATTCTGTAAATCCAGTGATCTTAGACTGGCGCTTGTATTGGTTGTTCCTATTATATTGCTATATATTTGTAATTTGTGTGAAATGTCCCTTAATTCTTGTCACATGCGATGAAAATGATTGGAGATGAGCAGCACAATTTAGAGAGGGAGCCTACTTTTGTAAAGGATACCAGCATATCGACGTTTATATATTGCCCTCTGTAGACTTTTTGAAACTGTATAGATACATACCCTGCTGGTGTGATGCTGAAAATATCTTTTCTGGGATACGTTTCCAATATTAGCCATTTCTTGTAACTTATGGGAGACGACAGAATCATTTTTGGCACTCTCGAACGTAAAGAAATATTTCCTAGAGTTACATTATTCGAAATTCTATGGACGTCATCACGATTTAGTTGATAGGTACACCAAAAGTGACTAGTATGCAACAGGATTTGTTTGCATAATATAATTTTTGGGAATTCCTGACGGATGCCACATGTGGGGCAGGAAATGCTCACTCTTTCCGGAACATCTGATTTCACCCTCTAATGGCCATAAATGGGGATTCATGAAGTTCCATAATCGGTTTTGCAAGACAACGGACTTAAAAAACACAGACTTGGTTTTGTTCGCTCGGATACCATGGATACTTTATACGGCCATGTAGCGCAGGTTACTATTTCTTCTAAATTCAATGAAGATTAAAAATGTGCCAGACGGATTAAATATGGTATACATTCAGTGGGTGAGTATTATTACCAGAGTAAGGTGCGCTACTTGGGCCCTTTATACTTGGGTATTGGTTCTATGTCTATTCAGTTATTTCCACATCAAGGAAAACCCTCGTCTTGTTGTTTGTTATTACTTTGAACAATTCAATAATTCTCTCTCACATTTTTCATATATGAGATAATCTCAATGTTAATTTTACAGTATATAAGAATGTAAATTTATGCATATTAAATAGTAATTAAAAATAAACTTTCACAGATTATTTTTAAGATGTGTTCATTTTTTTCTCTTGAAATATCTGATATTCATATAACTCAAATACAGGGTGGGGTAGAAAAGAGCTCCCAGAAAGCCAAAGCAGGAACATAAAGGAGCAATGTACTTTGTGTTCAAGTTCATTTTTAATGATCCCAGATGCACGTGAAACTAATTACAAGAACAAACCGAGACAATCGGAGATTGCAGACCCTCGCCCCTTCATATTTAGTTAATAAAATCAAAGCTGATGACCCTTATTTGTCGACCTTGGGTGATAAAAGGGAATTCGGATCGTACGACCATCGATCATATGGAAAATGATGTGGAATTGACTATAGAAAAATACAAAATTAATGAGGGAAATTAATAATGAGTATAAGCAGAGCTATTGCGACTTTTCGATTTTGACCTTTTCTGTGACCTTGACCTTGTCGCTCGATATTGTGCTGTAAAATTTTGCAATGTTGTTTCTATTATCAAGACACGTCTCCTGATTGAAAACGGTTTAAAAAGATTGAAAATGGCTTCACAACATATCATGAGCTTGAATCTCAGAACACCTAAAGTCATAAAATCGTGATCCCCAATTTTTCGACATTGGGCGATAATAGAGAGTTTTCGTCGTACTACCATCGGCCGTACACCATACGATCGGGAATTGGTCAAAGTTAAATACAGAAATAGTTAGAAAACATAATATCAAGCAGAACGGGAGTTATAGCCAATTATGTGATGGCAACTTTTTCCGTTGCCATGGCAACCTTTTTCAATTGATTTCGACAAAATTTGTATGAGACCGAGCCATTGCTAAAGCGCTTCTGCCCTATAAATTTCAGAGTGATCGTACGGTTTGT
This sequence comes from Terebella lapidaria, assembly GCA_949152475.1. Lineage (NCBI taxonomy): Eukaryota > Metazoa > Annelida > Polychaeta > Terebellida > Terebellidae > Terebella > Terebella lapidaria. The sequence goes on from OX424569.1 coordinate 4,348,286, forward strand.
CTTTGAGTTATGAGCGCAGACATCAGCACTGAAAAGTCGCTGGCAAAAAAATAACCGAAATCGTGACCCCCAATATTTCGACATCGGGCGATAATGGAGAGTTTTCGTCGTACGACCATTGGTCGTACACCATACGATCGGGAATTGGCCAAAGAAAAATACAAATATAGTTGGAAAAATGAATATTAAGTAGAACCGGAGTTAAGGCCATTTATGTGATTTTCACGCTTTCCGTTGCCATGTCAACCATTTTTATCCTATTTGAGGAGGACCGAGCCACTGCCATACCGCTTCATCCCTATAAGTTTGAAGTCTATAGAACCATGTGTTGTCGAGTTATGCGCGCGGAAGGACAGACAAACAGACAGACAGACCCAAACGCAATACCCTCTCCCCCTATTGGGGCGAGGGTAAATATTACACATGTTCGTTGAGAATGTAAAGGGTATGATCAGTGATGAATGATCGATAAAGATATCAAGTGTTTTACTCTTGATATTATCTGTATATCCGGATTAGTATGCGTATTGTTTTCTTACCATTTTGTAGCCGACCCACTATATAATATATATAGTAACTGAAAATTGCCTTATCAGAGATGCAGTAAGAAGTATTTTACAATACGTAGCTGTTAACCCATACACACTCTCAGGGGCATGCAGTGATAATCAAACAAAACTGTTCTGTTTCGAACAGCCTTATATCGTTGTTGCTTTTCGCCTTGTATTGTTGAATCGTTCGCTGTAAAATCTCAATGAATGTTTCACCTTTTATGTTTACCCCCACCCTCAATAAATCCACGTGATAGTACTTAAAACCAATCAACCACGGGGGAGAAAGAGATTGTACAGTCATTTCATTAAGTCTCCGATGCATAATTGATTGTTAATGGTCAGTTTATCACGCCATTCTTAGATCAATGATACATAGCAAGGTCAGTTCTTTATTTGACGTTCTGAATAATTCACTAGTTTCAAAGGGAATTGCGTAGATTTTCTGCACGGTGCTTACTCGCAAGGCAAAGTGTTTTTCCACATTTCAGTGTAATGTGACATTTTGAGTTTGTTCATTCATAATTTTACAAAGATATATGACTCCTTTTGCGAAATCATATAACAAATGCAACCAATATCCATTTCAGTCCCTAAATTTCGATAACAGACTCTTTTTGACTGCTTGGTAGCCATTCATTTATACTGCTTGGATTCATAACACAAATGCAGCCAATATCCATTTCAGTCCCTGAATGTCGATAACAGACTGCTTGGTAGCTATTTATTTGTTGATTACTGCTTGCATTCCATGACATTTTAGCTGTCATTAGAATTAGGGCGTACTTCGATGATGAGGGACGTACGTCGCGTCCAACACTGAGAGGGAACTCCCAAAATATGTTCAAGTTGCATATATGGTTGAAGTCTAACATTTGAAATTATTGAAGTTATTGGAAAGTACCACCTATATCACTTGATACACGTTGAGTTCACGTTGAGATTTAACAAGTATATTAGTTTCAGTGTTACCCGTCAATGTCAAACCAGACCCACGTCGACACCAGGTGAACTCCAACAACCAATTTAGCCCATGGGAGTTTTCTTATAACTCCCACAAGGACCAGATACGATCTTTGACCTTGGTGTGAGTATTCCAATAAGATGTAATGTTACGGAAAAGGTGTGTTAGCATAAGTATTTGAGTGGGGGTGTTGGCTCTGAATTTGATACCAACGGGTTGGGTGCCTCTTTCTTCGACTTCAGTGGTTCGAGACTTCGTCTTGTGTTGGTTTTAGCCAGGGTTATTCAGAGCAAATCACGTAGGAACCAGTACATTGAGCGTGGACGGACTGGCAAGTTTTATACACAGATCTATTTCATTCCAACCAGTGACGGGATTAATGGGGTGTACAACATATATCATTAGGAGATCAAATACGCTCATATACAATAACGAGTAACCTCCATCCACGTGTGAAAGGAAAATTCCCATTATGAAACATCATTGAAATGTATTCTTTCGGTCAATCATGGCAAATACAAGTAACTGAAAAGCTCAATGCTATCGTATCACACAGATTGGGGATGACAACTTTGTTTGGGTGGCATTAACACATCACATGTGTTCAAATTGACCTTTTACCTGGAATTTCATTACATCAAACATGGATCATACTTGTTTTGAGAACGTACGTGCCACTCTCTGTTATGGAAGCACCTATTACTCTTAAATGTTCACATCACCGGATGATTCTGTTAGTTTAACCTCCTAACCTTTCCGGAGCTACTGTACGATAACATCTAGGAAGTATGTTCTGCAGGTGTAATACATATGTGTTCATGTGATGTATAAGGTATCGAATTCTGGATAAATAGTTGGTGTCGACGAAATGATTGACATGTTGATTTATTAGGGTTATCAGTCTCCCAAACCAAACACTTTGAAACAAGACAAATGATGCATATGCCAATGTTTTGCGGCAGTGTGTGCCTAGTTCAAAGGCAACACTTAAGAATTATGGTAAAACTGATGTCATATTAGTACTTCATAATATTATATTTTCTGCATACATATAGGTTGCGGCCTTTCACAGAACACATGTAGCATCTTTCATTGTACATGTCGGCATGACGGCATCACTGAACAGTGCTACATTCATAATTGCAAACAAAATGTGCAGCCAATGTTAGTTTGAAAATGGCAGCAATTAACTATGTTGTGAATCAATAACATATTTAGAATGCATGGGTTAACAGCAGTCATACATGAGTAATTCAGATGGGTTGATATTCAATATTATTATTATTATAGTGGTAACTTATATAGCGCCCTATCCAGTAGATAAGTACCGCTCTACGGCGCTTTACATATAAGACATATGACATAGGAGAAAATCACTTGATACAGAGACACGAATAAAAATACATTATGGAGATAAAAACAAAATCGAGACTAGTAAGAGATGCTGACTAGAAACACGAACAAGACTAGATGTGAGGAGTGGTGACTAGTATGCAGTTTTGAACAAGTGAGTTTTCAAAGCTCGTTTGAAAGGTCTAATGCAGTCAATGTCCCTGACACACTTCGGTAGACTGTTCCACAGTTTTGCTGCGGCCGCGTCGAAGGCATGGTCTCCGAATCTTTGGCGACGAGAAGGAACAGTTAGGACATTCGATGTGTTGGACCGGAGACTACGTTGACTGTTACAGTGGACAGAGACCTCGCGACGGAGATAAGATGGAGCCTGATCCTTGATGCAGCGAAATACGTGGCAGAGCACTTTGAATTCAATACGCTGTGTGACTGGCAGCCAATGGAGCGACTTCATAACTGGTGTGACACTATCATATTTTGCAGTGCGACTGATAAGTCGGGCTGCAGTTTTGTGTACACGCTCTAACTTGTGTAGTAGGTTTTGGGGTAGGCCGTACAAGAGAGAGTTGCAATAGTCAAGTCTCGAGACTACTGTAGCTTGAACTAAGCTTTTGGTACACTGCGTGTTTATCAGCCCACGAATCCGTCCTATTGATCGGATGCTCTGGTAACAAGACCTGCAAATGGCACTTATTTGAGCTTGCATGGACAGGTGGCTGTCGAACATGACCCCGAGGTTGCGCACGTTATCAGATGACATGACTGTTATTCCTCCGATTTGTATAGCTATCGGGGGATACGCGACAACAGTTGTTTGGAACCGAACACAGCCAATTCGGTTTTGTCATCATTCAGTTTGAGAGCGTGTGATGACATCCATGAGCGGAGGTCACGAATGCATGCCTCTAGGCGTTGGATGATGTGAGACGCGTCCCCTCAATACAGTATTTTGAACGTGCCTTTTCACGCAGGATAGTAACTAAACGTGTACGAGTTAATTGCAAGTGTAAAATAAGCTTATTGGTGGATGTACATTCCATTTATCGAAGATGTTTGAAATAAATATATAACATGACTTCTATTTCTCTCTACAGATGTGCTAGATTGCCTTATGTTCAGACACATTTCCATAAACCCAGCCATGTACTTCAACTAATCTCCATTTTATGGCTCGGGGAAACATAACATCCCTGAACGATTCCCATCCCTACAACATACCAACGGTAATAGAGCATTCCATCATCGTCTATGTTTGTCAACACCGGTCTAACGATGCAGTCAAAATCCCATGTTGTTCCACCATCAAACATAGCTATGGAACTCCACGGGCGCCAAAAGAGTTTTTGACGGACTGCGAGTGAAGAAAGGCAACTCGGTGCGGTTGTAAATGATCCATTTGATGCTGGAAACTCTCCGTGAAACATCCACGTATATTCATATTACATTTCTTGTGGAGGTGCCATGTTTGCATTTCTTCACCATTCTAAACGAACTTATAGCCCATCCAATGGTCCTGTATAAGGAACATCTCCGGAATATAGCCTCACTGACTACTGAAACTTTTTTCTATTCACGATTTAGCGTGTAACTGGAAGTGTGAAATAAGATTTCCTGTCGGAATTTTCTTCTGTCCGAACTAAAATTTATTTTAGCAACTTTTCATGTGAAAATGACATTACCACAAGGTTTCCTCGTCTTTCCTCAACACGACACATATGTTTGTGGTTTCAATTTGCACGATGTGATATGCCGATGGAAAACATGGTCGAGACGGGGTGTCAATACACACGTTAAATATGTGGGACATCTGAATCGTCAGTTTGTCAATATTGCTTGCTCAAGACGGACAGATATTGTATTACCCCTAAAATATAGGGGACAGTGCTTACATGTTTTTTTTTACTTGTATTTCAATGCTTACAAGTAAATCGAAATTTGCTGGAAGATCCAACAAATGTGGTATTTTGTTCAATTGATTATAAGGCACAAACTCGTTAATTTCATTGGGTAATGGTTCCTAAATCAAGGCATTCAAAATACAATAAAACCAATACGACACCCTCGTAAAATCAATACAAGAACTATTGGATCGTTTATCAATACCTAAGCATATTGATGCGACACCTGTTTAGCCAGTGACCGCTTCCTTGCGTCCAAGATGTCGTTGGGACGTATTGAGTTACACGAAGAAGCATGTCGCATGGAATTCGATCCTTTTCCCTGTGCGAGATGATGTTACCATCTACGGTATATAAACCCCCTCTGCCTGGCCCAAACATTCCATACGCAGTCAACAAGTCGACCAGCAGGGTAAAAGCAGAACTACACCACTAAAGATGGGACTCAACACGATCACCACTTGCCTCCTCATCGTCCTCGGTTGCGCTATATACAAAGCGACCGCGGACTGCGACCTCTCCTGTCCTGAAGGATTGGTCTGTGACATGATCCCACAAGACTGCAGCGATACCAACCAACAGTGCGACGCGATACCCGCCTGCAAGTCCATCTGCCTCTTCGACCCCGTGGAGTCAGACTGCAGCGCAGGTACAGTAGTACCACACAAGTATTACTACGATAGCGTCTTCGATGAATGCGTCGAGTTCCAGAACGGGTGCGCCCTTGAGGGCAGCCATAACGCCTTCACGACGAAGGACGATTGTGAGGTACGTTGTGTCGGAATCAACGAGGAATAGACAACGGTCGTGACGCCTCGACGCGAAGAGGGCCGGCATGCCAGTAACATCAACACTTTTACAATGTCCATCACCATCTGACGGGGGAGAATGATGTATTATTGGGCTGAATAAACATATATATATATATATATCGTAACACCAAAAAGTTCAGCTTGTTTGTCATTATTTTTATTACAATTATTCGTATGATTGGGCAAAAACGATCCTTGAAGAGCAATATTATGCTGTATATTAGTCCAATCCGTAGTAATATCGCAGGTAACATTTCGTCTACCCTCAGTTTTTTCACGTTGTTGTATTTTCACTCAAGAAAAATTAGCTGCGCCATCGAGAAAGATAAAACATATCTTTCTCTACGGAAAGTGTAACTCAACGACCAATTTGACAGCACGCGTGTTTGTTTTGCGGCCTTCCGATATACGGTACTAGTAGATCCACTCTCTCCTGGCATCAGGGTATTTGTTTTTTCTCGAGGCAGGAATGTGGCTTTTTCTCCCCACAAAACATCTAGTGCTAAGCTTGTTGCCTTTGAACCGCCATGTCTCGTATGATGTAAGTGGGGCTATTTTTCTGCAATTCGAGGCCAGTGATTTGTTATCAATGTTGACGTGTGCCCAAGGTGGGTTGATGGTGAGTTTTGGAGGGGAATTTGCGCGTTGTTTGGTATCAGTTTCCCTTTTTTTCCATGCTGTCAATTCGTGAAGAAAGAAAAGCGAAAAAGTGAGAGTTTATTCCCCTTGCCATGCTTAGGATGTAATTTATCAACGCAAGCACGCTACGTTTATTGTTACTCTCTATAGTGATATCATATACACTGTGATAGAACAAAGAAGACATTTCAGCTTTTAGAATAAATGTGGATATAGTTATATGTCTATCTTGGTATTTAATGCTGTTCGGCACCATTGCTTAATTAATAACTTTAGGCGATATTTCAATCGAAATTATGACATTTTGATTTTCTATGAAAATGTAGAATTAACTTGATAATTTCGATATTTACAATTATGATTTATGAGATTAACTTGTTCAATGAAAGTTAAACTTTTAAGTTAGTACCAAAATATGAAATGGATGTAACTATTTGTTTTTCAAAAACTGCCAGCTCTTGTCAATTGAAGGTTCCGATTTTTACAAACGTTCGGTTTCTATTTTGCATCAACTATCCACTTTCAAACATATATATGTTCAGTACGGAAACCAATCAATCATTTCAGCGAAGCTGCTGCTAACAAAAACATCAAAGACACGTCTTCACGGCCGATCAATCTCACGGAAGCTTTATTTTCTTTTCATTTTTTTTTTCATGATATTTTGGTGTTGGACCACACATTGTGTCTAACAAATTACACAGTCGAAAAAGGCGAGAAGAGGCAATTCATCTATCAGTTCCCTCGGCATAAAGTATGTATTCATGATATAGAATACACCAACTTTATTGATTTTTCATGCATAACAACTTGTAATTGATGTTAAAAGGTGTTCCTGTGGCGTTAGGTTGATTAATGAACTAGACATTGACAGCACATTACTCGCAATATAGGGTGGAAAAATGTCAGAATAAATAGTCATTTCATGCTTTCAACTCTTAGTGAAAGTTGGATATAGGCTATTATATGTTTCGAATGTAATTTGTAACATTTTGGTTTCAACTTGGCATACCAATAGTAAACAAGAAAACAGAACATCGATTTGAATAGTTCCTTCATTATTTTTAATATCCAATGATCCATCTTCACGTCCATAGCCGAATTTCTGCATCGCTTATAGCGAGGGCCCAGTTGGCCACTTTTGGTAAGCAGAACTGGCGCTGTGGGATGAACCAAATGTCCGCTTAACTTAACATTCCACAAAGCCACCGAGTTATCTTGTGAATTATAACGGCTGACATCCTATGTTGTTGTAGCTTTTTTTTTCAACAAATAAATCTGTCAAACTATCAACGTTAATGCGACGTGACGTGAAATTGTCCGTTGATTTTTCGATGGGAATTTCACCTTTCCACTGCCTATTTGCATCACGTGGAAATGTCACATTCGCCGGAACATTCAGTCATTGGCTGTGAGCTTTACGATCATAATCAGGCGTTGTTCGAACAGATATTCAACGCTATTGATATTTTAATCCAGCCATCTCAATTATGGGTAGTTCGTTATGGCGTATGGGTATTTAATATGTGAATTCATTAAATTATATGGGTAATATATAACATCACAACAATGATAACACTTACAGTATGGTTGTTCCAGTCTGATACCGAGATATAACATAATGCAGTTTCTGATCTGTTGCCGGTATTCGTTAGAGATTTGCAACAACATTTGTTTTCGATCAGATATTCCTGCCTTGTCGTGCTCTCATGGTAGGTTTCTCGTTACATTATGATCTGTGAATCACACGAAATGGTCAAAACACGGTGACTTCATGATCATCTATTATTTGTTCCATCTACCAACGATAACGTCATAATATTATCAATTAACAACACGAAATTCTGAGATAGTTAGTTCAGAAATGAAGTACATTAAGTTGGCACGCCGAAGACTGATGCTTAGACACAAATCAACACACAATAGTTACATTTCCTAAAAATCATGAACTTACGTTCCCGAGCAAATAATCGATTCCTATTGTATATGATGTATTTTGATGGGATCTCTTATATTAACATAACCCTTACGTGTAAAGATATGGTATTCATTCCACGAATAAAGTTGAACTACAATTCCCATCGCTTCAGTAATGTAGCGGTAAATTCTAACCTTACACCGGAAGCTTTTTCTCATCCTGATGATTTATTACATCCTCCCCGCCTGTATCACAGTAGTAGACCTAAGCTGAATATTGTTAAGTATATATGTATCAAGAACAAACTGCATCTTACCGGCAATATTTTTTTCCTGTTCTAAATTTTTGAGAAAAACTTTGAATGAACGCACGTGAAAATATTATATCTATACGCTTGAAACTCGCTTAAAAAATCATAAAGAACTGTGTAAAAAGTAATTATCTGATATGATTTGTTGATAGAATTAGTTTCATATTTTTCAAGCAGAAGCGCTGAGTAAAGTATAATTCCCCACCCTCTACAGGGAAATAAAAAAAACCTCTGTTTTGGATTTAATACATATTCGTTTTCGTACAAATCTTGTCAAACGTTGTGAAAATTATTGGTGTAGACAAGCGTAGTTTTATTGCCACGAGGCTGCTGCTGAGAAAGGTATAAAAACCAAGAGAAATGACTATTATCTCATAATAAACATTTGGTGTATTCCTTCACGGTTTTCTTTGAGGAAGCAAGCCAACTGTCGGTAACGAAAATCTTTTTCGCTCGTCAACAAAAAATGGAATGACTCAAAAGAGAGCTTCACAATTCAAGCATGCACATTGGAATGCTTGTGCAACTTCACAATGTGAATGTCCACCCGATAGTGTATGCTGTTGCTGTATACTCATATATATATTAGGTCTGAATGACCGGATATCGAGACAGGGTGAAAAAATGGATGGCTCGTGTGCACGTTATTATAAAAATCTGTGAACAAAAACACATGACAATTACCTACACGTTCTCGGAATAACAACGTATACCAGATCTCCAACACTGCAGAAATGGTTTGTAAACATATTATATTGCCAACGTCAACATAAAGTAAACAAAGAATGTTTATATTTGTGTATGTGTGTGAGTCAGTTTTGTGTATGGGGAAAACTCACATTTCACGTCAGTTCGGTGAATGGTTTGTTCTGGTTCGTCTACATATATACACGATATACTTCCCATTCAATACAGCATTTTTTGTGGTAAAGAAATATACGTTGCCGGTTCCTACAATTTTTTCCCCAAAATGCAATCGATTAGTAAATTTTCACTCCAAATATAAATGTGAAGAATATTTTATTCAATAAAAGTAGAAATACTCCATAGAAAAAGTTACATCAAACTTAGCACCATTGAGAACTATGAACCCACTGTAATATCCCCGCATCTGGGAAAGATAAAAGATAAAACGTGATAGACATCTGACGTTCTAGCGGAATATGAGGTCTAGGTTTCGGGCCAAAACAACGGAGGATGGAGAGGCGTTACATACTGATAGTTTAGGTATGGACAATCGACTGCAGACGAGATGAAAGACCGGTAAAACATATTTTGAAGACCACGGGTCGATGCGGTGCTGTTGGAGGGTATCTATCCATCATGTTTTCATGCGGTGGTGAACACGAGAGATGAATTACAGTGATGACGTCGAATACCGGGAGCATGTCAAAACTTCTTGCTGGAAAGTCTTTCTGATGGATTCCCCCTCAATCATGGGCAGACAAGTTCAAACAATACATAATACACGCATAGTCTTCAAATACATCGATAATTTGATGTGTTTCAAGTGATGCCATAATATATGATAATTTTAAATTGGATATATATATTCTAAACTATTTATACATGCGAATTTATGAATAAAGTTTTCGTTCGCTGGATTAGGTTTTATGTAGATCTATTCACATTATCATAATGAGCTGTAAATTTAAGAAAATACTTTTATCTTACGTGAGTTTGTTGGACCTTAAGTGAAACACTTGCATACAGAAAATGTCATAGTTTACACATAATAACTCTCATGTATTTGTTTTCTGTCACATTGTTACCAGCACGAAGTTCAGCAGATACAATAACAACAAATAGATTCCTAACATTGGCACGTTCCCTTCTGAGCCAGAAAAAATCAGTTCAAAGGCTGGTAACCTGTCTCATATCATCACATATTTCTTTCAATGCTCGCAACCGCCGAATCCTGGCCCCCGGAGAAAAGATTCGAAACGCCAACAGATTTATGTCGAAGCATCTACAGTAGAACGCTAAAACTCATCCTTACCTTTTTCCTGGTTCATCTTTGTCGGTTACTTGTCAACAAAGCGTCAATTGCGTAGGCAAAATTTCCCCAAAAGCAACTAATCTTGTAGATTCTAAGTCCTAAGCTTGTCAGGCAGCTCAAGAAACAAAATTATACTTGTATGCGCGCCCGCTATTGGTTATTACGTAAATTTACACATAATAATTAATGTTAATACATGTAAATTTTATGAATGCATCTCACTTTATTAATGTATTGATTTGATACTGATAAGGAAATGAATGAAAAAAAAGACTGAAAATATGAATATTCGCATAAAATCCTGAAAAAAACCCATATCATTTTAAAATCATCATGATAATGTATAGGCTACATATAAGTGCAGGTGTATAATTTAAGAAACTCAAACCACACAAACAAAACAAAACACCCATGTACCAACACGTCGTTTGTCGTTGGAACTCTCGACTAACGTGTGGAAATGGCAAACAACACACGAATGAAAACGTTTGTGCACTAAATAAATGTTTTCACAGAGGATCTGCACCTACCTTGCATAATCACAAGGTTGTGTATCGTGTCCTCAAGTATCCTTGCACAATGTTTTATTCCGAAATCACAAAACACATCCAGTGACGCCGAATGTACACAATCTCTACTCAGTATCCACTATTAATGCTAAATTCCCCATCAAATTTATTCCCTCTGTTTGTTCGATTTCGTTTCCTTCAGGATCGGTCAAATGATTTAAAAGAGTAGTCTCCGAAATACATGTGAATGTTGCGTAACACTTAGATGTGTTTATGGTAGAAAAAGTAAATACATGAGAAAATGTTAATCAATTCCCACATAAATATTCCTAATTCTGTATTTATTCCATAAATAATCCCGATATATTTGCCAGCGTTGACAGTCTATTTATATATCCTGTTGGGTTGCATGGCTGGGGAAGGCCACACCAGACTAAAATGTATGTAAACAGGTAAGCTGTTTTGGTATAGGTCTTCTGTCATGGCGTAGAATGGATATATATCGGTGGTTCTGAGCTGTAAGCAATAAATAAAGGAGGGGAGGGGAACGGGTAGGTGAGGACATACACTACTTGTTGGATGGCAAACAGAAGGGTTGGAAGCAAGGCAGCTATGGCTCCCAAATAAAACAGCGTTCGATCACAAATCACTTGCAGATTAGCCTCGGAAGCCATAGGTACATGTTCATAAGAAAACCGGGAATAAGGAGAGCAAAATATTTCCCAGGCATGAAAGACGGGATGTAAAAATATTTTGGATACTAGGACCCCAACGTGACCTCCTATCCTTGCGGATGAAAAGGCGATGGGGTGAACACAGTGCGATGGGGGGGGGGGGACATTTCGTTGGTGAGGAATATATGGAGAAATTTGCGATTTAGAGCACAGAAACGGCAGCAAAATTAGTATTGTTGTTGTTGTTGTTGTTGTTGTTGTTGTCATCTGTGTTATATCAATAAACATTAATTAACTAAGTCGAAAGTTATCCAAATTTTTATATCCTAAATATTATAACAAGGTGATAAAATATGAACAATCCCCAGGAATTCCTGAGACCCACTTTTCACTCGAAATACACAAGATCCATTTTTTTCACAAGTTGATGTTATGTCTCAGAAACCATCCTGGCTTCCAGAATGTGGCCTGCTTAACGTTCTTATCAGAGGTGAAACTTATCGAGTGCCGATCAGTTTGGAAAGAGGAAAAGTTTGGTTGTAATATTTCATGTTCACTGTTCTGTACGAAAGAGAATCGAATAGAAATTGAAATACCTGAGAAGTTATTTCTATAGGATATATCCATTGATACTCAGGAGATAAATCCTATATATCCTATCTTATGGTATCCTATGATACTCCAAGAAAACATAGTTGATAATAGATATACGTGCCTATCTTACTCTAGCATATTAGTTCATTTGATAAAGTAAGACACCGTTATGATGATTTTCAGCAAATAATTTACGTAGGTTTGTCGAATGAGAGTAACGCAACTACTTGGGTACATCCTCAATAAAATTGATTGATTTGTAAGAATTCGAGTAATTTCTTTGTATTTTGTGTTAGCTCGTTTAAATGGTATAAAAGTAGTATATAGCAGCCCGAAGTTTAAAAGAAATCGAACTAAACGTGTAATGTACATATACATGAATATGTACCACGAGACATGTTTCGATGTATTAATAAAAACATTTCATGAGCCTTGGATTAATTCAACGTTAAAGATGAGAACGAAACAACAATGGTTAATGTAAACTAAAAGTGAAGGTGAATCTCTTAACATCATCCAGGATTCTTCGAATCTTGAACTGCTTTAAAAAACAATGAGAATAAATCTTCTGTTATTGAAATTAGCACAAAAATGTTCGTGCAGATAAATCCATTTAATAAATGTACTCACACTGATTTTATTGTCGTCAAATTTTATTTTCTCATCTGACATCTTCGGATGTTGAAATACCTAATGACATTTTCAATAATACCAGAGTGTCTGACAAATTGCAAACATTAATCCCGCTGGATAAGCTGGAAACGTTCAGCAAGCGAAATACGTCCTATGCACTGACATTTTTGGGAAAAAAGTAATTTACTATGTTTATTATTTGTTTTGATGATTCGTGTTTTGCTCCGTATAGGGTTTGTCTCTGGACATCGATTTTATATTATGGCTGTTATTATTACTATCGGTATTATTATACAATGTTTACTAATAATAACCAATGTTCTCGTACTTCGAAACAATGTGGCTATATACAGCATACAAACCCAAAATTCAAATGATCTATGATCCAGATACCAGTTACATATCAAGGATATAGACATCATTATTGACCAGTAATAAATCAACACCAAGGAGACGATATCCAGGTTAACGCCGTGTATATGATTATATATCAGCTGTTCAAGGTGGGGGTCGAGATAGTTTTGATAACGGAATAATAAACTATTAATCATATCGAATCCAATATGCGCTGATATATGGCCAAGTGCTATATCAAGACATACCATCTCACATTGAACGATTGAAGAGGAGCGAATCTGACTATTCTGACTATCCGACTGACCTAAATCTTTGTGGAATCACCACCAGGCAAAATACCTAATTTACTGTTACCAATTACTAATCACGGCAAACTATTATTGAACAACTATCGTACCAAACTGTATCAAAGTCTACCTGTACAATCAAAGCCGATAAATTCATTAACTTTCTAAACGCCTGTCAAAAAAAAAATTTAATGAGCACATAATCGTAATTACCAAAGCAATTTTAACTGACAAATATGTTCATATATCATGTATATGTGTATGTTATAAAATTGTCCAATCATGTATAACATATTATAGCTATCGCTTTCTTGTACTTTGAGTTCTTTTATTTGTGTGGTTTCTTGTTGTAACGTAGTATTCTGTAAATATATTTCATTTTCGTGGTCACCAGCCCGATGACCTTGTCTAACAGAGGAAGAACATATGCTGGACAGCAGAAGAGTCTCTTCTGCTGTCCAGCATGTTCTCCCTCTGTTCAGATAATAACAGTCACGCTAAATGGAGTGTCATCTCTGATCTTTGCTGTATTCTACGGTAACAATCACACACACAATGAATACCTGTGATGAAAACAAAATCCACAGATTCACTCGTCGGTCAGATATTCCTCACGTTCATCTGGTAGGCTTCTCGTTACGTTATGATCTGTAATCATACATAATTGCACTATCACGGTGACGTTATGATCAATAATTATTTTTCTATCTGCTAACGATATCGCCATCTATATATTATCCATAACGAAATATTCATGAAATTTTGATATAAATCATAACTGAATTGGAGTTTTAGCACGAACCAAAATGGTTATCAGACAGATAATGACACAACAATAGATTTTCTTCATAAACGTGATTCGACTCCACAGTTTCTAAAAAATAAATGGAATCATGTTGGGCATATGATTTATTTTGGTTGACCTTATTAATTTTTTTTATTGTTTTATTTCATTTTGATTGACCTTGACCTATGGTTGACCTAAGTTCAAGAATTTCAGCGTATGATTTTATCAATTCATAAGCCTTTATTTCGACGGTGGAAACGAAAGCGAAACAACATTGGATAGTGCAAACTATATATGAAAAGTGAATCTGTTTAATTAACCAAAGTTAGGTAAAAAAAGGCCCATAAGGTAGACATTTGGGCGTCACAGCTGAATTTTTGCACAGTGACTCTGGAGAACAGATAGGTAACTCACAAAAAAGTCCCCATCAAGCCCATGGGGGATTCCCCAAAATCCAAGATGACCGCCATGTATATGCAAATTAGCTTAAAATTGACCTAGCAAGTTATCTACTGCACCTACGTTGGTGATTTTAGTGTAACCCTCGATGTTTTCTGACCCAAGAAATACGATGGTGATATTGCTGAGTCTCTGTGATTGTTGGTTGTTTCAAAATCAAACATGGCTGCCACAAAAAAAAAACGGGAAATTCGTAAAATCACGTTCTCAGCTATATTTCAGCTGCTATGGCAGATAGACGCAAAATTTTGGTGTCTACCCCCCACGTTTTCTGACCTAAGGAATCCAATGGTGATAACGCTGAGTCTCTGTGACTGTTGGTTGCCTCGGAATTCAAAATGGCTGCCATCAATACCATTGAAATTTGCAAATCACGTGGGGTTTTTTTGCAATTTTTCGGCTAATAATCTGGCATAAAAGTATATTCTAAATTTCTGTCACTAATAGTGGCCTCAGAATTCGATATGGCTGCCATATCAAAACCTGTAAATTTCGCAAAATTAAACTTCGATTTATGTAAGCTTCTCTGGCAGATCGAAACAAAATTTTTGGTGTTATCATTAGTATGTCTTAATTCCTTCATGATCCAGGTATAAATTCAGACATCGTGAAGATTTGTATGTTGTGTGATTCTGGAGTTTGATTTTATATCATGGTGGATATCAATCTTGTTGAGATCACTGATTATCCATGTGTATTGACAATAGCCAATGTTCCTGACTTTAGAAACAATATTGTCATGAAATCAGCATACGATTTTGAAATTCGTATGATCCGTGATTGAGTATTGAGTATTGAGTATCCGTGATCTGATCTTAGCTGTATTTCACGGTAACAATCACAAACAATACCTATCATGAAAACAGTGTCCACTGAATGACTCGCTGGCCTTGAAATTAGCAGTCGTTCTCCCAAACTAAATGCCTATATGAACTCTACGTGCTTTACTCAGCAGCTACACTACCCGGACGAGTGCCGTCAGTGCTGTAAACCCATACATGTCACACGTCCGTCACGCGACCGTCCAAAAATAGCCGCATCACATGATGCATATAATTTGATGTTTAAAGTGTGTAATTTCGTTGCTATCATGTATGCGGGCGGGACATGTTGGTTTTACAGCTCCGAAGCTCGATCCACGAAGAAAATATCACCAAAAATGTCGGTTTAAGATATTGAGACACACTAATGAACATTGCATAGGCTTACGGCGAATATGCTTACCACGATGACTTATATTTTACCGATAGCCATCCTATTGACAATGGTAGGAGCAGAGTCGATCACAGATAGCCCATGTCCACTGACCCCTGTGAAACCATGGGGTCTTAAGGAGGACTGCAGCAATGCTGCTCTGACTGAGGTACCGGACAATCTACAGAAGGTCAATGTCACTGCCTTGGATTTACACGGCAATATAATCGAGATCTTCAAAAGTCGCAATTTCGAAGGCTTCACTGATTTGTTGTTTCTAGATCTGAGCTCCAACAACGCCGATGGAAACCGTGTGCTCATTACGAACGGCACTTTTGACCATCTTGCATCCGTGCAAACTCTGAGGATGACTTCCAATCTATACATGACTTCGCTGCCTCATGGAGTATTTAGAAATATGACCAGCCTAAGACACCTTGATTTGTCATCTAGTGTATTATTCACAGTGAACAAGTACATACTGTCAGATATGCCATCTTTACAGTATCTGAGTCTGGCTAACTGTGGAGGTATAACTATCAAGAATGACTCATTTTCAGGACTACATTCACTGAATGAACTGGACATACAAGGAAATAGCTATCATATAGTAGAGGGGACAGTAGGGTCATTCGGTAGAATGGAGAACCTCACAAAAATCAACTTGGCTTCCAACTATATAAGAGATATACACGCGGGGATGCTGGCTTCGATGCAGGCACTCGAAGTTGTTCATCTGGAAAAGAATGTTATTGAAAAACTTTACAACGATTCGTTCGCAGGTCTATTGCATTTACGTGAACTATATCTTCATGGTAATGGAATCGATGACTTACCGTCAGGAATGTTATCTGATTTGAAATCAATGGACGTATTGGACCTCGGCCATAATACAATTTCAACTGTGACCAACGAAACATTTTCACATCTGCCTGCGATTAAATACCTGAATCTTGCGGAGAACCAGATTGGCAAGATAACGCCAGGCGTATTTAGTCGGATATCTGTAGACGAACTTGATCTGGCCAACAATGGACTTTATGATATAACGAGGAACTCCTTTTATGGAAGCGAATCCCTAAAGAAATTAAAACTCAATGGTAACATACTGTACACCATTGAACCTGGAATATTCACAGGTTTACGGTCACTGGCCCATCTGAACTTGGAATCCAGTTATGTGCTGAACATTTCAGTCTCGAGTTTTGAAGGACTAGAATCGATTGTTAGTCTCACATTAGCTGACAACAATCTGGATAATATATCACTCAGTGTGTTCAGTTTGATGCCAACTTTACAGCACCTCAACATTTCATCGAATAGAATCCACAACATTGCGCATGGATATTTTGTTGTAGGTCTCTTTCATTTGGAAGACTTGGATCTGTCAAACAACCGAATTGCTCACATAGAAGACCGTACTTTTGATGGCTTGGAGTCTCTCCGATCATTAAATCTTTCACAAAACTCAATCTCCGCCTTGACTGGAACGACCCTCATAGGGTTATCACAATTGAGGCGGATAGACCTCTCACATAATCGCATTAAAATAATGGA
The DNA here is from genome assembly GCA_949152475.1 of Terebella lapidaria. Lineage (NCBI taxonomy): Eukaryota > Metazoa > Annelida > Polychaeta > Terebellida > Terebellidae > Terebella > Terebella lapidaria. The sequence goes on from OX424569.1 coordinate 4,365,781, forward strand.
TGGCATTCTGGAAACTTTGAACTCGATACAAATCCTAGACGTCAGAGCGAACCAAATAGCCTTAATCTCTAAACCCAACGTGAAGTTACTCAACCGTCTGCCCATTCAACAATTCGCAGGCAGTGGGAACCCGTTCAATTGCTCCACGTGCCTTCTACTGTCCTTCGCCAAGTGGCTCCATGACAACACAAAGGATAAAATCTCAGATGACCCCCAAAGTTACACGTGTTCCAACTCGCGAGAAGGTCTTGTCGGTAACGTCATAGCGAGATGCCACGAGCCATTGAACTTTACTCTACTGATCAGTCTTTCAGCCGCTGCCGCTTTTGTTATTCTTGTTATCAGTCTCCTTAGCTACTATCACAGGTGGAAAATCAGATGGTATTGGTACAGAATTCGCTACCGACACTATCAGATTCTGGAACAAGTGGCAGACTATGGTGCAGAGGTGGAGTATGATGCGTTTGTCGCGTACAATAGTTTAGATGCGGCATTTGTGCGTGATCAACTTCTTCCAAACTTGGAAAATGCTGAGCATGACGAAAACTTTCGTCTCGCAGTTGACTTTCGCGAGTTCATTCCAGGCCAACCCTTGAATGATGAAATCTTGAGGTTCATCGAGAAGAGCAGAAAGACAATCTTGCTCCTTAACGGCAACTTCATCGACAGCAACTGGACCATATACGAGTACGACATGTCCAGATCAAAACTAGCAACTAGGCGCGATGCCATCATTGTCGTGCTACTAGAAGACATCAGCAGCCGCATGAGGGAACTGCCGAGGTCCCTGAATGCCCTGCTCAAGGAGAAACTCTACATAGAATGGACCGAGGAGCCGGCCGGACAGATTGTCTTCTGGAAGAAACTCAGGCTAGCTTTGAAGAGGAGCGACATCATCCGACGCACGGAAACAGGCAATGTACAGCTGTAACTACATAGGATGAAAAGTTTGGAATCATCTCGGAATGCCAATAACCGTTGTATGAATTATACGAAGCTTGGTTCTTTCTGTTCAACTGTTGCTATAAGATCAATTGTACGAACGAGTAATTGACAGATTGAACGTTAGATATTTCACTGTACATGTATATGGATTGTGGACTTTTTTTATGCAGATGATATATCCATGTAATATGTACCTGTACTTCACTCGTGCTCAAATAATTCTTGGGATAATGCTAATGTTTCCAATCAGATCTTACATTCTAGGATTACTCTTTCCTTATGAAGTCGTTCCATTATTATCTCCTGTTTTTGTCATTGCCTAGGACCACTGACCATTTAGTACTGAAACTGTATGCTAGACAAAAGAAAATAAAGTACACAGAAGAAGAAATTAATTGTTTATTTGCATCAGGGATATTTCATAATTACAAAACAACAATTTTGCTGCCAATGCCCACCAGCTATCTTCACAAAATTCATAAAAGGCTGCACATGTCTAAGCAACCATGTTTGTGAGTCAAAAACCTACAAATTACAACTTTTTGGTGTCTAGGAATGTTTACGCACGAAACACGGATTTACAAATTCAATACAAGTACACTGTCAAACATAATCGGCAATTAATGTTCCTTGCAGAAATCTGTAAATGAAAACTTTGATGGAAGAAAATTTAGCAGCAAACATATTTACAATCAATTTCATTTAAAAAGCTAACAGCATTTAAGATATCGTATTGTAACAACTATTGTACTAGTAATTTTGAATTTAGCAACGTAATAAATTCTCACATCTACATATTGCCTTCAAGTGTGCATACATCATTACACAAAGCAGAATTTATTCAGTACAATAAAAGGGGTTATTTTGCAAGGGTTTAAATTTCGCGAATTCATTTCGCCGGGTTTTTATTATGCGAACATAGCACAAAAGGAATATCGTATCAATACTAGTAATATAATGGGATTATATTTTGGAGTACCTTAAAAAAAACATGAAGTTTAAAGCCTATGGAAATAATCCCTTTTCACAACATCTCTTAATTTGTTCCCACTGAGATCATTAAACATCTGCAAATAAAATCACATGATTTTAAGAAGTTGTTATTAATTGCGTTTCTTGAGTATGGTAAAGATCAACTATTTACATGTTAGAAATACTAAGTTTTCCCCCTGAAGGCAAAAACTTTTAACTGGACAACAACAATGAGCACAATATCAAAACAACTGTGGAAACATTGTGCTAAGAAGCAATCGGAATTCTCCCACTTTTTGTTACTGTGCAACTCCAATAATCATTAGTTTTCTGTCGTTTTGTTTTTCTCGCACCAAAATCTAGGTTACTTTTCGATAGGCTTTTTTAAAAGCAACTAATGCGCTAAAACATTTTTAAGAATATTCAAGCCAATACATGTAACCAAAAACAGACAACTTATTGAACACAAAGGTCGTACCACATAACCAGATCCAGATTTTTACAGTTTTGAGTACACAACAAACATTTTTATAAAATGTGAGGTCATTTGAATATGCTCAACACACCTATCTACTTCAGCTTTGTTTACAAAGTCAGTAATTTTGTACATATTTACATGTACTTGGATAACAATACCAAATTCATTTATGTAATGAGAATGTACAAACAAAATTGACTGGTAGGCTTCTCGTTACGTTATGATCTGTAATCATACATAATTGCACTATCACGGTGACGTTATGATCAATAATTATTTTTCTATCTGCTAACGATATCGCCATCTATATATTATCCATAATGAAATATTCATGAAATTTTGATATAAATCTTAACTGAATTGGAGTTTTAACACGAACCAAAATGGTTATCAGACAGATAATGACACAATAATAGATTTTCTTCATAAACGTGATTCGACTCCACAGTTTCTAAAAAATAATGGAATCATGTTGGGCATATGATTTATTTTGGTTGACCTTATTAATTTTTTTTATGTTTATTTTATTTTGATTGACCTTGACCTATGGTTGACCTAAGTTCAAGAATTTCAGCGTATGATTTTATCAATTCATAAGCTTTGTTTCGACGGTGGAAACGAAAACTAAACAACATTGGATAGTGCAAACTATATATGAAAAGTGAATCTGTTTAGTTAACCAAAGTTAGGTCAAAAAGGCCCATAAGGTAGACATTCGGGCGTCACAGCTGAATTTTTGCACAGTGACTCTGGAGACCAAATAGGTAACTCACAAAAAAGTCCCCATCAAGCCCATGGGGGATTCCCAAAAATCCAAGATGACCGCCATGTATATGCAAATTAGCTTAAAATTGACCTAGCAAGTTATCTACTGCACCTACGTTGGTGATTTTAGTGTAACCCCCATGGTTTCTGACCCCAAAAATACGATGGTGATATTGCTGAGTCTCTGTGATTGTTGGTTGTTTCAAAATCAAAAATGGCTGCCACAAAAAAACGGGAAATTCGCAAAATCACGTTTTCAGCTATATTTCCGCTGCTATGGCAGATAGAGGCAAAATTTTGATGTCTACCCTCAATTTTTCTGACTTAAGGAATCCAATGGTGATAATGCTGAGTCTATGTGACTGTTGGTTGCCTCGGAATTCAAAATGGCTGTCATCAATACCAGTGAAATTTGCAAAATCACGGGTTTTTTGCAATATTTCGGCTAATAATCTGGCATGAAAGTATATTCTAAATTTATGTCACTAATAGTGGCCTCAGGATTCGATATGGCTGCCATCAAAACCTGTAAATTTCGCAAAACTAAATTTCGATTTATGTAAGCTTCTCTGGCAGACCGAAACAACATTTTTGGTGTTGTCATTAGTATGTCTTAATTCCTTGATGATCCAGGTACGGGAAGGTTTTCGCCCAGGCAGGAAAGTTATCGCCCAGGCGGGAAGGTTATCGTCCGGGTGGGAAGGTTTTCGCCTAGGCACAAAAGTTATCGCCCAGGCAGGAAAGTTTCCGCCAAGGCACGAAGGTTATCGCCCAGGTGGAAAGTGAAAGTGGCGGAAAGTGAACGTGATACGGCGGCTCAATACTGCCAAACAAACGTAATACGGCGGCTCAATACTGCCAAACAAACAAAAAGTTTCCAGCCACGTTCACTTTCCGCCACGTTCACTTTCCACCTGGGCGATAACCTTCGTGCCTTGGCGGAAACTTTCCTGCCTGGGCGATAACTTTTGTGCCTAGGCGAAAACCTTCCCACCCGGACGATAACCTTCCCGCCTGGGCGATAACTTTCCTGCCCAGGCGGGAAGGTTTTCGCCCAGGCAGGAAAGTTATCGCCCAGGCGGGAAGGTTATCGTCCGGGTGGGAAGGTTTTCGCCTAGGCACAAAAGTTATCACCCAGGCAAGAAAGTTTCCGCCAAGGCACGAAGGTTATCGCCCAGGTGGAAAGTGAAAGTGGCGGAAAGTGAACGTGGCTGGAAACTTTTTGTTTGTTTGGCAGTATTGAGCCGCCGTATCCAGGTATAAATTCAGACATCGTTAAGATTTGTATGTTGTTTGATTCTGGAGTTTGATTTTATATCATGGTGGATATCAATCTTGAAATCACTGATTATCCATGTGTATTGACAATAGCCAATGTTCCTGACTTTAGAAACAATATTGTCATGAAATCAGCATACGATTTTGAAATTCGTATGATCTATGATTGAGATACGAATTACATATCAAGGATATGGGTATCGTTATTTACATATCCAGATTTATTCCACGTATATGAACATCTATGTGCTTCGAAAATGGATTCAGTTGAATTCTATCAAAAGTTTTGAACATATATCACTTGTTATTTTGGGTAGGGAATATTGATAGAAATTGTATCACCCCTTCGATTCAACACATGAGTTGCATGGATGTTACCCAACATCCTGTATGTTTTATCACTTTCAATCACACACCGAATGACTGAGAAAGAGAAAAGCTGACTAGATATCACGTTAGAGGGATCTAAGCTGTATTTCACGGTAACAATCACAAACATATTTGATGAATTGCCTATCATGAAAACAAAATCCACTGAATGACTCGCTGGCCTTGGAATTAGCAGTCGGTCTCCCAAACTATCTATGATGAACTCTACGTGCTTAACTCAGCAGCTACAATACCCGGACGAGTGCCGTCAGTACTGTAAACGCCGTCACGCGACCGTCCAAAAATAGCCGCATCACATGATGCGTATAATTTGATGTTTAAAGTGTGTAATTTCGTTATTATCATGTATGCGGTCGGGACATGTGGGCTTTACAGCTCCAGAGATCGATCCACGAAGAAAATATCACCAAAAAATGTCGGTTTAAGATATTGAGACACACTAATGAACATTGCATAGACTTACGGCGAATATGCTTACCACGATGGCTTATATTTTACCGATAGCCATCCTATTGACAATGGTAGGAGCAGAGTCGATCACAGATAGCCCATGTCCACTGACCCCTGTGAAACCATGGGGTCTTAAGGAGGACTGCAGCAATGCTGCTCTGACTGAGGTACCGGACAATCTACAGAAGGTCAATGTCACTGCCTTGGATTTACACGGCAATATAATCGAGATCTTCAAAAGTCGCAATTTCGAAGGCTTCACTGATTTGTTGTTTCTAGATCTGAGCTCCAACAACGCCGATGGAAACCGTGTGCTCATTACGAACGGCACTTTTGACCATCTTGCATCCGTGCAAACTCTGAGGATGACTTCCAACCTATACATGACTTCGCTGCCTCATGGAGTATTTAAAAATATGACCAACCTCAGACACCTTGATTTGTCATCTAGTGTATTATTCACAGTGAACAAATATATACTGTCAGATATGCCATCTTTACAGTATCTGAGTCTGGCTAACTGTGGAGGTATAACTATCAAGAATGACTCATTTTCAGGACTACAGTCACTGAATGAACTTGACATTCAAGGAAATAACTATCATATAGTAGAGGGGACAGTAGGGTCATTCGGAAAAATGGAGAACCTCACAAAAATCAACTTGGCTTCCAACTATATAAGAGATATACACGCGGGGATGCTGGCTTCGATGCAGGCACTCGAAGTTGTTCATCTGGAAAAGAATGTTATTGAAAAACTTTACAACGATTCGTTCGCAGGTCTATTGCATTTACGTGAACTATATCTTCAAGGTAATGGAATCGATGACTTACCGTCAGGAATGTTATCTGATTTAAAATCAATGGACGTATTGGACCTCGGCCATAATACAATTTCAACTGTGACCAACGAAACATTTTCACATCTGCCTGCGATTAAATACCTGAATCTTACGGAGAACCAGATTGGCAAGATAACGCCAGGGGTATTTAGTCGGATATCTGTAGACGAACTTGATCTGGCCAACAATGGACTTTATGATATAACGAGGAACTCCTTTTATGGAAGCGAATCCCTAAAGAAATTAAAACTCAATGGTAACATACTGTACACCATTGAACCTGGAATATTCACAGGTTTACGGTCACTGGCCCATCTGAACTTGGAATCCAGTTATGTGCTGAACATTTCAGTCTCGAGTTTTGAAGGACTAAAATCGATTGTTAGTCTCACATTAGCTGACAACAATCTGGATAGTATATCACTCAGTGTGTTCAGTTTGATGCCAACTTTACAGAACCTCAACATTTCATCGAATAGAATCCACAACATTTCGCATGGATATTTTGTTGTAGGTCTCTTTCATTTGGAAGACTTGGATCTGTCAAACAACCAAATTGCTTACATAGAAGACCGTACTTTTGATGGCTTGGAGTCTCTCCGATCATTAAATCTTTCACAAAACTCAATCTCCGCCTTGACAGGAACGATCCTCGTAGGGTTATCACAATTGAGGCGGATAGACCTCTCACATAATCGCATTAAAATAATGGGTGGCATTCTGGAAACTTTGAACTTGATACAAATCCTAGACGTCAGAGCAAACCAAATAGCCTTGATCTCTAAATCCAACGTGAAGTTGCTCAACCGTCTGCCCATTCAACAATTCGCAGGCAGTGGTAACCCGTTCAATTGCTCCATGTGCCTTCTACTGTCCTTCGCCAAGTGGCTCCATGACAACACAAAGGATAAAATCTCAGATGACCCCCAAAGTTACACGTGTTCCAACTCGCGAGAAGGTCTTGTCGGTAACGTCATAGCGAGATGCCACGAGCCTTTGAACTTTACTCTACTGATCAGTCTTTCAGCCGCTGCCGCTTTTGTTATTCTTCTTATCATTCTCCTTAGCTACCATCACAGGTGGAAAATCAGATGGTATTGGTACAGAGTTCGCTACCGGCATTACCAGATTCTGGAGCAAGTGGCAGACTATGATGCAGAGGTGGAGTATGATGCGTTTGTCGCATACAATAGTTTAGATGCGGCATTCGTGCGTGATCAACTTCTTCCAAACTTGGAAAATGCTGAGCATGACGAAAACTTTCGCCTCGCAGTTGACTTTCGCGAGTTCATTCCAGGTCAACCCTTGAATGATGAAATCTTGAGGTTCATCGAGAAGAGCAGAAAGACAATCCTGCTCCTTAACGGCAACTTCATCGACAGCAACTGGACCATATACGAGTACGACATGTCCAGATCGAAACTGGCAACTAGGCGCGATGCCATCATTGTCGTGCTACTAGAAGACATCAGCAGCCGCATGAGGGAACTACCGAGGTCCCTGAATGCCCTGCTCAAGGAGAAACTCTACATAGAATGGACCGAGGAGCCGGCCGGACAGATTGTCTTCTGGAAGAAACTCAGGCTGGCTTTGAAGAGGAGCGACATCGTCCGACGCACGGTAACATAGGCAGTGTACAGCTGTAACTACATGGAATGAAAAGCTTGGAATCATCTCGGAATGCCAATAACCGTTGTTTCAAATTATACGAAGCTTGGTTCTTTCTGTTCAACTGTTGCTATAGATCGATTGTACAAACGAGTAATTGACAGATTGAACGTTAAATAATCACTGTACATGTATATGGATTGTGAACTTTTTTTTTCTGCAGATGATATATCGATGCAAGATGTACCTGCTCTTCACTCGTGCTCAAATAATTCTTGGGATAATGCTAATGTTTCCAATCAGATCTTACATTCTAGGATTACTCTTTCTTTATAAAGTCGTTTCATTATTATCTCCTGTATTTGTCATTGCCTAGGACCACTGACCATATAGTACTGAAACTGTATGCTAGACAAAAGAAAACTAGACGTCAAGGCCTAAATATGCCTTGGAGGCATTTCGGTGTGATGATTAATTTATAATATATACTAGATATCGACGAAAAAGAAAAATGCCGACTCGGCAAAAAAATTTCGGGTCAAGGTCAAAGTTCATCCATAATACCAATTAGACATGTTTGTCTAGGGCGACGAGTCCAAAAATAACGTCCGTTTCGCTCTACGAAGCACCGTTTCCGAGATATCGACGAAAACGAAAAATGCCGACTCGGCAAAAAAATTTCGGGTCAAGGTCAAAGTTCATCCATAATACCAACTAGACATGTTTGTCTAGGGCGACGAGTCCGAAAATAACGTCCGTTTCACTCTACGAAGCACCGTTTCCGAGATATCGACGAAAACGAAAATTAGGCCAAGGGCCGAAGATAGGTTACCGGACAGTGTTTAATATTTTAGATGTTAGCCAGGTCACTGGTTGAATTCAAGGTCAAGAGAATATTCAGCATATATAACATTAAGCATATATCATGTCCACAGTTGATTGCTAAGCTGTAAATTCAATAATCAGCGAGATATTAGCAATTTTGTGCTGTGGCCTTGAAACTGAAGGGGCAAAGGTCAAATTCAAGGTCATCAAAATATTCAGTGTATATCATTTTCTATATCATGTCCACAATAGATTCCCAGGCCATACAGTCAATAGAGGAGCAAGATATGAGCCAGTTTGTCCTTGGACCTTGAAAATGAGGTCAGAGGTCAAATTCAAGGTCCGAGAATATTCAGCATATATCATTTCCTACATGTCCACAATTGATTCCTAAGCTGTAAAATCGATAAGTGAGATATTAGACATTTTGTCCTGTGACCTTGAAAATGAGGTCAAAGGTCAAATTCAAGGTCATGACAATAATCTGCATATATCATTTCCTATATGTTCATAACTGATTCCCAAGCTGTAAAGTCGATAACAAGCGAGATATTAGCCATTTTGTCCTATGACCTTGAAAATGCGGTCAAAGGTCAAAATCAAGGTCATCAGAATATTCAGCATATATCATTTCCTATATGTCCACAATTGATTCCTAAGCTGTAGAGTCGATAATAAGTGAGATATTAGCCATTTTGTCCTGTGACCTTGAAAATGAGGTCAAAGGTCAACTTCAAGGTCATGACAATAATCTGCATATATCATTTCCTATATGTTCATAACTGATTCCTAAGCTGTAAAGTCGATAACAAGCGAGATATTAGCCATTTTGTCCTATGACCTTGAAAATGGGGTCAAAGGTCAAATTCAAGGTCATCAGAATATTCAGCATATATCATTTCCTATATGTCCACAATTGATTGCTAAGCTGTAGAGTCGATAATAAGCGAGATATCAGCCATTTTAAGCTCTGACCTTGAATTGATAGTCAGGAGGAATATTGAGCAAGTAGCACTCAGGGTGGAAATGTAGTACAGACTTTTTCTATCGATTAATATGGCTTCATAATGGTCTAAGATAACCTTTTTCAGAGGGTGTGTAAAATTTTCTCCTGGGCTAACTTTTTTATGGCCTTTTTCAAAATGGCTGCCACCGAAAATTTGGTATTTTAGGAAAGAATCAAAATTATCCTCTTGTCATGATGCATTCGGTCTAATATGATACATATTAGTCATATGGAAACATATTCTTCCTAACAATAATAATAATACCGATTCAGGCCCCCCAAAAATTAAAAAAATCCAAGATGGCCGCCAAATTCTCGCCGTTTTTACACAAATACTCATTACTTCCTGCCAAATTGAGATAGGAACCAATTTTGGTGCCTAACCCTGGGTTTTTGGATATGAGGATTCCAAATAAATAACCAGTTTCGTGAATGGATGGTTCGAAGCTGCTCAGAATCCAAGATGGCTGCCAAATTATAGCTCCATTTCGCAAATCAGCACCAATAACCGTCCCATATTCGAAATAAGATGGCAATTTTGGTGGCCAGTCCTGGGGTTTGGGGTGTGAGGGTGCTACCTGAAGAAATACTTTTGTGCGTAGATGGTGATTGGTCAGTTTAAAGCTGTCCAAAAGCCAAGATAAGGACTAATCAATGAAACACATGCAAACAAACCTGTGTATTAGCACTCACTCGCACTTCAAAGTAAATAATACCTCTACCAGGCATACATGTAATTATTTTCCGAGCAATCAAACCCAAGTATATTATATTAGGCATACCAATACCAAGTATATTATATTAGGCATATAAAACCATATAATAGCTGCAGAACGATTGATCAGATAGTAAAAAAAACTCCTTGAAATTGATGATCACTTCACCATCAAATCAAATTGGCAAAGTCTGTGACTACTTTGTTTCAACTGAGTTTCTACAAGGAGATCGGCCTCACGTTGGTACTTACATTCACTGCCTTTTCTGAGTATAAAATCCTCCTAAGCTGGACATATAACTTGATGAGGAAGTTGCTGACGTTATTAACAAATCTATCGACATAGAAGACGTTGATTAGACGAGATACAGCAAGTTACATGACATTATAAATGATGTTCAGCTTCATTCCAAGAATTATACAAGGTCATGCGAAAAGGGTAACAGGACCTACAGGTTCAAGTTATCCCGTCCACCTTTTTGTCAGACCTCTATGTGCCATCCCAGCAGACAATGAACCAGATGAGTGCAAAACGCTGCTGAAGAACAAGCCTGGAACATTATAGCCTCCACGAAAATGGTTGTACATAAGCCAAAACACAAAGACTGATGGGTAAGTCAGTACAAATCAAAACCCTTTGAAAGCCTGGAATCCTGATTTTTACCTACCATATGTTGTTGATGCACACGCTTGCATTTGATATATTGTGTCATATTAGCAAGAAGCATGAGTGAAGATTGTCAGCTCCTCCATGAAGAACCATGCAGAGCACAATATGCAGCATCTTGGCAATCCCATAGAACCAGGCTCAAGTTCTCATGCAGTGCATGAACAATATGCAAGGAAAAGTCTTCTTTTATACTCGCTAGTGGTGCATCGATAGATGAATGGAAAATGTCTGGGGACTTTCAATATATTGGTTAAGGAAAGTTTTACATCATCAAAGCTCTGATGTGTGGCTCCAACTGGCAAAGCAGCATTTACCATCGGTGGCGGAACCATGCTCCCATGCAACGGGTTGTGGGACAAAAGTATATAGCACTTGCTGAAGAGCTCATCACTGCCCCCAAAGGTTAGGTATTAAAACCTCGAGCTGATAATCATTGATGAGATCTCAGCAGAGGCATGCTGAATTTCATCAGAGGTCGTCTGGATCAACTCAAGAGAAACAAGAGTTTTTCATGATTCTGGCAGTCAGTGATTTTATCCACTGCCGCATGTAAGCAACATTTGTCGAGTCACCGAGAATTTGCAACGTCTTGCAATATAAGAGGACAAATACTGAGAACCAGCTGCCCTTGCAGAGCCTTGGGACGACTTCAAGGTTACTACTTTGACCGACATAATGAGGCAAAAAATTAAAATCGTTTTCGGAGATGTTGAATCATAGAGCTCTGAAAATTAAGAGATCACAGATCCAAGCAGATGTACTTCATATATTTCTTTTCCAAAAAGTTGCTGCTGCCTACAATGTAAAGATGACTGATTCTTTGAACAGACAGAAATCGAAGATCGTGGCTCTGAATGTTATTGAGAATAGATCTGGCTTGTAGAAGAATACAACACCTGTACCCATTGAATGCTACCTTCGTGCTGATGTTACACTCTGTGAGGGCTTCATGGTGACTATGATAAGCAATCATTGAAGGATCCAAACCTCTACGCCAACCACATTGTGTGTGTTAGATTTGACAATGACCAATTTGGCATCAATGCCCGTGCCTTATCACCAACAGACCTCCCAAGGAGTTGGCTTAGAATTTTTGTTTCTGTCTGATAGTGGTTGATTTTGTGCGAGTGGGTGCTATTAGACGGGTTCGTTTACATGTTTCACATTAATTAATGGTTATCTTCGCCTTTGAACACCTTTATATTGGCCAGTCACTATCTACACGCAAGAGTATTTCTTCAAATAGCACCCTCATACCCCAAAGCCCAGGACTGGCCACCAGAGATGGCTTGATATCTTGATATATATGATGGTCATTGGTGCTTATTTGCAAAATCGGGCTAAAATTTGGCAGCCATCCTGAATTCTGAGCAGCTTCAAACCATCCAATCACAAAACTGGTTATATATTTGAAATCCTCATACCCCAAAACCCAGGGTTAGACACCAAAATTGGCTTATAGACACCAAAAATGCCTTATATGAGCATTTGTGTAAAAATGGCGAGAATTTGGCGGCCATCTTGGATTTTTTCCATTTTCGAGGCGTTTGAATCGGCATTATTAGTATTGTTATGAAGAATATATCTCCATATAACTAAATGTCACCTTAATAGACCAAAAGCATCATGCCAGGAGGATAATTTAGATTTTTTCCTAAAATACCAAATTTTCGATGTCAGCCATTTTGAAAAAGGCCATAAAAAAGTTAGCCCAGGAGAAAATTTTACACACCCTCTGAAAAAGGTTGTCTTAGACCATTATGAAGCCATATCAATCGACAGAAAAAGTCTGTACTACGTTTCCACCCTGTGTGAAATTTCCTCCTGACTATGAGGTCAGAGGTCAAATTCAAGGTCACGAGGATATTCAGCATATATCATTTCCTATATGTCCACAATTGATTCCTAGTATCTAATCTCAATATTAAGTGAAATATTAGGCATAATGTGTCCCATTATAAAGCATAGGAGAATTTAACATGGGAAAGTCCCATTTGGGCCGAGTTTGGGCCAAAATGGCCCACTTCGAGCGATTCAAGCGCAACGAAATTTATAGACATCATAGGGGTACATATGAGGAGTGTTATGTATCAAAAAGAAAAAAAGTTACTGAACAGATTTTGAGAAAATGGCCACCAAAGTCCAAAATCAGGCATTTTTTCGTCGAAAACGGCCGCCATTTTGAAAAAAATGCGAAAATCAAAAAACTAAAAAATACCTCCTTCCTGAATTATTTTTAAGTATTTTTGTGCAAAATTTCAGAAGAATTCGCCCGTAAACAAAAAAGATAAAAATGTGGACGACGACGACGACGACGGACGACGACGGACGACAGACGACGGACGCAACGCCATGCCAATAGGTTATCGGACCATAGGTCCGGTAACCTAAAAATGCTGACTCGGCAAAAAAATTTCGGGTCAAGGTCAAAGTTCATCCATAATACCCTTTAGACATGTTTGTCTAGGGCGACGAGTCCGAAAATAACGTCCGTTTCGCTCTACGAAGCACCGTTTCCGAGATATCGCCGAAAACGAAAAATCCCGACTCGGCAAAAAAATTTGGGGTCAAGGTCAAAGTTCATCCATAATACCCCTTAGGCATGTTTGTCTAGGGCGACGAGTCCGAAAATAACGTCCGTTTCGCGCTACGACACACCGTTTCCGAGATATCGATGAAAACGAAAAATGCCGACTCGGCAAAAAAATTTCGGGTCAAGGTCAAAGTTCATCCATAATACCCCTCAGACATGTTTGTCTAGGGCGACGAGTCCGAAAATAACGTCCGTTTCGCTCTACGACACACCGTTTCCGAGATATCGACGAAAACGAAAAATGCCGACTCAAAGTTCATCCATAATACCCCTTAGACATGTTTGTCTAGGGCGACGAGTCCGAAAATAACGTCCGTTCGCTCTACGACACACCGTTTCCGAGATATCGACGAAAACGAAAAATGCCGACTCGGCAAAAAAATTTCGGGTCAAGGTCATAACGTCCGCACCGTTTCCGAGATATGCAGGATGCCTCATGGATGACTCAGCAAAATTATTTTGACCTCTAGATCAAAGGTCGTTTGACGTATCGATCCCAAAATCAATAGGGTTCTTCCCTGTTGATATATAAACCTCCGTGCAAAATTCTGCAACTATTGCCTGAATATTTTTCGAGTTATCGTCCGGAAACCAAGTTTCAAGATCAGCCTCGATTTCATCCTCAAGGACCTCACGGACCTCGGAGCCGGATCAAAAAAAATAATACACCCTAGAGATGTTTGTCTAGGGCGACGAGTCCGAAAATAACGTCCGTTTCGCTCTACGACGCACGGTTTCTGAGATATGCAGGAAGCCTCAAGGATGAATCAGCAAAAAATTATTTCGACCTCTAGGTCAAAGGTCGTTTGACGGATCGATCCCAAAATCAATAGGGTTCTTCCCTGGTGGCATATGAACCTCCATGCAGAGTTCTGCAACTATTGCGTAAATATTTTTCCAGTTATCGTCCGGAAACCAAGTCTCAAAATTAGCCTTGATTTCATCCTCACGGACCTCACGGACCTCGGATCCGGCTCAAAAAGAATAGGGTTCTTCCACATATCATTTCTGATTTGTGGTGAAAATTTGACGAGGATCCGTCAAGGCAATCTAAAGTTATCGTCCGGAAACCAAAAGTGGCGGAAGAAGAAAAAAAAGAAAAAAAAAAAAAAAAAAAAAAGAATTCTTCTTAAACCATAAAGGCATTTCTGCCGAAATGCCTTAATAAAGTACACAAAAGAAGAAATTAATTGTTTATTTGCATCAGGGATATTTCATAATTACAAAACAACAATTTTGCTGCCAATGCCCACCAGCTATCTTCACAAAATTCATAAAAGGCTGCACATGTCTAAGCAACCATGTTTGTGAGTCAAAAACCTACAAATTACAACTTTTGGTGTCTAGGAATGTTTACGCACAAAACACTGATTTACAAATTCAATACAAGTACACTGTCAAACATAATCGGCAATTAATGTTCCTTGCAGAAATCTGTAAATGAAAACTTTGATGGATGAAAATTTAGCAGCAAACATATTTACAATCAATTTCATTTAAAAAGCTAACAGCATTTAAGATATCGTATTGTAACAACTATTGTACTGGTAATTTTGAATTTAGCAACGTAATAAATTCTCACATCTACATATTGCCTTCAAGTGTGCATACATCATTACACAAAGCAGAATTTATTCAGTACAATAAAAGGGGTTATTTTGCAAGGGTTTAAATTTCGCGAATTCATTTCGCCGGGTTTTTATTATGTGAACATAGCACAAAAGGAATATCGTATCAATACTAGTAATATAATGGGATTATATTTTGGAGTACCTTAAAAAAAACATGAAGTTTAAAGCCTATGGAAATAATCCCTTTTCACAACATCTCTTAATTTGTTCCCACTGAGATCATTAAACATCTGCAAATAAAATCACATGATTTTAAGAAGTTGTTCTTAATTGCGTTTCTTGAGTATGGTAAAGATCAACTATTTACATGTTAGAAATACTAAGTTTTCCCCCTGAAGGCAAGAACTTTTAACTGGACAACAACAATGAGCACAATATCAAAACAACTGTGGAAACATTGTGCTAAGAAGCAATCGGAATTCTCCCACTTTTTGTTACTGTGCAACTCAAATAATCATTAGTTTTCTGTCGTTTTGTTTTTCTCGCACCAAAATCTAGGTTACTTTTCGATAGGCTTTTTTAAAAGCAACTAATGCGCTAAAACATTTTTAAGAATATTCAAGCCAATACATGTAACCAAAAACAGACAACTTATTGAACACAAAGGTTGTACCACATAACCAGATCCAGATTTTTACAGTTTTGAGTACACAACAAACATTTTTATAAAATGTGAGGTCATTTGAATACGCTCAACACACCTATCTACTTCAGCTTTGTTTACAAAGTCAGTAATTTTGTACATATTTACATGTACTTGGATAACAATACCAAATTCATTTATGTAATGAGAATGTACAAACAAAATTGACCCCTAAAAACAGAACACCAAATGAAGATTGCCAAACCTCCATTTCCATATTTCACGAATCTCATCTATGCACCTTGATTGTCCCGAAATCAAACTTGAACACTTAGGAATCTCGTTCCAAACAACACATACTCATGGAATCAAACTCCCTGCCCTCTGAGCCACATCCAAATTGGCTATCCCCTTAGCAACACTCTTCTTCGATGGTCCCCACCCCCCAAAATCTAAAACAGGACTAAGAGCGACGCTGGCGCTTCCGTAGACTCTGCCAGGCATTGGCAGACTCGGCGGCTGCCCGCCTCGTGCTCTGTCGAGCGGGCGCTGCGTCCCCGTCGGCACTTGACCTCCGTCTCGCTGGGGCTGGTGACCTCTGCGGCTCATCTCCGGCACCATTTGTCATCGTCCTGCTCCGCTTACTCGAAGGTTCTGGTGCGACGACGGCAGTGGCCCGCGCCGGACTCTTTGTTGCGACGCGGCCTGTGGGCAGGGATCGCCGTCGGCTGGACGAGGTGGAGGTACTTGTGGGGGTGGACGCTGTGGAGGCGTTTTTCGTAGAAGCAGTGGCAGGAATTCCTGGACTGGAGAAGCCTGGAAATGCGGACAGTTTGGATGTCATTTTTTACAGTGTAACCACAATATGAGATGTCTATTCATGTCTGGTGAATTACCAGATAACAGTTCTACCGGTACCTAAAAAAACAATTAAACTTAATGACTTGCCATACTAAACACAGAGTAGTGTGGAATTTGACATGTTACGTCATAGCTTCAGAGATTACCACACCAGACAAACATATAATCAGGACTTCCATTAAGGAAACCATTAAATACTGTTCATCTACCACAACTAGTTTTAACGAAAGATACAAAAGATAGTCCACACACCTAGTCGTGCCTCGAGAGTGACCAGTTGACTCTCTGCCTCCTCACACTCCCGATGTTTGGCTTTCATCTCCGGCGTGTTCTGGATCTTTGTCTGTTCTCCAAGGTCCTCCTCAGCATTTAGTCGCTTCTGCAGCGCGCCGCGGTAACTCTGTAGTAGGTCTACGGGGCCGAGGGAGAGGCAGAAATGCAGATGTTTTTCAGGTTTCAAAAAGCTACAAGTACCTTTCGAGGAGTATTTAGTTTAGAGAAGAAGTCCTTTATGAGCAGAAATCATTTTGGAAAGTGGGGAATCAACATGCCCAAGTAACTGCGAAGTGTACAGTCCATTCAGATCAAAAGGTCAGGCATCGAGATCAACTCATACATATCAATTGAAGAAAATGAATAAATCATTGCATATTCACACCTGAGATAAGACAACAAGTATATAGATATCCCAGGTACACACCTATCTGCTTGCAACACGTGGAGAACTGTTTAGGAAGGGGAGCCCCAAACACCGCCCCTCGTAGTCTGTCAATCGGCAGGGCTTTGTTCATCAGGCCGCCAAACTTGCCGTTACTACGGATGCGGTCGCCGTCTCGAGTTAGGATCGTCGGGCAGTGTGTGAACTTGACAATCTAGACAGGAAACATTCCATCATCCGATTATCACAGGTGTTTTTTATATGATTCAAATATGATTTAATCACACTAAATATTAGCCGGCCAGATTTACAACGAAAATTTTCTCAAAATGCACTCTTACGCTCTGACAAAACTTCCAAAAGGAAGTAATATTGAAGTGTACAACTCTCACTACTACTAGATTAACCCTGGTTCACTTACCTCCTGTCGATAGGTGTTGGCATCTTCTAACGTATCCAGTATAACCGTGTCGCCTAGCAACATTCCAAACACTGTAACCAATGGTAACCGAGAAAGCATGAGACACGTCAGCAAGATTAAAGACACCTTACAATGTTGCTCTCTGGTGCCTATTACCGGTACATGTAACGTCCGCAGGATGCCGAAAAAAAAAATTCTGTTTCCAAAATATTAAACATTGGACTCAAATGATAAGAAAATTAATTGTCTTAGTGAACCAAACACTTTCGTGAAGAGCTGTTAAAAAGTACCTATTTTACACTTGTCTGGATCGGCTGGGAAGTGAAGGATGTCTCTGGCATACTCCGGGTGGCCCCCAGGACGCCAGTTTGGGCGGAGTCGAACGTGCGGCAGTGGCCTTGTGGGGGATACAGACAGAAGGTGAATGAAAGTTTGTTCATGTGATGTAAGCTTAATAAGTCTAGACTTTTTTAATCACCATCTGATTTAGTATGACTTAAGTGTGGTAAGTTAGAAGATTATTATCTTCAGATGTAATGAGGTATTCATTGAATATTTACATACAAGTAAATCCATGCAACCGCTAATATCTTTATCTGGTTTTCCAAATCCAAGTCTTATTCCACATTCAACTAAATTTTTTTGCAATTAAGTTTTTTCTACTCATTACTCGATATTTTTGAGCCACTCACTTGTTCCAATCTGGCAGGTTTTTGCGGTATATCGAGTCGAGCGGGAGCACCTGTTGTTTGCCGTGGGCCTGGTGGTGAATGTCCTGGGCCTTGCTCGTTGTCAAGGTAACGACACAGTCCATGTCGGCTGACATATGCCAGGATAGAACTCGCGCACAGTCGTCGTCTTCTATCTCCGCCAGGTGTGCGATCTGGAAAAAGGCAAGATATCACTTGTATGATACTGATGTGGAAGCTGTGGAATGTGGAAGGTCCATTTTTTATTATTGGGTCACAAGTCTGTCAAGGTTAAGGTAATCAAGGATTCTTATTGCATTTTTGGTTCCAGAGTTATTTCTCAATCTGAGCATGGACAGTCCTTTACTTCATCATATTCAAAACTCTTCCTGAATTTCCTTATAGAAAGTTTGATATTTTGGAGAAAAATCCTTCATAAATTGAAATAGAACCCCCCCTCCCCCCCCCCCCCCCTTAGAATCACAATCAAGCCTTCAAGTCAGCACTATGACCATGGCTTGACTGGAAGACCAGACTGGAAGACCACACAGGACTCCCACCTTCCCAAGTACTTGAGGGTCCTTGGGCCCGAATGGAAGCCCACAGGTGCGACGTGTCGCCTCTTGGAGAATTTGCTTCTCTTGGCTCGCCTTCTTCAGCAGGCCGTCCACAGTATCCAGCTGCAAAAGTCAAGCACAAAATCGGACATCTTTCTTTGGATTTTGTATGTTATTTTTCAAATACTTTTCTTGTTCACATGAGTATTGTGAATGAATTTCAGTGGAGCTTATCGATTTCTTACGTTGTCTGTTGTCACAACACCGAGCTTCCTGAGATCTGCTTTCAGTTTCTGTTCTTCACCCACTGCTTCTTTGACAGAAACTGAAACCAAATCAAGGGGAATTCCCCAAATGCAGCTCATGAATATACCTGAGTGTACATGTACATTGATTCCATTAAGATTAGATATCCACTTATAATTTCAGAGCAGTGTTTCATGATATTTAACAATATGGGATTTGTTTGGGGTTTTTTAAAGGGGCACTAAATGGGATTCAGTTTTTAGGGGATTTCCAAGATTTTTCTCCCGACGCTTCTATTTAAAGAACGAAACATAAGATTACGTTTTTGTCCCAGGATTTCTGCCGAGCCGACCTGGCTGATCTGATAATTGGCTCGGCAGATATCCTGGGTCAAAAACATCGTCTGATGTTTTGTTCCATAAATAGAAGCATCGGGAGAAAATCTTGGAAATCCCCTAAAAACAGAATCCCATATAGTGCCCCTTTAAAGTCACTAATACACAAAGGAGAACAACATTTTCATGACGTTTACTCACACTGAAGTTCGTTGACGAGTTGCTGTGTGGTTTCAAAGAGGGACCGATATGTTCTAATCACTCCGAGCAAACTGTCACGCTCCTTACTCAGTGCTGCCATCTGGGACTGTTTCTTGACATCTGTGGGATTGGGGTTCGGGCGAAATATTGATTATCTAACATCACTGAGTATTTGAGAGAACATTTAGTTATACTTTCATATCTGGATATGGTAGTGGTAATTCGCACTGTATGAGATATAGAAGCATTCTCAGTAAGAGACCAAAAAAAAATTGTTTGTAAGTTTGCAAATGCCAAATAAAATCACAATAGATTTTATTCTTTGGAAAGAGGCCATTCAGCCCACGGCTGAATTTTTTGGTGTCATTTCTTCCCATATTTTCCATACACAATAACCTATTCACGTTTTAATATTGTTGATTTATTTTTCTATGTATTTTAATGAGCAAAGGAAAGATGTATCTTATTCGAACTACAAGCTAGTCACCCTCCCCAACCTCCCCCCCCCCCCCCACCCACGCACCTCTATCAGTTATCCATGTTTATTTCAGCACTATTGGCTCGACTGGAAGACCAGAATACTTGCATGATTTACACATCTGGCTCAATGATCACGGGACAGTCTTCGCCAAATTGTATTGATTTTTTCCCACAGCGGACAAGTGTTCATCGAACCGTGACCATTACTGGGACCGCGGGGAATTCAGGATGGTGCAACACAATGATTGGAACAAATGGAATATAATCGATTTTTGAGGATGATCGGCTGTTACTATGCTCGTAGTGTACGAGTGGATGGATAATGAGACTGGGTGCATCTTTTTTTTTTCTTCATGATATGCGTTTTGGGACAAGATTCAGAATATTCACCTGAATATGCGATAAAATCATTTGCTTAGTTTGATGTTCAAAAATCTTTGCTACAAAGTACATTAAGCCCCCGACACAATATTTGATACATGCAAATGTATACTTGTATTCATGCATGTATACCAACTGCATACAACATGTACAATATCTACCGGTACCACTCTTTACACATACATGTACCAACATGTGTATCATGAATTGCACTTATTGTTTCCATGGTAACCCCTACCCAGGGAACATCTTACTTTATCAAGTTTGTACAGCAGTATTGTCATAGTAGTGCTATACTCTGATTTTTCTAAACTCGTTTACACTGTTTTTCACATATATTTTTGCGATGCTAAATGCTATCGTTTTATAACTTGGCATATTTCACCTGGGAGTCAAACGGCAATTATTCACCGAATTTCAGACTTTTATCACGAAAATTGAAAAAGTTGGCAATCTACACCAATGTTAAATTTAGCCCCTCCATTTAATTTCTGGGTCCGCACACAATTTTGTGCATTTGCTCGGTTTTGTAGTGGTGCAATCTTTTGAAATCAACATGTTTGTGTACAATACACCCTAATGTGTCTTTTGGTCTAAAATTACAACAATACATCGATTCCTGGTGGATGTAAACAGAATCAAATTCTCGAATGCGCCCAGATTCTCGAGATCCGGTTTTTGGTTGGAATTTAACATTGGGGTAGATTGCCAGCTTCTTCAATTATTGTGATAGAAGTCTGAAATTCGGTAGAAAATTGCTGTTTGACTCCCAGGTGAGGTATGTCGAGTTATTGAACGATACAATTCAATGCTGCAAAGATATCGTCAAAAACCGGTGTAAACAAGTTAGAAGAATCAGAGTATATACAAAATCAATATTGATTTTACCCTGGCACCTTAACGTCCCAAAAGCATCCTTACCCCAGCCCACCCAGTCAACACTGCATACCTGTACCAAAATATCACTGCTTTTCTGCAGAAATGTTCTACACTGACCATTGTTATAATTCGCCCCCAATAAATTGATGCCCTGTGATCACAGGCAGACACCTAATCAGGAATTCCAATACATGCACGTTGCCATGGCAACTGATCAACAATCCAGTGCTAGGTGATCGGGAAAAAATCAATAAGTTGTAAATAAATCAGGGATGCTATGATTCTAGTTTGCAGTCAGGAAATAAACATGGTCATTTTCATCCAGTGCAAATTTGGGCACAATCAATAAGTGTTGTTTCTGGTGGGTTACACCTGAGTTTGGCCACACTTTGGTTGCATTTCGAAGGAAATTACCAAATTTACATCATGTTATTGCATTGCGTGATTACAGTGAAATGGTGGAATTACGGAGCATAATCGTGAATTTACGGATATTGGATTGTGGATACACGTATTTATGCATGATGTTTTATCTTCGAAGTATTGAGTAGAACAGGAGCCTTATATTCAATATATGAACATGGAAAAGTGGACTTTCAATACCAGTATGCTGTGAATATTGGAACCTCAAAAATTCAACAACCTTAAAAAGAAGATGACTAGGATTATTGAGTAGGATTATTGTTGATAGCTAGATGGAAAGTGCAATATATCGACTTTGGTGATTTCTGCGAATGAACTTGATCTCGTAGCCATGGCTGAAGAAGTAAGGTTTCGTAACGGGAACAGCATTATTGACAACGACAACACAGGGAAGTCACAAAGCTGGACGCGGTTCACTGATTATCTTCACGATGGTGTACCGAACAAGCGACAGAATCTGTCACACCTATTGCGACCACAGGCAATGGTCAATAAAGATGGCTTAATCGAGTTGAACTTGACGTCACGATCGTTGCTCGCCATACCACCGACTGTATTCACACAACTTCGACTGGAAGTTTTGAAAGTAGATGGTAACCAGTTGACACTTATCCCAAGTGACATAGCAAAGTTGCATAAATTGCGGAAATTTCACGCACAGAAGAACCGAATAACTGCCGTTCATGAAACGATCGCAAACTGTGCCCACCTCCAATACATCGATCTCTCAGAAAATGAGCTACGCCAGATTCCAAGGTCAATTGGGATGCTACACAATGTCAAAGTGTTAAAACTGGCAGGAAACAAGCTGGAAACACTTCCGCATGAGTTAGGCGACATGTCATCACTACGGCAGCTTGAACTAGCTAACAACGGCTTGTGGCACATCCCTGCAAGCTTGCAGAAACTCCGGCACCTGCGGTTCTTGAATCTTGCGGGTAACAGCTTGGATCAACTGCCACTCTGTGTCTGTCACTTGAAGAATCTGGAGGCTTTAGACGTCCACGGTAACCACTTGAACACACTACCGCCTGACTTGAGTGGGTTACGTGCACTTCGAGAGTTCTCGCTTGCATCTAACCGATTTGAAAGCGTACCGTACTGTATCCTAGCACTGCGGCAGTTACAGTCCTTGGACATGTCGACCAATCAGCTCAGGCTCGTTCCTGTAGAACTCGCACAGATGCCCAAGTTACGAATGTTAATTTTACAGGGAAACCAACTGACGGATTTCCCATCGGGTTTTTCCCACTTGAAATACCTGAATCTCGCTCACAACAGATTACAGGATATTTCACTTGTGAAATCCAATCCTCTTCAGTACCTTAACATGAGCCACAACAACCTAGAAAACATGCCACATGGAATCTACAATCTCGCCAACCTACAAGTCCTGAAACTCGCTAACAACCAAATATTCTACGTGTCCCAGGACGTAATTCTTCTCAAGCGACTGAGAATTCTCGATCTTTCTGACAACCGCCTGACAAACCTTCCGCAAGTTATAGATGAACTCGAACATCTAGAGGTGTTCAACATTCAAGGGAACAAGATCGACAGTCGAACACACTCAGTCGGCCAACAACGCCACCACGATCCTCGCCACAGTTTGCCTCGTGCCAAGCGAAAACGAACTGCGAGTCGACATCCAAGACTTACGGGCCAAAGCATGAAACCCCGAAAGAAGAAGAAGACACACACAAGATATCCATGGCAGAAGAAACCTTTCTCTGTGTCCAGACTCCACAAAACGATTCCACCATCCAAACATATCTCAACACAGTACACACCAAGATCTACTCTACGATCTCGCAGGAACTCAATGCGGCCTACTATAAACCCATCGCTTTTTGACGGCACCAGACAGAAATCATCGAATACTCTGTTGAAGTCTACAAACGGCTTGGACTCTACAAGCTTCCCTACTCATCCCAACAGCTTGAAAGCTTCAACTTTCGCTCCGATCGAGCTGGAAGCTCCCCAAAATCCTCGATCAATCAGCGAAATTGTCTACCCAATGACTAATGCCTCCAACCTTCACCAGCCAACAGATCTTGACGTTAAAACGGAAGTCACGCGTAGAGATCCGCCGTCGATATCGAAGAAACCCTCCAAGAACGGGTCAAACTCCTACACAGAGAACTGGATCAACGAGAGGCTGTCAATCGCAGGAAGTGGTAGCAGTAACGCTGTGACGATTAACGAATCTATCGGCGACAACTTGTCACTGGGTGAGGAAGATTTCCACTTTCTCCCGCTGAATGTTCCGGACGTGAAGCTGATGAAGTTGTGTAGTGAAGCAGAGACGTGGCTGAACAACCAGCTGTTGAAACCCTTCCAGATCAACAGGGGAATTTTCAGGAAGAGGTATGGTTTATTCAACCTCATTTTTCTTTCATGTTATACTGCACGATGCAAGATGCAATGATGACATTAAAGTTATAGATAAGATAATACACATTTTATTATCCCAATTTTTCTTTGTAATGCTAGAAACTGATTTTTTAGAAAAAGTATAACAGTATTTGAATTGATACCTACTTTGAAGCAAAACTTATCAGCCCCTTTTCTTCCCCCTAACCAGTATGAATGCGGGTGGTACCCTGCGGACACTGCGAGGTATCACACATCAAGCCTCACCCCTCGAGTCCCAAGTCACCATGGTTACAGAGCAGAGCCAGCCGACTGCGTCACTCGACCGCGTCATTCAGATGACTAAGGATATCTACCTCAGGTATGTGAAGGCTTACGTACCTGGAAGCTACTACACATAGTAATTCTACTCACAGCCTGTGAACGTTAACAATGTGGGTACTTGAAGATGGTAATGTGTACTGTTCACAGATATTTACTTATGCTTTTTCTTCGTGTTTCCACAAAAATCATCAACTCCTACAATAAACGTTTGTCATGAAGGTAAAGGCTAAGGGTGTTCATAATAGAGGCAAAGGATGCCAGTAAATAACCATGTGTACACCTATCCCCATCATTACAGACGACCGGACACGTCCCAGAAGAACTTCATCCAGCGGTACAAAATGGACGTGTTCCGCGTGACCCCGAGCGGAGGAATCTTCAAGTCATCGACGGACCCGAGGGTTACACTCCACTTCCCCATAGACACGGTGGACAGGACCATTGCCATCACCATACAGGTAGAGAGAATCTTATGTTCCGGTCGATTGAATGTCCTGTCTGAATTTTTGTTCAAGACTCAAAAGTTTTCAGAAGCATGTTGTGTAGAAACTGTTGTCCAAAAACATCCTTCATGGAAGACCAGCCTTGCATGACACACTATTCAAAACTGTCCGCAATACATTTCTTCCATGATTCTATGTCCAGGTGGAAAAAATCAGCATTGAAGCTTTAGAGATCATGAAGAAAGTCACCCGCTCGGTCGAAACACTGCTCTCTGTCGGCGACATCATTCACGTGACACAGAACAGAGACGTGGACTTCAGAGAGCCGGTAACCGTGACGATACCCGCCCCCGCCCTCATGGGCGACGGTAACCTGCACCTAGTGACCTATCACGAGGACAACACGTGTTCCCCATGCTCGGCGCAGTACAGACTTCAGGGCGGCTACATCCGCCTCAAAGCCTGGCACTTCTCAGGGTCAGTGGCTTCTTCTTGTTTCAAATTTTCGGAGTCAAATTTTTCATTACTCACTAATATTCTATCAGTGAATGTTGCTTTTATGCATTATTGCCTTGATAATAAAGTTGTTGCTATGAATGTTCATTACATCACTGATATTATATCTCAATCTGAATTATTTTACGATAATATCTGTCCAAAAATTCAAAATTTTACTGTGTTACAATGATTTTTCCAATATTTCTGATGTTCATTTTTTTCGACATTAATTGACACAACCGTTGTTATACAAATATTGTACCTCGGTGGTTATGAATTACATTGCCTAATTGTGATTTGCAGAAGAGGAGCAATTCTGGCTAAAACCAAGGACAAATACAAGGCGTGCAAAGCCATGAGCCAACTGCTACACCACCTCTATGTCTGAGTAGGACTTCCATAGTTCACACTCAAACTAATAGCTGAGTGGGACTTCCTTACAAAGTCATGTAGTCCACATTCAAGTTATTTCATGGAAAGTTGATGAACCAAAATAAGAACTGAATTCTTGCCAAGATATATGTCTATTTATCATATGCATACATTTTGTATACAATGTTAACATCTCGGAGGAGGAAATAGTAAGTCGACATCTGAACTTAATGTGAACTGTATTTTGGAATGGACATGTGCTGATGTGCAAGACTCGCTTATGAATATAATCAATGAATCTATCATTTGCACTTGTGTATGATTATGATATGCCATGCTGTGATTGATTTTCAAAAGCAGAAAAGCAATTTGCATAAAATAATTCCTTTCTTGCTCGAGTTTTTTCAATTTTGATGTGTTTGTAGCTTTTTTGTTATGCAATCGTTTTTTTCTGTCATGAAGTTGATTATTGTCCTGAAGGGCTTCCTCAAACATTATCAAACCTTGGCTTATATGTTCAGGCAAAAAACAGTTCAGTTTAGTTTTTTCTGTATTCAACATGCATAGAAATAAATCAATGTTTCTACATCTTCCAAGTTTAATCCTGATGTCAATAAGGTCCCTGAACCTCAACAAAATTCCATTATTCTACAAAATAAAACATGCTACCTCACTCACCATTATAAAATAAGAAGGGTAGTTCATACGGTGCAATATTACTGAAGTTTCTCCCATGCAGTACACATCGGAGAATGTACTCTTGTCCGTCTTTTCCAGGAGT
Organism: Terebella lapidaria; assembly: GCA_949152475.1. Classification (NCBI taxonomy): domain Eukaryota; kingdom Metazoa; phylum Annelida; class Polychaeta; order Terebellida; family Terebellidae; genus Terebella; species Terebella lapidaria. The sequence goes on from OX424569.1 coordinate 4,392,454, forward strand.
GTTTTCCTCTATCACTAAACTCTGTCAAAAATATATTGGAAATTCAAATTTCGGCCGAAGTAATTTTTTTGTTTAGCAAAAAATTATGTTTTTTTGAAGTGAGAAATAAATGGATAAATCTGACTTACTTGCACACTGATAATTCCTCTCACAAGAGGTATAGTCAGTTTTCCGCCAACTAACGAAGGAATTTCTTGATTTTCCGATGTTGAGGTACCAACGATTTCAATCGTGGACTTTCCGGTTTCCTCCACGATATTGCCAAATTTGTCCTTGAATTGGAAAACAAACATACTTTTCTAAAAAAAGAAATTTGCCAATATTATGAACAGTACTGGCGTAAACAAGTACATACAAACATCACTCCTACTCAAATGAAACGAGATTGAATTTACTGCCCAGTTATCATTCACACCAATACACAAATTTTGAAACCCAGATGCATCAAAGAAACATTCAGAAAAACCTTTTGATTGATATTCAGAATCATTATGGAAGGTGCTAATTTTGTTCGAAGAAACAATCAGACCTAAAGAAAACTCAGCTTAAATCAAACTGCTCCTATGAAACAACATGTGTAAATTTAATACCCGCCAGGATTGCCTCAAATCATGATGTGATATATTTCAGCCTACACAATATAGTATACAGAGTAACGAACACATGACCCCCCCCCCCACGATCACATGACCCCCCCCCCCCCCATGATCACATGACCCCCCCCCCCCCCCCATGATCACATGACCCCCAACAATCACATGACCTCCCACGGTCACATGACCCCCCACGATCACATGACCTCCCACGGACCTGTAACTGTAGCTCAAGACCTTTCACGAGGGTTCGACTGGAGAGTGCCTTAGTGTTGGAGACCGTGAGGGTTCCGGCGTCCGTCACCGACAACAGACGCTCTGCTTCCAGGGAGCTGACCTCTAGCACGACCTGTAACCATAGCGATACAATATGTTACCATGACAATGTATGATTATTGATTGCGGCGAGAAGGAGCATTTTTTATGAATATCCTGGGAATTTTGTTGTTACATATGACATAAATGTTCATCATGAAGATAACATACATGACAAAAAGCAAAGGTAAAGATGCTTGCATAAATTCTAACATTGAAAATATTTTTATTCGTCATTATCAAGCTATTTCCAGTATTTCACTCCCATTTTCTGCGGTACCTGTTCACTTTGAAGCGCAAACTTCACACTGTCCACATAAGAGAAAACCAGGTTGTACGTCCCAGCAGCCTCCGGGGTCTTGCGACCGCTGTCAAATATTAACGGGCTCTATCCTTTATCGGTAGTGCACGAACTGGTACATAATGATTTCAAGCATTATGGTTAAAGTGACAGATCTTATTGTTTCATGATAACATTCAATGAAACATTTTCCAATGTACATCTTCCATCCATCTAGATGGAAAGCTTCAAGTCTTACTCATGTTTTAGCCATCAAACCACAATAAAACAGCAGACACACACACCTGAAATTGAAGGTGCCATTGACGTTGCCAGTTTTGTCAGGCGGTTGTATTGAGTAAGCAGGCCGTGTGTCTGTGTACATGATCTTCATACGCAGACACGAGACTTTAGCTGTCGTCATGACGCTGTTGTCCTCAGCAACCACCTTCACTTGTAGCTCTAACGGTGTAAGAATTGGTAGAAAGTGGTTTTTCTTTATAATGGATCATCCTTGAAAAACAGTTTACTGATTCAGTTTCCAAAACTTGTGGCCAACAACATGGTATTATTAAACAATAGGCGAGCTGGTAAATCTACAAACAAAACTGCCAGTATTGCTGTGGTGTAAATGCAACAGGAGCTTTTTGAACTCATTTCAAACCAATATTCCTTACGTAATCACCTAACTAGAATAAATATAGTCCATTTGCTTTTATCACAGGACATGATGAATAGCCCTCAAGTATCTTTAACACGTTTAGCTCTACTGACCAGGCAGGGGTTCACCGGCTTTCACTTCGAGCGTTCCCGCAAGAGCTTTCCCATTAGCATCACTGACGTCAAGTTTCACGGGTTTGTTCGGATCTAGTTCTATGGACAGCTGCAGCTTTGGTCCACAGATTATACTCCGACCAATAAACGCTTTTGGCTGGATCTCGTACAAGCCACTGGGGGAAAAAAGCAGAGATGATTCGTTCATTTCTTTCTGCACACCGATTTCATAAGACACTCCTGAGGAATATTCCTCTGAAGACCAGCTAGGTGTCAAGCATATATTGCAACTGAGGCTTGCAATTGAGTTCAAGATTTACAAAATTTTAATCATGAAGTAAGTAACAAAACCAATACATACCATTTTCCATACACGATAAAGTAACCAAAATTCGCCTGTCCTTTCTTGTTGGTTTTCATCGGTTGCGGCATTGGAGTCAACTGTCAAACAGTGAACCAAATCACTCGTGAAATGACTCCAACTCACAGATATTGGAAGTATCATATTCATCATATTATCTGAAATCCCGAAGGACACACACCCGGATGCCGACGTCCCTGGTGAGCTGGATCTTGACGTTCTCCTCCTCCGTCGGGTTCCCAGAAACATCACAGAGCTGTGCTACCAGAGGCTGCGGTGTCTTGCCGTTGTTGTAAATTGTGATAGGCTGGAGGGGGTCACGGAGACGATATCCATATGTATACCAGTTTATTTTATTTATTCATTTAGACCTTTATTTACTTGTTATTTATGTATTTATTTATTTAGTTCATTCCTTTATGATGTTTTAATGTCTTATGATCATTGTATACTTCAGCATATACTTTTTACAAACTTTGCTCATAATAAAATCTTGTTTAAATTTTTTATCTAACACCGGCAACTGAACATGCACTCATTCATGAAGATCTAGTTTCTATATATCTTTTTTGTTAATCTCCAATGACACAGAATCAAAACATCCAACCTGTGAGTGGTCCCAGTTGAGTACGGTAAGTTTATCAGGTGCCCCAGCGATGACCTCGAACCTCACAAAGTCCTCCAAGCCTCGCCACTCCACATGTACCTCCCTAGCACCCAGCTCACCTCGAGCAAACCGGATCTTCTCTATGTTGAAGCCCGACACCTGCGCCAGTGACAGATACATGGGTTAGTTGATGATGGATTCTTTCGTCAAAACTTCATGGTTGAGGCTTATGAAGATTAGCTGCTCGTTTGATAGAAAGCACTATTATAAGCCTACCTGGCCAAATCCTCGTATAAGTTCCTCCTCCACCAAACCCTCCCCTGTAATCGTCAGATCTTTCAGAGTCGATTTCTCCAGCTGTAGAGCATCAAAGTTGTGTTTTCTCAAAGGCTTTTATTGTCTAATGCTTACAAATTCGAAAATTTTTCGAGAATGGACCAGAACATACATTTACAAATGCAAGGGCAGTGAGGTCTTACTTGTTGAACTAATTTTTTTTTTTCATACTGCATACCTCTATATTGAACACCCCCAAGGTGTTTATTATAGAGGTTACAAATATCAAGAATCTACCTTTTTGATGTGGTTTCCAAACTTGTCCATGACCAACGCCTGGACATCGCTGGCCAGTGGCTCTCCAAGACGTACTTTGTTACTGCCAGTACACGAGCACTTGAGACTGGCCGGGGGGCCTGTCACTGCCCTGTGGGAGGGGGGGGGGGGGGGGGGGGGAGAATAACCATCAGATCAACTTAGAAGATTCTGATGAATAGGGATATAATTTTGACCAGAATCTGGGAATTCTATTGTCACAATATGGCTCTACATTCTTGCAGAATATAATGGATTATATGAGAACAAAAATTTTATGAAATTTAAACCCGGAACGAGCAATTGCATATCTTTTTTTGGCTCAAATATTGACCTAAGGATGGACTACATGACATGTTTTTTTTCGTCTAATACGAGTAATTTTCACATAGACACATTTTTAAATGGACTTTTCTACTGTCAGTAATTTGTAAGTTGGTAGATTACCTGACTGTGAACGAGAAATCCAGCCCTGAGCCGTCTACCAGGTTAATGTGACAGTATTTTGACTCCGATACATTACTCGGCACTTTAAGATCAGGCAGTTTTCCTTGGAGCAGTGAGTCCGGGTTCAGCTTGGGTGTCCAGTTCACCTGCGGAGGCGAGAAAATTTCTCAATAAAATGGAAAGACTGATGTGGGATTTTTGCCAGAAAAAAACTCCAAATATGAAGGTAAATTTTTCAAAGTTTACAATAACGAATCTGTACATTTTTCAATCAGGTAAATATATGGACACTATTGTAAACAGTGAACTCTGTGTAAAACTGCTAGTATCAAATAATTGATTCCACATTACCTTTATTTTATTGACAAAAGCACTATCAAGGGATTTCGTCCTTCCTGCTTCATCCGATACTCCGAATCCTAACAGGAGTCAAATAAACAGGGTTACTCATATTGCTGCCACCAATCTGGTTCAGTCCGAAGCTCATACAAAGTTAAATTATTACTCGAAAACCTTATCACACCCTCCTCCCCCACTACTTTCCACCTAGAACCTGCCACAAATCCATCCCGTCTACTCACGGATTCCTTTGATGGGCTCGCCTGCCGTTCCCACTAAATCTTGCCCTTCATTGATCACAATCTCACTGCCATCTTTCATGTACGACACAGTTATCAGCGCCGCCCTGGTGCTAGGTTCCACAGTTACTGGGATCTCGACCGCGGCTACCGACCGGAATGACTAAAAGTGACATTGTGGACAACGTTATAGTAGATGGGTATAAGGGAGATCTGTTATGAGTCATAGAATATATTCATAGGAGTCATTTTACCATTTTATCATAGTAGCATGATAGACTAATGAAGGTCAAATTTTATCATGTTTGCCAGAGGCATATACTATTTCAATGGGTCAACATGGAATCAAGTTGAAGACTGAATCCTTTCATACATACAATGTAGATACATGTATTATAGTATCACTACACACTCACGCTGAGTTCGACCCGCGCCTGGATCGTCTGTGAAGCCTTCAGCTTTTTTATCACCACGGGTTTGCCGCTCAGCGTGCCGTGTCCGGTTTTGGAGCAGTCCACACTGTACGTTGGTGTGCCAGTCGCCCCCGCAAACTATACACAGTGAGAGCAAGTGTATAACTTGGTGTCTCAGTTTGATTTGAGTTCATTTCGAGAAAAAATATCACCGAAGAAAGTACAAGAGCTTCCAAATAGGTAAGTTGGTTTCAAAGCTAATCTACTAAATCATCAAATGGTTAATGTGTGGAACTCGATGTTTGAGTCCAAAAGGACTTTCTCTCACACCTTGACTGTAGCACTGGCTCGTGGGTAAGCTGTCAAGTTTCCCGCACAATCCCGGATCTCAATGTTTAGGTTGACGTTGTCTCCGTTTTCAATTTCGAGATTTTCCGGAGTAACATGCAAACTGTGTGGAGCCCCTAGTAAAATGCATACATTTTTCATGATTGCAATTTCTTTGTTCCATCTTACTATACACAGAATGAACAGACTGGGAGCTAATGAAGTTCTTCAGACTATACTAGATTTACCAGGTTGCAAGCGAATTTTCATGGACTGCGTGTAGTCATTCAACTCAGGAACTTTCACAACCAGATCAAAACTCTGTAAACACATTTAAATTTGAATCACAACTGGTCATAGATAAATATTATTGTGCTGCCTGGTCTCAATAGTGGTGTTTCTAATATCACAAGCATATATCAATTCGCAAGCATCACAAGCATATATCAAACAAGTTCACCCAGAACATTTCTCATGGAGGTTAATTTATGAAACATCTATAAACTAGATGGTGCCAAATATGTTTTCAATAGGTTGTACGTCTCTGAATATGAGCATGTACTTCATTTCTATCAATATAATGGCTACAACCTTTCCCTGTAGTGCGTTCTTCCCCAGGTCTGTTTCTGCCGTTACGTTTGAGATCAGCAGACTGCTTCCTTTTGTGTTCACGTCGTCATACTTCAACTCAAGACCCCTGCAATACAGATAAATCCGGCATGTATACATTGGATACAATACATAGTGAACTCCGACCTATAAAATTTTTTGTTCAGCTGACAGAATAATTTTCAAAAGTTCAACATCCAGTATTCCATTAAAAAGTCGGCCCAAGTATCAAACACTGCGCCTTTCTTTGTATTGTATTGTATTTTATTGTAGCCTTAATACTACTTGTCCACTAAATGCATGCCATTTAATCCGTCTGTCACCTTTTTAATCCTTATTGAATAAGGATTAAAATCAGTTTTAAAACGTTCAAATATCCAGTCTTGAACGTTTTAAAACTGATTTGAAAACGTACCTTTTTACTTAGGCCTATTCTTAACCGTATTTTTAGTGTTGTCTAGTATCTAGTCATTGTCTTTGTGTTTTATGTTTACGTGTCCTTTTTTGTACTTCTTTGGTGCTGTGTTTGTATTCCATATTTTTTATTGTCAAGCGCCTTGAGAATGTGTCCATTGTAAGGCGCTATAGAAATATAAATTATTATTATTATTATATAGAAGGAGGTGCAGTGTATGATACTTGGGCCAAAAAGTCTATTCCATCAAAAAGTATTGACAAGTAGGACCGTGTAAAATACAGCGGGAAAGCTTTTCAACTCACTTTGCCTCTAAGACAGGTTTATATTTCGTGGACGGTTTTGTCTGGTTTCCAAAGCTGTCCTGGAACTCGATGGGAATGCTGAACGGTACACCAACACGGAACGGCCCCTCCATCATACCAAGTGTGAACTTCACAGCCTCCGCCTCTAGATAAAACATGGGAAATATTCATAATGGATGCGACGTTCGTAGTCAAAGTTAGATAGTGTATAAATACAAGGGCTGATGAATGTATTAGAATTTCACAAAATCAATATGCCCACAAGTAGACTGATAAAGATTAGTGGAAAACCTTCACAGCTTTTAGTACTACCAACGTCAAAGCCTATGTTCTTTGTTCCTATTAACATACTCATGCATACAAGTTATACAAATGAACCCCCTAAATCTGATGAACCTGTGACAGTGAAGGTGATTTTCTCAGCTGGGAGTTGCCGTTTGCCGAAGTGGTTCACGCCGCTCTCGTTGAGCACACACTGAAGATGTATAGTGTACGTTCCAAGACTGTTGATGTTCTCTGAAAGTACGAAGCAGAACATCTGCTAAATCGAGTAGAAAGTAGCTTGTTCTATGTCACCTTTGCCGAAATTAAACTAGATTTGTAACGAAGCTTTTGGGATACTATCTTTTGAGTCTGAGGGATGAAGGCATGGCTCATCCGTTCATTCAATGTCTGTTTGTTAACAATATTTACAACTTACCCATTTTCTTGAACCAGTAGCCCCAGTTTTTGCCGTGTTGACTGATGTGGTGATTCAAAACCTGGTCTCCATGTGATGCTGAAAGTCACATCAATAACTCAATCACTGAACAACAGTTGGATAATGACATATTTACCAGAAATATATACAGTGGTCTCTGCAAGATATGACCCCCTCCAAAATAAGACATTTTCCCTGTCTATCAATAATTTTTTATACTTCTTTCTTGGTTTGAATTCTTTTAATATCAAGCTAGCTTGCAAATGAACCTGTGAAATAAGACCTCAGATAAGATACCATGAGATATTATTATAAGATATAATGAGGATAAGACCTCATTCTCTCTGTAAGTAACAAAGTCTCATCATACAGGGACCACTGTATAAGCACCGGTGTCTTGCAACAAAATGTAGCTCCAAGGAAAGCTTGTGTATGATGCGGAATGGACACTCACAATGCCACAGAACTTTTAGCTCGACTAGAAGTTTTCTCTGCTGTGACCCGGGAAGTTTGTTGATTGATTCCCCTTTACAGTTCATGATCTCAACCTTGATGTCTCCTGCAAACACAGTGCACAATTTTACAGTCTTCATCATAATGCGAACTCGTAGCATTGTCACAAATCCAACATGTTTTACATCCTCAATACCACTCTTTGAATATCACTAATTCTGAGGGATATATTATTATTGCATGTATAGAAGCAACTGATGGTTTATTTGATCATCATAAGATATTTTATTATATTTTCCCACCTATCGTTCTACCCGCCGCTCTCTTGTCTCCCTGTTTGACCTCTTCCCCGGACGGCCAGGAGTACACAAGCTTCTGTGGTAGCCTGAATACAGAACATCCCATTGCATGCTTACACAATATCAAGACAGAATACAGAAAATTACGATCAAAACTCACAGAAAAGGAGAGAGCTGTACATACTTTTTTTCCTCGTCAGTGATATATTTGGTGATTTGGGCGTCGGTGGCGTTTCTGTCCATTTTTCCGATGGACATAAACTTGACATCATCGTAGAGCGATCGAGGCTCCTATTGGAGAAACAGATTATCAGTTAACAGTTTTGATTTGTCCCAAATATCACAAAGCCATTTTGTTTCAGAACATTTTATGTGTCAGATAACAGAAAACACATTACGAAACAATCGTTTGATCATGTAATTGAAAAATATATTGCATGACATTCGTTTAGTACCAAATAACCCGGAACATTGTGCCAATGTAGCTAATGCTGCTTGTTCTTTCCACATTCAATGTGGACTAAAAAGTTACCAGACTGATTAAAACACATGTTTTCAATGGACGAGCAGTATAAGCGGCAGCATCTACCTCAGACGAAACTTTGTCCGAGCATACCTGGTACACTTCGAGTTCCCCTCCAGTCGCGTACACGTCCCCCTCGTGGTCACCGTACAGCCAGATCTGCTTGATCGAACCGTACAGAATCGGCAAAGTCTTGTGAATCCGCACCTGGTGAACAGGGGATTATTGAACCAGCAATTTAGTCTTGTTGGTCGATAAACAAAGATATACTTTTTGATATGACAGGGGATTCACCTAGGAGGCACATGCCAACATTATATATCAAGTAAGACTTCCTCAAACTTCTAGATGTTGTACGATGCTCCTATTTGTTCACTTGTGATACATAAACACAAGACGTTATCGAAAACATATGATATTGGTAAGCTGCCAGTGCCAGTAACAGAAATAAATTTACGAAGGTATCTGCAGGCTTACACCGAACAAATCAAACAAATCTGACTACAAACCAGCGTTCCTTCCTGGTATAATTTCCCGTCCCACTCTATCTTCGAGTATACGGCCCATGGGGACTGCCGAGCTTTTGGAAGTTCCGGTCGTGTGGCTTTCTGCTTGAAGCCGAAGAACTTGATCTGTTTGTCCAGAGTTTCATGGCAAGTCTTGAGCCAGTTCTGGAACTCCCTGGCTATGTCGGTTCTTTTTTCCTGTGGATTTAATGGCACAGAGCTGGTAATGTAGAGGGTATTGACACGTGACTTTGTTACAGCAATAAATTTGAAGGTTTTAAATCATGGTCATGAATATGTATTATAATTTGGCACAATGAATATTCAGCACGCTTACCACTCTCTCCCAAGTGTTAGCATTCTGTGAGATTAGGGAATAAAAACAAACCACCAAGGTGAATAAATACATACGACTATTATTTTGGTTATTAAATCATGCTGTAATGTGTCTACCAGCTAATTATCATATATGAATATTCATGAGTGAGACTACATGTATACTTGTATAGCATCTAAATCAGTCTACTAGTCTAAGGGTTCCTGCACCTCTGAACACTCACTACCCCAGTACATTTGTACATTCATCATGTTCAAAACAAAAAATGACATGTGTTAATCTATAATCGACGGGGAGACCTCCACGTACGTTTTTGTTGATGACTCGACAGAAAACTGTCTGCTTGTCCCTGAGTTTGACTTCAAGGTCAATGAAGGTCAATTTATTCGTTGACACTTGAAACTTGTCGTTGGTCCAAACAACTCCCGATACCCTGAAAGCAGTACATAAATCGGTTCTTTATTTTCATTATTTTCATTACTCATCAATAAACATGAACTGTTCCATTTGTGGATGGAATATCATTTTTAGGTTACCGGACCTATGGTCCGATAACCTATTGGCATGGCGTAGCGTCCGTCGTCCGTCCGTTCACATTTTAATCTTTAAAGTATATGGTCAAATCTTTCTGAAATTTTGCACAAAAATACCTAAAAATATTTCCAGGAAAGGTTTTTTTTAGTTTTCTGATTTCCGCATTTTTTTCAAAATGGCGGCCATTTTTGACGAAAAATGCCTGATTTTGGACTTTGGCGGCCATTCTCTCAAAATCTGTTTGATAACTTTTTTTCTTACTGATGCATAACACTCTTCATATGTACTTCTACGATGTGTATAAGTTTCGTTGTCCTTGAATCGCTCGAAGTGGGCCATTTTGGCCCAAACTCGACCCAAATAGGACTTTCCCATGTTAAATTCTCCTATGCTTTATAATGGGACACATTATGCCTAATATCTCACTTAATATCGATATTAGAGACTAGGAATCAATTGTGGACATATAGGAAATGATATATGCTGAATATTCTCGTGACCTTGAATTTGACCTCTGACCTCAGTTTCAAGGTCAGAGCACAAAATGGCTTATATCTCGCTTACTATCGACTCTAAAGCTTAGGAATCAATTGTGGACATATAGGAAATGATATATGCTGAATATTCTGATGACCTTGAATTTGACCTTTGACCCCATTTTCAAGGTCATAGGACAAAATGGCTTATATCTCGCTTATTATCGACTCTACAGCTTAGGAATCAATTGTGGACATATAGGAAATGATATATGCTGAATATTCTGATGACCCTAAATTTGACCTTTGACCCCATTTTCAAGGTCATAGGACAAAATAGCTAATATCTCGCTTGTCATCGACTTTACGGCTTACGAATCAGTTCTGAACATATAGGAAATGATATATGCAGATTATTGTCGTGACCTTGAATTTGACCTTTGACCTCATTTTCAAGGTCACAGGACAAAGTGGCTAATATCTCACTTATTATCGATTTTACAGCTTAGGAATCAATTGTGGACGTATAGGAAATGATATATGCTGAATATTCTTGTGGCCTTGAATTTGACCTCTGACCTCATTTTCAAGGTCCAAGTACAAACTGGCTCATACATGTATCTTGCTCCTCTATTGACTGTATGGCTTGGGAATCAATTGTTGACATATAGAAAGTGATATACACTGAATATTTTGATGACCTTGAATTTGACCTTTGCCTTCATTTTCAAGGCCACAGCACAAAATTGCTAATATCTCTCTGTTTTGAATTTACAGCTTAGCAATCAACTGTGGACATGATATATGCTCAATATTATATATGCTAAATATTCTCTTGACCTTGAAATCAACCAGTGACCTGGCTAACATCTAAAATATTAAACATTTTCCGGTAACCTATCTTTGGCCCTTGGCCTAATTTTTTGTCAAGAACCTGTGCGTGTACAAATGTGTCAATTCTAGGTGGTTCAAATGACACAAACCTGTTGAAGCATTCTGCTGGGCAAGACGTTTTGGTTTTCTTCGGCACACTGCACCAGTCAAATCTAATAATGAAAAGTGAACACTCTGGTTAGATCAAAGTCTAATAAAAAGGCCAAAACAAATTGAAAAGAATACAAGGTTCAGAAATGTACATACTCATCAATGAAGGTGTAGGGGATGAGTCTTCCATTCCAATAGCATTCGAAGATCGGCCGACCGCCTCTGGCAGGCTTGGTGCTGTCCGATATGTAGCTTGATGCATCCTCCATTTCATTCTCAAGGGCTATACAAGAAAGTAAACAATCCATTTGTAAACAATCCTTCAATATCTACAGGTAACAGCAACAGAGTTGTCAAAATGTATTCAACTTCAAGGTCCATATATTGCCAATAATGATGACAGAGCATAAATGCCATTCCAAAACAACCTTTCTGGTCCCCAAAGTCGACTGGATAGGTTTCCCTGTCATATAGGAAGGGATGGTATCTGAGAACACCTTCTGCTACACCAGTCCCCTCCACAGTGGCCTTGAACTCAAACGTGCTGGCTGCTGACTGTATACAACTCGTCTGAAAGTCATCGTTGATCTTCCGAAGATCATAAACTATCGGCTGTTGGGAAGACTTGCTGTGCAATGCAACCTATACAGTGGAAATGAAAAGAAGCGAACTGAATAGACGATAGGTCGTCATTTCCACAAGGGCAGAATTTCTCTGGATGAACTGAAAAAAAATTAAAAATATCATAACAAATCCAGACTTACTGTCAAGTTGATTTTAGTGAACCAGTCATCAGCCTGTATGAAAAAATAAAAGATGTGCAAGAAGATCGTTTGATATAATGTTTTGGCTCCAAGCAACAATATTTATTGCTATTTTTTTTCATATTGTATATTGTTAATAAATGGCAGTCTACCATGAGAGATCCTGTTCCGTTCTCGACAAGATCCCCGGAGTGAGTGTTCCCATTTGGTCCATGGATGTAGTAATGGTAAATGTGTCTGCAAAACAAAACGGAAGTTTTGAACCGTATGAAACCAGTATTTATTACATCCCTACCTCTATTATAAACACCTTCTTTGAATGTCAAAGTGAGACTATTATAAGAGTTGATTATAGCAATAAATATGTATATGACGTGATAAAATCTTGGGAATGGAGTATTGCTCGCCACGAATTCAGCTCCATTCAAACAGCTATTAACCTATTCGTCACATAGAGCTATTTATTTTAAAGTGCCTAATGTTCCCTTACGCCAGTTGTCGATTCCATTCTTTCATGTTGGCTTTCAGGTACGGAATGTGCTGGGGATTAAGACCCTTGATTGAGACGACAGTGAAGCTCTCTTTACCCTCTTCCTCACCAATCAACGACCGCAGAATCTCGTCGTCCTCACTGACATGGCTGCCATCTCCTGGCTGAATATCAATTTCAACATTGAAGACCTTGGATGATTTATATATCTATAAACTGTATTCACATAAATCATAAATCATATTATTATCATGTTTTATTATCATTTTGCAATGTTAGCTTGTCATAACAGTACAGTTGAAATGAATATCTTGTCCTTGCTCTACCTTTCTGTTTCTGATAAAACCGCTGTAAATCTCTTCTTTATTCTGCTCTTTCTTCTCAAACTGCTCCCGACTGATGCTGAGTTCGTGGACGTCTGGCGAGCCTGCTACCTTCGTTATCATCTGCAATCACATGATCGATACTTAATACAAATAACTTCATTGAAGTTCATTCCAATATGCATCTGATTAACAGAATGCTCTAAGGCTAACAAAGATGACAAACTGAATGCAATAGTCAAGAATAAGCTCTAGAGTTTCCAATAGACTGAGAAATTGGGGAATTTTATCATATAAAAGCTACAAAAGAAGGAAAACTCACAGTGGTCGCACTGCCAATGAAGAATATGGCCTGCTTGCCCCCGACTCCAAAATATGAGATGTCGCTGTTCAACGACCGTGGCGCCATCTGGAAGAAGGGCTCAGTATCAGTCTCTGTCGTTGCTCCTGGCCTGTAGAATAGAGAATAAGAGAGAGGATACAAAGTTGCAGAGAAGTAGTTCAGGTAGCATCTTTTCACATATATATATTAACTGATAAATGTATCTTGAAATTTAGCAGAGCAGAACTTCTCAGAGAACTATACTTACAGTTTTGACAACAAAATATAGTGACAGCAACCCATCGAATAGGTAAATTCTAGAAGAATTTTCGGGTGTTTCCTGAATGAGTATATTGAATATTCAAGACACGTACAGTTTGGAAGGTGTATCCTGTCGGATGAACTTAGAAAGACGGTAAACTGCCCAGTTGTTCAACTGTCGACTTGTCATTCCCCTTCCATTGTCAATAACAAATATTTGATCATCTTCCAAATGCTGAAATTCAAAATAATGTAACATATTAAATTTGGTTATTTGGTTAATTTGGTTATCTGAGGTCCATACATTGTATCCCAGACTCACCAGTCGAATTTCAATATCTCTGGAGCCCACGTTTTCAGCCGTTGCCGCCAGTGCATTGTCGATGAGCTCAGCAAAAGCATATGCTGGAATATGGCAAACAATATAAACATGATGGTTCAACCAGAGAAATAATTCAAAGAATGAAACATGCATGAGAATATTTTTCTCGGGATTCGGTTGTTTGTGGCCTGTGGTTTCTGAAAGCGAAAGAAATCAACAAACAAAGAAATGAACTTTCTCTTGGCAATGCTAGGCAGTGAAGCAAGTGTACTTACGTAGCGGATTTTGTCCTTCAGAGGCGTAATATTCGTACATTCCACCCTTGACAATAGTATCATAATGAGGCAGGTAGTTGACTTTTTCCTTAGTCTGTGTTTGCAGTTCTTGATCTTTGTTTCGCAGAATATACAGCGTATCACCGGCCTCAACAAAGCCTGGAATCAAAGCAAAACTTATGTGTATTGTGCATACCTCTCAACTATTTTATTATCTGAAAGTATCTTGTTCTACTCATCAAAATATAATTTGTACTGCATAGATTTTTCTAATGTATCATTCTCATGTTCCCATCATTTCACAAGCTATTTTGGCCCAAAACATACCAATTGTCTCAGGGGTGATTTCTTCTCGATAAGTTGTTGTGATGACATAAGGTTCATCGTCTGTCAGATCGAATAACTGTGGGAAATAGACAGAATTTGATTTATTTGGCAAAAGCAACATATACATCTCCATGATATAAAATAAGACCAATATAAGATACACAAATGGACAGAATATAATAATGGTAGATAAAGAACATGGGGAGAAAATACACCTGTACAATTTTATACTAGGTCCATGGAAATGACAACTGGTGGCATTCTCGTGAAATAGGTCCCGTACATTATGACGAGGCTTATTCAGTTAAAACAGTAACACCATTTTAATGCTTTTCAGTCAATGTCTATACTTCGGGAGGGACTATCCAGTAGAGTAGGGCACTAGTCTAGGGGGTTGTTACTGTGCAAGGGCTGTATTGACTATACAGTGAAAAGTGAAAAGTGAAAAATTTTATTGAAGTATTTGAGCCATATTTATCTTACAGTGCATTGAACTGTGCGGTCTGTGGCAGCTACCGTGTGGCGACATCGCTGCAGTGTTTGTTGGGTGAATTTTTGTTGATATCTAGCACCATATTCTGAGCTGTTTTTCATGTCAGAGGCCAACTAAATATTTGCATACGTCGAGGTCAAATTATGTGCGCATGTTCATGTGCATCATGATGTGCATGTGCAGATAATGCGACCTCGACCCAGTATACAAATATTTAATTGACATCTGACATGTGCATGCGCACAATGGGATATAGATCTAGCGACCTGAGATATCAACAAAAAACTTGACGAAATGTGTGTTGAAACAAACGGACATTTGCATCATATTTTTCCATAGAAATCACCCAACTAAGACTGCATCGATGTTGCTGCAAGGTAGCTGCCACAGATCGCACAGCAGGGATGGGGTCAATTACAGATTGTCAAATACAAATACAAATACTCAAAGCCAAATTCAAATACAAATACAAATACACACTCCCAGAGCCGACCAAATACGAATACAAATACATTTCTTCAAATACAAATACAAATGCAAATATTTATTTCTTAGTCATTCGTGGTTTTTGAGTCGTATTATTGACGCATTCAGTGGGCTTTTTTGTCGCTGTTATAAATTTCCCCTTCAGATCACTATCATTGGTTATCTAATATACATGTACACAAGAAAATATAAGTTAAGCCACAAAAAAAATTCCCTTCTGTGTATTTGACTGTATTTGATTCCAAATACATCAAATACAGACCTCAAATACAAATTCAAATACAAGTACGCCAGTTTTGAAATTGTCAAATACAAATACAAATACAAGATTTAGTGTATTTCAAATACAAATACAAATACGTATTTGTCCCCATCCCTGCCGCACAGTTTTTGGAATTCACTGCACAATAAATATGCCTCAAATACTTCGAACAATATTTTAGATTTCCCGACCAGGCACCAGTCATTGACTCGGTACAGCGATGTGAATTCAATACATCGCTTGCTTGCTTCTTCTTCTGCTTCTGCCGTGTACTGGCCTCCTTCATCAGGTTGAAGATTATGCCAGGTGGGAGGTGGGTGGAGCAGGTACAGGTGATGAGGCCGCCAAAGTGATCAGGCCGCCATTGGAAACTATCAAACTACAGGTTAAGTGATGGACGAGTGTTATGACAGTCGTGCATACGGGTATGATAATATGCGGCCTGATCGCTTTGGCGGCCTTATCGCTTGGTAACCGGGTGGAGCAGTGCACCCACTTCAAGGCACTTGCATAGTGAAGGGGACTACCGAAAGGCACACTAAAATCAACAGCGTCATAGCACATTAAAATCAATGGCGGGAGGGGAACGCTGAAATCCTAACGGCCGAAATAAGCTCAACGTATCAACATTTATCATCATATCATGGCCCAACCGGCCGCGCGCACAAGAAAACAAGTGACCGGTCGACACACTTCCAAAACACACAAAAGAAACACCACTTTTTACCTGCACGACATGCTTTTTGAACGTTTCATATGTTGCATAATCGTTGTAGCAAAGTTTTGCATCTTTTGCCGTGTCATGTCGCACGTCGGACAAGTAAATGACATCAGAAACAGCACTTTCTCGCTCAATGAGCGATATTCGTCGCGGGGTCTGAGACGCCATTTTTGGAAAGTTGTGAATTTGCGGGCTGTGAGTTTGCAAAACGCGTCTTGTCCAAGGATGACAGTAAATGTTGGAATTCAAGTGGTTGCCAAAATCAGGAAAATTTTCCTGAAAAGACGAAAAATTATTTTATATATATATATAAAAAGAAAGATTTTAATCATCTTCTTCAATTCTAATATCTAGGCTATACAGAGGCCTTCTACTGAATTCTGGTGCATGTATTTTCTTTCAGTCTGCGTACATCATACATGGCTACAACGGACAATAATTATAGGTAATTGACTGTCGCGTCTACTCTGGAGTAGCTCCAACTGGGGAATACAATTTTTTGTTGTTGTGTACGGGTCTAGTATTGGGGCTGCATATTCAGCAGTGGGTTAACATAGCCATAGGTGTGGTCTTTAATGCTGAGTGAACACAAGCTTGTGCTGTGCTCTGCTGGAAGAAGCCTCTGGTATTTTCTGCTTTTCACAGGTCACATCTAGAAAGGTAATCCATGTTAGTTTTGTGTCTAAATTGACACCCATGTTGTTTTCAATGTCGACTCCTCCCATGATATAGCTATGGACCTTACAGTCTGTTTTAATCATTGGTTTTCTGTTTAATGCAAAAGATTACATTTCTCGGCGTTAATCATGAGCTGCTTCTGCCACTTCTCCAGATTGGTGAGGTCGGTTCAAAGTGCAAAATTATCAAAACGGGACTTGATTTTATAATGCACAATTGTGTTTTTTACTTTGTTCCATCAATTGTTATAGTTTAGCTCTATAGAAATGCATTTTGCGTCCGGCCTAAATAAATATTTTGTTTTTACCTCACAAACAGCATGATTGATGTTTGAGGAGATACTCAGTTCCTCATAATTGTAATATAGAAGATAAAGAGGAGTCGTTAAAGTATGGTCACTTTAGGAAAGCATTGAGCATTATGTTGCACGTCATGGAAGCCTCGCCATCAAGAAAGTTCTACTTAGGCCGACTATCAAATATCCAAGAAGACAATGGCTTTTCATTCGTGGATGTATGGTATAATATCATAAAGTTTCAAGTTGTACAGAAGAAAATTTCTGGATAAGCTGGTCATTATTGATATACATCGTTATGACGGCTATTTGAACGTTATGACGCTTGGCCATTGTCAACTTCATGGTGTTGCACTGTCCGCAAATAACACTTATTTTCATGGCTTCCGTTTCCGTGAAGCTTCCACAACAAAAAAGCTTTTGAGTTTAATTTACTTGCTGTACACTCATAAATAAAGCGGAATTGGTTAGAACCCATGTTGCAGAAATAGTTTTATTCTTATCACAGCTTTTTACCTCCCCCCCTAGCCCCAGCAGGTAGCCCCACGGACCGAAAACAACCAATTTACAATCTGATATCTAGCATGTTGTCACAGCTTTTTACCTCCCCCCCTAGCCCCAGCAGGTAGCCCCACGGACCGAAAACAACCAATTTACAATCTGATATCTAGC
The DNA here is from genome assembly GCA_949152475.1 of Terebella lapidaria. Lineage (NCBI taxonomy): Eukaryota > Metazoa > Annelida > Polychaeta > Terebellida > Terebellidae > Terebella > Terebella lapidaria. The sequence continues at coordinate 4,410,572 of OX424569.1, forward strand.
ATGTTGTCTTGGCCCGGGGTGCCTCGTCTGAATTGACAAACAATATCGTCTTCTCTCAGGGCCGAAGTCCTGACGAAATGACTCCCGTGTCAAAATTCTGCCGAATTCCCGACAAAAAAAAAGTCGGAACTTCGAGTCTGCTCTAACTGCTAAAAATCAGTAATGGTACTCACATTCTTGGTCAGAAGCAGCTCATGATGTCAATACTTCCTAAATCCAACGAAATATCCACTTGTTATCATGTTTATCCTCACAATTCAGTGTTCTGAAGCCAGCCGGGATACTTTTTCAAACAAATTTCCTGACATCTTTGCCTGCCAAGTGACATTACACGCGCGCGCACTTGTGCGGAATCCTGTGTCATTTTTCGACTTTTTTTGTCGGGAAAAAAAGCAGAATTCTAACACGGGAGGCATTTCATCTTCGGGCCACTGGCCCTCAGAGAAAACGATATTGTTTGTCTATCGTCTGACACCCTGTCCCAGTGGGTCAGGATTTGTGAACTTATTTCAGAACAAAACATGTTTTGAATGCATGAAATACATACTGTGTATCATTTTCTTCCTATTTCAGTTATTTTGTACAACGATTTATGGGTGTGATGTCATAATCCAGGAAATATCCCCTTTTGGCACCCAAATCTTAGATTGAAACATTTTAGCCTGTGGTTGAATAGGGTCCTGTCTGTGAATAGTGCTAGCTCTCTCCAACGTAGAAATCGGTGGGGCGGTTGGGGGAGATACATGTCAGCCTTTGTTTTAAAGCCGGGACTGCACCCACCTCTCGCTTCATACCGTGGGGCTTCGTTTTCAAACATTTTCGTTTTTGGTTGTGCTGGCATATTAGTGACCGTTTAATTTAGCATTTTTATCTTGCCATCATATGGCGTGATTAACAAATTAATATACTAGCGTCCATTAATATTAACATTTCAAACAAAAGGCCAAAAAAAAGTTAAATAAACAGACGCTAATAATTCCCGGGTTTAAAGAATTACTTCACAGCGAATGATCATATTAATTGAATTATCTCTGATTCAGACTGAGGGATGAAGGGAAAGGGGAAAGGAGACCGTAAAGAAAAGGAGAAAGATGAATCGAAGGAATGTCCTCTTAACTTACCGATATTGAAGCCTGTCGACCACTTGAGGCAATGTCCAAGATACGCGGCAGGTTTGTTGCTCCCTGCTGATTTCCCTGTGCAGCATACACATAATATGGCACAGTTCTTCAACATAATTTATTCATCAATATCGTGATCATATTTGCTCCAGTGAACGAATGTTGACAAACATTATCAAAGTCACTGTAGTCAGAAATTTTCATTTTGTTCATATTTAGTTTTCATTGATAAGTAATTTGGCAATACATGTACTCCTACCAACCATTTCATCAAAGGAAAATAACCATTGAAAACTTTCCGTTGCAGTTCTAGAAAGAGAGGATGATGACGAAGACAGTATCGGGCTGGAAGAACTCGACATACTCCAAACAGAACTTGAGACACTTGTAGCGTCAGTCGCTAAGAGAATGCGACAACTCGAATGTGAAATCAACATCCTCAACAATTGGCAAGATGCCAAGTCTAGCAAGGATAAGAAGGGCACTCCAGGAAAAGGGGTATGTATAACTGGAGCTATTGTGATACCATAGTATCCAAGTTACAGTGGATTTGATTTGAGTATGTTTGAATTGTAGAACTCTTCTGATGGTATCAAGACGTGTGAGTGTAGTTACAAATTTTGAAAGTTTTCCACTGTATTTCCTAATTTCTCAGCAGCCAGAGGTAGCCCCTTCGCCAAGCGGGAAGCGAACGTCTGGGAAAGGCGGAGGGGAGGAGAAGTCAACAAAACGGTTCAAAGGAGAAAGTGCGGGAAAGGCCACATCAGCAACGACATCATCGGCGTCCAAACCACACAAAGGAAAGGGGCAGGTCTGTGAATGATCAGGACGTGTTTTAGTGATGGTTCGTAATGTTTATTGCAGTTCTCTGCAATAAAATCACGTTTTCCAATGCATACTAATAAAAAGTTGGTTGACTTCAGCAAACGCCGAAGGTCTTAGACCTCGAACCTGACCCTCCGAAACCGACAGTCCCACCTCCTCCACTTGGGGCGACCACGGGGCCACCAATACCTCCGGAAAACCCGAACCCTCGAATAGTCACAAACGATGCGCCCAATCGCTTCTGGTCAATGGTAGAGCCCTACTGCCGGGAAGTCACAAACGAGGATTTGAAGGTCCTCGAGGACATAATGAGGACACAGGAGGATGAAGTCGAATACTACAAAGTTCCAAGTCTGGGGAAACATTACGCACAGAAGTGGGCACAGGAGGATCTCGTGGAGGAGCAGCGCGAAGGTATTGATTATTGATTTTATTGATTTATTGGGACAATTGATTGATTGGGACTAAGAGATTTTTTGTAAGCTTCTAACAAACAGGGGACAATAAGTTTCAGGTTCCGTCAATTTAATCCAAAATGCCATCACACAATATAAACTTTCTATTTGATGAGAAATTTTATCTTTGTAGATTCTTTAGGTTGCTAATTGCAGAGATTTATATCCCTTTAAACATGTGGCAGATTGTCTTGATTTGGATACATGTCCCATGAATTATATTCCAGGCAACAAACTGAACAAGAAAAGCTCCGTGAACAACAACAACAACAAGAACAACAATGCGAACGATGCTTCTGCTTTGTTAAAGCGGCTGGAGGAAAGGTAAACACATGTCATATACTATGAATGTATCATGTTTATTTATATCTTATATAAAATGTGCACTCATCACACACTTCAATATTCTTGATGTCACCTTGAAACTTTCTTCATTCCATTCCACTTTAGTCTTTACCCAAAATGAATAAATAATCTTCACAAATTATAGTTATTTCAATAAATTTGAGCACTTTTCTCCGCAGTCGAGGGGATGAGCAGTCTCCGTTTGGTCCGCTGACACAGCGTCTCGTCCAAGCGCTGATAGAGGAAAACATCATGGCTCCACTCGACGACACGCCTATATCAGAGGCCGGTAAGTCATTCAGGAGTCTTGGGATCTTTAGCGTCTGCATGTGGTCCCTTCACAAGTGAAATTATATTAAATCGTCACGAACGTACTTATATGTAAGCTATGCTACTCATCAACTGAGACTGTTCATCAATAATTGAGAAGAACTTGGTTCAGTTCTGTATTGTATGGAAATACATGTATGGGGGTAAAACATGATGATATCAAACTTTAGCATTTGTCTTCGTCCTTTCATCATGACAGAGGCAGTGGAAGCCGCAACGATCTCACCTAGGAACCTCGCCAAGCAGCTGAACCTCGGAAATGCTGCTGCGCTTGAGAGACGAATCAAGCGTGAGCTGGAGGAACAAGGTCTGTGTGACTGTATTTGTATGATATGAACTGTAATTAGGCATCCCGATTGAAAATCAGGAGGCCTTATGTTTTTGTCTGTTTTTTTTTTTTTTTTTTTTTCTTCCGCCGTTCGGTTTCCGGATCATAACTCTTGAACGCCTTAATCTATCTTTCCGAAATTTTCACAGCTCATCCGAAATACTTTGCTCCTAACCCCTATTGTTTTTTGTCGAGACCCGAAATCCAAGATGGCCGCCAGCGGCCATTTTGGAAAAAAAAATCGGGCGATTCCTGTCAATGTCATAATTTGATTCAGGCAATTTCCAGGGGGAAAAAATTTTTTGGGTGTATTTTTTTTTGGACTTAGAATTTTTCCCTCACCTGCCCCCATGCAGATGTAATACTGTGACTGAGCCATGCTACTGTATTCACTGACTGCAGCCTGCATGTCCAGCATGAGGCTAGGCTCTGCCCTCTCAGCCAGTGCAGTATATGAGAGCCCTGCTCAGTAATGCCTGTGATAAGGCAATACCCCCCCCCCCCCTCCCTCTCCCTCCCCCACCTCCACTGTCAGCCAGTCTAATCTGCATATGAATGTAGCAATGTATCAGTGACTTGTATGCACTGCCCCTCTTCCCCACCCCCCCCCCCCCCCCTCTCCTGTCCCCTCACCCCAGTTTACTATACTAACACCAACAAGTTGGAACAATGCCCTCCTTCCCTTTCTAAAGAAAACAATAGGTGGTTATATAATGATGACCCAAACTGAAGATAACAGCTTTGAAGGTCTGCCTGGGCCTTGGTTGCCGGTCAATTGTTCATTGTATTCAGTTAAAACAGCACTGTGTTTATCTGGATGAAACTACATGCATTGTTTTGTTTTCTAGCTGTATTTCACATGCAGTGACCAAATTATCATTGTTTTACTTAGTCAGAACCCAGAATAATTTCCTTTTTGCTTGTATTATGAATGTCTGTCATGTCTGTACATTTAATACCTATTGAGATTAAAACAAATATCTGATGGACATTTGTCTAGTGAGCAACTGCTATAATTTGAACTCTCACTCCCACCTGTGTTCAATAATCCTGGTATATGTATTATAATAACAGTCAAGTTTCACCATTAGAAAAGAAAAGAAAAATTGGGGGATGCCACAAAGCCTATAGGCTTTTATGTCTAGTTACAAAATAGGAACAGCGTGAAACGCATGTAAGTCAGTAAAGTAAGTAAGGAAGTAAGTATAACTTTATTGATCCTATGGATCAGGAAATTACAATGCTCGTTATGACACAAATTCACAAAACAAAAATGCAAACATGAAAAATTGAAGGACATGACATATGAACCATACTACCGTACAAATTTTGCATTGTGACATCTTATTACCTGTGGTAAGAATGAATTTTTACACCTTATTGTGTTACATTTTGGCTGTCTCAATAGACCACTGCATTCTATCAGGCGATCCGACATTTCAGGATGTAGTGGATGGGTGGGGTCACTCCATATTGATTGTAACTTTCTGGTCAACAGGTTACTGTACACGGTATCAACATCCGACTGCGTTTCGCCTATCATGCGACTAGCCTTATTCACAATTTGATTTACAACCTTTTTATCAGTTTTAGTTGTGTTCCCGCCCCAACATAATAAACAATATTTCCATACACTTGACACCACAGAATTATAAAACATTCGGAGAACGGTTTGATCCACCTCAAAATTGTATTTTTTTCTCAGTTTTTCTTTAGTTTGTCAGCTATATATACACCGAGATATTTATGACCCGTTACCCTTTCGACCACAGACCCTTTTATTTCTACAGGATCAGGCAACTGACCAACTTTGCGGAAATCAATAAATAACTCTTTGGTTTTTGTGACGTACATGTTCTGAATGAAGATAATAGCACTTTCGTAGGGTTAATTTGGAAATGTGAACCTTTGAAGTAAACTCTATGAAAGAATTCCATGTGATTACAAAAAATCTGGTCAAAGTTAGTCATATGTTTTCTTTTTTCTTCGAAGGAATCTTTGAAGTGGAAGATCGGCCAGAAGACGATCCAGATGATGAAATTCTTATCGAGTTACGGAAGAAACAACAAGAACTTAAGGCACTGAGTCAACACAATCTCCAAATCACAAAGCGACTTTATCGTATGGCAAAGGAAGAGATGAACAGGCAGGAGCTACGCAAGAAAATGGCCATCGCAGATGCCGAGGTATGATATGAGTTTAAAAATATTTCATGTCTTTCTGGCATGATTCATTCAACAAACTGTGAGAACATTTCGATGTTTTAGGTATTTCATAACATATTATCTTGGGCTTGATAGCAATATTGAATAAAACTACATGTATATGTTATAATAATTTCACAATTATTGTCTCCAGGTAATGGAAGCGTTCCGTAAAATCCAAGCTGCTCGACAAAAGAAGAAAGCCCCCACCAAAAAGGAGAAGGAAGCTGCTCTAAAAGCAATGAAAGAACGCGAAGCGATTGTTCGTAGTCTGGAGAAAGATACACATGTTTAGGCCTTATTTATTGTGCAAGGATTTGGAATGTTATCTGGATAATTATCCAGATGTGAATATCTACTTTTGTGGTTTGCGTTGGATTTATATTCAAGGTGTGGTATTGAGGGGCTGGGGGGGGGGCTGGGGGGGGGGAGGCTGGGAGGTTGGAGGGAGGCTGGGGGGGGGGGGGGGTCGGAGGGAGGCTGGGGGGGGGGGGGGGGGGTTGGAGGGAGGCTGGGGGGGGGGGGGGTCGGAGGGAGGCTGGGGGGGGGGGGTTGGAGGGAGGCTGGGGGGGGGGGGGGGGTTGGAGGGGGGGGGGGGGGGTTGGAGGGAGGCTGGGGGGGGGGGGGTTGGAGGGAGGCTGGGGGGGGGTTGGAGGGAGGCTGGGGGGGGGGGGGGGGGGTTGGAGGGAGGGGGGGGGGGGGGTATTATGCAAGGTAACCTTGCAATAAAGTGTTCTTCCCATTGGATTTTGTGTTCACAGAAAAAGAAGTAATTATGGATAAATGAAAATTTTGTTGTTGGTGTTGTATGATCGAATGAGTGGTATACTGTTCGGTATAATGTGCTACTTTTTAGGCATTTTGTGTACATTTTTACAGTAGTTAGGTCTCCAATGTAGACATCTGTACAGGTTTAACTGTATAAGATGTATGCCAATGGTATTTAAAACTGAGTACCACTTTCAATGGTGTAAAAAAATGTGTGTTTGTGTGGGTTCTTGAGCAGTTCACAATTAACAAGTATTCGTTTTTCCAGTCAATCAGTGTTTAGAGTGTTATATACTTGTACTATGGGTTATGATCCTGACTTCAGATCCTAAAAAAAATGATGAAAGATTCTCTTTTGCAATGTTCATGTCTAGAAAAATAGTGTGTTGAATTTACTTTTTATTATCCGTGCTTCTACATATATCATGGAAAATAAATGGTTTGTATATATGTATACAAAACAAATTTGTTGTAGAATATTAGTATCAATAAATACATCCACATCAACACTCCTGACTCACATGATCCATGTGTAACACAAAATAAACCATATTCATGTATGTTTGATAAAATGAATTTATGACTATCGGAAGTTGTAGGAAAATATGGTTATTTTGAAATAATCGTGAAAGTTGGTTATGGCAAGAAAGACATGGTCTGAAATTTGTACAGCATACATTTTTAGGGTTCGCACAATCCCTGGAATTCCTTGAAAACATAGACATAGAACGGAGATGACTGTTCTAACTGTGATATCACTCTTTGTAGCTATTGAGGTCACAAAAGGTGAGAGGGAGAGGATAGTTACACTTCCGTTGTCAACATATAATGTCATTTTGCCATTGTTCAATCTTGACGAACCTCTTGAGTGATGACATCGTGTGCGGTATTTGACACATTTTGACAATCAATTTTCCATGAGAAGCGCCGAACCGGAAATAAAGTACCCCACTTTCTCTGGACGCAAGCTTGAGGTCACTGAGTACGAGTTGGCAGTTCATCTGTCTTCTATGTCTATGCTTGAAAACCCATTTTCGTGGAAAACCCATTTTGTGCTCAGACATTCAAAATGATAATAATAATAATAATTCCCAAACTATAAAGTTAATAAGTGAGATATTAGCCATTTTGTCCTGTGACCTTGAAAATTAAGTCCAAGGTCAAATTCAAGGTCACGAGAATATTCAGCAAATATTTCCTATATGTCCACAGTTGATTCCTAATCTCAGTATTAAGTGAGATATTAGGAATAATATGCATCATTATAACATATGAGAATTTAACATGAAAATCCCGTTTGGGCCAAAATGGTCAACTTGGAGCGATTCAAGGGCAACGAATCTTATACACATCACAGGGGTAAATTTGAGGAGTGTTACGAGAAAAAGCAGTTAGATACGACCGTCAAAGCCCAAAATTGGCCGTTTTTCGTCAAAAATGGCAGCCATCTTGAAAAAAAAAAGCGAAACTCAAAAAAAAAAAATTAAAAAATATCTCTCTAAAATTTTTTCAGGCATTTTTGTGCGAAATTTCAGAAAGATTCAATCGTAAATTTTAACGATAACAATGTAGGTGTGCAGTGACGGACGACAGACGAAAGCAACGCCACGGCAATAGGTTATCGGACCAAAGTTCTGGTAACCTAAATAAATTACTGAACAGATATTTTCTGTAAATATTGTTAAGTATTTTTGTGCAAACTTTCAGAAAGATTTCACTGTTAAGTTTTAACGGCTGGATGAACGACGGACGCAACGCCATAGGTCCGGTAGGTACGGTAACCTAAAATTTACTTTCTGGGGTCTCAGACCCTCGACCGCAAAGAGCTCGTTTTGCTCCCTTCGTTTCCCCCTCCTACAAACTCTTGGATCCGGATCTGAAATCTTGTATCCGTGTCCGGCAGCCGATTGAGCCCCATGGGATGTGTTCATTTTTTTTAATCCAGTTACTGTGGTTTTAGCTCATCGGTCAAATGGGCCGATTAACTTTTGTCGTTCGTACAACAAACAGTTTCTTTTGATGAATTCTTCTAAACATTTACCAAAACGTACCTTGGGCTTATACCATGAGAATGTTTTTTTCGTATTTTCAATTATTTTCGTCGAAAATCGGCCAAACTGGGACTTTGGTGGCCATTTGCTCAGAACCTGTGATAATTTTTGAAATTTTGGTTTCAAACACGTTGATAGAGGTCCTTGACGTTTTGTATGAAGATGGAGTGCCTTCAATTGCTCGAGAGGGATGAAATATAGGCTCATAAGGCCCCCAAAAGTGCCAAAATTATATGACCTTGAGTGGTCAATGTCAAGGTCACGTCCATACTGAAATGTGTAATATCTAGTAGTCATGAAGTTGACCTCAGATGACCTTTAATCCGAAGTTCACATTTCTTCTGAAATATGTGAATCGGGCTCTGCATACAGAACAGGTGCAGATAAAGCTTAGGTTTGTATTATGAACACATAGGATGTCATATATTGCGGATCGTTTGACGGTCTTGAAGTTGACTTGGTCTTGCGTAGTAAATCCAAAGGTGACATTTGATCTGAAATGTGTAAATTGGACTGTGGTCGCCAAATCGGCCAATTGGGTTTTCACCAGGTTTTCCCGGTTTCCTCCCACGATAATTACCAATCTTTCGCAAGATCCGGGCCAACAAGAGATGTTGATATAAGCATATCGTTGTTGTAAATTGTTGTAAAATAAAGTTTTACAGTGTTTAAAGTTTAAATTAACATATATATGGGGTGTCTTGTTGTGATCTTGAACATAACCTGATACGATATTGTGCTCAAACTCCATGCAATGTCTATATTAAGATGAGTATATTGGTCAATGGACACTAAAATGTTTGACGATAGAGCTTTGGTTTGTATCATAGGCATATGGAATGTCATACATCCTTTGGTGACCTTTGGTGACCTTAAAGGTGACATCAGACGACCTTTAGTGCTCAAACTCAATGACCACGTGTGCTCAACTCAGTTGCGTCTACATGATATGAGGATGATAAAATTCAACCTGCAGACAGAGCATTTGATTTGAAGGTAGAGTGAGAATAAAGACTGATTCTGAACCGCGTGGTTCTCCTTCGTGAATCTTCCTAGCTCTGTGCATGAGTATTTTTTTTTCACTTTTCGTTGTAGACTGTATAATATAATATTTACCTGATTATATAATTAAGTTTTGGAAAAATTAACCATACCTAATACACATTTGGTTGTCGATGAATTCAAGTGTTGGTGTCTGGGTGTGAGTCTATGTTGTTGATGTTTTCTGTGAACCAGTGCTAGGGAGCTTTTGACCTTCTCGAGCGTCCATGAAATTACTCAATTTAGTCTGATATGAAGTCCTTAGTTTGGTTGAGAGACTTAGCTTCGGCATTCAGTTCATACAGGATGTCCCATAAAAAAGGGTCTCAAAGAAAAGTGGGTATCCTGACCACTTCATGCCCATTGACTTGATGTTGTTTTTGTTTTTTTTTGAAAACTTTAAGAGGAAAAAGTGTGGAAAATACTAAAACGGGCATACTTATGTCCGAACAGGACCAGTTTGGTGACAACTGTTGCCATAGCAATCCAGTATATCAAATAGTATGGATCCACAACTATATTGTTATTTTTTTTTTCAAAATATCCCTCACATCTGGGTGGATCCTGGGCAAAACGGAGAGTAAATGTTCCTCAAGCATACTCTGAGAAGAGCAAGAAAGCTAAGAGCCAATGTAACATCTTATTGACTCATATCACTGGGTATATTCAAATGCATCGTAATTATCTGGGTCATGATTGAGCAGAGTGGATTTTTTCACCTAAAAATGGTCAAATTGTTATTTATGCAAAAATCCCTTTATGTGCGATTTCACAATTTAAAATACAGTTTCAAAAGCAATGTCACTTGTATTGACATTAGTAAAACATTTGCTAATCAAATCAAAGGCAAGCATGAGAAAAATCTTGATGGTTATGAAAATAATGTCAATAGGCTACCTGACCCTTTTTGGGGGGACACCCTGTATCAAAATCGAGAACAATAATTGTCAAATGATTCGACTATCTGAAATGTCTGATTTACGTTTGAAATGGACTTTAGAGATAAATTTCTTTGTTATTTCCAGCCTCTAGTTCGTAAATCACGTGGTCAAATGTACAGCTGCAAAAACAAAATCGAATGTATCTTTTCACTCAGCGACACTGATTTATTCAAATAAATTACAAAAATATTACCGATTACACAAGACAATAAGATGACAAGTATGATTGCTATACTGTTCTAAGTATGAGTATAGTGTGTCACCTTCCAAAGTAAATATATTCCAAATGCATTGAGTCAATAATATAACAGAATAGATAGAATATTGATAGTTTTCGTCATGAACACAGATATAGAGAACACACATATTGTGAAAAAATGAATGAACACAATCTAAACAATAATTTGAAGGCAGAGTTTTTTTCTTCTCATTGATAAATACAAAGTTTTCCTGCATATATTTATAGCATAAGTGCAGTTTGCAAATGAAAAAAAAACTCAATAAATAAGTTTGACCAGACAGTAAATAGCGAACAGCAACGAAAGTGCTCTGTATAATTATGATTGTCGAAGCAACAACAATTTCTAACCCTACACAAAGTTGTGTCACGTACCTATCGCATGCACGTAATGTAATTATCACATGCATTGATATATACATGTATTATATAATAATGTCGTTCTATGACAGTTGTTACAAATGCACTAGATATCATAATGTATTATTCAAGTGAACAACTTCGCGAATTCCATATGCTTTGTTCCCAACAAATTGGAACAGAACAATATATCAATATATATATATTGATATTTATATCAACACTTATTGTTACAAATAACAACATACAACGTATAGATAAAATACATTAGCTTAACCAAACGAGAGACATGGTATTAACATAATGAAATGTCTAGACTAGAATTGAATTCATGATTTGAAAGTCATGGATAAATATTATTCGACATAGCATATCGCACATAACACTAGTTTAAGTAATCTCCATTTATCATCATAACAATTTCATAACAAACCAATAAATATAAAAGATCAACCCTCTCTAAGGTACAAGCACATCAACGTTGTCTTATCCAGATACACTTCTATACACGAATATTCACATATTCACGAGCTCCAACAAACATGTCATTCAGTTTTAACGATCTCAGTTACAAACCAGTTATCAGTTTCAGACACCAGTTCTTGCAGTTATCAAATCCAGACACAAGTAATGTTGTGCTGATTTTGTTGTCGGGACATGAATAACGAATCCATAATAATATTCACACATAACATCCATAGAAGCCTATAAATTACGATATTGTTCTGTATTTATATCGCCATATCATAACGTGTGCATGTCCATCGAAAGGAATAAATTAATATAACATTAAACGTTATGATATTTACTGGTGCGCGACGCGTGCCACGTGCAGGAAGAAGTCAACTTTATCGCCCGACTCGTGACCACACATGTTACACTTGAATGGATTCTTGTAACCATGGTAACCCATGTGCACGCTATACATGACACAGTCTCCAAACGTGATCTCGCAGTGATGACACTCGAACTGACCGGACGTGTTTCGGGCCAACTCGTCTCTCATCAAGTCCTTGCCATGTTTCGCCCAGTTGAGGCCCAGATGTTTTCCAGTAGTTTCGATCTCAGCGCGTTTTTGTGGGCTAGCTTTGGTACTGTCAGCCGTGATTCCGGGATTCTGATCCTCGTCTGTCCCGTTTGACTGTAGTACCTGTGGTCGGTGTGTGCCATTCAGTTCAGCAAGATTCTGTTGAAGTTCTTCGTAATCGACTGGACACCCATCTGTGCTGTCCGCTTTCGAATCATTGCCAGACGAAGAGTCACTCATCGACTTATGTGTAGTTAATGAGCTGGGTGCATTAGTGTCGTCCAGTGTGGAGAGGTTAGACTCGTCTTCATAGCGAGCGTCCTCCTCATCTTCCCCTTCCCTGGTGCACGAGCTGAAGGCATCAGACTGCGACTGGAATCTGTTCAGTTTGTAAGCTTTACCCTTTCTAGATCTCTTCCTTGGGGTGTCGTTTTGATGATCGTTCCTCGCAGGTGTATCAGAGTCACTGTGGTGCCGTTTTAGACTCTTGTTGGTGAAGCTGCTCTCATCTGATGAAACAGCCTTGGTGAGATCCAAGGGGTATTCACCGGTACATTCAGCCTCAGCTTGAATCGACGCCAGAAGGTTTGCTGCGATGGCCCCCTTATGCGGAGTGTTATCATCGCTGGAAGCCTTCTCAGACGAAGGAAGTGCCACTTCAAATCCATGCTCTGGATGCCCGTTCATCACTCGCTCTTTCTGTGGATTCTCCGTCAGACCTTGCGCCAGAGCTGCCGAAGCCATCATCGCCCACATCCTGGTCACGTCCGCCACTGGGTTGTTAGGAGGCTGTGGTTTTAACACCTCTTCTTTAAAACCTGGAGATTCCGGGCGCTTGTCCTGTGAAGCTCCATAGGCGTCCCGTAGCTCTTGATGCTCGTTGGGGTGCACCTTCATCAGATGAGCCTTAAGCTTCGACTGAGACGTTGTATCGAATGGACATAAGTGGCACTGGACCTGCTTCCTCATTTGTCCATGCTCGCTCTGAGCTCGGTTCATCCTTGGGAACAGACCATGACTTGGAGGCAGGGACAAGCCAAGGGGTGACATCCCTGGTACTGGGATCAGCGGTGGAGGTCCAGGGAAACCGACTGGAGGAGAGGGAATCCCACCGAGGGCTGGATGAGTGGACATGAGTGGCCAAAATGGAGACGGTGATCCAAACATGGCACTGCCGAGGGGCATCTGCTGACTTGCGCTACTCTGGGGCATAGTTGGGGGCGTGTTGGGAGCACTCTTCTCCTTCCTCGGCCCTCTAGGTCCCCGCGGGGGTCCTCTCTTTGACATCAACTCGAAATCCCCAGATCCGTCGGTTGGCAGGCTGCCATCCGCGTTCAGGACAGTTGCGGCGTTGTGTTCATACTTCTTGAGGTGAAGCTTAAGACTGTGGCAATACTTCGTGGCGTACGTGCAGTCAGCGCAGCGATACTGGTATACATTCGTGTGGGACTTCATGTGACTGTTCAGCATCGACTTGTTAACGCAAGCGTAGTTGCATTTTGTACAGCGGTACGGTTTGGAGCCAAAGTGGTTGCGCAGGTGGTACTCAAGATGATGTTTGTACTCAGTGACGAAAGGACATTTGGGACACTGGAGCATCTTGTCATCCTTGATGTGACTACGCTGATGTGCCCAGAACTCATACTGTAAAGTAAACCAACGAAATATTTAACATCAATCTCCAGCCGTCACCTATATACTGAAGAATATCAAGCTCAAAATTTTTTCCAGAAAACATACAAATGGATTGACTCCATGTGCATCATCTGTACTCTTTATTTCAAATAGGTAGACTTGTTTCATTAAATGTTCTTCATACGTGGGCGTGTGAAAGCATATATATGACACCCGATCACAAGAACAATACCATAGGTAATGATAATGGTTAGTTACACAAACCTTGTCCTCATTTGTGTACTCGCACTGCCGACAACGGAGCAGTTTGGATCTGTTGTTGCGGGGGTTGTCCGGATCGTCCAAGGGCGTGTCGTGGAAGTCCTTGATGTGCCTCTTTAGGCGCCCCTCGGTGCGGGACGTGTAGTCGCAATAGGGGCATTGCTGGTCGAAGTGGGTCGACATGTGCTCGTTGAACTGCTCTCTAGTCAGACCTGGAACAGAAAATGTATTGTACGATACATGTCTTCGACATTCTGTGTTCGTTTGAGACTTTGACAATTGAATTACGTAGACAATGAAATTTTGTGGGAAGTTATATTGGTTGGAAATTGAAAGGTCTGGCTACTGAATGAAATTCCTCTCAACTTTGATGATTTGATTTCAAAAATCATACAAAGCACAAAACATCTTGAGACCTATTCGATACCATATTAAACGTTAATAAATGAAGGAAACATACCGACGAAGGTGCACAGATGGCAATAGTAGACGTCCGGACGGAGGTGATTCCTGTCGTGGCCCTCAGCTCGGCCGAAACCGTTCCCGAAGTCCATATCTCCGTTCTCGGAGCCGAACGAGCCACGATCAGGTCCTAGAGAGTCCTTTCTCGTCCTCTGCGGGGCAGGCTGGTCCGAACCGTCGCCGTTGGTCATCGGCGTGCCGCCACCGCTGTTAAAGACGCCATGTTTGAAGCCTTCTGGACTCCTGGCTAAGTCCGCGAGCGACGTGAGGGAGTTCGAGTAGTGTGGGTTGGGTGGGGAGGGGTCGCCGCTGGAGAGGTCGAAGCCGCTGTCGTGGTGGCTGCCGTCCAGATCCTGAGGACTCCGAGAGACTGCGGGTGACTTCCTCGAAGTCTCATGGGCGTCACCATCACGGGGGATCGGGAAGTCGGCGCCGCTCGCCAAACGCGGGCTCGTAGCTTCTACTTTGACGTCCATTTCAGGGAAGAGTGGCTGCATTCGGACAGGCCGATCCACTTGAGAACCCGCGGGGTGTCCCCCTTCCTTACGATCTGGTTCGTTGGAGAAACTTTCTCCGGAGTGGCTGGAGTTCGACAGAGGTGTGGTGCCCTCGTGGGATTGTCTTTCTGACTCTAAGTTGTGGCCCGTCATTTCAAGCGAAGAACGTGTAGATTCAAACTTCAAGTTGGATTATTGAATAACTTTTACAGTGTTTCCAGTGATTATCACTGGCATTGTCCAACTAGAATTCAGCATGTAAATTCCTTATGATGTCTGGTAGGAGAATATTGTCAGATCTGAAATCATATTGAAGGCGAGAGAGTATTAGCAATAGGTTTTATACTTTAGACGATGTAGCATATGTATGATGAAGCGCCTATTGCACAATACGTGATATTGCGTGACAAACAATACGTGCGCATGGATAAAAACAAAAATTAACGAAATAAGGGTGATGAGTGATCACAGGGAAGACCACCACCACCTTGTTCCCGAGTACTCCCACATCAATAATTATTGTTTTCTTTCGGTTCAGGCTGTCATAATAATCCTGATATCATAAGCTGTCAGTGCGGTAATGATAGCAGGTTTAAGGGTGGGGCGAGGCCGTATTTCGGCGGAATTAGCTGTCTGTAATCTATAAATAGATTCTCGACTCTATTTTGAGTGAATGATTTAGGGGAAAACAGATTGATAAGATTGACTCGCCGTGCCCGTTGAATCGTTAGCTGTACATGTAACCTGTGTCGGCTGCGTGTATTGCAATTTCTGTACATGAGTTTTGTAGAGTTTTTCGACAAATTCTACATCCTATTTGTATGAGCTTCGCATCCACCAGAATTCAGCTTTGTGAAATTTGTTATGGAAAGTTTATATTTTCGGTACAATTATTTATGACATATATACTTGACGTATCAATCGGCACATGTGACCGAAAATATCCTACTTCTTCCAATCCCTAAACAAGAATTGATCGATATGAGTGACGCATTGACCTACACAGAGTGTAACTTATAGTTTGTAGCGAGACCATTTGGCGCCCATCATTATTCATCAACGTTCGTTATCATTTAACAACATTGACAACCTCGAACGTTATCAGGTTATCACCACATAGTTAATAACGTGTAAACGTAACAAGCGCAAACGTCGGAAGGCATGCTCAGCCGCGTTAGGTATCTGCATATAAAGTCACAGATCACAATAGCAATTCACATTTGCATCGATTTTATAGATCAATAATAGATACTGACATTGTTGCAAAACCACGATCTCTATAAATATTCAAAGACTCACTTTTATGTCCCCTCGCAAATTTGCGCTCCTGGTATGAGATAACACAAAGCGCTGTCCAGTTTGAATTGTCTCCCATTCGATTAACGCATAAAAGCGAAGTATCCTATATTTGCCGTGAATCAATTTTCAAATAAAATATATATTCATCTGGTCAAGCATTGGTCAAAGCAGAATCAAGAATAGCGTTCGACTTCCTAGACTATTCCAATATATACATGGTTCGTTGTCTCTCACTGCACGAGAGAAAAAAATGTTCAGTCTTTTGGTGTTTTCGGGGTTATGTAATGAAAATTCTCTTACCCAACACCACCCACCCAGCAACACCCCTTCACACCCCCCCCCCCCCAGCCCGGCAGCGCCCGCCCCTGACTGCAAAATTCACTGTATCCCAAGGGTGAGTTTTCTTTACTTGACAGATGGTCCCCCAATGTATGACTTTACTATATGCTGTGTTTACCAACAAAACACGAAATCTTCATTAATGAGCTGACTTTAACCAATGAGCGATCAGTTCTTAATATGACTGATAAAAGTTGAATCCCGATGTTGCCCCCCGAAAATAAGTCTCGTATTTCATATAACCTAGTTCTAGCAATATGGTTTTTGTTTCGTTTGCATGCCATACCGTTATTAATATTTTCTAAAAATGAAATAATTGTTAAAGTTTTAAAATTAAAATTAAAATTCCACTTCCTGAATTGGAAAATAGTAACCTACGAAATTTGAAGATATGATACGGTGACACTCAAAACATAAGTGGAATAAAATTCATCATTTTCCGAGGAAGACTAGATATTATGCATGTATGTTTGCCCTTCCACGAAAATATACTTATAAAAAAAACTATATAATAAAGTCATGAACATACCACGTGCTTTGCGGTATTGCAAATTTCATGTGAAATTAATTTCTGAAACAATTACAGTCGCACGATGCATGTAATAATAAAAAGGTTACTTCCTTGACGGGGGTGTACTATAGTATATTGTATGAAATCTGCCCGACTCTAGAGCACATGACTCCCAGTAAATATATATAACAAACGCAAACATCAGCCCGTTAATCTTACTACGGTTTGTCAGTATTAAATAAATGTAGATGAGTTGAAGCATGTGATATTTAACAAATAATGGGTATATTTCAATAATGTGTACATGATATTCATTATTAGAAGAAGCATCTTCCTTGTCTTATGACTAAATTTGATATATAAGCCAGCCACTCAAAATAAATGTTTGTTGAGTTACTTTAAATTGCAACTATTTTCACTCCTTGATGCACCCCGCCCTACATGCGCATTCAACTGTCAGGCTTTTTCTCACGATGTTTTCGACTGACATTAGTGAATGCGATCAGAAATACATACCTTGTGGTCTTACGTATTTATGATGCACCGGATTCGCGTTATCATACATATTAATTCAGGTAAAATAACAATAGTACGTATATCTCTACATAAATGAGAAATAAATGCAATAAACAAGAACTACTAAATTGAAATTTACCTTCACCTCATAAAGGCGCTAAGATACGTTGCTTCATGCTAATCCGTGTGTGTAATATGTATCACTGCTCGGCTATTTAATTACATTGAATTTATACTATACCGTTCAATTCTCGGTTCAAAAATGACCCCCTAGTCATACCATATCGATATTTAAATTTCGCAAGTTTCACACAGCGTTGTGAAGTGCTTTTCCAGCATTATCTGATGGCGAATCTAGTATGTTATTTTATACAATATAGGAAATCAAATGACCTATCCGATACGGTGCTTTTTTCCACGGGTGTTTTATTTGGAATTAATATATAATTGATATAACAACTTTACTGTCTGATAAAAACGAAACTTCAACACTTCAGGTCCATAGCGGTTTAGCCTTTGGTATTTCAAATATATTTGCATTGCATTATATGTTTGAAATGACAACAGTCAGATACAATCAGGCTCATACTTTATTTATTACTGGATGGCTTTAAAATATAATCACCATTTTAAAGGTTATCAGCGCTTTGTCTCTGAAATGCGTCCTGAAAATTGATTCTAAACACGCGGTCGACAGGAATGGTTTTAACATCATATTGATAACAAAAAGTTGATATGCCATGTACTGGTGTATGTCTGGAAATCAATACGTTTAAATTCGTCCATTCTAAAACAATATTTATATATATATATATGTCTGTACAGTTTTGAAATAGATTTATTTATTTATTTATTTATTTATTTATTCACTTGAATAGCATATATTATATGCCAGTACAGAGGGAATCATCAAACTCTCAGTCCCAACAAACTAACACTCCGTCCCATCCAATTAATAATGAGCTTCCTCCTATCCCCTCCCCCCCCCCCCCCGCCCCAAGCCCTCCTCCCTACATAACAAAATTCAATGAACATACGTGTTAGATGACTACATAACCCACCATTACATCTAGATTCGGTCGCACACTGAAGGAAGTCAGTCAGATGTTTAGATGTTTGTAACTAAGGAGCAGAAGGCTGACAGAGAGGAACAGATGTGGAACATGGTACGCTGACCACACGATATAACATACTTACGCCTTTTTTACTTCTTCTGTGAACGGATGAATGGGGGAGGAGGATTTCTATTTAATAGAGACTCGGGACATACAGGGTGTTACATAATGCAACTCATGTCAGGGAATTATATTGTATGGCGAAGAAAATAATGTGAGGAAAGCGTACTATTCGAAGTGAGAAAGCAACAATTTCCTCTTTAGATGCTGTTTTGTCGATAGAAAAAATACATACCTTTCTATCTTATCTACATATATGGTGATGATGAGGTTTGGCAAAGAATGTCCAATTGATAAACTGCTCACAGGTATTCAGACAAACTCAATTTCATAAGTTAGTACGACAATTAATTCGAAATTCCAGGAAGGCCTACACTTGCCACACTCGCCGCTTAGGTCTAATTGTATCAGACACGAATCACAAATTCTCACATTCGCGTTTGCACGGTCTGTTATATATCGGGAAAGTCCCTTACCGTTTCTCGTCACATTATTGAACAGTTTTATTTATATCAACAAAGTGTTATATTATTTCATGTTGTAATCTCCCGTTTTTCCTCTAAATAAAATTATTTACAAATACCATGCACAATTCAATGTTATGTCACGATTCGAATACTTTGCACCTGAATAGGCCTAAGTGTGGTTTATGTTTCTCATTTCAGCTTTACTAGTGCCAAACATATTCCCCCGTGGTAATGTCAATGAATATAACATTCAAACAAATCACGACTAGACATGGAAATATCTTTCCTTCCAGATTTTTCACAAGTCAAATCTGGTCTTTTTTCACTAAAGTTCCATACCTTATGGATGAGTCTAACGAATCCATGAAAAGTAGACGTGCGAGAAGTCATAGAAATGCATTTTTAAAAATGCCAAAAAAAACTTAGATTTGCTATGTTAGCCGTGCGAAAAGATATAATTATTAAATTCAGTATTTTTCAATTTGCAAATGTGTTTGACCGTTTGACCTCTCTCCGCAGTGTGTAACACCGCCTAATGTATAACTCTATCTAGACACTGGGGTTATCATAACGAATATCGACAAGCAAACTAATTGCAAAATGGCTCGGGAACTCCTAAGAGAAGCCCCCGTCGCCTCCCCCCCCCCCCCCCCTCCTCCCCCGAATAAAAACAGTCAATATTGTGTGTTAGATCATGGTGGCACGGGGCTAAAGGCTTTAGACACGCGCCTGATTATGTAATTATGCCCTAATGCTTATCGAATATGCACATGGCCTAACCTGTAACCATCCCCCGCACCTCCAAACTTGGGACACACGCATGAATTTTAATGGAAAAAAGCTCCCTATACGCGCGAAGGTAAAAGCAGCTCTGGTCTAGTCGATTGTTACGTTGACAAAAGCTCAATTATGCATGCACAATGGTCGCCGGACCAAAGTGCCAAATGAGATATATAGAATTTCTTCCCCCATTTCCCCCATCACATCTATATATCCATCCCAGTTACGACATTCCTGTGAGAACAAATCGAAACACCCCCCCCCCCCTCATCCCAGCCTTCCGGGGATATAAACCGCGATAAAACATGTATCGGCTCGGATAGGGTCAGCTTCATATCACTACCGAATATTGTACATGAACACACGACTTTTCAGATGTTTACCTTTACTTATTCCACATATCCTGTTTTCCCAATTAACTCGCCCCTGCTCAGTAACGTATGTCTTTATACGATTATTCCCGCCTATGCTCTTTTCGCGCGCGTGGGTTTCTGGGATACGCAACGCGAGCATCCTACTCAATTATGTTGGCGAATGTGGGGAAAATGGGAAAAAGAAGGCTTCGGGGGCCCCACGAATATTAAGTTTTCTCGTTACGTAATTCGTTGACCAGTCGGGGAAAGCGAGGAAAAAATAGATCCATGCCTCGGCTGTGTGAAGCCAAATCCATGGCCCGGCAAAGGTCAGAAAAAGTTTAGCGTGCGAGGGAGAAGAAAAAGCTATCGTATTCGATCCATGTTTACGCGCTGTTTTCTGCATGGCGCGAGTAGCTGAGTGGTGGGGGTATCGTGCATTCGGTAAGGTGTTACGCAACCGTCGCAGCTATGGCCAGAAGAAAAACCGATGGATTCCCCCACATCTAGACTGGTCAGCACGGCCTGCATGGTGGTCAGTTGAGGCTGCGTGCTGAATTCCTGTTTTCGCTATGTGCCAATTTATTGATGTTTTGTGCAGGCTTCTCTTTTCGTGTTATTTTTCAGTGGACCTTCGTTCCATTTGTTACATAACTATACTGCTCAGCTCGGCCAGGCAATTTACGCCCAGTAATATTAGGCCTGGACATGGCAGCTGCCAGCAACAAACTATTATTTTTTTACCTTCAAAGACATGGTGAAGATATATGAACCCAGCGCCTATTGTTTAACATAAAGAGTACAGGCCCACACACCCAAAAATGAGCCATAAAATAATATAGATATACATATATATATGCAAAGGTCAGTTATCTCTAGGTATATTCTAATTATCCAGTCTGATAATCATTATAATTTCCGGCTTTTTTTTCGAAAAACTATTTTTTCGTCTATGTTATTAGTGAAAATATGCGTTTTAATATGTTGTGCATGCCACCTCGTTTCCTATATTTCCCAGAATTCATTACTAGTATCACGGTCACGAAGCTACGATAGATGAATTGACTAGATATGAAATTACAAAAGTGTTCAATTACAAAAACATGCCCAAACCATGCAGCATACATCAGAACGACAGTGGGCTCTGGTTATATTGAAACCAGCGGTCTATTTTCATTGTTTGTTTGAACGTTATGTTAACGGGAGCATATTATGATTGATGTAGCATTGTGTACTTTCAAGATCAATTAAGCGTTTTACAATCATATAATTATACAAGTATTTAACTGTAATATTCAATAGTTAGTCATATGCGTGCGCATTGATAATATATGCTCATTATACCTATAACTTGGATAGTTATTAGGTTTTCTATAAACTGGCAAAACCAATATTCAAGTTTCAGTTTCAATCGCCGCATAAGTTCACACTAGATCTAATCCAAATTGAAAATGCGGGCATTGTAACAAAAGCAAAAACAAAAGCTATTTGAGATATCCAACAAGGTTTAGGGCAGCAAACTAAAAAGAAGAAACAAAGAAAACCCATTCATCTGTATTTGAGTTCCTTCTCTTTGTTGGTGGGATTATGTTTAACAAAAAGAATCAGATTATCCCCCGAACATGCGTTCGAAATAACATATTAATGCGTACATAGACCTATAATCGATATCTTTTCCTTCTTCTATTTGTCCATGCGAGTTACTTACATGTATAATGATGAGTCAAACAAGATTGATTGGTTAGGTGTTCATGAGCCTTTTAATCCAATTACGTGTATATTCTGATACCCAATTTAATAATGAGAGGGGGTAATTCTCCTTGTTTTGGTATGCACTACAGCAAGCAGTACTAGTATGTTATTTGTCATTTACATTATGTGTGCTATTTTAACAACTACTATTGGTAAAACACCACCCCCTCCCCCCCCCCCCGAGTACATAAACTTCCCTTGTCTCTATGAAAGCACAAACAATAATTCTCACTGTTACATGATTGTCAAAAATCACCTTTGAAAGACCATTTGATATACAAGATCATCGGGTCTTTTGCATGGTATTAAAAACATCGTTTGTATTACATATTGGAATATACATGTCGAATACCAATAGTTATCGCGATGTATTCATGTAATAACAAAGTATATTGCATCAGAAATACGTTTCTGATTGCATGTATATATTAGTATAGGGCCTATACGTTTTGTAGGAATCCCAGTAATCCGCCGCAACTTCTAACATGTGAAAACTTAGTTGATTTTATGTCAATATTATATTCTTTTACATATATGAAACATTGTATTTAATTTTGACTTCAACAAACCTGGTTTAGCTCAAATTCCACTTTGCATTCTCCATTGTTTGCTGCATAAGAACATATTTCTCCTTTGCGAGAACAACATCATTCATACATTGCCATAGGCCCTTTGTGTGCTTTTGTGGTAAGAAAATACATGTATATACGGACTAGAGTTGCTTATTTCTTATGACATAACGGACAATACACCACATATACTCGTGTTTATATAACAAACAACACGTCCTTCTATTATAAGTAATTAGCACCTCGTGTCATATATATAAGACTTATGTAATCGGGAGAAATTTTTTTTTTGCATAAGCATGCGCCTAGCCTATATCTGTCTACGGCTGAACAATATATAATATCGATGGAAACCCAGTCTCTTTGACAATTTCAACTCGGCTTATGGTTCTATTTTAGGCCAATATTGTGACAAACATAATCAAAAGGGAAGCTAAAAAGGGGGATATAAAGTGATGATATATCAAACATATGTAGGCTGCGCGAGATATAAAAACTTCCGTTTTGTTGGGAAAACGTGATGTATGTTCTTTCGTAACTATGAAGTTGTCAGTAAAAAAAAAAAAACGTTTGAAAAAATAAATAGTCGTAGTGACTTTAACTTACTCTGTGAGTAAGAACAATATATATTAGCCTACAACCATATATTAACGAAAGCAATATTTGTATAATGTTGTATTACCAGTCCTACATAGACCTACAAATGAATGAAAAATGTGTGTTTGACAGTTGTAAAAGCGAAGTATCCTATATTTACCGTGAATCAATTTTCAAATAAAATATATATTTATCTGGTCGAGCATTGGTCAAAGCAGCATCAAGAATAGCGTTCGACTCCCTAGACTTTTCCAATATATACATGGTTCGTTGTCTCTCACTGCACGAGAGAAAAAATGTTCAGGTGTTTTCGGGGTTATGTAATGAAAATTCTTTCACCCAACACTCCCCCCCCCAGCAACACCCCCCCCCCCAGCCCGGCAGCGCCCGCCCCTGACTGCAAAATTCACTGTATCCCAAGGGTGAGTTTTCATTACTTGACAGATGGTCCCCCAATGTATGACTTTACTATATGCTGTGTTTACCAACAAAACACGAAATATTTATTAATGAGCTGACTTTAACCAATGAGTTACTTACATGTATAATGATGATTCAAACAAGATTGATTGGTTAGGTGTTCATGAGCCTTTTAATCCAATTACGTGTATATTCTGATACCCAATTTAATAATGAGAGGGGGTAATTCTCCTTGTTTTGGTATGCACTACAGCAAGCAGTACTAGTATGTTATTTGTCATTTACATTATGTGTGCTATTTTAACAACTACTATTGGTAAAACTCCACCCCTCCCACCCCTCCCCCCCCCCCCCCCCCCGAGTACATAAACTTCCCTTGTCTCTATGAAAGCACAAACAATAATTCTCACTGTTACATGATTGTCAAAAATCACCTTTGAAAAACCATTTGATACACAAGATCATCGGGTCTTTTGCATGGTATTAAAAACATCGTTTGTTCTACATATTGGAATATACATGTCGAATACCAATAGTTATCGCGATGTATTCATGTAATAACAAAGTATTTTGCATCAGAAATACGTTTCTGATTGCATGTATATATTAGTATAGGGCCTACGTTTTGTAGGAATCCCAGTAATCCGCCGCAACTTCTAACATGTGAAAACTTAGTTGATTTTATGTCAATATAATATTCTTTTACATATATGAAACATTGTATTTAATTTTGACTTCAACAAACCTGGTTTAGCTCAAATTCCACTTTGCATTTTCCATTGTTTGCTGCATAAGAACATATTTCTCCTTTGCGAAAACAACATCATTCATACATTGCCATAAGCCCTTTGTGTGCTTTTGTGGTAAGAAAATACATGTATATACGCACTAGAAGTTGCTTATTTCTTATGACATAACGGACAATACACCGCATATACTCGTGTTTATATAACAAACAACACGTCCTTCTATTATAAGTAATTAGCACCTCGTGTCATATATATAAGACTTATGTAATCGGGAGAAACTTTTTTTTTGCATAAGCATGCGCCTAGCCCATATGTCTACGGCTCAACAATAAATAATATCGATGAAAACCCTTTCTCCTGGACAATTTCTACTCGGCTTATGGTTCTATTTTAGGCCAATATTGTGACAAACATAATCAAAAGGGAAGCTAAAAAGGGGGATATAAAGTGATGATATATCAAACATATGTAGGCTGCGCGAGGTATAAAAACTTCCGTTTTGTTGGGAAAACGTGATGTCTGTTCTTTCGTATGAAGTTGTCAGTAGAAAATAAAAACGTTTAAGAAAATAAATAGTCGTAGTGACTTTAACTTACTCTGTGAGTAAGAACAATATATATTAGCCTACAACCATTTATTAACGAAAGCAATATTTGTATAATGTTGTATGACCAGTCCTACATAGACCTACAAATGAATGAAAAATGTGTATTAGACAGTTGTAAATACTAAGGATTGGATAGCGATTAAATACCTTCTGTCAAGAGATGATCATCAAATCCTTCCAAGGTAGATTAACGGGGCTAATCCGCCATAGATCTCAAATCATCGCTCCATATAACTGACGTCCGATATGATCTCGCCTGTAATAATGACTGGTCAGCTTCGACTGGTCAGTCAATGTCCACACGGTGCGACTGGGCATGCGTGCACGCGCGCATAAAAAGATAACAGCAATGCAAATGAATATAGCACTGAGTAACAACAGTATATCTGCAAGACAGCTTTTAACCCTCCCCCCCCCCTCCCAACTCAAAAAGCCTTTGAGAAAGAAACGCACCCGGTCGTTGCTATGGCAACCGCGGGATTTGGTAACCAACGAGTAAGATTATATTTTCCACTCGGCGACTAGCATAATAAACATTCAGGACTATGACATAATATATCGACCGACATCCCCCCCCCCCCCCCTCCTCCTAATTTCCCTCTGTTCGCTTGTTTCCCAACTGGCTGGTCACTCACTGGTCAATATACACACATAAGATGCTGACAAGCATTACTCGTAAAATCCCCACGGTGGGGGGTCGGCATGGTAACCAAATAAAAGATTGCGATACCAGATGGCTCATTTAAACACAAGGCATAGTGTTTTTGATGTAACCCACACCTGCCCAGTCCAAAAGAGTGACCAGTAAAAATAACGAGAAAAGCACGCTAGACAGTGTTGTCATCTGCTCTGGGTCCCACGTCAGGCTTTCGTTATTACGTAAGGCTAGTGCCTCCACCCCCCTCCCAGACACACACGCACTGCATTAAACATTAGGGCGGTCTCGGACCGTTGGATGGACTGACCACAACATAACATAAGACAGCGTCCACCGTTTCCCTTTCCACCTTCCACCCCCTCCAATATCGAATTTGTGTTTGAAAAATACTCCGCATTTATGAAATAAAGATAGACAGATCCCTCCCCCCATCCCTTGGCGCCGGCTTGAGCAAATAAATACTAATTTCATAAACCCCAAGCGAGCTGTTATCAAACGCTTGTTAATAATGGACGGCGCAAGCGTAATTTTGAAAACCGACAGGCAGAGGTATTAATTGATAAGGGATTTCTCGCGCCACGGTCTGGCATTAATTTTTACGACTGGTGACCAAAGCTATTCGAATCGGAGATATATAATTCAATTAGTGGTTTTTGTTCGGAAAGGGCGGACACGGAATTGATGAGTTTTCTCTGGAGGGGGCAGGCAAGATGTTATACACATATATAATGACAGTTATGGAATAGAGATCAAATGAAGGTCATTCGATGTAACCTGTTTTTCATATGGTTATGCCACATGTCAAAATATGTCCTTATCTCTGGGAGAAAAGGAGCAATAAAATGGGGAACGTATAGACGCGTATATGAATATTTAATTCGTGTTTTAGTGATATGTTGAATTATTCAGGCTTCTCGTGTACAACTTCTAGATTGGCTTGGTCATCACACCCAGTCAAAAGTTCTCAGATCATCTCCGAGAATATATTTATTCAAGAGAACATATTTTGATTTTGAAATACTTTATTTCTGAAGAAATGTCCATATTTTGGCTAAACATCTGTCAAACATTCATGTATTGTTGTGTCATAGCTGACAAGGTTATGAAATTCAGCCGGATCCAGATTATAAGAAATATCATAGAGATTTGCCGGATACTGAAAAACACTCCTGTAGCTACACTCCATGCAATGCGATTAATAATTGTTATCAGTAAATGTAAATAATGTAAAAAGGAAGTGTGTATATCACTGAAGATAGTGCAACATGATGTGTGCTCATCATTACGTCATAAACACTGATAAAATACATTGTTTGCACGTTTTTTTTTTAAATATTCCTGATATTACATATTGTGTGGCAAGGCAAAGACAGTGACGGACGTTGATTAGGTTATCGAAGTGACGCTATCAATAGGCTACATACAGGGCTATTCAGAAAAAAAAAGTATACCGAAACTATTGTAAAATGTGATTTTGATCATTTCATCAGCCCAATGTTGGAAAAATCTTTTTATTATATCCTCCCGTGAAAAATAGCATGTGTCATTCTTGTATCAAAACAACCGCATTTGTGTTCATTTCAACATATACTGTTCAAGACAGAGTAATTACCTGTCCACGAAAACTACCCCATACACATAAGTTTCGGTATACTTTTCATAAAATAACCCTGTATAATAAAGACGATCTTACCGTTTTCTATGATATATAAATTTATCCTGTGACATATAGTCGTTCCAATATCATGTTGTATCTCTTCTGAACGAACACGGAAATGAACTGCTCCTGTAGGTTTTAACATACGAGGGAGTGTTATATTTTAATCATGAGGATGCATTAAATCAACTGGGAAATAAATTTCGATGTGTGATTTCCAGTGACCGAAGTTCATCAACAACAAAAAACATTTTAACAGGAAATAATTAAATCGAAACAACGCTGGCGGACAAATTAGACGTACGATGTGTACGGTGTCAATGTAAATAAGTTTGCACGGCTTTCCCATCCTACGCCCCCCCCCCCATCAAAATATACATGTATTATGTAAGCTATATCATTTTTTTTTTCATGGCTCGAGGCCACAAAAACATAACGTTACGACGCCTGTTTAACACATGTTCACATCGCGTTCGATTGACAGTTAAACAACTCACAATCGTATGCAAATGAAACGGTCTTTTAAATTTTAATGATTCAATAAAAATATCATTTGTGTCCTCGATCGGTTCTCTTTGAATACTTTTCTTCGGCAAAAGACTTCCGGAACGGAGTTCGATCGATCAATCAATCAATCAATCAACCATTGGTTGGGATGTAACTCAGTCAGCTGATTAAATATATGCGATAAAAACAACTATAAGTTTACACCATTGCACGGTTGAGTACTTTTTAGTTTTTGAGAAATTTATCCCTTTGAAATTAGTAAGGTACATCGATAATACACACCTAATGTATTCAATTTAATTACATCTTACCTGGAATCGAGTTTCCCAATTGAATGAGCTCAAATCGAAGTAGACTATAGAGTATGGACAGCCACGTATCCACAACAAATCACTGCCGCTCACTGTTTTGTTTTTAGCAACATCCCACAGTAAAAGCACAGAACTGCACATCTGTTTTCCTATCTAACAATTGAACCCCCCCCCCCCCACTCGCTCCCACGCCTACCCCTTGTCCAGCTCTTAAAACGCCTTGTCATCCTCTCTCTCTCTCTCGACTTTAATAGTTGAATTCAAAGTCAATCAATCATAATTGAGATAAAAAGCACGGGTGCGTCCAAAAAAGAACAGCGACGATCAAGATATTTGTTTAAAAATAATAATGCACGGTGTCTAATCAATGCATTGAGTGGAGTAGTTTCTGTGTCTCATCGTTCAACATCTGTAGCCCACAAAAGAACTGCTGTTTTTCGATGGACACTCGCTCAAAGAAACGGCCGAAATATCGACAATCGTCCTTCTCAAAGTTCAAACACGTGGGCAGTTAATGAAATAAATAATGTGTCAGCAGTATGCTCCTATATTACTGTTGGAAATATCTATTTCAAAGCTCCTGTTTTATTGCGCATTTCATACATTTTCTTATTTGGGAAATGTATATTTCCTTATATGTATATATAATACAGTATATAGGCCTACGTCTTCACCATATATCCAGGTTATTATTATTATTATTATTATTATTATTATTATTATTATTATTATTATTATTATTTTACCCACAAGATTACCGGGGAATTTCTCACTATATTGATAGATATCATTTTTCCTTCCTTTCTTATATATTGATATCGAGTCAAAAAGTAAACAAGACATATCTTGAGAAGATTGCGCTGTTTATCTGGGAGTTTCATGCAGGAGAACACATATTATACTCGCAAAAATCGAATCACTGGGATAGGTTAAATATTTTTGGTCATCTACTGTCCGTCAATGTGTGTATATAAATATGTACATATTATTTAACATTATGATACATAATTTCATACGCATTTTATCTATACAAATTAGAAATGTTAGAAAGATGCCATATAGTACACATTTACACATACAAGAACAAAAACAATCGGGAAAAAAAAACAAATCACAAAATTTTTAACTTGATGAAGACTTCACTGCAAACGTTACGTCAGTTTCGGCCGCCAACCGCGCGCAAACCTCATCAACTTCGACGCATTGAACGGCGTAAAACTCAACTCGCTCACAAGTGTGTTCTCGTTCATGTTTGACAACGCCTTGCCATCTATTCCCATCTGTTTGAACTTGGTGACGTGGTGTTCCATATTCAGTAGCTTCAAACATTGCGCAACTCTCTCGACGTCCAAGTTATCGATGACTTTCGGGACGTCCTCCATGTCAGTAATCGTAAAGGCTTTATTGTCATTCGAGCCGTCATTCTGAGTGGGCGCCTTAGGCTTGTCATTGGCGTTAAAGTCCGTGGAGCTCGTCTGGACCCGACCTGAGGAGGAGGACGATGCTCTACTGCTCCCACCCCTTCCAAAGGGCACATCGAGGTTGGAGTTCGAAGTCCTCAGCTGTGATTGCATCTGGAAAATGCCGTGGGAAAATTGCTTTGGTGAATTGCTGGGGTTCCTAGCTTGAGATTTGGGACTCTCAAACCGACTGGCCAAGTTCCTGACGTCCGCTGGTGCGTCCGTTTGTACCGACACCCGCGGACTTGGGTTCCTGTGGACTTCAGCTTCTATGGAGCTCGATGGGTTCACCTCTTTCGAGTCGCGGCTGCTTCCTGATGATCGATAACTGGGTCGGAGGTTGATCGGGTGACCTGGGTGTTGGACAACTACTGAAACCTCTTGACTGTCATGGAAATTTTGATGGTTGGCTTGCCATTTGGGCCGAGGGGGAAGTGGCTCACTCGGGCCACTCTTCTCCACTGCGGCGTCCTTCACGCGTGGGGATGATGGACCCTCTCCTCGCTTCAGAGACTCCCGCTCACGACGTAAAGATTCCTGCTTCTCAGCCACGTCTAGAACGCTTTGGAACATCTCCTCCACATCGGAGTCATCCGCGTCCGAGAACGGAGTCTCCGGCCGTCTTGGACTGCTGACGTTGGACCTCGGAGACTCGACATTGGCGCTCCCATCAGAGCGCGGCGATCTCTCTCTCGGGGACTCGACATTGGCGCTTCCATCAGAGCGCGGCGATCTCTCTCTTGGGGACTCGACTGGTTTTGAGGGACTCGTACTCACGAGATCCGGCAAGGGAACCATGACGTTCACGCCTGTACGTCTATCTACAGACCCGACGGGTTGCAGCCCGTCTTCACTATGACTACTATCCTGTCGCACCTGTACCTTCCCTCCATCTCCGACTTTTGTCGACTTATGCGGTGGCGGATCGAACCCCGTTTCGATATCAATCGACACCGGCCGGTTCCTGATCTTTTCGCTTTTTGACCTTGACATGGCCTTCTGTGCGTGCTCTTTTGACCAGTTCTCGTAGGGGTGGCTTCCGCGTTCGCTGCCGGCTCGGCTACTGAGGGGTCGCTCCCCTCCGCTGATCGGCCGAGGTTCCAAGGTGGAGGCCCGTCTATCCTGATCCTCTCTCGACAGGTTCTCATAGACGGGACCACCGCTGGAACCGGGGACTTTGGTCTCAATGGATCCGCCTGCGTCATCTTCCACGATTATACCTGATGATAATCATTATCAGCATTTATGTTATTTGCTATGTTAACAACTGAACCGTTTGATGCAGAACTAATTTTTGTAATAGCGTCAAAAATATATCTCGGTAATGCAAAATATTATATAGCCTTAACAACCTTCAGTGCAAATAAAATAACGTGGTACAGCCAAGGCTCTAAAAGAAATTCACAGGTTCGTTTCATATTCACAATATCAAATGACAACGTATAACAGATTCTATAGGCCTAAATTACATTTTTTTTAAAAAGCCGATCATACGTACCGTAGTATCCACTCAGTAAATGAAAGCGCAGGTGACGAACGGATCTGGCAAACATCCCGTAATAGTCGAACCACTCCTCCCGTGTAGCATCTCGCATCCCCGTGGCAACCGAGTAAACCGCTCCCAGGTAACCAGGTATGGCGTGTATGTTCTCCTGGTTAACCCAGCCTTGCAATTATAATTTCGGTATGTGGATAAATATTTTTTTTTTTGCCGGTTCTGTAAGATATTCGAGGCCATTATGATTCACAGGGAAGTATTCTTTCAGTAGCATTATGATCAAAGTAGGCCTACTTTGTGGAACAATATCATAACGCCTTCAGCATGTGCTGATATAAATAATCAAAACAATAATATAAATGCTGTTTCAAAAAGTTAGAGAGATAGATTGAGTACGGTCGAAGTACTAAAAAATCATTTTTAATATTTTCGCGTGAATATACACCAAATGATGAAAAAAAATACACCAAATGATCTCATTTTTATTTAAATATTATTCCTACCAAATGATCTCATTTTTATTTAAATATTATTCCTACCATCATTGATGTAGTTAGCCCGCAGGAAGTTTTCCTCATATTGTTCGGTGATGGTCAGATGCCTGCCCAGAATATTGACGGTGCTGACGTCAATATTTTCAGCTATGCTCATCACTTGTACGTCAAACGGAGGCTTCATTTCCTGCATTGCTTTCTCAAGCGGCATGCGTTCTGACAGAGATACAGTTAAAGTTCGATATATACCGAAGATATCGCATTTGACGATGATATATTTTCAGCGTAACATCCAGTATAGCATTGATCATTGAAGTTTAAATGTCTATCAGGATACAAGTATATATTCAAACCAAAATTCATAAAAAAAAAATAAGCACATTTAAATACCTTTCAATAAAAAGCTGCAAAATGCAAATAAAAATAAAATATTGCAATTCTGATATGTGTACTTTCACTGTTATATATTTTGAAAGTATGTTACCTCGAGTATTGGAGTCAGATATGAACACTTCTATGGGGTAGTTAGCTGGAAGACTCAGTTTTCCTGTGGTAGACTTCACTATAACTCGAACACGTTTTTGTTTGTCGTAACTATGGATTTGTACAACCTAGAAACAGAGGTTCAATAATATACAGTAATTGGTGACCCACTACAAAATCTCAAGATTCATAGGTAAGTGGTATTCGTGAACGTTTCAGTGCTTTAATGAAATACGTGTATCCCCATAGACCATATGAAAACGTATTTTAAAAAGAGAGACAAGCAAAACGCCCTTAGGAAGGTCATCAGAATATTCCGCGGATATTATTTCGTATACGTCCACAATTGATTCCTAAGCTGTAAAGTCGATAATAAGCGAGATATTAGTCATTCAGTCCTGTGACCTTGAAAATTAGGTCAGAGGTCAAATTCAGGGTCACGAGAATATTCAGCATATATCATTTCTTATATGTCCACAATTGATTCCTAAGCTGTAAAGTCAATAATAAGCGAGATATTGGCCATTTTGTGCTCTGACCTTGAAAATGAGGTCAAAGGTCAACTTCAAGGTCAAGACAATATCAAGCATATATCATTTCCTATATGTCCACAATTGATTCCTAATCTCTAATCTCAATATTAGGGAGTGAGATATTAGGCAAAATGTGTCCCATTATAAAGCATAGGAGAATTTAACATGGGAAGGTCCTATTTGGGCCGAAACTTATACACCTCACAGGGGTACATATGAGGAGTGTTATGCATGAACAAGTAAAAAATTATTGAACAGATTTTGAGAAAACGACCGTCAGAGTCCAAAATTGGCCGTTTTTGTAAAAAAAAAAAAAAATGGCTGCCATTTTGAAAAAATTGCGAAAAAACTAAAAAAAATACCTCCCTCTCGAAATATTCTTAGGCATTTTTGTGCAAAATTTCAGAAAGATTCGACAGTAAACATCAAAGATAAACATGTAGACGGACGACGGCAATAGATAGTTATCGGACCAAA
The DNA here is from genome assembly GCA_949152475.1 of Terebella lapidaria. Classification (NCBI taxonomy): domain Eukaryota; kingdom Metazoa; phylum Annelida; class Polychaeta; order Terebellida; family Terebellidae; genus Terebella; species Terebella lapidaria. The sequence continues at coordinate 4,443,673 of OX424569.1, forward strand.
GGGTCGGTAACCTAAAAATCCTGGTCGTGGCACCAAAATAACGAAACATCTAGGCCTATACCTGGTTTAGTGACAGATCACGGACACTGTTCAGATGTCTACACTCGACGATTTTCACGATGATCGGCAGCTTGGGCCCGAACTGTTGCATCAGTTTCTCCGTGGTAAACGTTTCATCCGTCCATATGACCGAGTCCATGGATAACCCACTATTGTCCACTGGGCGGCCGGGGACCGCCGTGCGTTTCTTTATCTTAGACTTGGCTGGTGCCACGCATTTGTCCCCCGCGCCTGCCTGTACGCGGACTCTGCTCTGGTGACGAACGATTCCTGGATTTGGAAGCGTTGTGCTCGATTTATCCGAGTGATTTGACGGCGGCGGAGGTTGTCCCTTCTGCACATGTGATTTTTCATTCTGGCGATACTTTTTGGGCGGTGGTAGGCCGCCCTTAGGGCGTTGGGCGTGTTTATTCCCGTGTTTGGATACATTATTGCCAGCGGCGGAATCAGGGGCGTGGCCCCGCGGTGATCTCTCGTTGTTATTAAACATAATGACGTCACTATCCGTCGAGCTTTCTCATTGGTTAGGAGTTTATGGATGTCTATCTCCAGCCAATCAGGTGAAAGTCCTCCATCCAATGGGAATTTTCTTCTTTCTCTGTAGAGAAAAAGAGTGGATTTAGGCCTACTTTATGAGAAAACAAAGTTTTGTTTGACATAATATCATTTTGAGTACGACTTATCGTAACACCTAGCGCACACAAATTTTGCATTCCTGGAGCTGATAAAATCAATTTTTAACCCATTGTTATAAAATACAATGAAAACACGCATTAGGCCTATGCTACATTACAAACGAAATACAGATGTTTCTATAGGCTATCAAGTTGAACATGGCTTTGAATGTCACCTTTAGATATACATTCAATGCAGTATTATTGTAGGTATCTATTCGGCATCTTTCTACAGAATTTGGCATTGCCCGCACTGTATTCTTGTGCATGGTCAGACGCGAAAATATAATACATCTATGAAGCATGAAAATCCGTTAAATGGCTTTGAAAAATGGGTCGTTTGTAGTTAAGTTCATTTAATGTGGTGATGTTCAAAAGTGGGCTAAGGTTATTTTTAATGACAGGCGATATTCTGTCATATATACGTACTAGGCCTACGTGTATGTATTATGTTATTTGTATTTGATCTACATGTGTAGGGCCTACTTTATAAAATATGCAAAATGCGCGTCATGAAATATTTATTACGTTTATTACTGTGTTATACAACATTTTGGTTGCGTAATAGCACATGGTGTCGCCAAATGGTCAAACATTTGTTATTCGTCATTTTTTTTAGACAGTGCAGCTATGACCGAATATATGTGTAGAAAGACAAATACATATATTTCTTGATGCGTAAAATAACATTTCCCAACATCATTTGTAAATTAATATGTATGGTATATTTGACGTATTATATATTTGATATATATTATATATTATGTAATATTTGAATCTTTATATATTATATATTCGTTCCCATACATTGTAGTTTAGGCTCAATACTTTAGACTTAGGATTGTGTCCTTTTCTGAATTACGAACATCGTCATCTATATTTGTTGGTATACAAAATATGTAATGTTTTACGATATAATTGAGGACTTGTGACCAAGCAATTTTAACGAGCTATACCGCCTACTGGGTAAACACTGGATATGAATGTTTGCCAAAATATCGGCTTGTGTAAACACAAATTACGTTGTTTACCTAGACCTCGGAATATCCTAGTCAAATATAATTACATAGCAGAGAGAATTTCTATCTGGAATAAAAACAGTCACTTCCACTCGCTATAGAATATATATTTTGTGAATACAATACGAACGATCAACATATTTACATTCAAAGTCACCGATTCGTGTCAGAAACATGATTTCTGTACCGGTATAAGAATATTTATGGTCCATTGAATTGACTTGTGTAGTTGACGCGTCGTTTTCTTTTGGCTGCAATACCTTGTAACATATATGTTATTAGACCCATGTCCTATCCAATCGCATCAAACAATACAATAAGCACCAAGTTATCATAACCCTGAGCCTAAATCAGAATTTGTATATAGGTCTATACTTTCAGAATCACTCACCTTTCATTTTACTCCAAATATTTGCGTCGAGTCATGATGTCAGTATCTTTGCAAAGTCCTTACATACTCACTCCAACGGGACTATCCTGTGTGTAGAGAGAGGCCTACATGTGTTCAGAAATCCCACGACATGCAACCAGAGATACACAGTAGCTTCGTATGACTAAGCAGGACTACTATGTCGTGACAGCTCGGTGAATTCCGCTATATACAACCAAAAAAATCTTTGCCCTATTTTTTGTCGTTTGCCTTCGTTTATTTGGGTCCAAAGATTGCGGAGGCCCAGAGGGCAAAGCATGTGGGGGCTGGCAGGGGTGGGTGGGGGCGAGGTAGCACATACTAGTAATCATTTTTGCTTTTGAAAGGGGACATGCTTCGGAATCTATTTACGCCTGCGAAGCGCTTTCGACACGGTCCCGTTGGCTTCGCTGCCACGCTCCAATGATTTTCAACATCAACACACTTGGCATTGTTTCTCGTTTCGTACATTTATAGACATTCTCCTCGATCTTTCTGTTCTTGTTTTATCTCGAACCGCAAATATGGAAGAACGTACAAACGTCAGTAAAACGCGCGGTACATTTCTACGGGAAGTTTTCTTGTTGTTTTACCGGTACGAGTATGATTTGCACGAGTGATGCGCCGCAAATTCACATTTTCCTTAATGAACACGGTGAGAAAATCAGCCTTAAAGTTGTATCAGTTCGGCGAAATCCCCAAGATGCGGTTGCTCATAAACCATTGACAATGTACACCTCATATTTCATGTCTCAAGAAAGAAATATCGTGATTATAAATCATAAAAAAATACTCGTGAATCATTGTAAGAAATGAAAATTACATACACATATATTTACATAGCCTTTTATGCTGGGTAAAAATCGACTGAATTATGTGGTGTGTTCACCGACCATCAAACCAGGACAGGACTGGTTTTATACACGTAAAACATTACTTTTATCGACATTTTATTCTGTGGCTGCCAAAAACTCCTACTGTTAACTTCACCCTTGTGAAAGTTCGCCTTTGTTTTTAGTTTTTAGCATTATACAAATATGACCTCATGTACAACAGCGCTGAGCGATCAAATAAGAACACCCATCAGCGTGCGATTTGTGGTGACTTCACCGTGTAGAAGGGAAAGACAAGGCAAATCTTTTTGTAATTTTGTTTATATGACAAATTTTATTTGATGAAACATAATTCAGGTTATATTGGTGACATCATATTTCGCAGGATTGCCCGTGTTTTCTTTTCAAATATCTAACCACAAACGCCTTTATACTGGTAATCTAGTACAATCAGGAACATGTGCTTTTGAGAAGAAGAATCAAATTTAAGGGGTGTGTCGAGAATTGTTTTTACATTTTTGTCAATAGTAGGCCTACCTGATTCATGTGATGTAGTTATTTTGTACCAGCTGTTGTGATATTAATAACCGTCAATCATATGATTAGTTTTTTTAATTTTATTAAGTCTTTTATTAAAAATTTCAATATTTAACTCTTCTATCATCACGTTCTTACGTGAAATCATTTAGTTCCATTCATACCATCGCGAGCTGCGTTTTTCAACAAAACGGTGGCTGTATGGTGGCATTATGATATTTGATGGCATTATGATATGGCGGCATTATGATGGATCAGAAACCCATTATGGGTTTCTGGATGGATGAAAGTTACACTCGATGAGAACGTGACACCAACATAATCATTATAATAACTACAAACAAACAAAAGAGATCTGTTCAAGTTCAATAACTATTAGTTCATTTTCGGGCCGACAAATTCTCCCTTTTTCTAACCTCATATGATGTTTTGCGGATCATGTATCGGAATTCTGCGGTATCTGTAACCATGGTAATATTTATATCTGTTATCTCCTCTTGGCAGATATTAATTTTCCTGACACAATTAAACAAAGACATATGTCAGTCAAAATACAAGTGAATCCAAACGGTGCTCGAAATGAGGAAACATATATGGAGCATCTTCTGATGACATCAAGCTTGATCAAAAACGATAATGTAATGAATGTTGAATAAGATGAATATCATGATTTGACAAAATTTTGCAAAAGCTACACACGGACAACAAATGTACTGGTACATGTACCGGTACTTTATGTATTCATTTACTGATGTCATTTTCAGGCTCATTCGCCATTTGGAACATATTTTATTGCCGAAAATATTCATTTCGACATTATCTTTTGCAACATTATGTTCATTTACATGTATATATTTCCTGTGTACATGTAATGTGTGAATGTTGAGAAAAAACAAGTTGAATTGAATTGAATTGAATTGAATTGAAATATACAAAATCCTTTTTATATATTTGCAAATAATGAGCCATGTGTAATGTGTATACTTAGAGATGATGTGCCCTGAGTCACCCGAAAGGCCAAAACTGCAGACCAAAATGGCATGAAATGTACATTTTGGGCTTGGGACACAGGATGATTGTGAATAAAGAAGTGATGTGGCGGATCTTGACATTGACCTCAGGGGGGCTTGAGTTGTATTAAATGTAGAGGTCACATTTGACATTTGGGAATTGGCAGACATAACAGCTGTAGATACAGCTTAGATCACTTTTAGTTGGCCTGTTTAGCAGTATTTATACGAAACAGAGCTTAGCATTTTATAATGACCATATTTATCCTCGGGTGTCGGGTGTAATCTTAACCTTGAGTCTTGACATCCAATAACCCTTGGTAACTCACAAGGCTGCCTGTCCTGACATGTTGTTTCAGACCTCAGGAGACGAATAAATTATTGTTTGCAGATCTCAAGTTTGTACAGAAATATACATGCTGATAACTGCCCAGTCTTGACCACTGATAAGCCCTAACTCTGCAAAATGTGATTTAACGTCACCACACATATGATCCTGGTGTTTGCGTCCATTGTCCGTCTCTACATTTTCATCTTTAGATTGATTATGAAATTTTGTATAAAAATACATAAAAAGGAAATAATTCAAGAGGTCATTTTGTTTTTTAGATTACGGGACCTTTGGTCCGAAACCTATTGCCGTGGCGTGGCGTCCGTCGTCCGTCCGTTCACATTTCTATCTTCAAAGTTTACGGTCGAATCTTTCTGAAATTTTGCAAAAAAAATACCTAAAACTATTTCCAGGAAAGGGTTTTTTTTGGTTTTCCGATTTTCGCATTTTTTTCAAAATGGCGGCCGTTTTCGACGAAAAATGCCTGATTTTAGACTTTGGCGGCCATTTTCTCAAAATCTGTTCAGTAACTTTTTTTTTTATACATAACACTCCTCATATATACTTCTGTGATGTGTATAAGTTTCGTTGCGCTTGAATCACCCAAAGTGGGCTATTTTGGCCCAAGCTTGGCCCAAATAGGACTTTCCCATGTTAAATTCTCCTATGCTTTATAATGGGACACATTATCGCTAATATTTACTTAATATTGGGATTAGAGACTAGGAATCAATTGTGAACATATAGGAAATGATATATGCTGAATATTGGCGTGACCTTGAATTTGACCTCTGACTTCATTTTCAAGGTCAGAGCACAAAATTGCTAAAATCTCGCTTATGACCGACTTTGATTAATTTCAAGGTCAGAGCATAAAATGGCTAATATCTCGCTTATTATCGACTTTACAGCTTAGAAATCAATTGCGCACATATAGGAAATGATATATACTGAATCTTGTCATGATCTTGAACTTGACCTTTGACCTCATTTTCAAGGTCAGAGCATAAAATGGCTAATATCTCACTTATTATCAACTTTACAGCTTAATAATCAATTGTGGACATACAGTAAACGATATATGCTGAACAGTGTCATGACCTTCAATTTGGCCTTTGACTTTAATTCAAGGTCAAAGCACAAAATGGCTAATATCTCACTTATTATTGACCTTGCAGCTTTGCAATCAATTGAGCACATATAGGAAATGATATATGCTTGATATTGTCTTGATCATGAAGTTGACCTTTGACCTCATTTTCAAGGCCAGAGCACAAAATGGCTGATATATCACTTATCATCAACTTTGCAGCTTGGGAATCAATAGTGAACATATGGGAAACAATATATGCCGAATGTTTTCATGACCTTGAATTTGATCTTTCATTTCACTTTCAAGGTCAGAGCACAACATGGCTAATATATTGCTTATTGTCAACTTTAAAGCTTAGAAATCAATTGTTGACGTATAGGAAGTTATATATGCTGAATATTCTCATGACCTTGAATTTGACCCTTGATCTCATATTCAAGGTCAGAGCACAAAATGGATAATATCTCGCTTATTGTCGACTTTAAAGCTTAGGAATCAATCATGGGCATGAAATGATATATGCTGAATATTCTCGTGACCTTGAATTTGACCTTTGACCTTGTTTTCAAGGTCACGGGACAAATTGGCTAATATCTAAGATGTAAATCATTGTCCGGTAACCTTTTTAAACTCTTGAGCTAATATTTTAGCTGACCGGACCCATGGTCCGATAAGCTATTGTCGTTCGATTGAATCGGTTTTTTTTTTCAAAATGGCGCCATTTTTGTCGAAAAATGGTTAATTTTGGAATTTGGTGGGCATTTTCTCAAAAGCTGTTCGATCAAATTTGAGATTTGTGTTTCAAAAGATTCCCCTCATATACCTCTGTGCTGTGTATAACTTTCGTTGACCTTGAATCGTCGGTCTGCGTGTGGCCGCCATTTTGATTTTTTCGACAGGTCCCAGATGGGACTTTCCCATGTTAAATTAGTCTATGCTTTATAATGGGGAAATTTCTCCTAATATCTCACTTAAAATTGAGATTAGACATTAGGAATCAATTGTGCACATATAGGAAATTATATATGCCGATTATTCTTGTGACCTTGATTTTGACCTTCAACCTAATTTTCAAGGTCATAGCACAAAATGGCTAATATCTCGCTTATTGTCGACGTTACAGCTTATCAATTGTGGACTCATAGGAAATGATATATGCTGAATATTTATGTCCATACTTCTACCTCTATAATAAACACTTTGGGTAATCTTACCTTGACATTCAAAGAAGAGGAGAGGATTAGATGTCACTAAAAAATTTTGAGAAAAATTTCCGTGACATCAATCCTTAACTTTTTTGAAAAATTGAACCAAAATCCCTTCAGATCCCATGCGGTGATGTTTTACATCACGGGTCACATGACCCTAAACCGCCATTATTTTTGCTCCTCCATTTTGCAAATGGTTGTGTGCAAGTCTTGCTTAGACATTTTTAGAAGAGGAATACTTCTCTACGATCGTTTTTACGACTCTTCTACTGGATTTTCTTCAGAAATCAACTGTAGTCCTAGCTAGTTTAGTTTTATGCTAGCCTAGTTCGTTTTTTTTGGGAGGAAATGGTGTAGTCCTCCCCAGGCCCATTTCTTCCCCCAATATCGCCCACTACTTGTGTTTGCTATTTTGCAGATGATGTGTAGTGGCTGTGTTTTTTCCTGCTTTCGGCTTTAGGAGCGACTTCCTTTTTCGGAATGTGATGTCGCCCCTCCGACACCTGTGCTGTACGGTTTGGAGCTTGGAATTCCATCTGAATGTCTGTCAAGTCACAACTTTGACGTTCATGCTTCACGTAAGGTGTTCCCTCTCTTGGTCCGGCACGTTTAGTAGTGCCAATGCCCAAGTCCTGTTAATCGTACTTTTCTGTTAGGTGTAACCGGCAGGATGTAGTTCTGTCGAAAGCAGTTCGTGTTTTGTGTTGTGACTTTGTTTAACCATAACATGTAATTTGCTTTCACAGGTACCCGGGTGCCGCCACGGCGGCTCCCGGGACTAGAGTTTGCTGCGAGCCTTTACGTTTACCCCTTGGGTTCTCGTTGGTAATGACCAGCTTACTTTCGGCTCTGTCCTCGCTAGGTCCTGTTTTCTCGCGCTGCGCTGGCGGAGATTTCTGGGGCTTGGCTTCCGGGCTGTTTTCTCGTGGTCTGCGGGAACCGTTCGTTCGGTTCCGGGTCCCGGGATTACGTCGGAATGAGGACGTTATGATGGTCACTTCGGGTCGGTGCGCGCCCCCGTTTTGCCATTATGCATTCGAGCCCAAGCCTAAATGTAGGCTATGCCCTTTAGGTGCAACCGTTTCCGGCAAGGTGCGGTTCTCGCCTCCCGGGCATTTCTTTAAACCGGGAACCGTGCCGTTCGGCTCCCGGGTCCCGAGATACCGTGGCGAATGAGTCTGATTGGTTCCGGTCCCGGTTCTGGGCTGCCTAGGCTGTGGTACTGGGATTTCGGGACCCGCAATTCGAATCTACAGTGTTGAATCCGCTGTCTGTTGACTCGTGTGGCTTTCGGATCACTATATGCTACGCTTGCAATCGTATCGAGCCTCTGCCACCTACTGTATATAGTCTACATATTCGGGTCGACCTTAATTTTCTTGCATGTGTTCCGTGAACCGTGCATTGAAATATATATTTTTCTGGGATGCCCAATTTCTTTGGGATGCCGATCGAGCTAGGCTTTTCAATTTTACCTCGAGGGTGTTGAGAGTCCAGCCCAAATATGCGCTCTCTAACACTCCAGGTCTCACTGGTCGACAATAATCGGCCCCGTGCAGGCAATCTGTCTGCATGTTACCAGGTTACCTTTATCCCTTCGGAGGTGGGGTCATTGTATCGGATAGCCCAAGCAGCGTCGCTTTTGCTGGTTATCGGATTCAATTATTCAGGGGATCACAATGGAAGCAAGTGTCTTAGCTTCTTGCTCCCTCGTGGATCCTTTATCGTCTAATATATGCTCATTTATATGTGCATTTTATGTCTGTAGATCTGCATTCGGCTTACAACAAATCAATCGAGTCGCGCAATCGCGTCTAGCTGGCGCCTGCTAAAGCGCGGACCTCAGAGTGGCACGCGGGTCAATTGTACATGTATGTACGACTTTGCCAAGCGATGTCGTTCATTTTTCCGCTAAAACATTGCCAGATTTCAATTGATTAGCATTCCACACATGATATATAGATGCGATTATCATGCTTGGATATGGTACTATGGGTTTATCCCAGTTATTTACTGGTAATGTCAATATCTTGGCCGAGTGCGGGAACAGCTTTTCCGGACCCCTTTCGCAGTACTGCCAGTAGCCTAGGTTGCGGGATGGGCTGTAATTCGGTTCGAGAATAATAACAATAACGTTAATTGTCCATTGCAACAAACACATACGTGTGTGTTGTTGAATGACACACTATTCCTTTAGAGATCGCGGCCCAGTGGGATGTAATCCACATGTATGGTTTCGTGCCTCCCGCCGTCGATTTTTCCATCGGGTTGCTTGCAAATTGCAGCCGATGTATTTTACTCCGAGCCGAGGGGCTTATAAATAGGCCTACGGCATTCGGATGTCTTCTGCCGGATGCCGTGAATGTTATATGTGGTCCACATTAGGGTGTGCCGGCATTGGCGTCGGCATTCCTAGTGGTCAAAATAAATGAATAAATTATTTAAAAAAAAAAAAAAAAAAAAAAAAAATCCATCAATCAACATGGATTTTGTCCGTCGCCTGTTCCCTCAAGCCAACGGTTGCCAGGGTGCGTTAGGACGGGGAGGTGAAACCCTCTTTTGTGGTCAGGATGTTTCCCTCTTTGCCACTTCTGGTTTCTTCTGAATCCAGGGAGTTGAGGCAGCCTTATTCTGAACAGTCAGGCAAGTTGCTTTGTCTCGAAGGCTGCCAGATAGCAGGGAATCCCGTGTCACTTGTATGTAGGTTACTCTACGGGCTTCCCACTCTCAAACTTCGTGCCTTACATGTTCTCCACAGGGAGACTTTGGCCTTGTTAGAAGTGCGAGCAGTGCAGCCTGCTGCCCCACTGCTTTTTCCCGTTGTTCTCAGCAGAGATGCGAGAACAGATTAGGTCCATCCCTCCCCGGAATGCGAGGGTGGTGACCATAGTTCTAGAAGCAATCTTGCCCGCTTTCATGCTCCCATGAATCCGGCCATTCGCTTTATCTTTCAGTGCCAATTCCGGGCCTAACCGTTCGGTTTGGCCATGGCCAGGTGTTTGTTTACGCCATGGACATGTTAGGCCTAGATTCTGGCGCTCAATCAGGGGTTTTCCTCTGCCAGTGTCTACCACTATCTGGTCCTGCTTCGGTGCCCTGACACCCTACTCCTGCGAGTGCGGTGGGTGGTGATCCTGTGCTCTCGGATGGGCTTCAGGATTAACCACAAAGGTTTTCTTGGCTCCCTGACACAACTCCGTCTTCTCAGGGTGTCAGTTTTGTCTACTTCAGAATCTGTCTTGCCAAAACCTGATACCGATGGGCCGCCTTCATATGCGTCCTATTCAAATGCGCCATCAAGCGCTTTGGTTGCGGATGATCTTGCACATGTCACACCGAGTTAGTTCCTTTTTTCACGCAAGTGGTAACGAGACTCGAATGGTGGCTACACCCTGCCAATTTGCTGCAGGGGGCCATTCCGCCAGCAGACTGCCTCCAGGCATCTACTCATGGATGCCAGTTTGGAGGGATTGGGGCGCGATAGTGTGGCAACAAAGTGTAGGGCACATGGTTTTCCCTAGGGCGCCTGTGATTCTTCAATGTTCTTGAACTGGAGGCCTCGTCTCTCGCTTTCAAGCACTGAGAATCAGGTTTTGGGGCCATACTGTCCAACCAGCTTCTGTCTATCACTCTGTGGTAGCATTTTGAACAAGTGGGACAGAACGAAATCATTGGTGGTGTGCCAGGCGACTGTCAGTCTCTGCCTGGGGTGCCGTCGGCATGTCACCAAGATCTCGGCTCCTTATATTCCTGGTCACATGGATGTTTGGGCCGATCACTTGTTCACAGTTGGGCAGATTCAGACGATAGAGCGGAGTCTCTTGCCCCAAGTTCTTCTACTCGTGTGATCTGTGGTGATCTCCGATGGTGGATGTCTTTGCCATGCATTGGAATCACAAGCTTCCTTCGTTTGTGACCTTAATCTCGGTTCTGACAGCTTTGGCAGTGGAAGCGATGCCTTCAATTGGACAGGATGTATGCATTTGTAAATCCTCCTGCAGTCCTGAACGGGAAGGTGCTGGCGAAGTTTCGGTTATAACAGTGCCGTTTCTATTTAGAGCTCTTTGTCTTGGTGCCCGGACCTGGTTTCGTTGTCGTTCATCCTCGACAACTTCCAAATCATTGGGATCTCCTAAAAACAGCCTCCTTCCAGTGAGTTTCATTGGGCTCGATCTGGCTAGCCTGAAACTTCATGTTTGGGTTTTGTCGGGAACTGTAACAGAAATGGGGAATTTATTTCAAGATAAAATTGAAATTCTTCTCTGACTGTGCCAGTCGAAATGGCTAATTTTTCTGTGCTTGGTGTTCTCACCAGAAGATTAGTCCATTCGAAGCCACTGCTCCCTTGATTTCTGATTTTCTACCATGAGAAAATCAATCATGGTCGGGCTCCTTCGGCGTTGGAAGGTTTTCGCACGGCGTTTGCCAAAGTTAGGTGTGTTTTTTAAACATGATTGAGAGTCTCGCTAACCTTTTCAAGGGTGTGAGATTGAAAGGACTACAACCAGGAATTATGTTCCTGAGTGGAATTTTTTCACTTGTCTTCAATCTCCAGTGCTCTGCCTCTTTTGTGCCTTTTAAGTGTGTTTCACATGACTTTGTCACACTTAAAATTGCCTTCTGGCCTTGGCTTCAGGAAGCATAAGAGTGAGCTGCACACTCTTTTTCCGAAGTCAAATAGAGGGTGGATTGCTACACGGTGCAGTTAGGCGGCATTCTCTCATTGTTAGTTAATATTCAATTGGCGTGTTACAATTGAGTTTCTCTATCCCGTTCTTGTTCCTTCCTTGGGGCCAGGCCTGGAGGGACATGCAATGTACGTCCTATGACAGCATTCCATTTCTGCGTCGAGCATATGTGGAAGCTATATCTGGGCTTATGTCTGTTGTTCGTTTCATTCGTTAGCTTGATTAAGGTTCTTCAAAACGATTTTTGTCGCCCAACAATTTCGTTTTGGATCATTAATTGTGTGCCTTTGCTACGAAAAAACACAATCAAAGGGTCCACGGTGTTCAAACTTGAAGAGCATGTTTCGACGGCTCTCGCAGTGTCACTCACATTTGCTAAAATGTCGTTGAACAATGCTGTGTCGGCCTGTAATTGTGTTTCTCAGAATACTTTCACTACTCCCTGTCTTTGGGACCTAGTGTGGACTTGGGACTCCAGCTTTCAGCTCAGTCACATGGTCGCTAATGAGCTCTTCGTCCGGCTGTGAATACTCGTTTACAGCAAGCACGACATCAGCTTTATATGCACTGCATGTTTCGGCTCGACAGGGGCTGGTTTGCCCCTCTTCTTTGGCGATAAAAATTTTAGTTCGTCCGCTGGAGGAAAGTTAACCTCCAGGGACCCCCTGCTCGCCTCCAAGTGCATCCAAGTTGTTTATCCTCAGCTTATTTTCCTTCCTTTCATCAGTTATTTCATGGATTTTCCATGAAAATGCATGCAAATAAATATGTGTAAATGTAGGAAATAAGCGTTAATTTACGTAATTACACGTAAATTTCATGTACAAATGCCCAATTTGCATGTAAATATTCATATATTTATGCTATTTTGGTGCATTTTGTCCTCAAAATCCCTTATGCAAACGGGTTCCAGGGAGGTTAAGCCCTCCGCCTTTGGTTATTCTGGTATAACCCAAAGTGTTTATTATAGAGGTAGAAGTATGGACATAAATAGGAAGTTTTAACAAGTTTAAAACCAGTATTTATTACATACCTACCTCTATAATAAACACTAAGAGTGCCCTCCCACCTCCCCGCCTTAATTCGGGAGAAAAATAATGGCGGTTTAGGGTCATGTGACCCGTGATGTAAAACATCACCGCATGGGATCTGAAGGGATTTTGGTTCAATTTTTCAAAAAAGTTAAGGATTGATGTCACGGAAATTTTTCTCAAAATTTTTTAGTGACATCTAATCCTCTCCTCTTCTTTGAATGTCAAGGTAAGATTACCCAAAGTGTTTATTATAGAGGTAGGTATGTAATAAATACTGGTTTTAAACTTGTTAAAACTTCCTATTCTCATGACCTTTAACTTGACCTTTGGCCTTATTCTGAAGGTCAGAGCACAAATTGGGTAATATCTCGCTCATTATCAACTTTACAGCTTAGAAATCCATTGTGGACATATAGGATATGATATATGCCGAATATTCTGATGACCTTGAATTTGACTTTTGTCCTCATTTTCAAGGTCAGAGCACAAAATGGCTAATATCTTGCTTATTATCTACTTTAAAGCTTAGGAATCAATTGTGAACATAAAGGAAATGATGTATGCCAAATATTTCAATGACCTTGAATGTGACCTTTGATCCCATTTTCAAGGTCAGAGCACAAAATGGCTAATATCTCATTTATTATCTTCTTTACAACTTAGGAATCAATTGTGAACATATAGGAAATGATGTATGCCGAATATTTTGATGACCTTGAATTTGATCTTTGCTCTCATTTTCAATGTCAGAGCACAAAATGGCTACTATTCTTTTACAGCTTAAGGATCAATTGTGAACATATAGGAATTGATGAATGCCGAATATTTCGATGACCTTGAATTTGACCTTTCATCTCCTTTTCAAGACAGAGCACAAAATTGCTAATATCTTGGTTATTATCGACTTTACAGCTTAGGAATCAATTGAGGACATATAGGAAATTATATATGACGAATATTCTCGTGAGCTTGAATTTGACCTTCGACCTCAATAAACTGAAACTGATACAAAAGCAAAGAATATATTTAACAGTACTAGTCAGTTCCGTTCTAGTTTCATGTTATTGTATATTAGGCCCTAACATACGGAAACGCAGTGCTGCCACATGAGAATAAAAATCAAGTCGTTTTAACTAGATAATAAGTCGTTTTAACGAGATATTATCTCGTTAAATACTCCTATGCTTTATAATCGGACACATTCTGCCTAATATCTCACTTAATATTGAGATTAGAGACTAGGAATCAATTGTGGACACATAGGAAATGATATATGCTGATTATTGTCATGACCTTGAATTTGACCTTTGACATCATTTCCAAGGTCAGAGCACAAAATGGCTAATATCTCGCTTATTATCGACTTTACAGCTTTAGGAATCAATTGTGCACATATAGGGAATGATATAGTCCGAATATTTGACCTTTGACCTCATTTTCAAGGTCAGAGCACAAAATGGCTAATATCTTGTTTAATATCGACTTTGCAGCTTAGGAATCAATTGTGGACATATAGGAAGTGATACATGCTGGATATTCTCGTGACCTTAAATTTGACCTTTGCCCTCATTTTCAAAGGTCAAATCACAAAATTGCTTATATCTCGCTTATTATCGACTTTACAGCTTAGGAATCAATTATGGACATATAAGAAATGATGTATGCTGAATATTCTCGTGACCTTGAATATGACCTTTTACCTCATTTTCAAGGTCAAAGCACAAAATGGCTAATATCTCGCTTATTATCGACTTTACAGCTTAGGAATCAATTATGAACCTATAGGAAATGATATATGCTGAATATTTGCAGGACCTTGAATTCGACCTTTGACCGCATTTTAAGGTCAAAGGACAAAATGGCTAATATCTCGCTTATTATCAACTTCAGAATTAAGAATCAATTGTGGACATACTAGAAATGACATATGCTGAATATTTTCGTGACCTTGAATTGACCAATGACCTTATGGGACAAAAGGCTAATATCTAAAATATATATTGTCTGGTAACCTTTCTTAGCCCTTGAGCTGATTTTTTTCTTTCATTACATATGGTGCTCTGTTTGTCCAACAAAAGAATTGAACTGGATTTTTTTTTTCTGATGCAAAAACCCAGTACTTGGGTGAATATTTTTCACACAAAACCAAACCTTGACGCCATGTTACATTTGATAGCCTTTATTCAAGTATCTACAGTCATGACATGCTTGCCAGGAACATGTTTACATAAGGGTGCTTCAAATGAAAACTTTCAGCTAATTCATGTTTAATTTTAAAAATTTTAACTGATTAAAACATTTTCATTATAATTAGTACAAGTCCAATTCTTTTCACATAAAATTATCAAAGTTTTAAAATTTTGAACTATGGCCAAGCAGTCCAATTCCCGTCTTATCGGCTTGTGTTAGTATCAAAAGATTGCAGCGTCACATACATGTATATGTAATGATATACGCTATGTTACATGAATTTTACTCTAAGCCTATACAAATCCGCTACATAACCATGTATGTTTTTACAATACATCACCAAAATACAATTTCCAGCAAACCAACTATTTACAAATATTTTTTTTCATATTTAAGTAGAACATTGATCAATTCCACCTCTAAAATGTCATAAGTAGATCCACTTATGAGGCAAAAAAGCAAAATAAAGTATATCACCAACATATCGGAAATCCTGTGAAATATCAGGATTTTCAGACCTTCTTGTATACATCACAACACTGTGGACTCTGGTACATGCATATGCAAATGGTTATGAATATTCATAATAATTATTAGCTCCATTCTTTAATACCAAATACCAAATATTTAAAAATGGCAACAATAGTGACAACGATCATAAAAACAGATCTGTATCACATAACCTTATACTCACGGATGCAAGCATTCTTGTTATAATGGAGTAACAAATATATTATCTCTATATCTACTTACAACATTATCGCCTTGAATGGTTTCATTGATTTCTGATACATTATCATGTCGGAATCCCAAAAATCAAACTGCCTGATCTACGAAGTTTTCATGATGCAACAAACTTGAGAATAAGAATCAGCAACTACAGATTAGAATTTACCTTTTTTTCATTATATACTGTGCATACATCACTGATAATACTAACATAAATAGAAGACTAAAGAACACAAAAGTTACTGGTTGTTAAAATCATCAGGATACCATCAATTACTTCCAGGATACATACACACAAAAACACATTTAAGTATACATAGTTTGCACTCCGGGTATTACAGTCAGCATGCATGCCACAAGATTGAACTATTTTTCATATTTGGTCCATCCTAACACAAATACAATAAACCAGAAAAAATCCACATTCTCAAAACTGACCTCATATATTACAAAATATGTATATATGATTTTACAATAAATCTCGATTCTACATTCTGCCCGATCCATTCCTATTTGCATTGAGTAATACAATGCTCACAATTATCCCAATGCACTTCATTATTCACATTGACATGATTAATAAAGACATTTTGATGTTACTTGTGAGCAAGTTGGCAGAAAGAAATTTCGGATGACCCCGTTTCACCAAACCGTTTTTTTTTCCATTCCTCCAAACACACACACCCTTGGAATGTTTTCATATTTTTCATATGTTTCATGCACATAATAACAATATTATATATAATGATACATACATTTGTTCTGTAAGTTGTACTTGTCCTGTTACACAGGGTTCAAACAGAGACAAGAAAAAATCAAAAGAAAACCTAATATTTTCCACCTACTCCACACGAATCACACAACATAGCTGGTAGCTTTTTAAACAAAAATTCCGACAATATAGTACGACATTTGAAATCTGATTATCTTCAAGCGTAACAGACTCAAGTACTACTTTCCCTCAACATGATCAACCATCAATAACTGAACTCCGAAAGCTGATACCAAACTAATTCTATGTATTTCCATACACTGGTCATCCGCAATATGTTTTTATATCACTTTATTTGTCGACTCTGTGTGCGCTTCTCAGTCCATTTTGATGTTGATGTATATATATCGGATGAACTTCAGCGAGGCGAAGAAGGCCACAGTGCCCAGCATCAGAAAGAACACGTAGCAAGAGAGAATGGTGTACCCGAAGAACTCGACGGTTTGCAGCATTCCCGACATGTTCGACCGCTTGAAATAGTAGAACAAGGAATAGAGGAACACGAAGACGCCGGTCGATCTGCAAAACAAATCATGCACAAAGTGACGATAGAGCTTACAGATGGTTATACATGTATTCATTCAAATGTACCTACTATGTAGGTGAAAAATCTCACTAATACATTTTGCCATAACTGTACAATGAATGTAGGGTTATGATTCATAATCTTACCGCTTCCTTCAAGTTTTGCTTTCAAACTGATTGTGTGGCAATTCTCAGTTAAATTTAAACACATATAGTGGCCTTTCATCTAGTAGCCAAACAGAACTGGCCAATAAACTACTACATTTGAATTGAACTTCCTGCTAGTAAAAACGACACTTAACTCAAGAAATTTCAACCAAAACAAAGCAACATATCTCAATTTTTCGTTTCATCTTGTGACTGACCCGGCACTGAAGATGGACCGCCACCACCATCGGTAGTCCTCGGCGGACAGCTGGAAGTAGGTCAGTGCGACGCTGATACACGCCGTGACGCTCAGCAGGATCCCGTACACCACGAACAGAATCCCGTACAGGGTGTACTGCTCTCGGCCCCACAACGTCGCGAATATGTAGTACAGCTCCACTGAGATCGCACTAAGACGGTAAAGGGAGAGGAGTTTTGTTATCCAGTGGCGACTACTGTTTCAGGTATAGAATGTTACGTACAAAATAGACTTTATTTCCTTTATTTGACTACATTTATTGATTTTATTGTTGTCTGCATTGTACCTTGCTCTAATGGCTTTTAATGACATACATGTAAAGTCATTCTTGCAAAATCTGTTATGACGCAAGCCATGGAAAAAACTCAACTACAGGTACTTGAATTCCAAAGCAAACTTCCGAGGTAGTTTAAAATAGGATTTTTATTTTCAAATAATTTCAAATAGGTATTTTCAAATACAGCACATAATTTGAGATGAGTGTAATACCAGTCATGCCAAAGAAACGAACATAATATTTCTCAACAGTTCTTAATTGTCAAGTAAATTTTTGGATAAATCCATTTCAATACACACCTGAATGGCAGGAATCCCCCGACGACACAGTGTGCGAAGGCTGAGCGGTACCATGGGATGGAGGGGATTTCCCGTGGAATGTTCTTCGTGCGACAGGGGGCGTCAAAGCCGTTCGCGTAGTTCTTGCCGAATATACCGCCGATCACAGTCAGAGGATAGCCCACTGGAGCAAGTATGGGACAAATGAATATTGCTTCCTTAATTGTCAGCTTACAGAGGGGATTTCCCGAGGATCAAACATCAAACATACAACATTTTTCACACTGTCTTGAGTACCCTGTATAACACAATGAAATCCGAAGCTATCCGAAACTTCAACTACATCCCAGAAGTATCTTGCATATAGAGTAAACATATTCAATCTATCGTTGGACAAATGCGATAAGTGTATGATGTGACAATATAGAGATATAGACTGTAAATACACATACAATTCGCGACCAGCAATACATACATAGCGCCCAAAGCAGCCCGAGTAGGATCACGGTGCCCCAGGGCAAGGCCTGAGTTGAGCCGTACGCCCAGGCGACGCTGTTCACAAACGCCCACACCACAAAGAATGGCACTGAAACGTCGAAACAATCTCACGATATAGTTAGTGTCTTGAATTCTCTATGCTTGCAAGCTCACAAACATCATGATATACTGGTAATGAAAGACCAGATAGCTTTCACAGTGATCAACCAAGTTCAAAACATACTATACTTTTCTAGTTTTCACTACATCAGATGAAAAAAAATTCATGCATTGAGCATTGCAAATTACCATAAACAATTTACATTTTTTTATTACCAAATCGTTTAATACATCTCAGATTTAAGCAAGTGTACTGATATATCAAGACAGAAAACAGGATGAACACAACTCACGGGCGAATAGTGCCGATGTCAGGTTGATGTTCCAAACCCAGTTTTCTCCGCCCATCTTACGATACATGTTTGTGGCCACATAACCGGACACGCCTGTCAAAGTGTGAATAGTAGCGTGGTAGCTAATGATATAAACAGTTTTTAAAATTGATATCAGTGTCTATAGAAAACATATTAGATTGCCAACTTTTTCAATTTTCGTGAAAGAAGTTAGATATGCAGTAGAAAATTGATGTTTGACTCCCAGGTGAAGCATGTCAAGTTATAGAACGACATTATTTAGCATCGCAAAAATATCAGCAAAAAATCAGTGTAATCGAGTATGATACCTTATAAAACACACTATGACAGTAGCACCCAGACCACACAAACACTCGATCAAATTAGAATTAGAACCCTGTGAACTCACATGAAGTGAGAGCGTAGAGAAGGATGGCAGCCGAGTTGATGGATCCGTGTCGGTGGACATTGAACATCCCAAACAACGCCATCAGGAGGATACCGGTTGTAATCGCAAGGAAGTGTGTGCCCACACCTGCAGATAAATATGTTGGAATAAATATTCTGCTGATTTCCACACGATTTTGTCCACTGAATCCAGTTTTAATATTCATTCTTATTGTCCAAAAGTATGGCGATGAGAGTTAATTTTAATAACATGGAAAGCATTGATGACCATCTTTCATCCACATTCACCTACTTGTGTAGTTATGTAGCTGATCTAGGAAAGTAGAAGTGTTTTTTTATACCTAGAATAGCACAGAAGAGTGTTTTGTGTGGAGGGTATCGGAATACATCCGTGTGTATGATCTTCCAGCCGTTGTCCTCTTCGTCCATCACTTCTTCTTCTTCGTCTAGATTGTACCGAGCGAAATCGTTCTTCAGTACTCGAGTCTGAAAGAGTGAATTCATGCACAATTTATTCACAAACTACCATTTTGTTTCAGAGTTCCTATTAAAAAGTGATTTATTCTCAATGTTTCACAATGATAACGATGTAAACAAATTTGATTCATTAAATTTTGACATCTTTCAAACAGATATTACTCAACATTTACGCGTTTTTATAATAATTCCTCAATGAGTTCTCATGTAAAGCACCTCGAGGTGTATTTTTTGTTTACAAACCAGATATGGCACTATATAACTGTTGGTATATCATTCTTATATATCTTATTCTATCAAACTTATTCAGATGGCAGTAAGACATGAGAGAACTCACCAGAATGACGACGACAAAGCCGATCAGGAGGAACACGAGAACCATGGAGTTGATGATGGAGAGCCAGTGAATCTGTCAACACGATACGAAATCATTCTTCACAATGGAACTTCCTGTATCAAGCGCATGTTCGAGCAGTCCATATTTCAGCTTGTATCAATTTGACTCATGATACATTCTAGATATAATTGTGGGGAAATAGATGAATAAGATGTACAGTAATAAACTGCATAGGTGCTACTCTCATTCACTATGGACTAATGAGATTCTGTTTTCATATTCAATATTTTACATATACATGTGGGTGGCTTGGGAGTCATGAATTCTTCTGGTAATGCAGTATCCATGGAAACTTGAGCTCACAGTGGTTATAATATTACGATACTAACCTCCAGAGTTTTGGGGAAGAAGCTGTTGTCTCGCATTCTTTTGCTTCTATCAGAAAATTTTGTGCTGCAAAAATATCATAACATACATAAAATATTCATAGTCTTTTTTTACATTACTGTACAAAGATCAGTTCAATAAAGTTTAACATGGATTGTTAACTTTAAAATGGATTTAAAGCTGAGATATAAAGCGGCCAGTTGATGAAAACACAGGAGTACCAAGTTTAAAGACTCAGTTTGGTATTGTGCACTTTAATATGAAAACATTGATCTGTATGATGGAAATTCATCATTGAACCTACTCTGTTTGGATCCATTTGACGCTATACGTGAAGGTGACCTCGAGAGGTCCAGTCTGTCCTTCCAGACTGATGGGAGACCGGTCCTTTGTCGAGACATTGGCGTAAATCACCTGGAAAATACGCAAATGTGCACATTTTAGTAACATGCTCAATATAAGGAAATAAGTAGTACCCAGCTGAAAAATAATTGTAGAAAACAATAATATTTTCATTATTGGTGATTCAATACTAGGTGAAACATGATAGTTTGATTGAAAACAAAAACAAAATCAGCAGTGGCCCTATATGATTGTATATTCGATCTGTTTCGACATTCGAAACAATTACTGTACACATTATACACTAGTATTCCTTCAAATGCTATTCTACTAAAATCAATACAAATTGAGTGTGCCAGATTACACTTATATACGATCCGTACAATCCCCAGGGAATCATAGTGTGAACCAAGTGTATTGTATTGCATTGAGTGGGGGAAAAAATCGTCGTTAAAAATTCAATAAAAACAACACATGATAGTTTGAAATACTAGTATATCCCCCAAATTCATAATGTATTATTCAATCCATTTGTTAAAGAACCAAGTTATCTAGAAAGACATGTCAACACTGTTCTTGACAATTGGGTTGTACATGAATATGGATACAATCGACAGCAAAATACATATATAGGTAAACAGAGACAACTATGTGAACACTTCATTGACAGCAGGACACGCAATCAATATAAACTAGTACCTTGGGAATAAAACTCTGAACGATTTGAATCAATATTACCATCTGTTCAAAAACTAATATTTTTGAAAATAAACTGTAGCAATTTGAATGGAGTATAGGTGCGAAATGCTCTTGTTATACTTGAAACTCACTAGAAAATTTTTCTTGTTCTTTTTTTTGACAGGCCAGTTTGGTTGTGATAGAAAACTGTGAACTGAACTGTGAGGCTTGCGGACACAGCCGAACTAGAAAGCTGGGAGGTACTGGAAGAAAGATCCTGTTGGAAATGCTTATAAATTATCATTTGAAAGAACAGGAATTTATCTGCCATCTACTTCTCTCTCCCAGAAGAAGCAACATGCTAATGAGATTGACCTCGGGAGCTTTGTTTCGAGAAGTGACAGCTTAACAGTGCCGTGAACTACCTTTCTGTCACAACGGCAACTCTTAAATTTGGGGGATGTCGTCTTGCTAGCAAATGAGAAGCAACATTGGTGGACGACTCCAGAAACTACAGAGGGCAGTGATTCTTGGGGAGGGGGGGGGGGGGGGGGGGCAGAGGATGAATAATGCAGTCATGATCCGAGCATAATGAAAGAGCTTTAGACGACGGAATCACCATCAGTGACGTTATCTGGTTGCCGTCAAGGCTTTACCGTTAGATCCTCCACACTTTTGCCCACTGGCGACTCCGTGTCCTGCCCAGGTCATAGCCTAACCCTCTTCTATAAACCGTAGACATGGCAGAGAGGGGAAAGTCCACCCTATGTCGGTGGAAAGTTCCGCCGGATCAGAGATGATGCCCCGACGGTCGAGTCCAACTTGCAAAAGATGACCTCACGGGGGCAACTAACATAAGTTCTCCCGTGCTACATCAATCTCCCACCCGGAGGAAGGCTTCGCTCCCACACGGGGCCGAGTGGAACCAGTTAACGGGGACTGATCCGGTGACCGAGGCGGATTCATTCACTGCAGAGATCATGATTAGATCGAGCCCGTTGATTAGCTACTTCTTACGACGGGCGTCTAGCGCCTGATTGGTTGCCTCCGACACGTCCAGAAGACATCAGTCGTGTCGCCGGGAGTAATCCCCTTTTGCTCGAGCCATCGAAAACTTTCCTCTGCCTAAATTCCCTCGCTTTGGCCCCTTTTTTTCGGCTCTTTCAGCCGGTGGGAGCGAGAGATCACTTGCTTATTTCTGCCGGGGGTTGGTAGTTATTTCCGTGGCAGCAATTCCAAATTAAACTGGCAACTAATCCCCTTCTGTTGCTGTCTGCCTTTCGCCCGAAACTAATCAGTTGCAAAGTCTAATGATCAGGGATTAGCCCCCAAAGCTTTTTACTCTTTATTCCTTTTTTCCACTTAATTTTTGTCTTATGCGTGTGTAGGGGAGTGAAAGAGGCCGGGCAAGAGACAGGTAACGTTCGGCACTGTCAGGGTGGGAAATAAATTCTCGCCGAATTGAATCCTGGTAATATCTCAATCATAGAGGCCCCCACACGCACGCGGCGGCCGGACGACTAATCCCCGCTGCCTTGAAACAGATCAACTGCAGATTCGGCAGGTAACGTTTCCACGCAGTGTGGTCTTGCTTTAATAGATACCTTCCATAGTGCGGTGCACGGTGGATGTGGGGTCGTTATGGAGGGTTTTTGTGGCGAGGGCTTGATTCCACGTCAAGGTTTTAATTCTTCGCTTATAGGTCATCTATCACGACGTAAAGCCTCTTGCTTTGGAATTTGATGGTCTTCGTGTGGGGCTGGTGGAGTAGGCAGGCGAGCAGCAGACAAATGAATGTACGGATAGACGGACGGACGGACAGCTTTTCATTCAGTGGCTGACCAAATGAAATATTTGGTACGTGACAGGGTAGAACTTTGTAAAGTTGCAGAACTTTTGGCATTTGTCCGACGACCTTTAGTGGTTATGGTAAATGCTGGAACTTTTAGAGCATTTGGAGAAGGCATGTTCTGATTTTGAAGAATAACAAGTTTGGTGGGAGGCTGGGAATTTACATTATACATCAATGCCTTCAGAAATGTAAAATGAAAACAGCTCGCAAAATTACCATGATTACAGAAAGTAAGATATACACAACATGGAAGCTCCGGCTAAAACGTAATCAGCAAACATAAATACATACATATTGTTATTTTCCTGCAGGACACTCACCTGGTCTGCGTTGTATTCGATGTTGAAGTGAAGATGAGCCCAGAGGTAGACTTTGTGATTATGTGGCAGAAATCCGCCTTCCTCCAAATGTCCGATGAATCCTCGCACTGGGATGTCGTCTGTGCAGAAATAGTGGTGAATATTGCGTCGATTATGGAGATCATTTTTCTAAAATATGGCTTTAATCATGTTAATACAGAAGAACAAAATTTGAAAATGGGGAATCTTACAACCTATTTCTTTTTATTTATTCGGGGCTTTTTAAGTTGATCTTTGATGGTTAATCTTCTCAAAGTTGCACAAATAAACCTTTTCCAATTCACTTACCCAAGACGAACTCGAAGTAGTACAAGTCTTCGATGGCATCTCGTAACGTCGTGAGATCTTCGTCGTCAAGGGTGACCCTACAGAGCTCCTTGTTTTCTACGGCCTCTGTGACCAATGGAACGATTTGCTTTCAGTCATACAAGGATCAATGCAATTCATTCAATTTCAAGGTCAAAGTGAGCACACATAGGCTTATATATATTTCACTTCCATTTCAAACTGCAAGAAAAACTTGAACGTTTGCAATAAAACATGTACATGTACATGTATTGCAAATTTGACGGGAAACTCAACAAAATCAGTGAACTATTCGGGAGTAAAATTCCAAAATGATACTGCACATTTTGACATAGATTTTCAAGTTTTATGTGAAGTTTGCAGTGTACCTTTGAAGTTGATGTCGTACATAGACAGAGCCATACGGTCCCCGTCCAGCACTTCCCCGAGGGTCAGGCTCTTGTGCTCTATCTGGAAAATATACAAGTATCAAACAATATTACTTCACAATGCAAATATTACTTTCAACAGGTGTTGCGGGGCCACTCTGCCAATAGTGAGGATTATATGAGCATAATAATAAGTCATTTTCGCTACACAAGAACTCCTTTCATGGCCCTTGAGCTCCAAGCGAACTTTGAAGCTCCACGATCAGAGGTCATAACTCGAGAGTGGTTATGTCAGACGAGTGGTATTTATAACAGGTATTTTACTGCATTTAAAAATTGTTTTCATATTTTATCAGGTACATGTATTCTTGTAGATGCTATCAGAAACCTTGTTGGTTTTTTTATATTATTAAATATCAATGGGCATCCGAGTTGGGACATTCTTGAAAATTTTGAAAAATGTTGACACACCATTTACATGTAGGTAAAAAAAGTGCATGTACTTAAATTTATCCACCATAATAAATCATCAGATAATTTGAGGAAAATATAGCTCAAATTATGCACTGAATTTTGTAGACGCTTCATAGTGCTGATCTATTACTTGTTTAACAAATCTGGGAATTTCAAATTCACCAAATGTATTACGAACTTTCATAATGAACTTGTATCATGAAGAATTCAATAACCATGAAAACACTTCCAGGAAATTTTATAAATGAACCTATTCATATTTATTTTCATGTTCGCAATGAACATTGCCCACCCTGTTGTGTAAGTAAACATGAAAGTACTACAGAGGCACATGACTGAATACTATCTTAGCGAATTGTCATCGGGCGTGTATGACATCAATACACTGAGGGCGTGCCCAGCACAGGGGTGGGGGAGGAGGGTCTATAATGTTGCGCATGGCTAACCAAGCTTTGTACAATCTTCACATACCTCGTCAATATCCATGAAATTACTAGTAGACTCGTGCATGTATACCACATACAGGTCAACATACAGGTACATGTGTCGATTTATAAATATTGACATGTGATGCCGAAAAAATCTGGCATACTGTGTGTGATGCAAAAATCACTGGACATCAGTTGTCAGAGCATAGTTTCCTACCGTGTCAATACCGGTATAGGCATTGTGTACGTGCCGTGATTCTAAAACAAGTATAGGATACTGAGAATGCAAAGTGCTTTAAATACTTTCATAACATCATGAAATATTTATAATACGAAAGTACAACGTTCTTGCTCGTGTTGAGATCATAAATCGACTTACGATGATTCGAACTTTTATGAATACTTTTTTTACACATACATATAATCGATAATACATATACTAGTATAGTTTGCTGGCTCTGTTGCAAGTACAGCACAGGTCAAAAACTAAATCATTGTCAATGAAGTATAGAAGACATCAGCATGGTATAAAAAATTATTGATCTATAGTGACCTCTAAAATGCAAACGACACTACATGTAATCTTACGTTTATAAATAAGTACAGTTCATGTTTGTGCAACTGACATTTTGCATTCAGGGAGAGCCAAACATTGTCCATGACCACAAACACGATGAAACTCTCATTACTTATGTATTCCATGGGATTCTCTTACATATAAATACATACATGACATTTTCTGAGATGAACAAATGTCTTTTTTTCATGCAGATACACACTGATTAAATGACTTAGCATGCATGTTTCTTATAGATGCATTTCTTGTTTATCCAAAAGCACTTTTGGGGTTTCCCACTTTCATTACATACAAATCATATACTACAGCCGAATAAAAATCAAGAAAAGTGCTTCGCTGAGGCGGATTTTGGGACGACGCAATTCCAGGAGATTTTGAAGAAAGTCACTTTGCTCAAATCCTCCTCAACTTTCCCGCATACCAAGACAGCATTTTTCATCACTGCCATCTCCCCGAAGGGGTTTACCGGTTTAGTATCTTCTTCTGCACCGTATTATGTACCACCAAAAGCGTGATTGGTCGAAAGCTGGCCACGTTAATGCAGGAAGGAACCACAAGGAAATAAGCGACAACAAATCTCTTCCGAGAGCGAGTGGCATGGAGGTTTCTCAAGTCAAATCCCACGCCAACTTCTGAAGGAATTAACGAACCCATGGCTGATTTTATTAGGAAACTTTCTGTCATCCTCGGTGACGGCAAATCACCTGAGCTTTGCTCTACGGAGAACTTCTCTCAAGGCCCCAGTCTAATGCTTATCTTAAACCCTCAGTCTCTAACTCATCTTCCCAGTGCCTACCCCCTTTACACCCCCCCCCCCCCCATCCCACCCCCTCTCCTACATCCAATCTGATATTTCTCCCCATTTCTACATGTACATCTACGACTGCAACAAAGCTCATGCAGACAACTGTCTTTTCATTTTTCTCCCCTTTAGTATTTTTCATCAATGAAACCCCTCCTAGGACTATGGATTCGTCCCTGTTTCCCACAAAGTAAGAACGTTGCATAAATTTCAGTGTTTGGCGTCTGATGAAACTACTGGCAACAACCGGAAGTGTCATAATACATATGTAATACAGTAACAAGCAAAGGATCATCAAAAACTGACTATTTTACAGACTTACAAGTATGAAATTTCTTCTCATTTTTGTCTCTTACACTAAATCAAGACAGTGAAAGGATCATTCTCTAAGAGGCATTTTAAAAGGTAATGTTTTCCGTAATGGATACTATACATTTAAGTGACTACCGGTACATGTAGGACGCGCCTATCATCTGTGATATATGAAAATGTCTTTATACGTTGTTTGAAGCCATTGATCAACTAATCAGATCAGATGTCCACTATGTGTCTATACCTACTATAAAGTATGCCGATACTGTACGAAACACACATGTAGTATATATATATATGCGAGTGTATATCCAAAAGGGATGTCACACATTGCGATTAGTCACACATGTTTGAAATGTATACCTGCACAATGCAGAGACTTTATACAAGATGGTACAAATGTAATTCATATAGGTCTGTTCATTACATAGACATGAAGACAATAGCTTCCAGTTCAAATACAGACACAGCATCCAGTATATTATATGCAGAAAATATGGTTCTAATTGATAAAATTGACTGTTTATCATGTTAAGTAGCTAATTTCCAAAATACAATCAAACTAAATCATGTAAATTGGATCACATATTTTGTTTGCTAAGTTTTCTTCATCAACAATTTCTGAAATGAACTGCACGCCTAAAAAAAGAGCACAAATTGACATTAGGTGACAACTAGCAATAATGCTAGCCATTAGTTCAAATGTTTACATTTTTGATAGGTGAAAATGTCACGAGCCTCGTGGTTTATCTAGCTATTATCAGAATTTATGGTTAATGAAGGGTGATAAACGGTCTATAGTGGCGTCCAGTGGTGTCAAACAGTCAATACGCTTCCCACAACAATGCTTACTGCTGGCTAAATTAACACTTGTGTATTAGTACAACAAATAATTTCCAAAGGCTGGATGTATGTTTGAATACTTGTAATTCAATTCAAATGTTAAGTATTAATAGTAATTATATACTAGTAAATCACCATCAATCAACTTCTACAAAACAATGTTCGAAACAATCAATATATATTGGAGTACAGATTATTGTTTGGGATATGTGTATATATATATATTATCAAATTCTGCAGTTACCATGGCAAATGCAAAATTATTAGTAACAACACCTCAATTTTCTTTGACATGTGAACATTCATATATTGGGATTTCAACTTTTGTTTTCATGAGCTAATGAGCTTAAGATGTAAAGAGATAAATAAAAAATAATCAATCATCCCTAGTTGTAATTGCTTGGTACATGTAGCAGTTTGAAACATAAATGTTTATTGACAATTAAATGGAATACAATGTAAAATATATAAACATATCAACATGATCACGAGTAAGGCAAACATGCATGTCCAATACATATTATGATTCTAGTAAAATCGTGCAATGCCCAATTTGCGATGCATATAAGTGCCTCAATATCATCAATCCCTCAGATCAAGATTTTTTTTTTCTTTAAAGCACTGTACGAATCTGACATCTTACCTTGCTTGGCCGACATACTGGCAGCTGGTAATAATGGTAGGTCTCGTGTGGATTAAAGTATGGTCCCACCTTGTTCACGTACACTACAACCTGCAAAACAGAAAATATGATAAGTTTTGAGGTATTATTATAAGTTCATTTTTCACGTTGTAACTTGTACACCGAAAAATGAATAAGCATGCAAAAAAATGTATTTCTCCACAAAATTATAAAATGAAAATATTGATCATGTGAGCTTCGATGATGGAAAAAATCAGAATATTTTTGGTCATATTTTCTACATCCTGCAAATAAAGAAATTTGATAATCTGACAATGTCAAAGAATTGGCACTCAAAATCAACACATCAATATGCTGCCACTAACAGACACTTCTTTGGCCCACGTAGGCAGGCTGGTTGGGAGTACGAAAACAAGAAAATTCTTCGGTTTGGTCTCAACGATACAGGTTCCGTTGTTCAGTTTTTCAACTTATGAAAAGTACTTCATTGTATTATGTTGTATGGTACAACATGCACTTAACCAGCAAACTGTGAAGAATCAAACCAGGAACTACATTTGTTTGCATAATTCCATTGATCTGTGTACACAATGTATAAAAGACATACCGGTACTATGCAGTCGATATTGCTACCCTAGAATCAGACAAAATGGCCAATAGGAATGGCACAATTTACTCAAGCGGACAAAAATTTTCCTCTAGTATACTACATGTAATGTTTACTCATTGTTATTCATTGATAACTAAACTAGACAAATTATAATTGCATGAGGGAATGTCAAGTTTATCAATGGTGTGCACAACAGAAAATCAGCAATATTGGCAGCTATTGCAAACTCAACTTACATTTCACACCCTCATTCATGCACAGCAAGTCAGTGTTTTGGACACTAATGGTCAGTGCTGATCAGTTCCTATCAATATTGATCGATTTTTTCAATGCCTAATCATGTGATTGCATCTTGCACATTCTAAAATATGGCATTCAAAATTTAGCATCGATGCATCAACTGTCACATCACACAGGGGTCGACAATAACACTGGCATGCTGGCCCTACTCCAAGTCACCGGCCCCACTGGGCCAGTATAAAATCTTGCATTCTTTGAGTTTGTACTTCACAATGTTTCAGTTCCTTTGAAAGCCTTTCCATGTTGCTTCTTTGTAAAAATACATCAGTATATGATATTCACGTATGCACTGCTTGTTAGAGAACTTTGAACATGTTGAAAGTGGGGCTAGTGGATCATTGATGGGGCCAGTAATTTCCAGATGTTACTGGCCCCATGGGGGCCACTGGTGGCCTATGCCTAATGTTGATCCCAGATTATGTTTATTTTTGATGGCAAAGTAGAAAATCTGAATCGTGTCCGCATGAAACACATTTTTCCTTCACCTTAAGAAGTGCACGAATGACCAATTTATATGCTAACTCATCCACTGAATGTTCACCATTCTTCAGTTGATTGTACGATGCAAGTACACTATTCTAAGGAAAAAAAACATTGATGCGTACTCAACACTGAACAACACCCGGTGACGAAATATTGGACTGAGGACAAACTTACATCAGGTACTGTCCACAAGCTAATTGTCCTAATTTCGCCACATTCCCATATTCGCCAGCAAACAATTTTACTGGTTGTTGCCAGACAACCAATCAAACTCAAATCATCGTTAAGTGCTGAGTTTAAAAATTCGTTGAAATCAGAACGAATCAATCTAGCTCGTATTCCGGTTAAGAATTTGCTAAAATTAGCTGCCAGACCACCGGGCCTGATGTGTAAGCCCCTGACTTCAACTATGCAGGCCTGCTAAATTCAACTTATCCATCAAAACTGCAGTGATGATACACCTACAATGTGAAGAATATAGTTTGCATGAAATGTGTGAGCCCTCAGGATAACCCAGTGCAAACACTTATCTCCAGTGGAGTCCTGTTCTGTGTTTTGTACTCAGTATGTACTGCATTGTCAGAATTTCTATAGCGGCCTGAATCAGATCAAGGTATATCTATCATCTTCCCCATCACCACCACTGAGAATCCCCATGCAGCAAGAGTAATTCCCACCCAGCACTAAGTTTCGGCCCTCTCTGGGCCAATCTGGGCCAAAGAACAATATATCAGGTGCTGAATTCGCCAGTGAGCGAGACCTGGGATCGAACCGGGGACCACTCGTTTGTGAGGCGAACTCTCTACTACTGAGCAACTGACACCCGATGTACATGTAAAAAGACATACATGTAGGTCTACATTCCAAATCAACTGACATGCAAATTTTGCCCGTGCTATTGAAACTAAGCTGCTGAAATTTGTTTAGGGGTAACCATTACCTGTTCAATTAAATTGGTAATTTGAATTTCATTCACAGCTAATTTCCCATAGTTATGGTTCGGGCATCCTGAGTAATGCGATTCACGCAAAGCGTTTGAGATGGCTGTCATTCACCCTCAGGATGAAAATCTTTTGAACATCTTTTCAACGAGTAAATCAAATTCTTCCACAACTGTTCCTTCTAGGCCCAGGGGTGTACAAATCATAACGCCCGACGCCCGGGGCTACTAAAAAAAATCCTCGGGCAAGTAATTGTGAGCAAATCCACGCCCGCCAGGCAAAAACGTGAACACCACAATCTTAACGTTCATTCGGTCAATGTTCTTGCAAAAGTCTCTGGTCACATTCCCTAGGTATCATATCGTGTGTACGGCTCTATTTTTCTGCTTTCTGGCTGTTTATTTTCATTATGTTACTCCCACTGGTAATTACTCCATATAGGTAGCTGTTCGTTTTAATGATTCTGTGCAGAGGGGGGATGTGCCTATATTGTAAGAGCACTGAGCGTGTCTATTTTGGGCATTAAAACGAAGTTTCCCAAGCTAAAGAATAAATCTACATCATTAATATTACTACGATGTTTGTTTGTCAGCAAACCAAACATGTCTCTAATTCGTTATTTTAACAAACAAACTAGATCTAAAAGAAGTATTAGTGATATGATCTACTGATAGTGGAGAACGAGACTGCCCCAGATTGCCCGGCCTCTACCACATCATGTCTACCCCTGCCCAACCGGCGTCTGTCACTAAATTGTCACTGTTGAAACTGACTGCTCAACCTTGTCTGTATCTGAGACTTCTCAGAAGTGTTCTGTTAGCGTGGTTAGCAAAAACAAACAATGTAATCCGGGCAAGTACATTTTATACCAGGGCGACCACTTTGACAAAAGTACTAGCCCTGGGACAAGTACTTTTTGAAAAAATTTGTACACCCCTGCTAGGCCTTATCTATATTATACCGAAGCAAGGGGGAAATAGGAGATACATATTTGGCAAAAATCAATAACTCTATTTCGATTTATTCATTGAAATTGTCCAAACGATTTCCGTCCCGAGGGTGAATGACAGCCATCTCAGACGTTCCGTGTCGCTCAGGCTGTTATATCCGCGATGGCAATCATGATGGAAAAGTGTCGAAAAAATAATCACACACCAGGTGTTTTATCTGTGGTCGAGTGTGGACTGTATTTATCATTTTGAGTTAGATTCTACTGATAAATTGACATCATTATCATTGATTATCATAGAGAAACAGGATTGCCCACTAAATTGAACAGGTACCCCTTGTTCATATTGTTTAGCAGTTGTTAAATTCATGTATCAGCTTGTTTATTATTGGGTTTTAAAAGACATTTCTTGTTTCTGTCAAAAATTTCAGCCCGTCAAACCTCAAAGACTATCGGTGTGAACGCATGAGAAGAGGTTTTTTCATGCATCTAAGCCAACAAACAGCTTTCTCTCATTCCAAAGTTCATTATACCTTTTGCCCATCTTTGTAATTGGTGGCAAAAGCCGTGCAGACGATTGCCAACACGACAACCAACCCGAACGTCGCCATGTTTTTTGGTGTTGTCGAAATGAGACGAGACTTGAACAAATCTCGTTTGATTTCTTTTTGGATTTATTTTACTAGATCTAATTTCATATTTCTAACATACAATGTAATGAATGTTTTTATTCATGGAGTAATTTTGCAGGGTCAATAAATAAAAATGATTAGAAATTAAGTATCAACTGATCAAGTGCAAAATAGTTTTCCACCGCATGCAATCGTAACTGTTTGCCAGCGTAATCATGATATTTTGCCAATTGGAATACTCATGAGTTAGAACCTATTCACTGTTCAAGCAATACTTTGATGTTTGATATTTCAAAAGCTATTTAAAAGATTCAATATGATCATATACAGTGCATTTACTTAAAAATGACATTATTCAAATTAAATTATCCACAAAGGCTCTAGGTTAATTGGTGATCTGCCACATATCTGTATTGGCCAGCTGATTTGGATGTTGTATTTCGAATTTGCAACTCCGAGAAATTACTTTGTGTTTATCATGAGTCACAACCAGGAATTTTGTTGTAGATTGTATGTGTTCTGTTGACCTTATATTTCGCTTAAAGCTGGTCCAACTCGAATTGTGATATTGAATTGATTTGAATTTATTCGTTACATTGGACAATACATGTACCCATATTCAACACATGAGAGTAATACAGACATGTGGTACAATGTAACAAGGTGACACATAGCTCACTTTTGTGGCTGTCTACCTGTGAAACCTAAGAAAAGTAAACTGAGAAGATAGATCTACATTACAATGGACAATATTTCTAAGGATGATTGACTTGTGGAATTGAATAATAATGCTGCTTGAATATACACGCAATGATTAAGTTTTTGAATGAAAACATTCTAGTTGGACGATTGGACCAATGTTATTGGTACTAGTACATAGTACAAGTAGATAGTACAATGGATATTTGATAGAAAATTATGCTGGCAAATATTGCTCTTGAGTGGAGTATAAACCAAGTAAGTATTTTACCAACAAACAGACAATTTCATATTCCAAGACCGAATCCAAATACAAACTTCACAGAATCAATGTGAGTGATCAAATCCGTGTGATACTAAAGTATCAAAGTTAAATGGGATGGGATGAGGATGGGATGACATTTTCCATCATATGTATGACAGACTTGGCATAACCTTCAACCGGATCACAATGATGACCATAAAACTTCTTGAATGTCGACCTCAGTTTAGGCATTACGTATCCCTGTTTGAGCAGTTTGGAAGTCAGAACCTGTGCTTTGACTATGAATTCCTGGTAGCTTACTGAGTTTAGTGGATATATATATATATTTTTTTTTATAGATTTCGCAAATTATTATGGTTTCAACACCATGTGAATATTCAACTAGTTACAAATGGTATGACGGCTTCAATGAAAAATTTCCACAATGTCCATACTCAATTTAACTATTATAATAAGTATTTATGACGTCATGAGGGTCCAACGATTGAATTAAACACGCACAACAAGTTATGGACAATTAGACATTGAGCGTGATATTTATATAACAATGTGCTAAAGTTGAACCAATGTAGTAAGTCTAATGTGTAAAGAAATGTACTGAACGAACATGGATATAGAAATTGATGTGTGGTAACTTCAATGCCTGAGCCTCCCTGTTCCACTCTCCTCCATAAAAACTCTAAACCCACGTTTAGTGGGGCAGTTGCCAAAACACCGCATCCTCTACCTACCGACGTACGCATCATCTGCCTTCATGAGCATACATTTGGACCAGATGGTAAAGCAGGATAGGCTATGTTTTAACAAACGTCTCTTTGGAGGTCATTACCGTCATGATTGTGATCCCTCACTTTGATGCGTCATCTCTCATCCTTCATTTTGATCCCTCCTTCCTGATCAGGTCCCTATCAACGTCAGAACAGACTGTACTATTTCAACTACACAAACTATCCCTGAACTGGCAGCTATTCCAGTGTCTTCCTGCCGGTGCCGATGTCACCGAGTACTCTAAAATTTGTACTTCCCGGAGCCCAACTGTTGTCCTAGACCTTGTGCAAATCTTGAAAATTACAAAGCAGCGCATGTTCCCACAGCGACGACAGTCACAACCTTGCATGAAGAAGCAGCCACCAGAGTTTGTTATCCTTCAACAGGAAGTCAGAAGTTATAGAGTTCCCGGGATTGGGCAGAACTGAGTCGCCACTCCAAACGTCTTTAAGATGAGACACAGCACCTGAATGTTGGTTAACCTATTTTGACGATCCTGTTATCTATTGCCAAGTTGGAACTAAGCTGTTCTGGTCGGCATCATTAAGAAGATTCACTGAAATGGAGATTCCTTTTGTCATTCACATGCTGGAGGTCGGAAAAGTTGCAGGCAATTATGGCGCCATGGCAGAGCATGTTGTGAAAGGCCTTATCCCCATCCTCACTTCACTATTCCAGAGTGAACTCGTGTAGAGTCGCCTTCGAAATAGGACCTCAGCTACCACTTCTGAAGAGAGCAAACAAACCCTAAGCGCATCCCATCCTATTCCTATTATGGAAGCATTAAAGTCCTAACAGTTATTGGCAAATTTTGGGGAAATTGTTTTTCTAAAGTCAATGCAACCGTATTTCACACTCTCAGTTTGGCCTCCAGCGGCGGTTCACAGAGCAGGTATCATCAGTTCATGAATATATAGAATATTCATAAATTGATTACTTGCTGGATGCGAGGAATTGTGTGTTGATGTTGGGAAGCTTTATGTTCTCAGACAGGGACGTCAATGACCAAATAGCTTCTGCGTAGCTAGAGGATCGTGAAAGCATTCATTGAGGTTTGGCTTATGACAGGCATTCATAGACTCCAAGCACATGAAATGATCTAGAAAAAAGGGTTGTCACTTGTATCACCCGTCGGCGAAGTTTGCGACACCAAATCCGAGGACAGGTCCCGAGGTGGTCTTGTACTCAGGTGCCTGCACTCCAAGATGCACGTGCCATTCTCTTCAGAGAGAAGGATGCTGTTGTTGTCATCATAATCGGTGGGATGACATGACTGTCTAATGAATGTCTCCCACAGCTGCACTGCCATAGTAACAACTCTTATTAGTGAACGGATCGGAGCCATAGAAACTAGCTTCACATACGCTCGAAGTTGGTGGACACCGTAGAGGCGCGAGAGTCTAGACGAGCAAGGAGGCAGATTTCTTAATGAGAGAGGATAATCGGTAATGTGAACATGATGGTCCTTGCCAAGTGGTTATTGCTTTGTATGTATTTTTATTGGTCAGAATGATTGTTTTGTGGTAGATTGTGTTGGATTGTGTGGATTATGTGCTACTAGATGTTCAATGAATTCCACTTATAGAGCAGATTCGCCATACTACATACTTTTGTGGAGTTATGTCATGACATGAGTTTGTCTTGTAGGCGTGCATGATGCTACATCCAGATGTCCTCATGTAGGCCTACATTAATAAACATGCTATTACCATGCAAAATAGCTCCATATATGTGGCGATTTCGTCCTTATACCAAGACAGAAATTTCTTCTGATTTCCTCTCCGTAATTTGGCTGCATCAAATAATAATAATGTAGGAATGTTTCTATTTATAGACTTGGTAAAGTGTAAAGACTCACGAAGACGTTTCTCTTTATCTCAATAACAGATTGCCCTCTGTATGATTCATAGAAGTTTCGATGGGGGCGTACTGAACTCATGCCAAAACATAAATTGAGTAATATCATTGCCAACAAAAATTTCAAATGAAAATCAACAAAACTACACAATGTGCATATTATCAGCGACAGAGGTTACACAATGCTAGTATTTAACTCTTGAACTGGACCACACTATGGAAAATCAGACATACCGGTAATACAAGTGACGTATTGGCACATTTTTCACGCATTATTTCATATTACATGTATTAATGGTCAATTCTGAAAATTTTCAGTGATGAATTGATTTCCTTTCATCTCCTGATGCTCAATATGCCTGTTGGTAGATCCACATCTGGGGACGAACCTTGAGGCATGGTGTTCCTGTTCCCTTCTGAGCAAAGGGCAGATTTAACTCGTGGATTGATATTTATTTGGGGTCATGAGAGGCTGCGGCTGTGTCTAGGCTTGTGTAGACCGCACAATCTTCCCTGAAGGTTTGGACCAGGCTCCGGCAGACCATCTGGCTACCATTGCCGGGAGAGGCAGGACGAATAACACGCCGACATGCCCATGTACTGGTGCCTCCTAGATCCTCTTTGTGTGGCGATTTCTTCCTAAAATCCCGATAGGAGTTTGGTTGTTAATACTATTATTATTTTGGCCGCTTCGTGTTCGAAGCATGTGCGCTGCCTAGCAACGCCCTCTAATCATCTCGCTCACTATACCAAAACAACATAAATACTGCCAGCCTGCTTAGTCTATTGGGAGTTGTCTCAGACCTGGCAAGGCGAGAGGCTATGAGCTCCAGTTAGGCCCCGGGGATGATTTCCAATCGGGGGCAGAAGGGGGACTCGGGGCTCGTCGGGCTCGTCCCTGAATCACCAGTCCTTCACCCTGGGATGGTGCGACACAGGCTCTGGCAGACCGTCGGGTTGTCCGGGGTTCTATCCCAGCTACAATTGACCTATCACCAAAGTCCCCAAAAGTTGTCCGGTTTTCACAAATTACGTCGGCAAACTCTTTTTTTTGCCAATAATAACGTTTTGCAGAATGCATCGTAAATGGCGTGAAATTGGTTCTGCGATAGGTCAATTCATAGTTCCGACGACATCCCAACAGGCCACGCCCCCTTGGCAACCGCAAGAAAAGTCCCACAAACATACCATGTGCTTTTGCTTGAGCAAGTCGGGAATAATGTAACTTTTGCTTGCTTCTGTTTACACATTCGTTTTGTAAAATAATACACCATATTTCACATGTCTATACTCATAAGGGGATGGAGAATATATTGTAAGCTCAAATATTTAACTTATTTGGCTTTACTTGGCCATGAGTGCATCAGAAGTACACTATCATCCCACTTCACTCAAGAGGTTGGGCTGTTAAACACGCCGGTTTTGTTTGTGGGACTTTTACGTTTTGGCGCGTTTTTTGACGCCTTTTGATTGGGTAGTAAATATGGAAGTGGGCGGGGCTTATGTATCATCGGAACTATGAATTAACATCACAGTGATGATGCTGTATCTGAGTGGTGTCTCCGTCCGCGCTTGCTCGGCGGACTGCTACCTGGTTAACGTTCTAAGTAATTACCTACGTCCACAATGACCCACGGTGAGTGGCCTAGCCACGAGGGTCAATGGGCAACATTTGCGGGGCGGCAAGGCCCTAGAAAGCCAGCGCCATATGTTATAATTAGCATTGTGAAGAATATGTACGGAATAGGCTTCGTATCGCTCGTGGATCCTGAATGTTAAAACATGCTGAAAGCCATGCATCTACAGCATATATGCGAATACACCATATATAATGTAGTCTGTTATTACGGTACTTATAACAACATATAAAAAGTCAAATATGGGTGATAGGCCTACTTTGATGACCTTGAACATGTTGAACTCGACTTCAGATACATGACAAAAATTGTGTCCGGTAACCGATTGGACCCATGGGTGATGACGATTTGGGCAAGGCTGATACCGCTGTACGCTTTCACCGCGTAATTTCCGCTGGCGCGGTGGATGAAGAAATTCTTGATATTTTCCCTCCAAATGTCAATAAGTTAGACAAAGTACGTCTTTCGGGAATACCTGCTGAGGACCGCAGGTCCGAAAGACGAAGTGCCATGCGTGTTAAAAAGTGTACTCCGATGCGAACGAAATCTATTCGCTGTTTGAGAGCTCAAAACTTGGTGAAAACTAACGGAAACTGCAGTTAAACTTACCAAAATGGCAAGCATAATCATTTCAAAGTTGTTATCCGTGTTAAAATCGTTGATTCTATGTGTTTTACAAACATTTTCAATCGTTTGAACTAAACCGGCAAAATCAGGCAAGTCTCTCGCTTCGATTCAATGGCGGTTTCACCATTGCCTCGATAAACTCCGTGACACAGAAATACGGTGTAGAATCAAATCGAAACAGAAAACGTGTTGCGTAATGCTAAACAACATGTACGCAACACTAAGCCAGTTTCGATTTGATTCAACATCGTATAAAACCGCCATTGATTCGAAGCGAGAAAGTTGCCAGATTTTGCATCTTTGGTTCAAACGATTCAAGATGTTTGTAAAACATAATAAATCAGCGATTTTAGTTCAGATAACAACTTATAAATGATTATCCTAGCCATTTTGGTAGGTTTAGCTGTAAATTTCGTTAGTTTTCACCATGTTTTGAGCTTTCAAACGGCGAACAGATTTCATTCGCATCGAGGTACACTTTTTATCATGCATGGCACTTCGTCTTTCGGACCTGCGGTCCTCAGCAGGTATTCCCGAAAGACGTACTTTGTCTATCAATAAGTATGCTTTATTGGGAATAACAACCTAGCAAATGTTTAATTAAAGATAAATACAAGTTCAAATGGTGAATATTCTAATGCTCGCTCAAGCTTATAGAGATCCATTTCGTCCTGACATTTTCGGTGACACACTCAAGTCTCACCTGACTCTCATTTGATTCATGATCTGATGATAGACTCTAGATCGAGTTCTATGTTTGATTGAATCACAATCACTCATGTTAAATCACAAGACCTCATGTCGTGTCTTGGTTTCAAGCCCACATCTCTTCCACATCTCTGGTTAATATTGGATAAGTTATTGCACAATAAAACGTTTTCTATCCTTCCCATTGAATGAAGAAACTTCCTCGCGGCCGTCTCAACAGCACTGAGGAACCATTTGCAATCACTGCCAAAGTTAATCACTGCAAAGAAAATCCCCTCAGGGAACGATGGAAAAATATCAGACTGTACCTCCACTGAGGAAAAATTCAAAGTAGCTTTATCACACTTTGAAAACTGGCGTTTTGACCGCATGCTATCTGTTAACACTACAGCA
This sequence comes from Terebella lapidaria, assembly GCA_949152475.1. Lineage (NCBI taxonomy): Eukaryota > Metazoa > Annelida > Polychaeta > Terebellida > Terebellidae > Terebella > Terebella lapidaria. Next base: position 4,483,098 of record OX424569.1, read on the forward strand.
AATTATAGGTAAATTCAATGGAATGTTTCATTGTGTATTGTGAAGTTATCGTCAACCGCTTATGACATCATTGCTCGCATTGATGTCATAAGCGGCTGACGATACAAGCGGCACCTGGGCCTATCATGAAGTCATCTAGTTGGCAAGAGCTACATACATGTGTATTGTCATGTGTATTGGTAACCAAAATTTAGGGTAGGCCTGCGTTCAGGATAGCTTGCCCCACAGACCGAAAACAACCAATTGACAATCTGATATTCAGCATGGTGTAATGTCAGCGCATGTGTATCTATGCATTATAACCTCATTCTAACATGGTGACGTCAGAGGGCTCTTAGCATTTCAGTCATTTCAAAAGGTGTTATATCAGTTGATATACGGCCCTAGGGCCTATATCAGATTTTGTTTCCAGGAGCAACGGCCTACAAAAACGTCATGACTGCAACAAAAGTGTGTAGCCATGGAAACGTTTATTTCCTAACAATCATTTGCCATGTTAGAATAGAAATAATGTATAGATTTGTCGTAATTGTCTGCAAAATAAACTTCTCGGGACAGGTGATATAGCCCTCGACGCCTTCGGCGTCTCGGGACCATATCACCTTGCCCTCGAAGTTTATTGTGCGACAATTACTCCAAATCTATACATTATTCCTTAATTAACGTCACTAACATGCTATTTTTAAATCTGTTTGCATGATTTTATTTGTTGACTCTGATTTATCAATGAGAGTCGACATGATGGGTTACAGGCTACATGTAAGATATAGTGGGTATTGTAAACCCACAGATTATTCGCGACCTTTTATTTTTCGCGAATCTAATAAATCACGAAAATAAATGGATGCAAAACATTTCTGATGACATCCACATTGTCAGGACAAAATTGTTCAAAGCCGAAGCGTGAAATTATATGGCCGTGAACATGGTCTGATCGCAAAAACGCGAAAATTTGTGGCAGCGAACTTAAAGGGCTTTACAATAATCTGAGAAAACTTGTCACATTTGACTATATGCTATAGATTCTACTGTTGCTCTGCTATGGTTTAGTAATCATGGTAATAGACGGGCTATACATCAATCGCTGCTTTTGCAATAATGTAGGACAAATGAAGCATTACACTGTTACAGTGAAGTGCGGAAGTTGAATCAATAATTAGGGTTTCTTTGGTAGGCAGCATATTTCTAGAAGATACATGTTTGAAGCCGCATGATTGATGAAACCAAAACCCGAATCTCTTGGTTTTCAGATTGTTGCCCACCGCAGGGACACCTCAAGTGCGATTAGATCACTGATACTCGAGTACCGAATTTTTCTCTAAAGATGCCTCGTAAATGTTTACTTGTTTTCTGTTCCAGATTTCACCTCAAGATACTAGTGCTAGCTCTTGCCATTCTTGTCCTGTCATCACCTAGTAGTATTCTTCAGCATCAAGGATTCGCATGTGTAGGAGGAGCAGAACTTAAAGCACTTCGGGCCATACAAGCCGACAGCATGTAACGCCAGAATTCATCATTCTTCAGCCTGTGTTGGAAGTGCCAATATGAAGAGACTTCAATGTGCAGCTATGAAATGCAGTGGATACAGGAAATCTGGAATGCTACAATTTACAAATGAAATTTCACTGAAGATTGTGTGTTTTCTCAGTGATGTTATGCTTGTGACTGCAGATGGAAACCACTAAGTATGTGTGTATCATTGTCATCACAAAGCCGTTTCTGTGAACTGCATTGATCAGATTCCAACATGTTCAGCCGTTGTCTAGAGTACTTGCTGTAAATGATATATGCACTGTGAGCCAAGCTGAAAGTTGTTTGGATAATGATATCATGGACTTGTGGAACGTACAGTGATGTAGTTTGGTGCCACAAACATAAAAGGAAGGATCATCTGTGATTAACTCTTGACTCACATTCAACTTAAGATCTCATGATGGGCGTGACTGAATCACGTGACGTGATTGGCTGATGGACTTGTATGCTGCCATGGAAACTTTCACAGAAGCATGGGTGGCCGCCACTGCCAATACCACTGTTAACCCTTCACCCTCCACAGCAGGCCAAGTGAGTAGATTTGGGATTGTTTGCAATGCTGATTCTTCATCATGTTCAATGCCAGCTAGCAAACTTGCCAGCTACTGTAAACGTATGAAATTTCGCGACACGAATACACGGTTATTCAATCGGGGGCGGACCATTCACAACAGTCACGAACTTAAATCTACGCGAACATATTGAGATGTTGAAAAAATGCGAACATTGATACACACGAAATTCTATACGTTTACAGTATTCCAACTCGTTAACACTGTGTTTTGCTGATACTTTTATGATGCTAAGTGGTATCGTATCATAACTTGGCAAACTTGACTTGGGAATGAAACGACAATTTCAGCCTTCCATCATGAAAATTGAAACAGATGGCAATCTACCCCAATGTAAAATTTAGTCCTATCATTGAATTTCTGTGTCTGTGTCGATGGGGTATATTGCCAATTTTTTAGGTTTTTCAATAAAGTTTAAAATTCTGTGAAAAAATTGCTGTTTGCCATCTGGTAACTTCAGTCCAATTTTTTTTTTCAGGTGAGTGCTGTCTATTCTACATGTTCTATGTATGGTTTGCTACGAACTTGACAAAAGAGAGCTTACGCCATGTGTTGTACTCTGATAGATTTGTAGCAATCTGTACAGAATGGAATTCACAGCTGGCATCTGAACAAGAAAGATGGACTGAACTTACCAAAATACGTAATTGCTAAATTATCTTGATTTAATATCACAAAATGGTGATTCATTTTTAGGTTACCGGACCTTTGGTCAAGTAGGAGTAGAATAGTGCCAGTATTCGAATATAAATACAGATATTCACCATACCTTAAGAATAATTGAAATAACAAATGAGACATCCGTGTGTTGTTTATTGGCTGTATTCATGAGTAAATCTGACGTGCTTTCCATTCTTGACAGTGTCTTGTAATTTCTGCACATGCGCATTGTTTGTAAAGAATATTCCCATAATGTTGCGTAATTTTTGGGTTACCGGACCTATGGTCCGATAACCTATTGGCATGGCGTTGCGTCCGTCGGCGTCGTCCGTCCACATATTTATCTTCTAAAGTTTACGATCGGATCTTTCTGAAAATTTGCACAAAAATACCTAAAAATATTTCAAGAGTGGGTTATTTTTTTGTTTTTTGATTTTCGCATTTTTTTAAAAATGGCGGCCATTTTCGCCGAAAAACGGCCAATTTCTGACTTTGGCGGTCATTTTCTCAAAAACTGTTCAGACAGTTTTGAGATTTTTATTTAAAAAGATCGCTCTCACATACCTCTGTGATGTGTATAGGTTTTGTTGCTCCTGAATCGCCGGTCGGCATGTAGCGGCCATTTCCATTTTCTCGACGGGTCCCAAATGGGACTTTTCCATGTTAAATTCTCCTATGCTTTATAATGGGACACATTATACCTATTATCTCACTCATTATTGAGATTAGAGACTAGGAATCAATTATGGACACATAGGAAATGATATATGCTGATTATTATCATGACCTTGAATTTGACCTTTGACCTCATTTTCAAGGTCAGAGCACAAAATGGCTAATATCTTGCTTATTATCGACTTTACAGCTTAGGGATTAATTGTGCACATATAGGAAATGATATAATCCGAATATTCTGATGACCTTGAATTTGACCTTTGACCTCAAAGAACAAAACAGCTAATATCTCATTTATTATCGACTTTACAGCTTAGGAATCAATTGTGCACATATAGGAAATGATATAGTCCGAATATTTTGATGACTTTGAATTTGACCTTTGACCTCATCTTCAAGGTCAAAGCACAAAATGGCTAATATCTCGCTTATTATCGACTTTACAGCTTAGGAATCAATTGTGCGCATATAGGAAATGATATAGTCTGAATATTTTGCTGACCTTGAATTTGACCTTTGACCTCATTTTCAAGGTCAATGTACAAATTGGCTAATATCTCACTTAATATCAACTTTACAGCTTAGGAATCAATTGTGGACATATAGGAAGTGATATATGCTGAATATTCTTGTGACCTTGAATTTGACCTTTGACCTCATTTTCAACGTCAGAGCACAAAATGGCTAATATCTTGCTTATTATCGACTTTAAAGCTCAGGAATCAATTGTGAACCTATAGGAAATAATATATGCTGCACATTGTTGTGACCTTGAATTTGACCTTTGACCTTATTTTCAAGGTCAAAGCACAAAATGACCAATATCTTGTTTATTATCGACTCTACAGTTTGGGAATAGGTTGTGTACACGTAGAAAATTATATATGCTGAGTATTCTCATGACCTTGCAGGGCTCCCGGTAGGATTTTTTCGAAGGAGTACCGTACCCCATGGGTCGAATTACAAGGGGTAAATTTTGAAATGAAGGGGTAATTTTCAAAAAAGGATGTACAGTGATTTTTATTTAATTTTTTTCAGTCAAAGTGACAGCTTCCATTATGATTACAAATCTCGCATATCCTCTAGGTTTTTTGTCAAAATTTCAGCACAATCCTAACAGTCAATGATAGCCTTTGCCCATAGTAGCTTTCTGAAGGTCTTCTATTGCAGAAAACGCACTTGTTTTGCTCTCGAATAGTTCGTCGATTCATTGTCGAGTCATGTTGAAGAAACGAAAGTGGGGAAATCCTTAAATTTATATTCGCAAGGGGGCGCAGACATAGGCTTTCGATGTTGCAGCCATTCGCACGAGGGCGCTGCAGTTTGTTCGAATTTTGTGCTCGAATTTTGATGATGTGTCCCACAACTTATTCGCCAGCGAGTGCATTGCGCATGCGTCTCTTTGGCGGAAATTGACATTGTTTGATTATTTTCTGGAACTTCGTTTTTTGAGCTAATAAATCAATGTCCTTGTTTTGAATTAGTTTCCCCAAATCTTTCGAGTGCGTAATCATACGCACTGGCCGTGATAGCACTGCGTAAATTTCAAAAAGTCATGCGTAATTACGCATTATTTTACGCTATCGGGAGCCCTGACCTTGAACTTGACCTTTGACTTTATTTTCAAGGTCGGAGCACAAAATGGCTAATATTTTGTTTGTTATCAACTTAACGGCTTGGGAATCATTTGTGAACATGAATGAATTAATATATGATGAATGTTGTTATGACCTTGAATTTGACCTTTGACCTCATTTTTCCTTCATGATCGGCCAGTTCGGAAATGTTTCTAGGTCAGGTCAAGTGGTATAAATAAAACGTTCGTACGCGCCATGTTCAAATGTGAGTGACGCGGTGAACTCGAAGTAAACAAAGTATTTAGTATTATACGAGCAAAATCTAGTAATGTGTTGATGACAGTGACTCGACAATGGTAGCGGGACAGCATGGATTGCCTATGTTTATACCACTTGACCCTGACCCAATTCCACTTACCTAACCTGAAAACATTTCCGAACTCACGTATGGGAGCTGTATGGAGTAAACTCGTGAAATACTTCAAGATAGACCTTAAATATTGGCAGTATCAAATGGGAAATCATATTGCAGTGTCAATGGTAATCTTAAATTTCACCTTCAATGACCATGAAAGGTCAATATGATAATTTGAATAAAAAATGTTATGGTTTAAAACTGAACATTTCTCCGGTAACCTTTCTTAGCCCTTGGGCTAATTTTTTTGCTCATATTTTGGGCATCCTGGTTAAAAACATATTAAAAGGTACTTCATGTGTTAAACTAGAACTTGAACGAATACTTGAATATGATTAGATTACTGTTACTCTAATACTCGTGTACCTCTATTGCGTGTATGGGTTTCGTTGCCCTTGGATGGACGGTCTGTGACTGCGTGTGGCGACCATTCTGATTTTTTCGACGGGTCCCATTCCATTTTAAATTCTCTGATTCTTTATGGGACACATTATATTGCTAATATCTCACTTAATATATTGAGATTTGAGATTAGGAATCAATTGTGGACACATCTAGGAATTGATGTACAACATGTACGGCGAATATTCTGATGGCCTTGAATTTGACCTCAACCTCCTTTTCAAGGTCATAGCACAAAATGGCCAATATCTTTCAGGAAACAAATGTGCATGATAAATGCTGAATTTTCTCATAACCTTGAACTTGACCTTTGACCTTATTTTTAAGGTCAGAGCACAAAATGGCTAACATCTTGATTATTATCGACTTTACAGCTTAGGAATCAATTACATGCACATACAAGAAGAGATATATATACTGAATTTTCTCATGACCTTGAACCAGGGCACAAAATTAGATTTTTAAAAAAAAAATTGGCTCCTGCAAGCACATTTCAATGTTAGTTTACAGATTTTCATTAGCCAATTGGCTCATGAGCTCTATTGCCCATTTTGCCGGGAGCAAATCTGAAAGTTTGGGAGCCTATGGCTACCCACAAGGGGCATTTTTGTTTCCTGCTAGACCTGCCTTGAACTTGACCTTTGACCTAATACTGGTATCTCGTTTATTATCGATTTTACTGTAAACCCATTTAAGTTCGCTCCCATTAAAGTTTGCGTTTTTGAAATATTGACTGTTCGCTAACCATTTAAGTTCGTGTTTTGTTTATTTTTACATCAATTTCAATGGAAATTTTAAAGTTTGCGATCCATTAAAGTTCGCTTTTTTGTTAAAACCGCGAAATCTGCGAAATAACAGGGTAGCGAACATTAACGGGTTTACAGTATCGCATGGGAATTATGGATATAGGAAATGATGTATGCCGAATATTTTGATGACCTTGAATTTGACCTTATTTTCAAGATCAGAGTACAAAATGGCTAATATCTCGCTTATTGTCGACTTTACAGCTAGGGAATCAATTGTGCATATATATGTAGGAAGTGATATATCATGTATATGCTGAATATTCTCATGACCTTGAACTTGACCTTTGATCTTATCTTCAAGGTCGGGGCACGAAATAGCTAATTATCTCGGTCATGACTTTGTAGCGTAGGAATCAATTGTGTATATAGACAACTAGTATAGGAAATGATATATGCTCAATATTTGCTCAATGATGACCTTGAATTCAACCTTTTTTTTTGATTGAGTGTGTACAAATAGGAAATGATATATGCTGAATATTCTTCTGACCTTGAACTTGACCTATGACCTTATTTTTAAGGTCAGAGCACAAAATTAGTTATATCTCTCACTCTCTTATTATTAACTTCACAACTTGAAAATCAATTGTGGACATACAGGAAATGATATATGTGCTGAATAATCAGGTTTCAGAGTTTACAAATACGATATTGTGTATTTTGTACTGACAACAGGAATACAGTTTCATGTATTTCTATAGTATAGATTCAATATTTCGTGTTTCTGCAGGAATATGGAAAATGGTATATCTGCAGAAATACGCTTTTACCATATTCTGTCCAGACCGATATTATGCTTGTGACCTTGAATTTGACCACCTTATTTTCAAGGTCACGGGAAAAACGGGCTAATATCTAAAATATAAAACATATTGTCCGGTAACCTCCCTTTTAGAACCTTTAGGCTTATTCATTTTGCAATTTTGTTTTTGTGTAATTCTTAAATATTTCCTATTTTGGTAATTCATAGCAATTACGAAATTTTTAATGTGCCTGACTGCGTATATGTTTAAATGCATTCAAATATGATTAGATTAAGCATATTTGAATAAGTCAGAAAAATCAGAATATATTACACTATGTACTGGTATATGCAATAAAGAATTAAAATTATCTTGCATATGATTTTGAAATGCTACTACGTGGTGTGCTACTGTGCTATTGGCTAAAACATTTTATGTGTCATACATGTAAAGTATCTTTTGAGTACTTAATCAAACATAATCTACTAATACTAGAATATTAAAGAAGTATACTGTTGATGTTCTATATTCAGATTTAAGATTTTCCATCAGTTCTCTAATATTATCATAATGCATCATCATTCTGTGTATTGACTCAGAGCAAATATGACACATATTGTTGTCATAATGCATCCGTGAATCGACCAGTTTAGAGCTTTTGACTCTGTACATGTATTTAACATCATGATTCAACCATAGTTTCAACAATAGAACTAGTCATTTCATGATCATAATGCAACCGTCTTACTACCAATTCAGTTCAGCAGGCTTCTGACTCAGTATTCAAGAATATGTCAGGACTTGTCATAATGCAACCATAGTGCTTACATGTTTACTGTGGGATTCAAAGGAGTTAACATTTTGTTAGATTTCTTTTTTAGTGTGTATAGGAAATAAAGCTCTCAATTTTTGTATCATTGAAAAGTAGGGGTATACACATAACAACACATGGTTATATATACACATAACAACACATATAACATAAGTGTATTAGACATCAGTTTGAGCAAATTATGGAATTTATATCAAGATTACATTTGTCATGAAATCATTTCAGATTGTCTGAGATAATCTCATGATCACTGAAAGACTTTTCTACAAATTGAAACAAGTTGACGACATGACGTCCTTACATCATGGATGAAATAATTTATTTCCGATAGTCACAATTGATGTTCTCACCTAACTATACCGTATTGGTCCTAATAGTAGCACGGCGAGCCAAAGCAAGACCTCCTGCAGTAGCGCGCGCAAAAATGAGGTCAAACTTGAGGTCAAATTTAAGAAAATCACTAAATAGTATACCTATAGCCTTTAATTCCCTTTATTATGATTCAAATAACATAACTGTGTGGATTGGAACACTCCAAGATCTTATTGGAAAGATATGAAGTGAATTATGAGGTTACAAAACTCGAACATTTTTGTGCAGAAGAAGGGGGCGCTCTACTATTAGGGCGCGTGCTACTAATAGGACCAAAACGGTAAACTCTGATGTTAGACACATGAAGATCGTTTGAAGTGATGATGGGCTTGGGCAAATTCCCCGACTTGATAATTCAGCAATATTATGGAAAGTCTAATCTTGAAAGTATTCTGGTACATTCATAACGAAATGCAATGTCTGAGAACTTATAAATGTCACAACAAAAAGATGTATGGACTTCAGTCAAAGAAAACTTCATCTTCTGGTCGTGATATGCTGATGATAAATATACTAGTAATTTAGTAAAGTATTCACGGAATGATGTCATAGGCTGACTCATGTATTGTTTGATACTAAACATAGGATCTACCCACAATATATTCTGCATACTTCATGTATTCCTGTTGTTCTGGTTTATATACATGTAAGAGCTTACTCTTGTGAAACATATCATTAGCTTGATTCAATAGAAATGAAAAAAGTATTTTAAACTTAATCATGTTATTACAGGTATGTTGTCAATGTAAAGTTTTCATTCTACTGACCAGAACAAATTTACTCGTGAAATTTTGTATCATAAATGGTAATAGAAATCAATAAATCTTAAAGAATTGAGCCGGCATTAAAACTGAAAAATTCACATCCTTGAATATGAAAGAAAAAGAAACCACGACGCAGCCTGCCCTGAGCATTTGTATAATGACAAATTTGTGTTGTGAGAGAGCATGTGAAAGACGCCGCACTGAAGAAAAAACAGCAACGAACATAAAGTTTATTCTAAATCCGTGGGCTAATACATGATTCGGTCACGGCCTGGCTGTTTTGTTGCTTTGCACTTGAATGACGAAGGAAAGTTCGTGAGAAAATTCGGCTTTTGAGAACAACAGGTTTTCTTCAACATCGTCTTTCGCTAAGCAACATGGCTATATGCTTGAGAAGCTTCACATCAGGTAGTTGAAAGAAAAAAAAGACGAGAAGCCAGTCTAAAAATCCAACGCCCTAATACCTAGGATAGGCTTCTACTTTTGATGGATTACAATCTCTCCGCTGTATCGTTTGAGCTCGTGAAATGATTCAGTCCACTGTAGGAACGTAGAAAGTTGTCACCAAATTACTTTCTAGACTCCCCTCTCACTCAGCATCTCCAAATTTGACCCCTACCGCCCCCCTCCCCTCATCTCTATCTACAGCCAATAATACATTATGCTTTAGAAGACTGGAGTTAGAGGAAAGTGTTTCTGTTGTAGGCACTCAAGTGGTTAGAACTGAAATTGGTAGCTACGTGGAGCGAAAGATAAGGGTCCGCAGCGATGCGAGACATCCAATGTCATCCGTGGATGTTGCTATTAACAGTTAAGAAAGCCACTCTACCGGAACATCCCAAAGAGATGAAGAAATAGGTGCATCTCGGTCGCCTGTTTTCTCCACGACGACAGTGAACTCTGCGAAAGCTCTACGTAGATCAACGTGATTAAGTTGTGTCAACAGTATCCGTGCCGGCTGAATGTTAGGCCGCATTTGCGGATGAGAGGCTAAGATTGAGAAGGGCGTGTTATCGTTTGGCAAACTTGAAGGAGTTCGTGCTCGATAAAAAAAGATGAAACGGGCTGTGGACATCAGAACTATTACTTTGGTATGAGAAAAATAAGATTTAAGTGATTCGTATCCATCTGAATAGTTTGTTTGAAAATAATTGATAATATGTAATATATTGATACCTAAATAATAATTTAAGATTGTACAGTAGTTGATATTTTCAAAATAAAACCAATTACAAAATGCTGTTGGCATCCTGGTCAGGTCAAATATTCAACATGATGAAAAATTTGACTTAGGTAGAGATATGCAATTCATATGACCAATAATACAGTATATCACATTGAATGCCCAATGACTACTAGTAGATGCATCTGTTTTAATTTCTGGGGACATCAAAATATAAATATTTTCAATGTGAGAGGTAATACAAAGTTGAAGAAGTTATTGCTTGAAGATTTAGTAGCCTCACTCCTTGTTCATAAAATGATCCTTTATAATTTGTACATATATACAAGTTAAACATGTATGTAGGAGTTGAAGTCACCAAAATGAAAGTAAAATATTTGATCTCACAAGGCCTTTAACAGCTTTAGTTAAACTTTGCCTTTAGAAGTTATACCAAAACATCTTGCTTTCACCAACATGTATCACCATGCAATTGCATAATTATGTCTGTCTTTTCATGAAGATATTTCAAATGGTGTATAGACCTCAGATTGAAAATAAAACTGAAATCCGGTTGAGAACAAGGAATCATTTGATATATTCAGTAGGTCATATTGAGTCTGCCGTGGCTTGGTTTTAATTGAATAAAAAGTTGATACCGGTTTGACAACCCACCATTTAGATTATTCTGTTGGCGGTTCTTTGATTCTGATAAATTTCGTTGACAGCGGAGCTCGACTCCCGGCGATGAAGACGTCCCCACAATGGTTCCGAGGGAACCGTTCCTGCGTCTTGGGGGCGGAATCAAGAACACGTCCGGAATGATCCAGCCAATCAGCTTGTCTGCTCTCCCCGTCACTTGTCCGGAAACTTGTGAGTAGTCTTGGTTGTCATGGAAACTTGTATGTTTTATGAGTACGAACTTGTTGACAATATATTCATAATTAATTGACAATTTGCTATAGTATGGTTCAGTGTTTACATGTTAGCATAAATTTGTTATATGATTTTTTTTCTGTACACAGGTAAATGTTTTGCCTCTTTCAAACATCACTCAATTATCATGATTATCATATTTTAGCATGTAGTGAAAAATAATTCTGAATCGTTTGTGATCTGCATGATACCTACAAGTTCATAGATTCTGTCGTGAATGTTGATTTTGAATTTCAGCCAAGAGATGACATATTTTGCAGATTTCTTATTCAAAGTACCATAATAATGATAACTGCAATAACTGCATGTACTGTATTTGACCGTTTAGTGCACTTCCCCCTGTCCCCCCCCCCCCCCCACCCCCGGCCCCTCAGTATTCTGAACATGTCGGTCAATTTTGGCACTGTTTTGGACATGTCATCCTTGAATAAAATCATTTACTATTTATGTTTTCACCTCCATAAACTATGATGTTAGATTTGTGGGTATTAAAAGAATGTTTGCTAAATTGGAATGTACACTGTTGATAAACATGTTTGCTTACATGAATGATCAATTTGATACCGGCGACTATTGCGAATTGGTTGGAGTTGTTCAGTAAATACCCGACATTTCACATCCTCTTTGGGAGAAAGCATTCATGCATAGCGAGGTCAGTGTTCTGGTCAGCGCTGATCAGCTTCCATAAATATGGCTCGATTTCAGCAATGCCTGATAAATTCTTGGGCATTAGAATATCCGTATATAAATGGTAAGTCCGGTCTACATACATAAAGATACAAATAATTTGTAGCTTCCGTTATTGTACCTCATTAGGACGAAAAGGTATTCCTTAAGGGCACTGTGTGCTTAAATGGTCAAATATGGTGTCTGATCAAATGTAAACCATAAATATTTTGCATCCACAGATTACTTATATTTTTTCTTGCCTGCCTACTACAATTATCACAAAACACTGATATATACATGTACATGATATAATATATTTGGTTTACAATAACATTAATCATATTATCCTGACTGTACACTGTATTATTGTTGTCAATGTGAATATCAACTTACATGTAATATGTTGTTGCGTGTGAAACACATCTCTAGTAATTTTTTGTTCCCTACATGTACAGCTTCCATGGACATTATGATCAGCAGCCTTTCTAGATGGTGCTGTTTACGAATTGCGTCACATTTGGTATTTAGTGACATGAAAATCTCAGCAAATCTCGGGATTCACCATCCAATTTACTACTAATACCATCCAGTTGTAAATAAGAATTATTGCAGCATTTCGGTTGGCATCAGACTTCCAAAACACCCCTAATGCGCCAAAGGTGCAGCCTGTCACACTGTTAAATCGCCTGCTTATAATTGAAGAGCCTCGATTTCGACTTAAGACAGAAACTAAAAGTTGCCGGAAACTAACACCGCGACTGTTTTATTCCTTCGCGTGGATTCTCTGCGTTAAGTCTGCCGCCCTTCGGTGTAAAGGACAGGAACGGATGACCTTGTCTTTGCCCCAGAAAATTAACTTTAAATTACCTACCGACGTAACGAACCTTACCTAAAATACATCCCTCGCCCGAGATCTCAAAACCCAGGATTTCCACGCTGCTATCTCGTCCCCGAAGCTGGATGGAAATCCTGAGGGCGCTGAAAAAAATCTTGTTAGTCACATGATCAAGCTTGATGGGATCTTGCTTGAGAAAGGGATTAAATTTGGGGCAGACGCTCATTTCCTCGGGATTAATTCCAGCGTATTTACTTATCATTTCGTCAGTGGAACCCGCTCTCCCGCTCAGATGTGCAACGGGGACGGTTGGGGGGGGGGGGGGGGGGGGGTGGGGAGTTTCCGACGTTGGCATCACCTGCCCGCCACTCCATAATCTGGCGGATTAGGCGTGCCATTTTGGTTAAATGCAGAAGGAACGGCAGAGGAGCCGACCCGAGCTTAAATAATGCATCGGTTGCGTCGCGTCCAGCAGACGTGAGTGGTTTGATGATGCCACGGATAAATTTTCCATTTCAGATGTACCTAATCCTATTTTATCTTGGGAGCCGGCATTAGAAGGTGTTTGTGGACTGTAATTTCTCCGTTTCTGTTGCCCGTCTTTAATCCCCCATTTCACATTCAATTTGCACGTAGGGGCAGTCCCTGATCCGAGCGGGTTGCCACGGAAACGACGCCGGGCTCCGTCGTTCAACCGTATTGCGGGGATTAGTCTCCAAATGACTTTTTCATGTTGCGTCTCCCTGCAAAAGACGAAGTTTGGAGGACGGGAATCTCCGGAAACCGCTCGACTTTACCGTATTTCAGCGTATGTGTGTCAGTGATTGATGATCTTTGGCTGTGCAGATCACTTTTATTCCATTTAACTGGGGAGATTTAAAAGTGTAGCTGTAGTTTCTATCACTGTAGCTAGAGACTTTTGACTTGGAGTCTGCTTTCCTTTCCCATTCTCTATGATTGTTTTGTGGAAGATGTCCAAATTGTTGTGGTAGAAAAGTCAACCCTTCCTTGCTGGGGAACGGAATAATTTCTTTTGTTCTGCACTGTTGAAATCACAATGGGACTCGAGTGGGACCAGTGGCAATGAATCTGCCCTAAATCATGGTCATTACTTTTCAACCATGTTCAGTGTATATTTTGTCTTGCAAAATTGCCATTGTGTAAAGCCCATGAATTTCAATATGAGGTCAGAAAATTTGATCTGTTTGACAATAGACATAAAATTTGAAACACCAAATACATTTCACACCCTTGAAATTATTAAATGATATAAGCTTCATCTCAAATTTTGTAACATAACTTGGGCATGAGTGTTTCGAATGTTGAATTTTACTTGTCATTCTAATAAACATTACAAGAAATATTCCAAATAAAAAATCTTAACGAATATTATCTGAGGCTGAGCTGCTTCGAGAAGTGACACACAGATATACAGTGCTGCCACATGGTGAATAAATGGAACATCAAATCTATGAGAAAAGCATGAGTCGGTGAAAATGTTTATTGCCTATGGCTGTCTAAAACTTGTGAAATAACCGGCCACTAATTATGTCACTGGTAAATGTTATGAAGATCATATTAAATTTATATGACCTTGTAGACACAAAGATTTTCAAATATTTGTGCATGCAATTACATTTAAATATTTAGCTTAAATAACTTGATCTGCCTGATGATCAACTTTCACTCTTTGGGTACAGTACATTAACTATTAAACTAAATATTCACCACATATACATATATATAGGCCAATCCTCCCCATTGTGATGTCATCATGGTTACTGGATCATTAGACACACATTTAGCATGAATCAATGTGTAATAATCATGAGGTTTGGTAGGCTATCAATATTTATAGCCTTCAAAATATTTAGTAAATATTTCACAATAATATTTTACTTTACGATTCTATGTCAAAGGTTTATGAGTTGCTTTTTAAATAACTTAGCATTATAATTTCACATTATCTGATTACCTGTATGATTAGCAGGTAAACATGCAAATTGTAACAAAATAGAAATATGGAAACCAACCTTGCAACCAGCAATAAACATATCCCCCCAAAAAGCCACTTTATTATCTGCGAACAGAAGCTGACATGGCAGGATATTGTGCAATACATGTAACACCCCTTTAATTATGCTGATCAGCATTCACCAGTGGAACTCCTAGAGCCTGTGTACTGGTAGACCCTTATCAAGCTTTGGACCCAGTTGACAAAGTTATCTATGATCAGCCTGCTTGTGGCCCATGCAGCTATCAAGTGTAACTGATTAAAGCCACAGAGAAATGATTAAAGCCCCTTTTAAGGCATGGACTCATGCATTGAGGAATTTGAATGTCACCGTCTCCCACGATAGCTACTGAATCTGTATTAGACTCATTATAGGATAGAAGAGAGGGGGGGGGGGGTATAAGAAATAAAAGCCTGTCAGAAAGAAAAAAAAATCCTCCTGAGAAATCTATCTCAAAATCTGGGTAATTAAGGTCCCCATGTTTGTTCACCCCCCTCCACATTAAAATAGCCAGGAGGTTAATCTCAATTTAAATGTACCTTCGTTTTCCGCTGAGTGTTCCCGCGAGGGACAAATAAAACCCTTCGCTGGACCGTGACGTCTATTGTTCAGCTGCGGATAGCAAGGCTTTATTAGGTTCGCGTTTATCGTGAGATATTAAAGGCACCCCACTTTGGTATTAGCACCCCCTTTTTTCACAGGAACGCTGCCAACTTCTCACATAGTCGGGTTGCGAAGGGTGGGGGGGGGGGGGGGTAGTTGAGATGAAAACGCTTGACCGAATCCGTAAATTACCCCTTTACTCTTACTCCCATTGAAGTTAGTGTTCAGCCATGCCATATACTGAGAACTGAAGAAAAGAAGCCAATACCTAGGCCCCTAACATGCCTTCGGTGATAATCAGTGCAAAGCTATCGCATCCTGCCAGGCTGAAAACCTCTAAAGCTGCACAGAAGCAGCAGCCGCGTTAATAGCCATCATGCATTGAAGTCCCCCCCTCCCCACTGGTTTTTATGTCACAAAGCTCCAATAAAATAGTAATTCAAGCCTAAGATCATGGCTGTGGCCCTTTATCACCCACCCCGTACCTGCCCTTAATTTCCGCATGGATAAGGCTCAGTGACCTGGCGGTATTTTATCGATAGTCACATGGATTTGGCAGCTAAGGTTTCATCTTGCTACCTGAGGAATGCAATGGTGTTGTGTATGTGTGTGGAGGGGTGGGGGGGTGGGGGGGCTAAGAGTATTACCCCCAAGGGCGTAAAACCTTCTAGATTTCCTTTCAGCATGCTCATTGTTTTGTGGGACATTTCTTTCTTTCTTTCTTTTAAACGGATGCTTGGGTTTCAGGGCTTTACTGGTTTTACTGGTAGTAGTTTGACTGGTTTTCTATCTGGAAGGATTTTATTGAAGAAACAAAAAAAAAAAACCCCAGTAGATTGGACAAGCTAAGCTCTTGACGGACTGGCTGCCATGGCAGCACAGCAGTGTCTTTTTCCTGTTGTGCGCTTGAACTGAAGGTGTCTGCCAAGTGATTAATTCGACATTTCTCCTCTCCTCTGTATGGCAGTAGTCAGTAGAGCATTTCATATTAAAGCCGTCAGTTCCACCCCCAATCGCACTTTTCTTTCTTTTCTCTATTTCTCTATGAGTATTTCTCTGTCTCCAAACTCCAGACAGACTTAATAGCTCCCCTTGCTTCTATCTAACTTCCCCCCCCCCCCCCATCTCCTCCACTATTTGAAAAAGGAGTAAAATTTTCACAATCCGTCTTTGTCGTGGACTACGTATTTCCACTTATCGTGTTGCCATCAAGCAAAAAACCTTTAGCAGTTTGCGATTAAAAAAAACATGACAAATGTGCAGCCACATTTCTGACACAATGCTCAGATTTTCTACTTAGTCAAAAGCTTGCCGCATATCCAGCATTGGAATGCTCGGCTTCTCATCCCTTCAAGTGTTTTCTTTCATGCTTTTATCGCTATTTTCTACTGTGGTTAAAGTGGGTGTATGGAGGTGGGGGGGGGGGGGGGGGTAACATCTCGGTTTAGGAATTAGGACGAAAAACTTCGGATATTGCGGACCCACGGAAAGCCTTTGATGCGGTGGCGATGACTTATTGGCTTGTTACTCAACCTTCGTCCCTGATGCACAAAAGACGTTTTGATAGTGAGGAATTCTACTGGACAATGTGGTTCTCATCCTGATCACCTTGGATTCCTTTCAACAAACTTTTTTTTCTGTATCGTCATTCTCCAGGTTGGCTTCTCTTTTACGTTTTCTTTCTTGGTTAGGGCTTAATCTGAGAGCTCCTAAACTCGCCTGGCTGGCGAAGTAATGCAAGTAAATTTCTTTAGATAGGGCCTCCTCTCAATTTTTCTTCTGCACACACAAATCTGCGATGGAGGGTTTCAGAGTTTGACTACAATGTACAAGGTCTGCGGCATTATTTATCCGAGTATAAAAGAGGCTGTTTTCATGTCAGGTGTCTCAAAATGTTTTGGCCCCTTGAGCTATTATGCTGAACTCTGTTCATTTCGTGAAAATCGCTTCTTAGCGATCTTGTTAATACCATTTACACTTCATGGTTGGTGTACCATTAGGAGTACTTAATGTTGTTTTCTTTTATTTAGATCACCCTTTCGTACTTGGAGATTTTCAACAGGTCATGTAGCTTATTCAATATTATTTCTTTTAGTAAAAGAAAAGCAATTTCAGGTGGAACACATATTTTATGTATAGGAAAAAAGTAGTACCGGTAAGTACATTTGATTAATATTAGTATTGAATCTGAGATTTGGATGGTAATTGAGTCTGAGATTTGGATGGTAAGAGTGAAAAAAAATGACAAGACTCACAATAGCAAGCATCACATTCCGCAGTAAATGAATATCACACGATGAAATAAACATCGGCCAAAATTGGGATGGGCTGGTCATGTTCCGATGACAACAGGATGACCGTTGGCTGCATACTGTCGCCGTTAATTCTGACGCATGATTATGTTTGTGTCAGCCGCAATAAAGTTGCAGTGGCCCGCGGCCATTTCGTCAGTGCAATTGTTGGTATTTTTTCTGGTGGATGCTCGGTGACAAATAACTGTCCCAGACAAGCTCATCAGCAAAGATTCATCGTTTATGCGTATGATGTGGATGTGATATATTTTCCAATAAATAATTACAACCTGGACGTTATAAAATGTTCAATGTCCCCCCCCCCCCCCCATCCAAGAAAAGAAAACCTTGCAATATGCAACAGTTATTCCCAGCAATCGCTGATTTTATGCCTATAGTTTGGGTTCAGGTGGTATAATGTCCAGTCCATACGCGTGATGAATTTTCATAGAATGAGTGCGATGAGGGGGATGAATGATTGAATGTATCTTTCGCAGGAAGGTAAAAATGCAAACGTGGATTGCTGCAGGGCAGGAAATTTATGCTCAGTGGCAGGCAAGCAACGATAAATAATAAATAATGCGTGCATGTTGGTGTGTGCGTGTGGTTCATGGCTAACATTAATATACATATTTATGCAAATATAAAATCTGGCCTATGCGCGGTATCAGGCCGTAGCGGACGTGCAAACGTGGACTGCCCAGAGGTATTTTGCGTGATAATCACGGCCGTTTTCCCTGGTCATCTGTGCAGGTAACACCTGGAGTAGGTGTCATTTCCGCTGTTGATAAATGTTCGAGACATGTTGACCGCCGATATTTCGTCAGCATCGGGCAGCGGCTGTTTAGCTTGCAACTTGTGCCCTCGGGTGGGAACTGTTGAAAAATCATCCGGCGATGATGGCCAGCATTTTACGACGCCACCGACGGACGGATATTTCATTGCTAGAAGGCAGACGCCGCTTGAAATGCAAGCTATCATGTGAGATACCGAGCTGTGCGCAGCCTGAGCACGGTAATAAGTGGGGACTTCATCGCCGTCCCACGGCTGGCCGCTGCTCTCTCTTGGTCAAATTATGGTAAAAAACAACAGATCTTGTGACCTTTTTCTGGGTGGTGTGGCTCTTGTGAACTGCTGTGTTCTGTGGCGGAGGGGGGGGGGGGGGGGGGGACAGTTTAGTATTTAGCTGGTGTGTGGCAATCCAATTTTTTCTTCTGTGTCTTTCGCTTGCTATATTAGGCCCGAGGCTGGCGCATTTTATGAGCGCTTTGATTGAGGTTTAATGTATTCATCTTCTACGGATGTTCGAGGCTATAATGCTGAACAACTTTTTTTTATTCGGTGGGAAATTTTTTGTCATGCATTCTGCCAATTAAAGACGAAACAATAGGTTTTTTTGTGTGTGCAGATGCTTTTTGGAGTGCCTTTTATGAATGATCTAGTTGCGTGTGTAAGTCATAGGACATTTGGGAAGGAGTAGTGGGGTGAGGGGTGCAGTCGCTAAATGCTACATTGGTTTTGTTTTAACAAATAACTGCTGAGATGCCTGTCCAAATACTTGGCTTGTGCTGAGTCGAAGGCTTTTAGAAAAGCCATAATGCCACTTTTTCTGTAGATTTTCGTGCCAGTGACGTAGATTTATGAAAGTGGTATTGTACCTCGACATAAAAACTCCATTGTAGCAAATCTTGAGACATTTTCACTGCAGACTTAGCAAAATATAAGCTGGGGATTTTCAAGGGCTGTTAAGTTTAAGGCATGTCTGTTTCGAAGTGTCAGTCTGGTATTTTGAGGTATGTCAGACAATAAGCCTAATTTTTAATTCAGCACGACGTTTCCTTCCACTAATGGGGTCGGTACAATTTTTATTGGGATAAATATAAATCAAGAGAAAAACTTTTCTTATAAAAGGTGTTTTATCTTTGAAAAATCTGATTCAAATTTTCAAGTTGATTATTCTGATTATTATTATTATTGATAAAAATAATCAGTGTAATTTATTTAGTCAATTCAATATCTATGAACTGTCTATGAATAGCTTTGGTCATATTGTACATATATCAAACAAAATGCAATAATTAAATGAAGTAGTGTTGATTAGTTTAGTCACCATGTATATGTTATTGAAGCATTGAAGCATGTTGAAATAATGATCATTGTTGTTTTGAAGAATGAAAGTCTTCGCTGTTTATCATCTTTGATGAGATTATATTGTGATAACGATGTTTTTATAACAGATGAATACATATTCGGAATGAATATGATTGTGATAAAGCATGAAGGAATAAACTTGTTCTGTGAAAATATAGTATAATTCCTCATAGAATTCCATTCACCCATGACATTGGCGGTTATTTAGTCATTCAATATGTATTATAAGTTTTTTGTATGAACAATGGGTTAGATTTATTTTAAAGTACAAAATGTAGTTAGTATTCAATAAAATAGTGTGTATCTTAGAAAAAAGAAACCAAAAAAAGGAAAAGACAATGTAAAAATGAATACATGTACTTCATAAAGACTACTGATATTATATTGAATTTGCATATTGCTACATACATGACAAATTTCTGAATATTTTTTTTTGGGGGGGGTGGGGGGGGGGTTACATCTTTCAACTAGTCCATTATTATTTACCAGTAACATTGAGTAGTCGATTACAAAAATTTGCTTATCATTTCAGTTCTACTCAGTTGGACTTTTGGCTTTATATATTTTGGTCATGTGATGCGACACATTCGGTATATTCCTGGTATTTAGCCCTAATAAATTGACCAACTAATGTAATGAATAGAACCAATGAAGCACGATATTTACCCGTAATACAGTAACATTATGATGTACGAAGTGTCAAATAATCATAATAATTGGCAGCATAATTGTGAAACAGATCACATGAGCCGAAAAAAAACCCGACATCAATGCGTATGAAATCTGCATCTAAACAGACTATCCCACGCTTACACAGCCAGAAAAAAAGTTGCGGGAATCGATAAATTACTCCTGCCTTCTAATAAAGATAATTGGACACATGTATGATATTGATGATAATTATCCCATACAGACATTACCAATACAGTAGACAATACTGGACAAACCTGTATTAATTGATCACTGGAATTTATACCTAACTGTTAATGCCCTCTCTTTCACCGACACACCCCCCCCCCCCCCGCTCCCCACTGCCATCACCCTAAAAACCAACCATGCATGCTGACACAACTTTGTTGATCAATAAATGCTGCATTTTGGAGGCATTAAATAATTGTTACATATTACATACCTATAATACAGCAGGATAGTAAATGTACTGAACAAAAAAGGCTTTTTCTGCGCATGCATTGTGACCATAAATTATATGGCTTATAGATTAAAGGCAGCATCGAATACATATATTTTATATATATTTGTCTGGGGGAGGATGGTTAAATTCCTGTCATTTGTAAGCATATCCAATTTATTACTTAATTCACAGCTTATTGCTGCAAAGTGGAAACTGTTTAAAATATTTAGGTTTAAAAAATGTGTGATAATAATATATCACATAATATATTTGTTTCTATTTTGACTATATACTGTAAAGCCATTTAAGTTCGCTGCCACAAATTTTCGAGTTTTTGCGATCAGGCCCTGTTCACGGCCGTTCAAGTTCGCGGTTTGGCCTTCTTGAACAAATTCTTCATAACAATGTGGGTTGTCGTCAGAAATGTTTCGCGTCCATTTAATTTTGCGATTTTTTGGATTCGCGAAATTCGCGAAAATAAAAGGACGCGAATAATTTGTGGCTTTACAGTATTGTGAAATAAAAATATTGAGAAAATAAGAAAAAGATGCTAAAAATACATTCAGAGAGGTGAAAAAAATTGTTACATTCAGAGAGCAAATTCCCAGCAAATCATCCACAGGTGATCCTGGTAACTTGGTGGGGGGGGGGGATTAGGGGGGAGGCGGGAGCGAGGTTCACAAGCACATCACTAGAGTAGACGTGATATATGTTATGTCAACAGATTAAATAACACCAGCAGCAATTAAAATTGCGGTTTATTTGAGTGAGTTTAGTCAGTTATGAGAAATGGCCATCAATTGAAATGTTATTTTTGGCTGACGAAAAAAAGAAAGAAATGACTTAGTCGAAAAGGATTAAGTTATTTTGTATGCGTAATCTATGTCATGTAGATAAAATGGCCCTAAAAAGTGAGGGGGAAACTGCTATGAGGAAAAAATCGAATCCATCACTGTCCAAATATCTTTAGATTTTCAAGTGGAAGCAGAAGAGCTCTTGAGAAATCGTAACACTGTTAGTATTTACCATATAGTCAACTTATATCACACTGGAAGGCGAAAAGTACATATATGAAAACACTCTTATGAATAAATGGCTTGAAAATCCGGGATTATTCACGTCAAGTTGACTATAGATGGAGCGAGCTCAAGGGTTTAGATGCCAGCATTTCTGTGCCGTAAGCTCGGAACCTCGTGACACCAGAATAAACTTTTGAAGAAGAAAAAAGAAAAGCCGTGAAAACTTTCCCCGGCCGGCGCATGACAATCAGATTGTCTCGGCTTACTGAAAAAAAAAAGCAGGGACCCCACAATCCGTCTGAACAAAAGATATACGAAGAAAAAAGTAGCCGTCACGCTCCAAGTGTCACATTTATTAACAGCCAGCGTTATCCGTGAGTGGATTCTAGCATTTGTCATGTAGACAAGCCTTCGACTAGTCGCAGCCACTTTTTCCATCTCGTATGATGTGACGATAGAGTGCTGATACACAATAGAGCCTTAGATTCCGTGGAATGTCATTTCCAATAGGCCTAGTATCTCGAATCCCCCCCCCCCCCCCCCCTCACTACAATCGCTAATATTTCTCGGCTTGAGATGAGAGGGGAAGATAACAAGCTGCCTTATTCGGTCAGACGGTTGATAGCTCTGTGCCGTCATGTATTTATATAAAATTGCTTGTATTACCTCTCAGTGTTTCATGGATTCTTGGCTGCATGCAATACATCTACAGGTAGTTGCCATAATACAAGACATTTCTCACACCCCCCCCCCCCCCCCCCACACTCACCCACGTTCCCCACACAATCCAATCTAAAAGGTATTTCCATGGTTGTTGTGGGTCTTTGTTTGACATCTTGCATAATCAGCCTTTTCTATTCATTGTTGCTTTTCCTTCAGCAAAGCTAACTTGTCGAATACCTTCTCTCAGCTGAATCATTGGTGACAATATATTGAACAACGACTGTTGTCTTGAGGTATTTTGATTATCGAGGGTGAATGGTCCACTTTTTTGTGTGTCATGTATTGTTCCAAATACTAGTATGTGGGTACATGTATTATT
The DNA here is from genome assembly GCA_949152475.1 of Terebella lapidaria. Lineage (NCBI taxonomy): Eukaryota > Metazoa > Annelida > Polychaeta > Terebellida > Terebellidae > Terebella > Terebella lapidaria. The sequence continues at coordinate 4,506,307 of OX424569.1, forward strand.
GGAATTGGATGAGATACACTAAATGGTATTGTTTTATATACCCTTATTATATATTTGATTGTGTATGGCTTTTGTGACCAGATCTGAAGGAATTTCTTGATTTAAGATAATGAATGTCTCAGTTCAGGTGTTTGAAAATTTATCGGTTGATGTAGAAATATCTAAGAGTGTTATGAATAAAAAAACAGTTAAACAATTATAATGTTGATGATGTAATAAAGTTGAAAGGATTACATTGAGAAAAAAATATCTGAAAGTCATTGAAGTGTTCTTTTAGTCAATAATCGTACAGGCTTATGAACCCATCAAAAACATGCCTTGGCATGCATCGCAAACTTTCAGAATATTTATAGAATAATTACCAGTGTTTTAGAAAAATTCAGAGAAGCATCCTATATCTGTAGGTACAGGAACACGTAAATCATGCTCTTGAAGTAATATGTAACATTTTCAATTGCTGGTGGTAATACTGAAAATTTCAAAGCGTATGAGATCCTGAAATGGAAAGCTTTTTAAGTATCGATATACTTATATTTCAAGTTTACATGTATCATTTGTGTCGAGATATTTCGTATTTAGAAGGCTTATCAAAGAAGTACTAAGAATAGCAAAGCCTGCGTGATCAGTCAGGCACAGTAACAAAAAAATGAATTAAAATTTTTCAGACCAGAATTATCATTTACCTCAAATACTCAGCTGCCAACATAAAGCTCTATACCCCCCCCCCCCTCTTTAATCTCAATCCATCCCAACTAAGCAGCTTTACGATGGTTAATCCTTATCCCTAATACATGCCCGACACGACAATCCCACAATCCTGTCAGCGACTAAACCCCCTTCGCTCCGGTAAGTCTGCTCGCTCACTGGCTCATTCCATCCCGTCCCTTCTCGGGGATTAAGCTAATGCCTGGAAAAGGGGATAATCCTTCGCTGGCACCTAGGAGACATAAATTATGTTAATGAGGTTGTCACTTTGGTCCCGCCATCCGTTTGTCCATCTGTTCGTCTGTCTGTCTGTCAGTCGGCTGCATTTGCACAGGTGCACCGGATTTTGCAGTCCACGTCACGAGCGGATTTTCATTTTGTGTCGTTTGGTTGTCATGACGACCGCGGGAATGTCTAGATTATTGCGGGAAGTGTTAAATTACTTGGCTATCGTCAGCGGTGTGATTTAGCAAATCTCGTGGATATGAATATTCTGCCATGTTTTTACGTGAAACATATGAAGTTATTTGTTTGAGTCTGGATTAATGATTATTACTGACTTCCAGCTGTCCTAGCACTCACACAAGATGCTCTGACTTTATGTTAAACTTGAATGTTCACACATCTTATGTACACCATATAATTATGTTGATTATAGCCTTGAAACCAATAGTAGATGTATATCGACTGAATAATTCCAAAGCTTAATCATTTCCAACAGGAAAAACTAAAACTTATCTGAAACGTGAAAGCTGCATGGCTCTATGTTAGATTTGATAATATTAAATCTCCTAACTATACATGTGACGACTGAATTAATCTACCTTGTGTGTGTCCATACAATCATGTGAGGCCTAAACAGTTTTCCTGATGAGCAAAGCAAAAAATATCTAGACTTATATTCCCCATGCACTGTGAGGAAATCCCGAGATTACCCGAAGTCTACGGACCTCGGCTTTGGAAGGTTAACCTCGTTGTCGTCATCCTTACATCCCACGGAACGAAGGCTAAATCCCCGCTGGATTACACTTTTCTTGCGTCAGAGCTTGTGTCCCAAGTCTCCGGATTTACCCGGGTCACCCGTCCGACCAACGAAAAAATCTCGCCGTTGTCTCTATGCTCGGGGAAGTCACCCTGATGTTTCCCGTATTTTTCGTCCGGCGACGTCACCTAGGGCCATGGCGGAATTATCTTCGACATCGTAATGCAGACTTAATCTATCGTAATCCTGTTTCCATGCGGGTCGGGAAATCCCAAAGACCCGGGATTTCCAAGCTGGGCTCGTAATTGCGATGTCGACGGTTCAGCGGTTGGGCCGCTAAAAACGGAAGTTGCGGATTAGTGGCTTCCCCACGGCCAAAGTTTTATTCATCATGGGGTAGAGCCGGCAGTTCCCGGTGAAATTGGACATCAGTATTAAGATGATAAGCTTGGTGGTGCTGTCCGTGTGACTACAGTCGCGATGGTTTCTATTCCATCCGTCACGTATCAAGGCTTGACTGTGCCTAACCACCCCTCGCCCTCCGCCCCCTCCCTCCCGCTTTAAATTATATATTTCCCTTTCATGGTGATTTATAACCAGGAACCTCTGATTCTGATGCAATAATAACATTTATTCGTGTTTCACTGGGATTATGGTAAAAAGTAAGGCATTTTGAGTATTATATACATGTACATGTCTTTCTATTTGATGATCATTGAGGATGACTTGAGATTCATGGACGAGAAGTGACAGTAATTACATGCAAATGAAATATACATTATTGCAAAAATCTAATCGTTTAAATTTTGAGAACAATGATGTCTATTTGTATACATCGTATAATGAAAGTATAGTATTCCAATGTTCTCCAGACATGCATTTTCTAATAAGTTTTAATTGACTTTTGCTCCACAGATCTATGAATGTCTCCATTATAAACTATTTTGCCAGTGGCAATAACATTCACGTGTCAAATCATCAATACACTTATATTTTCTTCCTAAAATAGTGCAAATCTTATTCAAGCTTCTGGCAATGGTATTACAAAAAGTCACTGTGGGACGTACGCTGCAAAAAAAAACCCTGAGGTCATCACAGGAAATGATCATACACGCACACGGCTTGAAACGATTTGAATTTTCTGGCTGGCCTAATCAATGCACAACACAAACATATTGACCAAAGAAAAAAAAGCAAGCTGTCTTTATGATGGCTGCAGGAATAATTACAACCGTATTTGCAATTTAGTAAGTTGGGAGTTTGATCGTTTAGCGATGTCTGGTGTCACGATATTTAGGCCTGGGGATATGGGGGAGTGTTTGCTGCATGATCATGATGATTGGGACTTCTGTCCTCTATGGAAATTAGCCATAGGTATCATCATTACTCCATAAACAGTGATTTGTGTTATGTTGTGGGAGGGTGGGGGGGGGGGGGGTACTGGTTTGAAAACATAAGGTCCAGATGTCTGTGATTTCATTCTTTATTAGGAAGTGCTTTTTCGCCTTTAACTCTGCCATTGTCTTTAGGGAATTCTTTCATATATTCTACATATCAGTATCATAGCCATTTGCATATGATTATGAATGATAATGCTTTCTTTGATTGTACTGGCTTCATTTATCAAATTTCTATTGATGATTCTTGTGAAATGTGAAAATTGTATTCAAACAATATATAAATATACATGTACATGTTTTTTCTCACAAAATTTTAAACATAACTTGGAATAAATGTAGATCTAGCACTTGTCAAGTCAAATTTTGATGAATGAAACTTTGACCATCAATGAGGATAACTCGCCATTCAATCTGGTCATAACAAAATATCACTATGATTCTAACTTCATGAACTATGAATTAACAAAGAACAGTATTTCTCAATATAATATGTAAATTTATCTTAATTCAGTCACAGAAATCAGTGGATGTCAAACTTCATCATGGTTATAATAATCTTGTTTAAAAGTTAGTTGTCACAATTTTGAGCAGTGTCTCCAAATTATGAATAGTTTTGCTTCATAATTGACATATTGTTTATATACACTAAAAACAATGTGTTTTGATTGCAAATGGGTACCAAGTCAATTGCAATTTGATCCATAAGCGTTAGTCTTCATTGCTCAAACTTGTGAATAGTTAATTACGGAACACTATTAGAATCACAGTTCTGATTGGCCTCTGACAGATTCTCTTATTTCTTTGTTAGCATAATAAAGAGGGAATAATTAATTAAATAAATTATTGCATATTGGCAATATTGAAGGCTTTGTATAAACATGTTGTTTATACAGAAAGAAAGCCTAATATTCTTGACAATCTCTTGACAATCTCTCCAAATTAGAAATTCACTTTTAAATTTTGTAAAACACAAAACAAAACAAGCATTTTTATGTCAGAAGTTCCAAATTGAACTCCAATATTTGCGCATTATCACAGCCACTTCGCAGACAATGTCATGTTTTATGTGAGTTTGAATAGTTTGGTTCATTACATGTACTTTCCCAAATTAAATTATCATGATTAGAAACATTTATTATTGAACTTTAGGAATTAGAAATGAAAAAAAGTGGTTTGAAATGCTTTCAAAATATGAATGTTTAGGCCGGAGTATATTAGAAAGCCGTGGATAAGTATTGAATAGGGTGTTGTGGGATACAAGCCAGTCGCAAGGGTTCTGTTTGAAATGTTATTAAAAGTTATTGCATTATCCGTGTGTCAATAAGTTATCTGTTGAGTTGAGGCTGATAACACTAAATTTGAACAAAATTGTCAAATTAATTTTTTCATAATCGAACTCAGATTAGTGTAAATTGCTCCAAGTAAAGATATTGAATTCAGCAATCCAACTGACAACTTTGATTTATTACGGCATTTAGATTAACCTCAGCCAGTCTCTCAGCAGGAGAAAGGTTATATTTGTGCTCAGTGAGCTAATGTGACGTAGCCATATGATTTGTGCCAATTTGTTTGGAAATAATAAAGATGTGTCTTTGTTTTCTGAAATAAACAATAAATATAAATAATGATGATTCTCGTAGCATGGACAGTCATTACTTTTCCAATTGCTTCTTGCTGGCAGTGGAAAACACTTACAGCTCAGAGCTCAAGTCACTGACATCAAATTTGTTGATCTTCTGCCTAAATGTAGGCTATAGATTCACCCACCACTAGTTTAGTTTTGAATAAAATGATCCAAATTCCATGAACTAATGCCTGTGTCCAGTTCTTCAAAAAAACCCAAGTAAAAAAAAAGTTGGCCCCTTGAAAGCAGTCAATTCCCCCCACAGGAAAGTTTATCATCCCTTCCCATCAAACAGGCTGCCACATAGATGTATAGTGTATCATACATGTTGAGTGTCAGCAAGTTCATTAGTAGTCTGTTGGACAGGACCCTGATTATCCAAGTCTCTGTCCGCAGGCAACAGCTGGCTTTTGTTAAAGTTCTCTGCCAAAAATGGCTTTAAAAGTTGTTCCTCTATAGTGTGTATATAGGTGAACGTTACCAAAATTGGCCGCGTATAGGGGTGTGTGGGGGGAGGGAGGGTACGGGAAGCATGAAGGGGGACTCTCTTCAACTTACCTATACACATTATGTTAATGAAGTCATATATTAGCAGCGTTTTTCAAGATCACTGGTTGAAAACCCAGGGGGCTGCCTGCCAACTTACTTAACTGATCGCTTCTATTGCTATCTGCTTTGCGCCAGACAATAGGCAGGTTTCCAACAATGCTTGGCACCTCTCAACTATATATCTATAGTTACTTGCTTATATGATAGACAATAAGCTTTTCCTGCCGTATTTTTGTGGTTAGGAAGAGATAATAGATGGAAATTATCAGATGGCGGGTATATGAAATGCCTGGCATGTCCTTTAACAAAAGACCATTTCTTTGATCTTTTGAGAGGTGTGTTTCTGAGGTATTAGGACAATTCAAAGCTATGCCATGCATGACCGTGGCAAAGTATTCACGATGCTTCGTTCGATTTATCCATGAGAAATTATCGGCTTACTGCGTCTGTGACTTCTTTAAGATACGACAGATTGACAGCAGGGGAATTTAGAATTTTATTAAGGTCCGTGCATGAATTAGTAATCCGAGGGCTTTAGATTCAACGGCAGATGTCCATGTTTGAATAGCCTCGGAATTATTGTAAATCCTCTGCTGGAATTTTATTAGCATGAAATTTATCTGAAATTTTGAAAAGCCGACAAATCCGTTGCGGAAGATATCCACTTTAAAAACATTATCAGTGTCATGCAAATCCTGTCACAAAAATTCTTCCCCCCCCCCCAACTCCACCCTTGCACATATCATCTGTCGGAACTAGGGGCTTATCTATCATTAATCTTTACTTCCATCATCCCTAAACAAATACGGAACAGAAAATATGGCTACATATCACATTTCATCAATATTGCCCTCATTTGATCAGCACTTAATCCCTGTACAACTTGCCATATGTTGATATCAGCCTTATCGCTCAATTATAATAATAACTGCCGTTGCACATGTGATTATTTCAGAAATCCAAAAGCTAGATAATGCTGCCTCCCCCCCCCCCCCCCCCCCCCTCCAAATAAAAAATTTTACTCACTGCTGATAACACCGAGCAACTAATAACAACTGATCAGGAAACTTTTAAGCCAACATCCAGTTTAATATTATCTTTCCAATATTAATACTAGATGGGACGGACCAGCTGCTAAGCAGGTATTATCTCAGACAGGGAGCTTATCTGTCCTAGATGACCTGTTCGTTCGTCCGTCTGTCTATCCGTCTACCACTCTTCAAGCAAAACTACAGGTCCGCACTTAGGCCATATACGACCGTGTATTATCTAGATCAAGCTAGATTTATCAGAGTTTATCATTGAAGCGTCTGCTTAAAGCCGCTGTTTCCCCAAGAAAAGTTCTCAATATTGATACATGTACAGTTTCAATTTGCATGGCCATGTATTTCTTCTTTGTGTGCATGCTTATAATTATGTGATCTGATCTTGGATAAGCAGTTAAATAAATGTCTTTTATAAATAAATAATTTCTTTTAAAAGTTGTGATTTGGTGATAAAAAAAATATTGATATCATATTCTCAAACAATTAAGCATATATGAGGAGAATTTTGCATATAATTTACACAAAATGAATCTTGAAATCATCCCAAGATTCCAACTAAACAATGCTAAAGCTGAAATCCCTATTCGGGAAGAATTCATTTAATTCCATTGAAAAAAAAGCTTGTACATTATTTGATGACATTATTTGTTCACAGTGGCACCCACATAATCAGAGTAATTGTGGATGCCACCATCTAGATTAAACTAATTATCAAGGTAAATCTTACATACAATGGCCTAATTACAGGTTATTCCTCTCCATGTCTTGTGCTGGAAAGAAAGAGGTGCATTCAGTATGGGAGAAATAAAGCAAAATCTAAAATGAAAACAGATTTATGCTATGTGGGTGCTTTACAAGTTACCTCTAAAGAAAATGAGATTGGATTGTGACATTGGGTAAACTATCAAGCAAAGCAAAGCAACAAGTGTCCCCCCCATCCCCCTCCTCTTAACTCAGCCTCTGCATTCTCTTCCAGCAGAGCTAAAGCCCAGATGTCATACCCCAGTGCACCCTTAAAAATTCACAGTCCCAAAGGTACGTTTTGTCATTCAGCAGCGCGCCTTAAAGTAGCTTATCCAAACCCTCTCCCAGTATACATTAAAGCTTGGCCCTATCACAATGCAAGGATAGAAACTAATATTCATGCCAACTTGGGGGGAAAACCAATCAAGTGTGTAGAACTGGCAAGGTGGAACTATGAACACTACAACAGGCACACAAAAGTTTGGGGAGGAGGTGGGCCTTAATAGCAATTACCTTGACAACCTGTGGATGAGAGAGGGGGGGGGGGGGGGGGCAGGGGTGATGCTTGAATACACAATGTAATCACCCCTCCCCTAAACCAACCAACTAACGAACTAACTCAGCAGCCAGCCAGCCGGCTCAGCCTCTCCAGTGATTACCTGGTCTGTCCCATGTAGGTATTGTGTGTTGGATGCCAGCACTGTCCAACCATGTGACAACCTTGGCTCAACAGCTCAGCTTCTAACAGTGCGACCGGCCAGCCGAATCATCCCCCATCACCTCTGCTGTATATTTAAAAAGCCGCTCTGATGTGGCTCCATCAGTCATTCAGTTGGCCAGCATCCACTAAACACTAGTGGTCAGAGCTGAAACAATAAAAAAGAAAAACAGGCGAACCATACGGAATCTCCCATCTTCATGCACTTCGTGCCAAAGCGCACCTACACTGTCGGACATACAGACGGACAAATACGAGTGGACGACAGACTTGGAAACCAGCGAATAAACAACTTTGCCTACCTGGGCTTTGGAGCGTCTCCCCCCACCCTCGGTCGCACACTTTTGTTGCTCACTCGGTCCCGAGTGAGGCGACAAGTAAAACGTTTGGGGAGAAAGTCTGAGCAATCGAGACAGTATTTTAAAGGTTTTTTCTCTCGGACGGTAGTGTGACATTGCGGCAGTAGGTCCGTAAACACAGTCGGATCGTCAGGCCGAGAGTGACGGGAACGAGAAGGATACAAACTTTCTACAGCCGCCATCGTTAACGTGGACATTGAAAAGTGCGTGCAACAGTTGGTCAGCAACTCAGTCAGTGGCGAATGTTCAGTTCCCTAGCTACGGGAAAGCGAGCCAGTTTTACATCAGGTTTTTTTTTTCCATCCTCCTTCTCAGCATCGCCACACGACAAATCGGATGATCAACAGTTAGTTGGGACTTAGTTGAGGAAATCTTAGACGAAAATGAGTCGTCTCAATGTCGACTCAAAAACTGACATCGGAAGTTGATGACTTGGTTCTCGGAAACATTCCTGGATGGTGATGAGTTATTTGTCTGTATTACCGTGGCAACCTTGGACTTTATTCATTGGAGGCCGTTCTAGCTGAAACAAGGAAAGGAAAAAGACACTATTGATTTCCTTGCCCTGACAACATATCAAGAAATACAAGTGACTTTTTGATCTTCACGGGGAAAAAAAACGTCAAACTTTTTTAAGATAGATAATCACCACTCTACCGACATTAACCGTCAGAGACAAATCGGCAATATGTTGGTCGAGCGAAGTACACTTCCACAGACGACAGGCATCCCGACCCTTCCCACCATCCCCGTGGGACCCACAAACACAGCCAGGATGACCTCAGAACGCCCACTAGGACACAAACAGACTCCGGGCGTCTGTCCGATCCCTCTCTCATCGTCAACATCGGGAAAACCTGCTAACAGTGACGAGGGAGTTGGTGAGTTCTTGAGTCGAGTTAATTTTTGAGATTTTTTCATGTGATATTCCACACTTGGTGATGCGGCGTTTCGAATTTTTTGGAGGTGGGTTTTCTAGCGACCTATCAGCCTCAGTAATATAAGAGTCAAATCATGCCAATATTGACTGGAGAATGTCTCAAGAAGAAAATGCAGTTTGTAAAGTTATCGGATGGAATGTCATTTCATCCCAAGTAGACTTCATAATAATGATAATTGGTCATTATCAGGAGATCAAATGAATTTCCAACTGTGCAGATTATACAAAAGCATTCAGAAGTTTGAAATTCATACACTAGAAGAAAACTGAACTGATTAAACTGACCAATATAAAATAATCATCCTGCCTCTCAAAATACGAAACTGATGACAAGTCAGATTTCATGTGGGAATCCGACACCTTGTGTCGTGCTTTTCAGATCAAGATATATTTGCACGTAAGTCAACACAGTCCAAAACATGCATAGATATTTTTGATATATCCCCCCACCCCCCATGCTTATTTCGTCTGCTCGCCTAATACATATTGCCTCCGTGTGGTTAGCGGCTAGCTGAAATAAAACGCTATCTGCCTGGTGCGGATTTGCTTTAGAAGCGACTCTCTCTGGCTAGATGGAAAGCTGATGCCAGATTAGGGCATAAACGATACAGGTGATTTGTTGCTAGGCAACCGAAGGGATTACCTGTTGGCGTTGGATTGCGACAGTGTGGCAAGCCGTCTGGCCACTGTCTCCTGGGGGGTGGGGGGGGGAGGGGGTGGGACAGCTCGTGTGGGGGACACAGTCGGAGGAGGATGGATGGAGCTGCTCCCTGGGAACTTGAGAACAAAGACGGTCATCATTCCGGTCAGAAAGCGTACTGTGTGTGTGTTGTATGTCCGGCACATTCCATGCATTGCTGACTCTGCTTTCTTCTGAACATCTCGTGATTTGGTCGTCAACGTCGTTCACGAGTCATCCACTGCAGACACATCAAGTAACGTAGGCAATGTGACTGGCCACTGGTGACGGGAGATGTAACTCAAGAAAGACGTCTTAATGTTTAAATCTGATGGGGAGAAGAGGGTGGGGGGTGGTGGGGGAGAAGAGATGGACAGAAGGGATAGCTTAGGGAGCGAGGCAGGGCAGGGTTAGCTAAGCCCCATCTTGACCTGATCCGACTTAAACTCAGCCCAAACGGCTAATGCTTTGAGTCTGTCTCCATCGGTGAAAAGCGGCTTTGTCTACTGTAGTCATTATGGAACTGTGCTGTGGGGGTGTGGGGGGGGGGGGGGAAGGTCAGGGGACAGGGACCTAATGGGACCTTTAATCTGCCGCCTTGGAAAAAATCATGGTTGGTCGCTACAAATAGGCTTAACAATCTCCCTACGTGAAATCCCGTTTGGGTTCCCGTCTCGAAGCTCGCATTTCCCCCCACACTCACTCGAAATCCAACCATCTTTCCCTCACATATTGAAAGATTATGGGTAGTTTTTTGCCTGGGATCACCCTCTCTGCCCCGCGATCAAAACCTCTTTCGTCTTAATGCGCATCAGACTAAATTTGTCAGGACGAGCGGGCCAGAGACTTCTTCACCTTGGGATCAGTGTCAGTTGGCGGGTGACGACCGCATCGGTAAAAAACAGGAATCTTCTGTGCAGGTTATAACTGTGAGAGGCCCAGATTTACTTGTTGAGAGGCGACCTTGCCTTCATAACTTGTGGAATTTGTCAGCGCTGGACATTTCCGGTGTTGTGAAGTCGTGCTCGGATGTCACAATTGGATGTGTTCGTGAAATCGAGCGGGGTTGACGTTCCACGGTCGATTTTGATAAAGCTCCGGTTTAAAGATGACTAAATCCCCTCTAAATGAGATCCATGGATTGCAGTAAAGCCATCACACGGGCATGGTGAAGCTCCTGGAGGCGGCCAGGAGGGGGCGTTCTTACATAGTCTGCAACAGTCATCAGTTTCCCAATGAGGGGGGAGGGGGGACTTGGTTACGGATTGGAATCCCATGTGATGGACGGATTAAGGAGGCTTAGCCTCTCTTAGGTGGACCGCAATTTTCCACGGAGGGAGACTTGGATATAAACCGTCAGGGGCAAAAGCCTCCGCTAGTAGATTGTGAGGAGGACTGTCTGTTTTGACCGTTGTCGGCGGTAACAAATCCGTACTCACATTGGCTTCCCTTGAAATCGTCAAGCTATCTATCTGTCTACCTACGTACCTACCTTGGTCGAGGTTGCAATGACTCGGCTCATTCAATCGGCAATGCTCTAAACTTTTGCAGCCGTTGAGAAAGTGGTCAAGATCTGTAGATGAACATCTCCACTGACAAGTAATGAATTTATCTAATCTTGTTTCAGATGTGCTTTGGAATTTGATTCAGACAGATTTTTCGCGGGAGAATTGGAAATTCCGCCACACGAGAAAAAAATATATATGAATATTGACGAATGGAAATATTCAGTAACAGCACCAATAAATAAGTATTTTGTTTTCTTTTTTACAGTGAAGTCCATGCCTATCCACTGTATAGTCGAGCAGCTGACATCGTCCCCCTGCAGTACCGATGGGAAAGGGCAGAAGACGCAGAGTGGCGTCACGCCAGTAGTCGAGCTGGACACGTACGCGATTTTACCAGGATCAACGATGTTCAGTGAAATCGTGCGGACCGCACTCATGAAGATCGGATACACTGCCTCGGAAGCTGTCGGTGCTAAAGGTAGTCATGATTTCTTTATCGAAAAATCGACAAATATTTGGGAAATGGTTGGGATATTTCTAATTTGTGAAAATAAGGTCTAGATATATTTCTACATGTACTGGGAATGTTTTTGATTTTCCAGGAGCCGTTCAAATAAAAAACTGGAAGCCGTTGAGTTTCGACACAATCACAGAGAACCCCAACTCAACACTAGATGAGATTCTCGGAGATTTGACATCCTTCGCCACGCTTAGAATACAACTCTGCAGGTACGTGGCTATTTGTGTGTTTGTTTATAGCCATTAAAATACAGATATATACAACACAGAACATTCAAAGCTATCACCTGTCTTTGATGAACTAATAATAGAAATAATTACTCTTGATTTCTGACAATATATTTGTGCGTTTTTGACATGAAATTTTAATATAACAAACTATATTGACTCAAAAACTATGACAAAACAGGTGATAGCACTCGCCCTAGAAAAGAAATTATTTCATTTTATTTTGAAAACTGAGTGGAGAAATATGTATACTCTTAATCACTTAAAATTAATTTAAAATCTTCAAATTATTAAAAAGAGACTTCCGAGTGATACATTTACATTAATTCTGCAAACACATATTTCTCAACTCTCTTTGTTTTTCTTGCTTGTTTTACCTGCTTAGTTATGTTCCCTATGCATGCGTAAATCTCCGCATCTCTAAAAAAAATTCAAATTTTTTAGAAAGAAAATATTTGCAAAGACATACATTTTAGAATGCACACATTTTCAGATCACATGAGAATGCACGTCAATTTGATTAGCTTTTGTCAATATTCTTACACCAACATAATGGACATTTCAATATTGTGCATGTTTTCACCACGCATGCTTCCTAAATGTTGTTCGTGGTAGCTACATCTTTGTCGTTTGTGTGAACTCCCTGAATATCTCCATGTACTTGTCAATTTGGGAACATCATGACAGATGACATTATGATAAAACGCTCATTAGTCTGACTGTCACTCACTTTCATTAATTCAGATGTTATCCAAATTTCAGAACTAAATTTATCTAAATAAGACTTTGCAAGGAGTTAAACCTTAAACTGGAATTTAAAACACACCATCAGTTGATCATCTATCTCTATTAAGCATGTAAATGTCACATTATGGTGAGAATAAAGGCACATCCTGAATAGATACAAATTTGAAAGAGCAGAACCAAAAGAAGGTGACACTTTGATAATACCTTTCTTGTCTATCTTCATTAAATATCCAGACACATATAGCAGGATGCATCCCACAAGAATTTGCATGTTTCATTCCCAATTCTTCTTTGTCTCTTTTCCGGCAAAATAATCATCTACGCGTATTCCACATGAAATTGGATCTAAAAAATTACAAAATACACACATACCCAGACAGACAAATTACAAAAAAAAACATACAAATTTTCTTCCAATTGTACATAAGCTGTAAGAACTAGCGACCATTTCTAGGACACGTTTCCCCTCATTTGCATATTGCAGCAACTCAAAAGTGACCGCGATGGAGGAAGTAAAAGACAAGCTTCTCGACTTTTTGCTGGACCGATCACAAGATGTGCTCACGACTTGTCCTATTGACAAGGTAAGTGTATCCCTAGGGTATCTTTACCATAGGTCAAAAGCTATCAGTAAAATACGGTTAATGACAATGTTTCTACTTGTCACCTTGTGATTGCAAAGTTGATCCCGTGTCGAGTGAAGGAAAATAAATATTATTGGAAGCAGTGATCAAATCAGTGAAAGTTTTCTGATATTTATTGAGTTTTGAATATAATCTAACAATCTTGATCATTGAATCACATGAGATAATTAAACCATGTATTTTACTTTGTAGAAACTGCTGACCCAGATTTCACGAGGTGATTACTCCGCAAGCCTTCCCGAGGGATCCCGGGACGCCTTCAATAAATGGTACAAGGACCATCGACAGCCCACCGCTCCAAACGCCACCCTCACCACCCCAGGCATACAAAACATTGCCGTTAGGGGCACACCAACGGCCGCCAGCCAGCCCAAGTCACACTCGCCACTGCCCAACGCGGTGTCGTCCTTCAACTCCCCACCGAGATTTGACAATTCCTTCCCATTCCGTTCAAGAGCGAGAACATCGTTCGATATCGAGAACGAAATTCCGCGACTGCAGAAATGGTTCTCAATCAACCAACACCCATCGCGTGAGCAAATGGATGTTTACCTTCACGAGTTGAACTCTCTTGAATCTCGGCGTGGGAAAAAGCCGCTAGACTTGACGAATATCATCTACTGGTTCAAGAACGCGAGAGCTGCCGTCCGTCGGTCGTCAAAGTGCAGCCCTGGCGGTGTCGAGGAGGGCCAAGGACCAGACGGCACGGAGGACAGCTTCGATGACCAGTCGCGTACAACTTCACCAGAGAACGTTCCCGTCCTGCCCAATAGGAACGCGATCTACGTTGTGCAGCCGATTCACCACCAAGTCGACAAGATCGAAGTTGTCCACCCGCAGGAGGAAGGCGAAGAAATGTGCGACGATGACGATGAGGACGCTCCCCATGACTTCTCATCGCATAACTCACTGAAGTCCGGTGAAACAAACAACAATCATGTGCCCATGGAGCAAGAGGAAGCGACCGACCTCAGTGTCCACAGACAGAAGGAACTGGGTCTCTTCAGGATGAAGAAGGAGGACGTTATCAACCCCCGTGGGCCGACACAGGTCCCCTTCCGACTCAAGAAAGAAGATGCTGAGAGTGAGTTCCTCTCGACTAGTAGCAACAGCCCGTCACAGTCGCCAAACTCCATCGGGGGACTTCCAACTTCATCACAACCGCTGCCTCTGCAATCACCACATACAGCTTTACAAATGGCCGCCATGTCACACGCCCTAAGCATGCACTATATGCACCCAGCTGCGGCCCTCTACCAGAACTCCCCCGCCGTTCAGGGCTACAAAGATAGCTCATCACTGTCGCCAACCGCCAGTGAAAGCTTGAGCGACCGCAAGAAGCGCAGCCGAGTGTTTATCGATCCCCTCACGGAAATCCCAAAACTTGAGAAGTGGTTTGAAGACGACACACATCCATCGTCGTACATGATAGAGAAGTACACTGAAGAACTCAACAGGTCACCCTACAGGCAACGTTTTCCACACTTGGAACCAAAGAACGTCCAGCTGTGGTTCAAGAACCACCGCGCGAAGGTCAAGCGTCAACGACTGGGAATCGAGGGAATGGATGGGATGGAAAGCGCGTCTCCGCTGGCGATTAAAGAAAATGACGGACTTTCACCAGCCATATCCCAGCGAGGGCTGTCACCAGCAACGACGCAGGTGTCATGACTTCGAGTGAGTTAGATGTATGATTTGCTCATAGACTTATTAAGGGCAATGTGATTGACTTGAACAGTTAAGACCTCTCTGCCAGATCTCAAGGTCAAAAGGTCAGTTGCAGGGCCAAGGTCAAGGGCAAATCTCACAGGTGCTCCACAGGTCACAGTTATGGGGACAAGGAGATGAAAAGACGATTGTGACATTCTGACGTGCATGTTTGCTCAATTCGCTTTTATCATATTTTACAAGAGATATTTTGCCGTGAAGTTCATTTTTTCCTCCTGGTGAATCTATGACAGAATCATGTATATTTTGTCGGCATTTGTTTGTTATGAATATTCATGGAGAGCATTTACTTATTTACATGTCACATTCCAAGCTGTTCAATTTCTAGATCTTTCAAGAATTCTAGAGCATTTTACATCACATTCATTGTTGAAACTGTTTGTTTTCTGGTTGATATATTTTTTACTTTATTGCTGTTTTGAATCATTCCAAAGGCATTTAGCGGATAAGAAATATTGTCACTGTATATTTCTACGCACTGACACTGGTTATCTCTGAGAAATTTTTGTTGTATGCGATTGACATATTTCTTTTTATCGAGAATCATGAATGTTCATCTCTAAATGTGGAAATAATGTGTACATAGCGAGGTTCTAGCATTTATTAGTTTGTGTACAGAGTCTGTACTTGTGTTCATGGTATGTGAATGATATAGCTCTATATTATATATGTAAATTGCATGAAATATTGTGACTGTTTGTTCAAGTTGGCTAGATATCTCACAGTAGATGAAGTGGCCCTAATCTTGCGTTGAAGTTCGATTAAAACTACTCAAAGAAATGATGTTAATTTTCTTATGCCAACTCCTGCCAAATACCGTCAAGCTATACATAGATATATATTTATATGTGTGACAGACTCGTTGAATCAAAACGAATATATGTTTGAGAATCTATGGGATTTGTGAGGATGATTTGTCATAAATTGCAAATGAGGAAGCAATAATATACAACTATAGAGATATTTAATTACCTAAATTATTGATTCAAAGCTTGAAGACATGAATAATGTTGTTTGGTGTTGAAGATTTGAGTTAGCAGTGGAAGTGGTGTCCGTAATCTCAGCGTTCAGTCATTCCAGTTCAAAGGACGCAGGGTTAGTTTCAAGCTGAAGACCACGATGTTGTTCAAAATGTGAGAGGGGGGGATCTCTCAGATAATAATTCCAACATGGTTTTCATCACTGGTTTTTCACAAATTGTTTCACAACTTGGAATATATTTTCTCTGTTTTGTTAGAGACTGCATATATATATACACATACCGGTATATATATATATGCACATACATTAATGTATTCAATGTCACAGCAGATGTAAGCGACAAAGTGAACATTAGCGATGTAATATTCGTGTAGAAATGGTGGTTTCATTTTGTCGTTGATTCATCTAGTGTTCGTATTTTTTGAAGATGTACACTCAATTTACTCCGCCTCTTCCCACCTCAAAAATATATATGTTTTTGAAAAGAAATTGTGATTGTGGAACTTTTGTATGTATATAATGCCATATGTTTGTCTATCACTTTGTCATTCCATTTGTCATTTGCGTATTTTGAGCAGGTTCTGTTTTGAGTTTGTGTGAAATATTTAATTTTGCGAAATTTTCAAAACAAATTATATGGAATTTGATAAACTACTTAATGCAGCTCATTGATGGTCACAGAAATGAAATTTATCTAAATTTATAAAAATAACTGTCTGGAGATCATCAGCATGACTTATTGAATGAACCGTTGGTTCTGCTGTTATTTTACGAGATACTTTCAATGTGATTTTGAAGTTATGTGTCTGTAAGTGCATGTTGCAAAGTGAAGTGAAAATGCCTGCATGAAAGTTCAAGATACAAATTTTATTAGTCTGTTATATATTTTTGGACAAGACTTGGTTGTGGGTGGGTATTGTGAAATGTATGCTAAATTTGTTATTCTCTATACAGTCTATATATATTGTGTATATATATGGTGACCTATATATTGTTCAAGAATAAAATAATATTTACAAAACAACTAATGTTTTCTTTATTTTTTATGTACCTAGATCCTTTCATGGAAAAATGCTGTTAAAGTTGGACAACATTCATAAAGACATTATGTTATATAAGTTTATTCTAAAATTTGCGAGGAAATGAATTAAGTATTTTCAAATAGAAAGTAATTTCCTCAGGGGCTTTAAAGCATTTTTCACCTATAAAGGAAATGTAGCTGGTATAAAAGATTTGAATTATTGTTGAATAATTAAGCTCATAATCCTGAATTTTCTATTCATTTTGATAAACCAGGAAGATAAGTTTGCGAAGTGACCTGCACTGAAAATTCTTTTGAAAAGAACTTTTGGGAAATTTTTTGGTGCAAAGATATGATCGAGTGAGTTCAGATAAACCTTCACAAAATGCATACAAAGAAAAAATACTGTCAATATATTGCAGTGCATTCTTCGTAAAATACTGGGGTACACAATGTATCCATCATAATGTCATCAAATATGTCATGATGCATCTATGTATGGTTTGTTATATTGAATATTCCAGGAAAAACTTAACAACAATGTTCGCCTTTTATTCACACGTGCACTTTCAACTGTCAACACTTGATTCGTTCTTCACTAGATAACTAATGCTTATTACATATCATTCACATTGACAAATGATACATAACCTTTCTTGTGAAGTACATAAAATTCTGTTTCCATACTTCTCGTAAATCATAATGTATCGGTGTCCATACTTCTCGTAAATCATAATGTATCGGTGATATGGTGTGTCAGAATAACATATATCATAATGCATCTGTCATAATGTTGATATTTGTATCAGGATTTTCTTCAATAATTGATCTTCCTTTGCCTTTCCTACTTCGTGAATCTCTATCATAATGTTTTACATTCATTTTCATGGTATACACAATTTCATTATTTTGTAAATCACACCTTGTGAATCATAATGGATCCATCATAATGTTCCACAGTTTGCACATTATTACCATTTCAGAGGGTTCAATATCATGATGCAGTTTCACTCTCTCTTACAGTGGAAGTATCTGCAAGAGTCGGACTGGAATCTCCCCTGAAAAACTCAATGCTTTCAGATCTTTGATGACAAACAAACAGTGAGTTATCAGTCTCACAATTAGTTTGTTATATTATATGTAAAAAAAAGGAATTAAGTAATGTCTGACTTCCAGTCATGTATTTCAGCACTTCAAAACATATGCTGAATTAAGTTTAGAATATGATATACAATCTGTCAAGTAATATTACCATACAGTAATTTCCAAGTCTTGGAAATATGTGATTCTGTTGACATGCAGTGCACGATGTATTTTTTTTTCTAATAGACCTGGTGAAACTCTGGGCCACAATTGGACGGATGAGATGGTGCGATGTGCTGTCATAGACCTGCTGACGGATATCAACCAATCAACTCTCGCTAGACTCTCACCCCTCTCTCAGGTAACCATGACAACAGGGATACCTCTCAGAAATTATAGATGAGTTGTTGGGCGTTTTGATATGTATGTAGGTCTAATAAAACAAAAGTGTGAAAAGACGAAAATCTATCCCACTAAAAAAGTCAGCTTCCAAAATTGTTTTCATAATTCCAGTCGACGATTTCCAACATTGCCAACTCCAAGTACATGGCCACCATCAGCGTAGATAAATGTCGGGACTTCGGCCGGTGGTACATAGAATACAAGGCGCAGAGAGGTTGGTACCCAGTGGGAATACCTAGTGTTTCAGTTTCTGTCCAGTACATGTACATGAAAGGTAATGCTGATTGTAATGAATGCACTGATAGAAAGTTGCTCTCAAATTGAAAAAAAACATAAATTACTATTACCAGTACTAAATTAGGCAAATCGAGTGTGTTGGTATTAATTTCAGATGTGAACGTTCATAAATTGTTGTGGAGTATTCATATACCTGAGAGATATAAATGTATAAAAACAGTATCAGTAACATTTCAGTTTACTTGTGATATGAAAAATCTGAGCTTGTAATTAGAAGACTTTCCTGCAAGAAATGACTTCAATTTATGAATGAACACCTCTATTTCATGAAGACAAATTTCTGGGTTTCCAGATAACATCACCAATGAGTTGACTACCAAAGACCAGGGCATTCGGCTGACATTTCACCCGATGCATGAGCTACCAAAGATGAGAATCTGGTTTGAAACTTTCCACAACCCGACTGAAGAAATGTTCCAGGGGTTTGTCGATGAAATCAACAATGGTTCCATCAGAAAACAGCGCGTACCGATCTCAACAAAACACATGAAAATCTGGTGGAGAAATGAGAAAGTCCGTCAAAAACGGCTACGCGAGAGTGAAGGCAGAGAGCCTGCGATCAAGCGGAGAGGGCGACCAAAAAAGAACACAAATGACCCGTTAGATATGGACCCAGGAACCCTGCCTATGAGTCTGTCACAAACGCAATCCCGCAGAAATACTCTGGAACAAGATGGAGATCCATCGGATGACCACTACATCTCCCTGGAAAAAACACCGTCTCTCGGAAGTCCGGAGTCTCACCCTCTCTCCCCTCAGCCAAACATGTCGGCTGATCCATCGCAGAGGCCGAATTACCTCCCATTAAACAGAGACACAATTCCTAATGAATCTCCCATTTACCCCGTTCCCTATGTCCCACTTTCCGACGCGATACGACCGAGACAAAACCAGACTCCCATGAGTCAACAATCGCAACATCATCCGAGGCCAAATGACCTCTACTTTGGAGGTCAAATCATGGCCGGTCAGACGAGGCATGGAGATAAATCGGAGAATTCTAAACCCCTTGCTCTACCCATGCATTTGCATCACAACATGCACTTTGGCAATTGAGGACTTGGAAGTCCCTTAGTTTGTTTTTTCGCTTTAAATTAAGTAAAGAAATGTTCATCTGTTCTGCTATTTTAGTTCCAAATATCATGAGCTTTGAGATATCAGTGTTACATGTGACTTGACTTGTGATCTATTGCATACTGAAACATGAGTGGAAAAAGTGGAAAAAGTGCTGTTTGAAATACAGTGTTTTCTACAGGATTCACTAGATAGGGATTGCATATAATGATCTGAATTGATATGGTTAATGTCTCGACTCAAAGGGGTGGTGGAGTTATCGATACATGGCTATTTGTTGTGATTCTGGTGACAAATAAATATACATGTGTTGTTTTATATGGGTGAATACATTAATGCTTAGATGTTTACTGTGCAAAAGGTGTACAGTGGTCCCTGTAAGATAAGACACCTCCATATAAGACTTCCCTGTCTGTAAACTTTTTTGTATTCCCCAAAGATCAATTTAACATGTATATACATGTACATTATATGTGTTTATTGATAGAAAACAACACAATCTATATTTGTGTGTCATTAGAATCACAAAGCATAGTTTTGACATCTCCACCCCATACATGCATGTTCCCACATGAAAACTTGACAGGTTTTTCTCTGAACACGATACTGAATTTCATAGGGAGAAAAGAACAAAGGAGTATATTATCTTGATTGTTCGAGTCAATTCAGAAGAATACACTTCTTGTTCGGATGCCAGTTGTGAATTGTTGCGGAAGGGTATGTCTTATCTGAGGGGGGCCACTGTAATAGTTCCTAAAACAGAAATTGCAGAAAATACAAATATGTACTGCTGGAGTAAGTAGGGAATATTTCTGTGTAGGTTAGTCACTCCCAGTTATAATGTCACCTTAGATGTTAGCGTTGCATGGCTAGTCGTGCAGTTTTATCATACATTTTAGTTAATAAGGTGCCCAAGTGGAGTATAACATACATACCGGTAGGCACATGTAAATTGTATATAGAAAACCCACTTCCCCAAATTCCATGTTGTAATATGTCCAAAAGATGTTGATGTTAAGATTTGTTGATTCATCCGTTCCAAATTGTTCTGTTGGTGAAGTTTCTAATATCATTGATATTATTGAATGATTAGTTGTTAGGGGTTAAAAGTTGTCTTGCTTTTTTGCAATAAACCATGATATTTCTATGTGTTTCTATTATCTGTATCTCTTGTTATTTGCAAATGAAATCCCCCATTCTACCAAATTCAAACAGAAATCATGTACTATACATCGAAGAAAAAAATAATATTGCATATTCAGAAACATTTATTCTACATTTATTATAACAGTCGATCATATTATTTTACACATTTACATACTACCAGTTGATAAATGTACAACATTATAACCACGGTGGAATGTACAATTAATAAACCAATACTAGTAGCATATTTAATTTCACATTGCACATGATTTCTCATAGAATGTACGAGTTATTGAACAAAAGTGATCATACTGTTTCTACCAGTATCTAAATCTCCATAATTTTATGTATTATACTATCATAAATGCAACTCAAAAGGAAAGCAAAATGAACAAACTTGAATTTAAGTTAACATGAAATAACCAACAAAAGAATTCCAGACAATTTTAAAATTTCTCCATGCCCTACATGTAATACAGAACACATTATTTTCCAAACACATATAATTTGGAGTTCATGAGATGAACCAACAAGTTTTTTCAAACAGTCTATAGACAACATAGATCTATATAATAACATGTAACTATACAATAACAATTGTTGTTGCTCCTATGATTTTGACGTTTCTTCAGGTCTCGGGTTGCTGGATTCCAACTGTTTGCCCAAATACTCCCTGTAAAATATGAGATGACATTGGGATAGATGCTAATGGTATAGTTCTTATAATACAGAGAAATAATTCATTTTGACATATGCAAAATGGTTACTACTATTTTTAAAAAATATTAAGAAATATATTCGTTCATCATGAAAATTGTGCAACCCATAATTCACAAATAACTGAATATTCAATGCAGTATCAGATTATTGGTGCCATTTTCAACAGCCCATATATCTTACCAGCACAGATCCATGAATATGCATGATATTAAATACATGAATATTCATGAGCACCTACCAGTTATGGACCATGAGTTTTTGAACAGATAGAAGCGCTTCGTAGCGGACATTCGGATCCTCGTGTGAGAGATGTTGCATGACAAGTTGTTTGCCGCCTAACTGCTCGATTGCACTGGAAAATGGCCGAAAAATTTAGTCAAAAATCAATCATTTTAAGACGTGAACAGTTTGATGAAAATATTCAAATTGTTTCACCAGTAAATATTTGATAACTTGCACAAGAATACAAACGACCTGGTAGTAGCACTTACTTTTTGCCTCTGGGGTAATGACGGACATACTCTCCGATATCGTGAGCGGCCACAGAGAGAATGAGCGGGTCTCTGTTTGTCTCCAGTAATTTAATCAGAATCCTGAAATATATCATATAATTTGATACTTACCTGGTATAAGATAGTGTATGAGTTATTCAACATTAGGACAGCTTCTGTAATATTGATCTACATCTGATCAGAACTCAAATGAGGTCTGTATTGGTACCAATGCATTAGGGATGAACATACTTGAGTAGTTCGTAGTTTTTCTCGTTGAGTCGAGCTGAGTTTTCTCGCCAAAACTTCTCAGACTTGTGGACTGGACTCCACTCCAACCGTCCCGACTTGATCTCCGTGGAATACTCATCAAACGAGCTGTTAGTTGTGAATACCAGAATTCAAATGAGAAAGCAGGAATTAGTAAATTACTGCCAAGGGTACTGGTAGCTCAGTCATTAGAGTGAATTTACTGCAATTTTGCTGCAACAAAAAAAAATTTATCTTGAAGGAAAAATTTTTTTTTCATGACATCAAATCACAATCTCATTTTAATTTCATTTGGAACTTTATTTTATTTGGAAGGAATTTATTGTAACTTTCAAAAAATTAAAATTTGGAAAGGAAAAAAAAACATGAAATCAAGTCACATTCTCACAAAATAACATTTTGTCAGCATAGCAATAGACTGAAAAACTATGATAATTTCACAGAAACTCAGAATCCATGACTACAGAATTACTGCAACAATCTATACCTGAGATCCTGTACACTGGCTTGCAGCTGTTCGTTCAAATATTCAATATCTTCATCGATATCAGGGTCGTCAAACTTGCGGCCTTCCAACAGCTGTAGCTGTTTTAGGACCTTACACTGAACCATCGAGAGGGCGTTTTCTTGAGTTGTGTCTCGCTCCGTTGGCTTAGCCAGCATGTTCTGGCAAGTGGAGAGAGGCATGGTTAGCGACTAAAGTGACTTGTGTATCATGATCATAGGAAACAATTGAATGAAAATTTATCAAATAGACACTTTCAACTAAATGTAATTATTGATGTTGCAGGGCTTTCCCTTCAGTGTCATTTGAGCAGAAATCGATGGAAAATTTTCCATGAAGAAACACTTACATGGAATGTAGCGAGAATAATTCTGGTAACTTTCTCCTTCCCCGATTCACTCAGAATGTCCGCCAGTATCGGAATGACATTGTATCTGTAAAAGGAAGTTTTAATTTATTTAAAACCAGTATTTATTACATACCTACCTCTATAATAAACCTTTTGGGTAATCTTACCTTGACATTCAAATAAGAGGAGAGGATTGATTGTCACAATAAAATTTTAAATAAATTTTGGTGACAAAAAATCCTAATCTTTTTGAAAAAATTGAACCAGAATCCCCTCAGATTCCATGCGGTGATGCATTTCATCACAGGTCACGTGACCCAAGACCGCCATTATTTTGCCCCGTTAAGGCGGGGAGGCGGGAGGGCACTCTTAAGGTTTATTATAGAGGTAGGTATGTAATAAATACTGGTTTTAAATAAATTAAAACTTCCTATTTATTGCCATACACGACCTCTATAATAAACCTTTTGGGTTAATCCAGAATAACCACTGGCGGAGGGCTTAACCCCCCAACGTTCTCATCATAGGGGATTTTGGTTCTTCTAAATACCAATATATATATGAATATTATATATTTAATATTTAACATTTAAAGGTGAATTTAACGTGATTTAACTTGATTTGCGCTAGAATCCGCAAATTTCCCCCAAACAGAACATAATTACAAGGAAATAATGTAAATGCGGGGAAAGAACATATATAATCACCTTTCTTGATGCACTTGGAGGTGAAGAGGGGGTCTCTGGAGGTTGACTTGCCTCCAGCAGACGAACTCAAAATTTCCACGGCAAATAAGAGGGGCAAACCCGCCCCGATGAACCGAGATGGAGTGCATCTATACATTGTGTCGAGTATGTACATAATCTACAGCTGGACGAGATGCTCAGCGGCTACCAGTTGTCCGAGCTGATAGCCGGAGTCTGTGTGCCAGGCTAAGTCCCTGAGATAGAAAGAGGTAAACGTATTATGGGAACTCCAGGTACATGCCGACATAACATTGTTCAAAGATACTTTATTAACAAATGCGAGAGACGCCGCGAGAGCCCTCACATCATGCGCTTTAACTTTGAACCCCGGCGACTTCTTTGCTTGCGACTTGTCGTAGCAAAAAAGAACGCACTTCTTAATCCAGGACGAAATCGTGGCCGGACGAATATCGTTTGGAAAAGCTTTGAGATAGGAGACAAACAAAAGTCGTTTACCCACGTGAAGCTCCCTCGTCCGCCTAACATAGATGCGAAGAGCTCTCACGGGACATAACTTAGCGTCTTCCTCTAGGCCTGGCCCCAGAGAAGGAGCTAGGGCCGGGATGGAAAAACTCAGGGATGGCGTGCCCGCCAACTGAGTTTTGGCAAGAAAGCTAGGGACAACACCTAACTGAACTGCTGAATTGTCCGCTTTCCACTTGACTTTGGAAAAGGAGAGAGCGTGGAGCTCACTGCGTCTCTTCCCGGAAGCCAGTGCCAGAAGGAAGACCGTTTTCAGCGTGAGCAACTTAAGCGAAGCATTCTCAAGCGGTTCGAACGGTTCGGAACGTAACAAATTTAGAACGAGCGATAGATCCCACTCGGGAACGGGATTTCGAGTCTTTGGTCTTTCAATTTCAAAGCTACTGAGAAGGGCCGTAAGACTTTCGTCGTGACCGAAATCGATCCCTAACTTCGGCTTCAGGGTTTTGGCTATGGCCGTGCGGTAACCCGCGAGAGTCGAAGGAGCAAGACCTTGATTAAATTTCTGCAGGAGAAACTCCGAAATCAAGGGAGCAGTGGTTTTGAATGGACTAACCTTCCTGCCACGACACCAAGCACAGAACGCGGTCCATTTTGACTGGTAGACTGCCAGAGAAAATTTTCTATTTGATCGGGCGATCCTAGCGGACACCTCCTTTGAAAATCCCTTCTTTCTGTAACAGCGCTCGACAATATCCAAGCATGAAGGTTCAGGCTTGCTGGAACCTGATGAAACACGCTGGATCGAGGCTGTTTTAGGAGATCCCAACGATCCGGGAGCTGACGAGGATGATCGACCAGCAGTTCCAGAAGGTCCGGGAACCACGACCTCTGCGGCAGACACGGGGCTATCAACAACAGTCTGCACTGATGAGACCGAAATTTCGATAGCACCTTCTCCAACAGGACGGCTGGCGGATACGCATACGCAAACATCCCGTCCCAGTTCGTGGACATGGCATCCACCGCTAGAGCATATGGATCCGGAATTGGCGACACAAACGATGGAAGTTTGTGATTCCAGCGGGTCGCAAACAAATCCACCATCGGCGAACCCCACAGATCGCAAAGGGAGCGAAACACCTCCGGGGAAAGACTCCACTCCATTGCCTGGATTTGACCTCTCCTGGATAAACGATCGGCCCACACATTCATATGACCGGGAATATGACGGGCCGAGATCTTGATGTCGTTTTGACGACACCACTGCAGAAGATCGATAGTCGCTCGGCATAACGTCACCGACTTCGTTCCGCCCTGCTTGTTGATATAAGCCACGACCGTGGAGTTGTCCGTGGCTAGCAACACTGTCTGATAGCGAAACTGTGACTGCCAATGTTCGAGAGCCAGGGCCACCGCCTGCATTTCGAGGAGATTGATATGGCATTGACGTTGAAGTGGCGACCACGTGCCCGACACCTCGTCGTCGTCCCAATGCGCTCCCCATCCCTCCATACTGGCATCCGTAAAGAGATGCCTGGAGGGTTGCGGCGGACGGAATGGAGCCCCCCGCAACAAGTTTGCAGGGTCCACCCACCACCTGAGCTCGGCAATAACCTCTGTTGACACCGGAATCAAGTCTGACATATGCCCCGTCGACTGAGACCAGTGTGAGTGGAGATGGAGCTGAATGGGACGCATATGGAGGCGACCCATTGGGACCAACTTTTCCGTCGCCGCCAGAATTCCTAGGAGGGATTGCCACTTGCGGGCAGATTGCGGAACTCCCTGTAGGAAACCTTGTGACAGCGCGGATAATTTTGATTGACGATCCGCCGTTGGCAACACAGTCTCTGAGATAGTCAGAAATCGATATCCCAAGAAGACGAAGTCGCGCCGCAGAGACAAGTCGGACTTTTTGTGGTTGATTTTGAAACCCATGCGAGTGCACAAATCCACCACCCACTGAGCCTGCGAGCGTAGTGTTTCTGGGCACTGATGTCTTATCAACCAGTCGTCCAGGTACTGATATAGGAAAATACCCTGTTTGTGCGCGAGGATCTGCACCTCGCGGGCCACCATGGTGAAAATCCACGGGGCTGTGGACAGGCCGAACGGGAGAGCCCTGAACTGCCACACTTGGCCCTGGTACAGAAACCGAAGGTATTTCCTGATGGAAGGTTTCATGGGAACATGAAAATAAGCGTCTTTCAGGTCTATCGTGACCACCCACGCATCGCGGGGCATCACGGACCTGATCTGTTCCGGCGTCTCCATGGAGAACGTGGGAATCTGAAGAAATTTGTTTAGGGGAGAGAGATCGATGACGGGACGCCAACCCCCTGAAGCCTTTGGAACTACGAATAGAACACTGTAAAAACCGGGAGATTTGGGAGCAGGTTCTACCGCTCGTTTCTCGATCATGGCCAAAATCTCTTCGTGTAAGACGCGACGACGCTCGGGGTCGTTTGAAAGCGAGAAGCCTCTCGGAGAGCTTGAAAGAGGTGGAAACTCGTCCTCGAATTTCAGGCCGAAACCTCGCCTGAGGGTTGAAACGACCCAGGGGCTGGCCCCCAGCCGCTCCCACTCTCGCCAAAAGAGTTGAAGCCGAGCGCCTACCGGCTGAACGACGGTCGGCAGCAACACGGGCCCAACGCCTGGGTCGCCACAGGCCCCCGGACGAGAATTCGACCCAGGACCTACGGCAATACCTACCCTTGGACTTGCCGTCCCCTGCTGGTTTTGGACTGGCAGCGCGGCCTCTACCTCGACCACCCCGACCTCGTCCTCCTCGGGCTGAACCAGCAGGGGCCCCGCGAAAGGGCATGCCGGAGGCTCGGCCCTTGCCCTTCGCGGAAGCCCCGCCACGCTGAGCTTGCTGTTGCGGCTGCTGCTGTGTGCGTTTCATGGCCGCCGCCACTGATTTAGCCAACTTCTCCGTAGCCTGGGCTGACAACATTGCGGCTTCTGAAAACGACTTCTCGGTGGAACGTTTATCACTGGCTGACTTCGCCTTG
Organism: Terebella lapidaria; assembly: GCA_949152475.1. Lineage (NCBI taxonomy): Eukaryota > Metazoa > Annelida > Polychaeta > Terebellida > Terebellidae > Terebella > Terebella lapidaria. The sequence goes on from OX424569.1 coordinate 4,533,952, forward strand.
TGTAGCTCCTCTGAGAGGTCTGGAAGCAGCAGGGAAGGCGACGGACCCGACTCAGGAACGACAGGAGCCAACCGCAGCTGACACATGAGGTCATCGGGGATGTCGAACTTGAGAGATTGCAGCAAAGCATCCCTCCTCCAGAGCTCCGACATCCACAGCGCGTGAGAATCCAACGCCACCTTATCAGCCACGCCCAGGCCGATCGACGTCACCAAGGACGTACATGCCTGAACAACCTCGGCAAGCTGGTCTCTGTCCAAGTCGGGATTGTTCAGAATCTCCTCATGGCAGGACTGAAGCGACGTCCTAGCCGCCATGGACAACCAATCCAGTGCCGAATCCGTCGCCAAGCCGAGACGCAAGGAATGCTGGACCTGCACTAGGGCATCTGACGGCACCGGGACGGACTTTGGATCCGTGAAGAAAGTGGCGTGCGGATGCAGCTTCGTGATCTGAGTAGGCTTAGCTTCCAACTCCGATGACGAATAAAAATCCCCAACCGCGGGCCGAGGAGGAAAGGAACCTGGGCGAAACTTGCCGGCCTTAACAGTATCCTCCCGCCGCTCGGACATGGAGTTGCGGACTCCTGCCGCTAAGGGAAAGCGAAAGGAATCCCGCGAAGGTTTAGGTCGTTCCTTCTGACCCGCGATCATCGACCGCGCCTTCTTCTTAGGAGGCTCCTGGACAGCGTCAACCGGCCACTCACTCTGAAGCACCTTCTTGACGAAATCCATTTTCTCGGGCCAAGAGAGAGAGTCATCCTCGGCCGCAGGCGGCTCCAGGGCCGACACCTCATCGTCCTCCCTAGGACGCTTGGACGGCCTAACCAAGCCCGAAGTCCCAGGCTGCGGGTCGTCCATGTGCTGTTCCAAAGGAACGATCCCGTCCTGACACGGCGTGGAAGACGGTACACCTTCCGGAGAGGGAGGAGACACCCGTTGAACCGGAGGAGGATCCTTCCGCTGGGACTCCGCGAAGCGAGACAGAAAGTCACTCCACTGTTGACACATCTCTTGCGAGAATCTGGTGAATTCCCGCCGTAGAGTGTCAACTTCTCCCGGAGCATCCCCAGAGCGCTGAGGCGTACGGGCACTCGGCGAGTCGGGCATCTCCTGTGTGGGCAGCACTACTGACTCCTGAGGAGACTCGGGTTCCTGTAGAACAGGTTCACCTAAGTCCGCCGAGACCTGCAACAAAGCAGAAGAGGTTAAAGCATCAGGAACCAACTTAGGACAAGAAGGAGCTCTGACGCCAGTCCCTTGGCTTAGCAGAGAACTTTTTGGATCCCGGGACCCCAGCTCCCCTGCATCGGCAGGCGGGAACCGGGAGCCGGCAACCAGGGGTTGCCCAGATGGCGAGGACCGACCCACGTGATCGGTACCCCTACAGGGGCGAGGGCTCGAGACCCGTGGAGAACCCTCGGGAGGTCGCATAAGACCCAAGGGAAACACCACGGACTCTGCCAAACCCGAGGAGAACCGGGGCCCGGGAGCCGTGGACACGGTTCCCGCCGCCCAGGAAACAACCCCTGGTGACCGAGCCCCCACGTTCCTCGCCGGCGCAGCAAGGGAAACAGGGGACCCGGGAAAAAGGCGACCCAAGGACGAAGCGAACGGAAGACGTGAAGCCCAGGGGCTCACGTCAGAGCTCAGAACGGAGAAACGTTGGGTCACGGGAGCCGCCTGAACGGCGCCCGGGACCCGGGAACCTGAAAAGAGAAAGCATAAATCAAAGCTCACGTCTCTAACTGCTCGAGCTAACAAAGCATCCTGGCGATGCCATCTATCGAGGGCCTGTTTGTGGCGGGACTTGGCCGAACTGCTCGACCCGATACCGACCGGAGGACCGTCGACAGCGCGTTTGGCTTGAACCTGCTTCAAACCAGCCAACACCTCCTTCCACACATCAGGGGACGCATCCAGACAAAAGGCGCACGTCTCAGATGGTCGACAGTAGGACATGCGACAGGACCAGCAGGTCGCATGCCTCTCCCACTTGGGAAGAAAGTGGTGGCACCCACTACACTTCATCTGCAAAATAGCAACAAATAGTGGGCGAAAATAGGGGAAGAAATGGGCCTGGGGAGGACTACACCATTTCCTCCCAAAAAAACAACTAAACTAGAGCTAAAAGTACACTAGCTAGTACTACAGTGAATTCCTGAAGGAAATCCAACAAGAGATCGTAAAGAAGACGATCAAAGACTGAATATCCTCAAAAGAATGTCCAAGACAAGACAGCTCTGAACCATTCCAAGATGGAGGAGCAAAATAATGGCGGTCTTGGGTCACGTGACCTGTGATGAAATGCATCACCGCATGGAATCTGAGGGGATTCTGGTTCAATTTTTTCAAAAAGATTAGGATTTTTTGTCACCAAAATTTATTTAAAATTTTATTGTGACAATCAATCCTCTCCTCTTATTTGAATGTCAAGGTAAGATTACCCAAAAGGTTTATTATAGAGGTCGTGTATGGCAATAAATATGTATTTTAGATCAAAATTATTTACATTTGAAATTCCAATTTTGTGTACGTTTGAATGTCTTTTTGCTTTCCAGATTGAGTCAATATCTTGTTTGCTACTCCACTAGTTCACTCACTTGCTGATTTTATCAGTTATGACAGGGTTGAACGTCAAAACCCAGAGGCAGAAGCACAACTGGTATTGTATTTGGAAGCCGATCTTCCCAGCCAAAATTGTGACGAGTCTAGCAAAACGTAATCATGTATAATTAAGAGTAACCTTAACTAACGTCCCTTGACTAAACATCTGCATTTATAGTTTGATTCCTCAAAATCATTTCACTTGCAAATGTAACAATGATTCATAAATATTGAAACCGTTTGATTCCATGCACAGTAAAATTTTGAGTATTATAACTTAACAAGTTTCTTACGTGCTGATTCCATCGACTTTGACGAACGCATGACGATATTCATCGACTCGCAACATCATCTGGAGACAGCGAGCTACGGTTTGTAGGTATTCGTTATTCTGAAAGATAGACAAATATTTTTCAGCGGCAATTGATATTTGAGCATTCAATCTCTCATATCATAATTTTAGTCCAAACCGGCCATTTTTACATATTTTAATCATCAATCGAAAACATGCAAAATAAGGAACAAATTTCCAAACAGTCAATAATTGCAGATATATTTGGTGTCACAGAAGACTCCAAATGTCCAAAAAGACAAGGTAGTTTACTTCCAAAAACAGAAAAAATTCCTACTAACTGGAAGTCTCATTTGGTCTTTGAGCCAGCTGAGGTAGAAATGAAGATCCGATCCTTCCATCATCTCTTTGCCCCAACAGGCCAACTTAGCAATGATGCGACTTGTCTGTAAATAAATAGAGGTAAACCTTGAAATACGATTTGCAAGATGAAATTTTTGCAATGCTCATACATGCAGTATTGACAATGAAAACTGACAACTTTTTCTCGTTTGATACAAATATAATAGATTGCCGAGAAATAAGCTTGTATTCATGTGTGCCAGACGCACTTGGTTGACAATGAATGGATCCGGACGGTTCAGCATGTTGAGGAACGGGCCCCAGACAGACTCCTTGTTCTTGCGACTGTACTCACGAAACATGTCCACTCGATTCTTGTCCTCCTACAAAAATAAACCGACAAATGCTTCAGTACATTGTAATTATATCTTTTGAACCTTGTACAGGCCAAGGTTTAAATTTGCGCCCATATTCGTGAAGTAATAAACTGATAATTTTATTTAGGAATCCACAATTAGGACAGTTACAAGTTAACAAAGGCAGCAGGAAAGCTTCACCTGTAAGATATCGTCTATCATAGTGAGGGTGTACTGTACAGTCTGGTCCTTAGAGATGTGACCCATCAGATTTATAAATGTCTTGGCGCACTGAAAACAAATGTATACATTTTATTTCTCATTTCATCATTCTTTCTTCTAGCTCAAATCATAGAAATAGCATATTACAGTCTCACAACAGCAGGTTTTACTCCAGGTAACCATAGTAACTATATAGTAACCATAGTGACAAAACACTACCTGATACGGTTTCTCCTTCAGCAACTGACTCCGTATTTCTGATGTGGCGTTATCAAGTTTTGTGATAACTGCATAATCTTCTTGTGATATCATCTGACCCCTGTCAAGATTAAATAAAGATTATACTTGGATTTATCATGGATCAAATATCATGTCTGGAAGTTGGATTCACATAATACTGGATTGAAGCGACTGATATTAATTGTGTAATTGCACTTACTGCAGATATGACTGCCAATTCACTCTGTTTGCACGGACTTCATTTGCTTTTTGCTGCAAGGGGCTGGTAGCAACAAACACACCTATAAAAAATATAAAGTACATAATATATGTTTTCATATTTACCACCATAGCATTTGTATAGATAACGTACGTTTTGATATTTTCTTCTTTTATAAATCGGCCAACATTTTTCTCACATGTATAGGCCCTACCAATTGTCTACCGAACATTCATACCCTGCTAGGATATAACATTCCTGCTGAAATTCGATCGAGAAATATAAATCATTATCAGTATAATTGCGAAAAGAACTTGCCCGCTCATAGACCGATGATGCCGACCTTAGCCTTCAGCATGTTCAGATCTGACACCCATTTGGGCCAATACACAAACCATCAATATCACACTGGCTGACTGAGCACAGATCCATGACATACCATGCAATGCCATGACGGTAAACTGTAGGCCTATTGCCGCCTAGCCTAAGAGCCATCCGTCCTAAATTCGCCGCATCCCAAAATTCGCCAACTTGATATTATCACTAATATCAGAACTCAGAAGCTCGTTTTATGGAAAATAAATCACTGGAACAAAGATTGGATATCACAGTCTCGATTGACGATCGAACTTGTTAGTTTCATTTACATTACAAGGCCTGAAATCCATGTTGGCGAATTTGGGAATGCGGCGAATATAGGACGGATGGCTCGTAGTCTGTAGGAGCAGTGTATACTCGGATTTTTCTAACTCGTTTACACTGGTTTTTGGCGATATTGTTGTCGTTACAAATGTTTTCGTTCCATAACTTGTCATACTTCACCTGGGAGCCAAACGGTAATTTGCTACCAAATTTCAGACTTCTATCGCAAAAATTGAAGAAGTTGGCCATCTAACCCAATGTTAAATGTCAGCTCAAACCGGGATCTCGAGAACCTGAGCATTTTAGAGAATTTGGTCTTGTTCACATTAATCGGGATTTGAAGTATAATTGTAATTTTGGACAAGAAGACATGATGGGGTGTATTCTAGACAAACATGTTGATTTCGAAGGATTGCACAGCTACAAAACCGAGTAAATACACAAAATTGTGTGCGGACCCTGAAATTGAATGACGGGGCTAAATTTAACATTGGGGTAGATTGCTAACTTTCTCAATTTTCGGAATAAAAGTCTGAAATTCGGTAGAAAATTGCCGTTTGACTCCCAGGTTAAGTATGCCAAGTTATAGAACGATACCATTTAGCATCGCAAAAATATCAGCGAAAAACAGTGTAAAAGAGTTAGAAAAATCAGAGTAGATCTATAGGAGTAGGACAAAAGACTAGTTTTTAGATTTCTATTTCTTACCGGCTTTTTCCAAATCATCTATACCGGACATAACAGAGTCTAGTTTTGCGTACGACGGCATCTTGGTTTACTCCGGGATAGGCCCCTAAATGCTGAAGAAGACGCAAAATATATTCCACAATCCACAAAAATATTAAAATGACATATGATGGTGTGATCATGTGATCTTCTCAAACCACGTGACCTTTCCCTTTGTGTTTATTATTATCGTACATCTAAATTTTTATTAGACTGTTTCACAGACATATCGTTGAATTGATGGGTAAAAATATCCGCAAACCTTAGCCCCGCGCGCGAATAGAGAAATGGAGGGCAATTTAGGGAGGGGCATTTTCCCGCGACTTTTGCGCTTAAAGGGCCATTTACCGTATTGACGCGCATAGAGGCGCATGCGCCTATAAGCGGATTTTCGCATTTTGAGAGATGTTTTGGAAAATATTTTTATTCACATAGAGGCGCATGCGCCTATATCCGGATATAAGCACACCCCAATATTCACATTCAGGCGCACCCCAATATTCACAGAGAGGCATATCCCAATATTCACATACAGGTACACGCCAGGTTTCAATTGGTCCTGTGTTATAGGCTACTTATTGGTGCTGTGTTTATAAATGTTACTAGCTAAAAAAAATCCTGTTACGGGTATATATATCACATGAAAAAAAACTTGTTTATGTTTCACGACATCACCACGTACATGACCTATTGAAAACAATGGAGGACAAGGTGTTTTTACGGAGATGGATTAAGGGGAAGGTGTTGCATATAATGTTGTGTTGGGAGTCATTAAGATCGAGGGAGATGTCGACCCTGTAGTATACTGAATGGACATGTGACTGGACATATGTTTACGCACACCTACTAGTATTGGCCTTTTTCTTAACATGAAGCTTGCCCACTACGGTCTTCTACGGGGCTTTCTACGGTAGACATGAACCCCCTACCCTCACTTCACTATGCAGTGTAGATCTAGCAACAAACAAGTTCGAGTTCGATATGACGTGTGCTTTAATTTTCTTTAATACGTGTGCTTTAATACACACGTTGCGTGGTTTAGACTACTCCGATATATAGGCGCATGCGCCTCTAACTGGATAATAGTTTTGGGTGGCGAAAATGTCAACTGCTTCACATACTGGCGCATGCGCCTCTAAACGGATATAGGCGCATGCTCACTTATAGGCACATGCGCCTCTATGCGCGTCAATACGGTATACTGCATCGCTTTCATCCCATTGCCGGGGGGGGGGGGGGGGGGGAGGATTTCCAAAACCTGTTTTGACTGCATACCAAATAAAGATCCGTGATAAAAAATGTGATGAACTGTACAATATCCTGTTGCCTAACCACAATACATGAAATCAAACATAATACAACGTTCACATCATATATATTTTCATATAAATCCTCATCATCAAAATATTGGAATTAAACCAACGACCCTCTATGTTCAAGCTATAGCATCGTTGATTCTGTACTGAGGTGAACGCACAATTGTTGTAAGAGTAAATGTGAATTGCAATATGGCTGTCCTAGATTACCATTTTCCAGACTGAAAGTCCTCACTCCAGTCTGTCACTTTGATTGACACTTTATTGGCAGAAAAAAGACATTGGCTGCCATCAGTTGCCACAATTGTAATCACATGAGAAGTATAAATATCCAAGGAGAACATCGTAGATTATCATCTGATTGTCAGTATTCCAACAGTCTTATTCCAACGAAAACAATGGAGCAAATCACTGAGTCTATGTATCAGAATGAACACATGGAGAACGACACAACAGCGGAACCTTGGCTTCAAGCACTGCTACATGGCAAAGCATTTGAATTTGCCATAGAAGGTAAAATTCATTCTGATTTCACCAGCTTTAAGATGTATTAACTTTGTTGGATTTTGAAGGCATATTAAATACATATTGTGCATTCGAGGTTTCATGCAATGAGCAGTAAAATACTAAAACATTTTCGAGCAGTTCATATACTTATTTGAATTAACCCCACGCTTATCATTTGCAGATCAATCTCCAAAGAGCAGTTGCATGCACAACAACACTCCACAGACACTGTGCATTGGACCAGCTGATATGAAGCATCACCAAACTGAAGTGAATGGGGAACTGAATCCAGAGGCTCTTGCACCATTCTCATTAAAACAAAATAACTTGTTGGATGAAGGACAACTGTTTGCTGATTTATACCTAGAAGATATAAGCCAAGCTCTTCGAGAGAACCCTGAAAGTAACTTATCATCAGGGAATGTATCTCGTTCTAGTGGTATCTACAGTGAAAGTGACAACAGTGATGTTGATTTTCCGATGACTAATGTTCCCAGCTCGTCAGATGACTCAGACATGGAACAAAACTTGATCCAAGTGAGCACAATTACAGATTCGCCAGAATACACTTTCGAGGAACACCACGAACACAAAACCCGAGTCCTTGACAGTGGAGCAGATCTAATAGACCTGGCATGGGTTCAGTCAATGAACCCGATTCCCAATCAAGAAGAAAATATTCCACCTGCACCTGTCCAAACTGACATCAAGTTGGACATGAATTCTATCAAAAATGGAAATGGAGTTGCAAAACGTGACTCAAACTGCGACGAGGAGAAGCCACCTGAGTCATACCTCAACCTCATCGCAAAAGCCATCTTAAGCTCACCCGATAGAAGGATGCTGCTCTCCGACATTTATGACTACATTTTCAGCAAGTACTCGTTCTTTCAGACAACAACCTGTGCTTGGAGAAACAGCATCCGTCACAATCTCACTGTGCACGAATGCTTCATGAAGCATGGACGAGCACCCAATGGTCGAGGTTTTTACTGGGCCATACACCCAGCCTGTTTGAATGATTTCTTGAAGGGAGATTACGACCGTAAACAAGCCCGACTGCAGATCAAGAAGAGCACCAAAGCAATGGAAGCAAACATCCGCAAAACCAAGGCACTGCAGAGCAAACAGCCTCATAGCCCACTGGCAGAAATGCAACAGTTGTCACGACAAGTTACCAGTGGTAAAATGTCTCAATCTTATTCTCGCAACCATCACAACACTGCGAACAATTTACACAGCATGAAACCACAGTCCACGATTCATTATCATTCAACGCCCAAGAACAATAGGCCTAGGACCTCAGGACCCATGTTCAATCGTCTGGATTCCACAACGTATCATCCATATGGATACAGCCACTCACAGCACAACTCGCGAAACCAGACAAACTCAGGAGTATCTGGTTCATTCTATTAAAGAACAATCTAATTTACTAGGTATCAGACATTTTGTATATAACCGAGGATTGCAGGCCTTTCCTTGATATGCTAAATCGATATGCATGTTGATCATGTACTATACACGCATGTTTTCATACATTTGTTTATGTAAGTGTATTTTGTAAATAAAAATACGTGTTTAAACAAAAATGTGTTTTTTTCGTGAGCTGCAAAAAACTGCGGTGAGGCCTATACCAGGAATGGAACAAATCCAATGTGGGTACTGATTGGTGTTCCCAATCATTTTCAAACGATGAAGCTTGAAAATACAGTGATCATCACTCGCTCAATGTGCTCATATTCCTTATCGACAATATTTTGGCTTAACTATTTGTCAACAAGCTATTGGTATGACACTCTAAGTAAAAGACCGAGCTGAATGTTCCATATTTGGGGAATATCCGAGATATTCACATCTAGTAATTCCAGGTGACAAATTTGTTGATATCGATTGTAATCAAATTTTCCGTCTAGATCATTAATATCCCAGCTCGTTGTTTTAGCTATTCACAAATCAAAGGTTTCGAGTTCCATACTACAGTAACAACCTGTTCAAGATTAGGTTAAGATTATGTTATGGCTAAGTTTGGAGATGATGCAAAGTATATCACAAATGTGATGATAAAAAATACCTGTTCTTCAAGACAATTACTTGTGCTTTAAGAAGCAGCTTACGTGTCTCTATTCATGGAATTCCCCTCTCAGTTACTGATGAGGAAGTTGCCTCTTGGGTGGACACATGGGCGACACGTACGTCCGTCGTCTCCAAAACCAAAGCAAAGCCCAAACATGATCCTTCCCACAACCTTCTTAACGGCAACAGAGTCTGCTACGTGTCAGTCGTCAAGAATCAAGTGCCTCGGTACAGTTTGTACCCGATGGAGGATCCGACTTTTCCAGGCCGTGAACTGAACGTGATAACAACCGTTTATTACGAAAATCAGCCCATCAATTGTAGGCACTGCTTGGGAGAACACGAGGCAAAGAAATGCCCATCCATCTCTGCCTCTCGACCCTTGAAACTGGAGGTGTTCCGAGGTGAACGTCACCCTCTATCAAATTTCTATCCCGTCCTGATTGAGTGGGATGAACAGCTGTTCCCAACTGCAGAACACTGCTACCAGTATCAAAAGGTCACTGTCAACAGATTTGATGTGGCAGACCAGATTCTGAACTCGAAGCGCCCCCAAGATGCCATGAAACTTGGTGAAAAGCTAGCCGAGGACACGGACATGAGTGATTGGGATCTTGTCAAAGTGGATTTCATGAGACAACTGCTGGCGATCAAGTTCCAATGTTGCCCTGAATTCCGAGCCAAACTTGAAAACTCTCAAGACCGAGTGATTGTTGAAGCCACCAGGAACTTGTTCTGGGCATCAGGTCTTTTGCCTCAGATCACTGAGAAACAGCCTGTGGTGTCTTGGCCTGGGGAAAACCACCTTGGCCGGCTGCTGATGGAGCTCCGAGACCAGACCCATCAATCTCCAAACTGTGTTCTATCCAGGAGGAACGAGTCAACAATGGGCTTGGTTACCCTGGCAGATGAACTATTGTCTCAGGCTATTAACCCAGACACAACAGTTTCATCTCCTGAACTGTTGCAACGTGCCGACAATTTGCTCAACAGCCCAGACCCCGAGGAACCAACGTCTGTAGCCGCATCTACCTGCACAGATACGGCAATCAAATTTATTGACGAGTATGCCCAGCGTGTCAAGTCGTCACCCGCAGCCCGCTCGGGGACAGCGCCTAGTTCCATTCGCAGGAAAAATCCGCGGTTCCAGTCTTCCACTCCTGTCACGCCAATATCTCGTGAAGCAAAACGCAAAGATCTCTCTCCCCCCTCTGACAATGTTAGACAACAGGAGAAGCGTCGACCCTCTGCGAAAACCCTGAAGGACTACTTCCCTGCGGATTCCATGGACAGCGTGTTCTGGCGGTGATGTATTTGAAATTAATTCTTTCAAAAATCCCATTGCCAATGTATTGATCGAGAAATTACACTAAGGTCGTAATGAAAAACTTATATTTCATGATGTGTGTACTTAGATTGTTACGCCTTTTGTCTAATGACATTGAGAAGAATCCCGGGCCACTTCCTTCTGGTAAAAAAGATAATAATCTGAAAGTATATCACTTAAACGCTCAAAGCTTAAAACGAAATAATGAAAAACTTAAACATATATCTATTCAACTTGGCGGTTGTTATGATGTCATTACTGTCTCTGAAACATGGTTTTCCCCAGATGTGGCAGATGCCAACTATCATATTGATGGTTTCCACCCAATTTTTCGCAGGGATCGATCAACCGGATCACCCGGTGGAGGAGTTGCGGTGTGGGTATCTTTGAATCTCGTAGCCAAACGGCGCTTCGACTTGGAGGTACTCGACACAGAGGCTTTATGGCTCGAAGTTCGTTCACAAAATAATATGTTCCTTCTATGTACAATTTATCGCCCACCAAGTGCCACGTTGTCATTCTGGGATGATTTGCAATTCATGATGGATGAAGTTAAACAACTTGGCATTCAGAATGTAATGCTAATCGGCGACTTCAATGCTGATGATCACACTCGGGAAGGGACACGATTTAATTTATTTATATCCAACAACCATCTGGTGTCACACATTAATGAGCCTACTCGTATCACTGCCACGACCAGCACGTGTCTGGACCGGGTTGTCAGTAACATGTCAACATTCGTGAAAGATACTCGAGTGCTCTCGCCGCTATTACTAAATGACCACTGCACGATTGGCGTAACTCTGAATTTTCTGACACAGAAAAGCCATTGTTACACAAGATTAATGTGGGACTATGCTAATGCTGATATGATTGGACTTGTAAACCATTTGATAAGTATCCAGTGGGATGTTGTTTTCAATAATTGCGTTGACATAAATGTGGCAGCTGAAAACTGGACTAACACCATTATCGGCGCCGCTAAGACATTTATACCCAACAGGATGGTAACTATACGACGCAAAGATAAGCCCTGGTACACGAGCGAGCTTAGACGCATATGCCGTCAAGTCCTTCGTGTACACAAATTTGCAAAAAATAAAAATTCTGAACAATCTTGGGCATCGTACAGGAGAACTCGCAATGACTACATAAATAAATGTAGACTCGCCGAATCTAAACACGATGCCGACCAGCAGGCTAAACTGAGTAATAGTTCGCTTTCTTCTAAAGAGTGCTGGAAATTATACAAATCAGTGTTTGGATTGAACGATGATCTAAACTGTCCTGCCCTGGAGTACCAAGGTGAAATTATATCCAGTGCAAATGATAAAGCAAGTATATTCAATCGTCTGTTTCTGGAAAAATCCAGTATAGAGGACGATGGTATTGAACCCCCTGTAATCGACCACAATGCCTTAAGAAACACTTCAACGCTTCAGTCTATTGAAATTACTGCTCGTGAAGTGGATGATCAACTAGCAATGCTAAACGTATCCAAGGCATATGGTCCTGATAATATTGGTCCAAAACTTTTAAAATCATTAAGGCCTGCAATAGTTGACCCGTTGGTTCGACTATTCACAGCGAGTCTGTCCTGTATGAAAATGCCTACCTTATGGAAAAAAGCCAACGTGGTCCCAATTTTCAAGAAAGGAGAAAGGTCTGATCCTTCAAACTATCGACCCGTTTCTCTCCTGAATACTACAGCCAAGGTATTTGAAAATATTGTCTTCAAGCACCTATTCAACCACTTTCGTGAGATAATGGCTATCTCTAAATGGCAAGCAGGATTTGTTCCTGGTTCATCCACATTGTGCCAACTTCTAGAAATCTTTCATAAGTTCTGTCAGAGTGTCGAATCCGGTAAAGAAGTTAGAGTCGTTTTCCTGGATATCGGTCGGGCATTCGACAGGGTCAGGCATAAAGGTCTTGTTTACAAACTTGAAAAAAATGGAGTTTGTGGTAATATTCTGCAGTGGATCGTTAATTATTTGAAAGACCGTGAACAAAGAGTCTGCTTGGATGGTGAATTCTCTGACTGGGGAGCGGTCCGAGCAGGGGTGCCACAAGGGTCAATCCTTGGCCCTCTTTTGTTCCTTATATTCATTAATGATATCACGGAAGTGGTGCAATTTACTCAACTCCGATTATTCGCCGATGACACCTGTCTATTCATTACTGTTGACAATCGTCAGCAGAGTCAGTCACTTGTTGATGCTGATCTAAGGGCCATACATGAATGGTCTAACAACTGGTTGGTGACCTTTAGCGTTCCGAAAACAAAATCGCTTTTTATCAGCAACAAGGATGACAAACTGAGAATCCCACCAATCACGATGAATAATTCGATTATCGAGGAAGTTTCCTCTCATAAACACCTTGGCATAACGTTGACTCAAAACTTGACTTGGTCAACTCATATTGACGACATATCAAGTAAAGTCATGAAGAGACTAGATCTTCTTCAGGCATTCAAGTTCAAACTACCCAGAAGGAGCCTTGACTTGTTTTATCGGTCTTTCGTCCTACCTATTATGGAGTATGGAGATGTGTTGTGGGATGGAGCCCCGGCCTCTGAACTCATGAAACTGGACAGGCTTCATGTACGAGCCCTGCATATTATCACAGGGGCGACAGAAAAGTCTTCCACAAGCCGTTTGTATACAGATGCTGGTTGGTATACCCTATCGCATAGGCGAAAAATTCATAGGCTCATTTGGTTTTATAAAATATCATATGGCCTTGCTCCATCTTATTTGACAGATGCTGTCCCTCCATCTGTTGCCGAGCGCCAAGCCTACACATTGCGCAACAACAGCGATATTTCCCTATTCCGTGCCAATAAGCAATGCTTCAGGAACTCGTTCTTTCATTCTACTACAAAAGATTGGAATCAACCTCCTCTTGATATACGCAATGCCTCCAATTTGCAGACTTTCAAGCGGAAACTGTATGCGTATTTTCCATGTCCGCCAAAATTGCTTGGTATGGCATTGGGGATCGTCTCTGTGACATTCATCATACTCGCATGCGCTTGGGTTGTAGTGCTTTGAAGTCAGACCTTCACTATAACCTTCATGTAGCGGACACCCCTATATGTGCATGTGGATATAAAAACGAAAACCCGCAACATTATTTGTTCGACTGTCCCTTGTATTATACCGCTAGACAGACTCTACTATCGGATTTGTCAGAATTTCTCCCTTTAACCACGGATATTCTTATCCTTGGTGACCCTGACATATCCTCTGATGACAACATATCAATTGTGCTGGCAGTTCATAGATATATCAAATCCACTAAACGATTTTTCTAATTATGAATTAAATGGAACTTTTTTAACCCGTAAGTTCTAGTCCCGGGATTCAGTGAACACTGATGCATACTCAATACCACATTTTCACGCCACTATGTTCACGTCTATTCCTTACCTGCATAAAACCCAACGATTGATTAACGGGGGTTGTTCCCACCTGCACCGAATCAATTGCTGGTCATACTCATATACAACACAATATCACACTGAAACGTCCAACACTGTTATCACACGTACATAGATCTGCTGTTGGTTAACGGGGGTTGTTCCCACCTGTACCGAATCAATTGCTGATCTCACCCACATACAAACAATAATAATACTGAAACATTTAACTCGAAAGTCACGTGTCTATAAATCCACGATTGGTTAACGGAGGTTGATCCCACCTGCACCGAATCAGTTGTTGGATACATCACATACAATCTCCATATATATACAACACGGTCCATCTTGTGAGTGGTTAACGGGGGTTGCTCCCACCTGCACCGAGCCACCCACTAGGATGTTCTGTTACAGTCTCCATATACTCAATCATAACATTGCGTATGCATCAGAAGTCATCGTAAAAAAAAAAAAAAAAAAAAATTGTAGTGTAAATACTATAAATATGTATTATTTTAAGTAACATGTAATGACATGACTATGCATTTATGTACATATTCACTATCAGAGATCTTAATATAGGCTTCGTCCTGCTGATCGATGCTTTCTTTTGATATTAAAAAATATGTTTAAACCAAGAAGCAGCTTCCGTCTCAACTGTTTGCTCTGAGGAGAACAGTCTCTGAGGATTATACCAGGAATGGACTAAATCCAATGTGGGTACCGATTAACCAACAAATGGTTCCCCATGATGGACAACATCTGTTCATTTGAACAACATATGTACAAAGGTATTATTCACACCAAACTGAAAGCATAAATTGCTGTCTGTCATTTAGTTTATTATTATTAATAATGTTACTATTATAATTTAATTGTTAAAATCTTCGATTCCCTGTGTTTACTCTTTCATATAGTTGTTTGGAACTTATTGTGTATATTCGTTCTAATATTTTTCTTTCAGATGATGTAATCTGAACATACAACACAATACAATAATCATTACATCCTCAACATGCTCAAATACTTCCTCGACAAAATAGTAGTGACTAAGATATCTGCCAACAAACAAATCTGTGGTATTGCAGTTTGCGATTGAATCATTGCTGAAAATGTGTGAAATTACTGTTGAATAAAATACACCAATTTTGCGCAGCACTGTATGATCAGTACATTTGTACCACAGATCGCAGAAGTCTGTAACTGCAACATGCTTATGAGTTCAGCATATTGATAGAAAAAACCTCACAAAATATTTAATATCCAGCACAATTAAGTGTTTATTAGCAGAATGTACCATGTCTGAATACATTTGAATACTTGGCAAATATGTTCATTATTTTCATGAAAGTCCCCTTGTAGAAGTATAGCAGCATACAACTGGAACAATGTCAGACAAAGTGTATAATAAACATACGATAAACATAGAACTATGTAGGCCAATATCAAGCAACCACAATAACATTTACCATTATTGCAGTACTCTATTTATAATTTCAACCAATCTAACGTTTTTTTTATTGGTTTCCTGATTTTACTTGTGAATAGCTTATACATTTCAAATATACTGATTATTTCGATTATATTTATGAATAGTGAGTGTAACATTCGCGGAAAACGTTAATTGCAATACATTGCTGTTCTTAATTACCATTTTCCAGAGTGAAAGTACTCACTCCAGTTTGTCACTTTGATTGACACTTTATTGGCAAAAACTCACATTAGCTGCCATCAGTTGCCCCAATTTATGTAGTCATCGAGACATATAAAAATCCATGTAGAACATCGTACATTATCATCTGATTGTCAGTAATCCAACAGTCTTATTCCAACGAAAACATGGAGCAAATGACTGAGTTTATGTATCAGAGTGAACACATGGAGAACGACGCAACAGAGGAACCTTGGTTCCAAGCACTGCTACATGGCCAAGCATGCGAATATTCCATAGAAGGTAAAATTCATTCGGATTTCACCAGCTTTAAAATGTATTCATTTTGTTGGATTTTGAAGGGATAATAAATACATTTCTGCATTCGGAGATTTATGCCTTGAGGAAAAATTATTAATACATTTTCGAGCAGTTATTATACACACTTGAATTAACCCCATGCTTATCATTTGCAGGTCATTCTTCAAAGAGCAGTTGCATGCACAACAACACTCCACAGACACTGTGCATTGGACCGGCTGATATGAAGCACCATCAAACCGAAGTGGATGGGGAACTGAATCCAGAGGCTCTTGCACCATTCTCATTAAAAGGAAATAACCTGTTGGATGAAGGACAACTGTTTGCTGATTTATACCTAGAAGATATAAGCCAAGCTCTTCGAGAGAACCATGAAAGTAACTTATCATCAGGGAATGTATCTCGTTCTAGTGGTATCTACAGTGAAAGTGACAACAGTGATGTTGATTTTCCGATGACTAATGTTCCCAGCTCGTCAGATGACTCAGACATGGAACAAAACTTGATCCAAGTGAGCACAATTACAGATTCGCCAGGATACACTTTCGAGGAACACCACGAACACAAAACCCGAGTCCTTGACAGTGGAGCAGATCTAATAGACCTGGCATGGGTTCAGTCAATGAACCCGATTCCCAATCAAGAAGAAAATATTCCACCTGCACCTGTCCAAACTGACATCAAGTTGGACATGAATTCTATCAAAAATGGAAATGGAGTTGCAAAACGTGACTCAAACTGCGACGAGGAGAAGCCACCTGAGTCATACCTCAACCTCATCGCAAAAGCCATCTTAAGCTCACCCGATAGAAGGATGCTGCTCTCCGACATTTATGACTACATTTTCAGCAAGTACTCGTTCTTTCAGACAACAACCTGTGCTTGGAGAAACAGCATCCGTCACAATCTCACTGTGCACGAATGCTTCATGAAGCATGGACGAGCACCCAATGGTCGAGGTTTTTACTGGGCCATACACCCAGCCTGTTTGGATGATTTCTTGAAGGGAGATTACGACCGTAAACAAGCCCGACTGCAGATCAAGAAGAGCACCAAAGCAATGGAAGCAAACATCCGCAAAACCAAGGCACTGCAGAGCAAACAGCCTCATAGCCCACTGGCAGAAATGCAACAGTTGTCACGACAAGTTACCAGTGGTAAAATATCTCAATCTTATTCTCGCAACCATCACAACACTGCGAACAATTTACACAGCATGAAACCACAGTCCACGATTCATTATCATTCAACGCCCAAGAACAATAGGCCTAGGACCTCAGGACCCATGTTCAATCGTCTGGATTCCACAACGTATCATCCATATGGATACAGCCACTCACAGCACAACTCGCGAAACCAGACAAACTCAGGAGTATCTGGTTCATGCTATTAAAGAACAATCTAATTTACTAGGTATCAGACATTTTGTATATAACCGAGGATTGCAGGCCTTTCCTTGATATGCTAAATCGATATGCATGTTGATCATGTACTATACACACATGTTTTCATACATTTGTTTATGTAAGTGTATTTTGTAAATAAAAATACGTGTTTAAACAAAAATGTGTTTTTTTCATGAGCTGCAAAAAACTGCGGTGAGGCCTATACCAGGAATGGAACAAATCCAATGTGGGTACTGATTGGTGTTCCCAATCATTTTCAAACGATGAAGCTTGAAAATACAGTGATCATCACTCGCTCAATGTGCTCATATTCCTTATCGACAATATTTTGGCTTAACTATTTGTCAACAAGCTATTGGTATGACACTCTAAGTAAAAGACCGAGCTGAATGTTCCATATTTGGGGAATATCCGAGATATTTACATCTAGTAAATCCAGGTGACAAATTTGTTGATATCGATTGTAATCATATTTTCCGTCTAGATCATTGATGTCCCAGCTCGTTGTTTTAGCTATTCACAAATCAAAGGTTTCGAGTTCCATACAACAGTAACAACCTGTTCAAGATTAGGTTAAGATTAGGTTGTGGATGAGTTTGGAGATGATGCAAAGTATATCACAAATGTGATGATAAAAAAATACCTGTTCTTCAAGACAATTACTTGTGCTTTAAGAAGCAGCTTCCGTCTCAACACTTTGCTCTGAGGAGAACAGTCTCTGAGGATTATACCAGGAATGGACTAAATCCAATGTGGGTACCGAATAACCAACAAATGGTTCCCCATGATGGACAACATCTGATCATTTGAACAACATGTGTACAAAGGTATTATTCACACCAAACTGAAATCATAAATTGCTGTCTGTCATTTAGTTTATTATTATTAATAATGTTACTATTATAATTTATTTGTTAAAATCTTCGATTCCCTGTGTTTACTCTTTCATATAGTTGTTTGGAACTTATTGTGTATATTCGTTCTAATATTTTTCTTTCAGATGATGTAATCTGAACATACAACACAATACAATAATCATTACATCCTCAACATGCTCAAATACTTCCTCGACAAAATAGTAGTGACTAAGATATCTGCCAACAAACAAATCTGTGGTATTGCAGTTTGCGATTGAATCATTGTTGAAAATGTGTGAAATTACTGTTGAATAAAATACACCAATTTTGCGCAGCACTGTATGATCAGTACATTTGTACCACAGATCGCAGAAGTCTGTAACTGCGGCATGCTTATGTATTCAGCATATTGATAGAAAAAACCTCACAAAATATTTAATATCCAGCACAATTAAGTGTTTGTTAGAAGAATGCACCATGTCTGAATACATATGAATACTTGGCAAATATGTTCATTATTTTCATGAAAGTCCCCTTGTAGAAGTATAGCAGCATACAACTGGAACAATGTCAGACAAAGTGTATAATAAACATACGATAAACATAGCACTATGTAGGCCAATATCAAGCAACCACAATAACATTTACCATTATTGCAGTACTCTATTTATAATTTCAACCAATCTAACGTTTTTTTTATTGGTTTCCTGATTTTACTTGTGAATAGCTTATACATTTCAAATATACTGATTATTTCGATTATATTTATGAATAATGAGTGTAACATTCGCGGAAAACGTTAATTGCAATACACTGCTGTTCTTAATTACCATTTTCCAGAGTGAAAGTACTCACTCCAGTTTGTCACTTTGATTGACACTTTATTGGCAAAAACTCACATTAGCTGCCATCAGTTGCCCCAATTTATGTAGTCATCGAGACATATAAAAATCCATGTAGAACATCGTACATTATCATCTGATTGTCAGTAATCCAACAGTCTTATTCCAACGAAAACATGGAGCAAATGACTGAGTTTATGTATCAGAGTGAACACATGGAGAACGACGCAACAGAGGAACCTTGGTTCCAAGCACTGCTACATGGCCAAGCATGCGAATATTCCATAGAAGGTAAAATTCATTCGGATTTCACCAGCTTTAAAATGTATTCATTTTGTTGGATTTTGAAGGGATAATAAATACATTTCTGCATTCGGAGATTTATGCCTTGAGGAAAAATTATTAATACATTTTCGAGCAGTTATTATACACACTTGAATTAACCCCATGCTTATCATTTGCAGGTCATTCTTCAAAGAGCAGTTGCATGCACAACAACACTCCACAGACACTGTGCATTGGACCGGCTGATATGAAGCACCACCAAACCGAAGTGGATGGGGAACTGAATCCAGAGGCTCTTGCACCATTCTCATTAAAAGGAAATAACCTGTTGGATGAAGGACAACTGTTTGCTGATTTATACCTAGAAGATATAAGCCAAGCTCTTCGAGAGAACCCTGAAAGTAACTTATCATCAGGGAATGTATCTCGTTCTAGTGGTATCTACAGTGAAAGTGACAACAGTGATGTTGATTTTCCGATGACTAATGTTCCCAGCTCGTCAGATGACTCAGACATGGAACAAAACTTGATCCAAGTGAGCACAATTACAGATTCGCCAGGATACACTTTCGAGGAACACCACGAACACAAAACCCGAGTCCTTGACAGTGGAGCAGATCTAATAGACCTGGCATGGGTTCAGTCAATGAACCCGATTCCCAATCAAGAAGAAAATATTCCACCTGCACCTGTCCAAACTGACATCAAGTTGGACATGAATTCTATCAAAAATGGAAATGGAGTTGCAAAACGTGACTCAAACTGCGACAAGGAGAAGCCACCTGAGTCATACCTCAACCTCATCGCAAAAGCCATCTTAAGCTCACCCGATAGAAGGATGCTGCTCTCCGACATTTATGACTACATTTTCAGCAAGTACTCGTTCTTTCAGACAACAACCTGTGCTTGGAGAAACAGCATCCGTCACAATCTCACTGTGCACGAATGCTTCATGAAGCATGGACGAGCACCCAATGGTCGAGGTTTTTACTGGGCCATACACCCAGCCTGTTTGGATGATTTCTTGAAGGGAGATTACGACCGTAAACAAGCCCGACTGCAGATCAAGAAGAGCACCAAAGCAATGGAAGCAAACATCCGCAAAACCAAGGCACTGCAGAGCAAACAGCCTCATAGCCCACTGGCAGAAATGCAACAGTTGTCACGACAAGTTACCAGTGGTAAAATGTCTCAATCTTATTCTCGCAACCATCACAACACTGCGAACAATTTACACAGCATGAAACCACAGTCCACGATTCATTATCATTCAACGCCC
Organism: Terebella lapidaria; assembly: GCA_949152475.1. Taxonomy (NCBI): domain Eukaryota; kingdom Metazoa; phylum Annelida; class Polychaeta; order Terebellida; family Terebellidae; genus Terebella; species Terebella lapidaria. The sequence continues at coordinate 4,554,871 of OX424569.1, forward strand.
AAGAACAATAGGCCTAGGACCTCAGGACCCATGTTCAATCGTCTGGATTCCACAACGTATCATCCATATGGATACAGCCACTCACAGCACAACTCGCGAAACCAGACAAACTCAGGAGTATCTGGTTCATTCTATTAAAGAACAATCTAATTTACTAGGTATCAGACATTTTGTATATAACCGAGGATTGCAGGCCTTTCCTTGATATGCTAAATCGATATGCATGTTGATCATGTACTATACACACATGTTTTCATACATTTGTTTATGTAAGTGTATTTTGTAAATAAAAATACGTGTTTAAACAAAAATGTGTTTTTTTCATGAGCTGCAAAAAACTGCGGTGAGGCCTATACCAGGAATGGAACAAATCCAATGTGGGTACTGATTGGTGTTCCCAATCATTTTCAAACGATGAAGCTTGAAAATACAGTGATCATCACTCGCTCAATGTGCTCATATTCCTTATCGACAATATTTTGGCTTAACTATTTGTCAACAAGCTATTGGTATGACACTCTAAGTAAAAGACCGAGCTGAATGTTCCATATTTGGGGAATATCCGAGATATTTACATCTAGTAAATCCAGGTGACAAATTTGTTGATATCGATTGTAATCATATTTTCCGTCTAGATCATTGATGTCCCAGCTCGTTGTTTTAGCTATTCACAAATCAAAGGTTTCGAGTTCCATACAACAGTAACAACCTGTTCAAGATTAGGTTAAGATTAGGTTGTGGATGAGTTTGGAGATGATGCAAAGTATATCACAAATGTGATGATAAAAAAATACCTGTTCTTCAAGACAATTACTTGTGCTTTAAGAAGCAGCTTCCGTTTCAACACTTTGCTCTGAGGAGAACAGTCTCTGAGGATTATACCAGGAATGGACTAAATCCAATGTGGGTACCGAATAATCAAAAAATGGTTCCCCATGATGGACAACATCTGATCATTTGAACAACATGTGTACAAAGGTATTATTCACACCAAACTGAAAGCATAAATTGCTGTCTGTCATTTAGTTTATTATTATTAATAATGTTACTATTATAATTTATTTGTTAAAATCTTCGATTCCCTGTGTTTACTCTTTCATATAGTTGTTTGGAACTTATTGTGTATATTCGTTGTTTTTTTGTTGTTTTTTTTCAGATGATGTAATCTGAAAATACAACACAATACAATAATCATTACATCCTCAACATGCTCAAATACTTCCTCGACAAAATAGTAGTGACTAAGATATCTGCCAACAAACAAATCTGTGGTATTGCAGTTTGCGATTCAATCATTGCTGAAAATGTGTGAAATTACTGTTGAATAAAATACACCAATTTTGCGCAGCACTGTATGATCAGTACATTTGTACCACAGATCGCAGAAGTCTGTAACTGCGACATGCTTATGTATTCAGCATATTGATAGAAAAAACCTCACAAAATATTTAATATCCAGCACAATTAAGTGTTTGTTTGCAGAATGCACCGTGTCTGAATCCATTTGAATACTTGACAAATATGTTCATTATTTTCTTGAAAGTCCCCTTGTATAAGTATATTACAATACAACTGGAACAATGTCAGACAAAGTGTATAATAAACATAAGATAAACATAGCACTATGTAGGCCAATATCAAGCAACCACAATAACATTTACCATTATTGCAGTACTCTATTTATAATTTCAACCAATCTAACGTTTTTTTATTGGTTTCCTGATTTTACTTGTGAATAGCTTATACATTTCAAATATACTGATTATTTCGATTATATTTATGAATAATGAGTGTAACATTCGCGGAAAACGTTAATTGCAATACACTGCTGTTCTTAATTACCATTTTCCAGAGTGAAAGTACTCACTCCAGTTTGTCACTTTGATTGGCACTTTATTGGCAAAAACTCACATTAGCTGCCATCAGTTGCCCCATTTTATGTAGTCATCGAGACATATAAAAATCCATGTAGAACATCGTACATTATCATCTGATTGTCAGTAATCCAACAGTCTTATTCCAACGAAAACATGGAGCAAATGACTGAGTTTATGTATCAGAGTGAACACATGGAGAACGACGCAACAGAGGAACCTTGGTTCCAAGCACTGCTACATGGACAAGCATGCGAATATTCCATAGAAGGTAAAATTCATTCGGATTTCACCAGCTTTAAAATGTATTCATTTTGTTGGATTTTGAAGGGATATTAAATACATTTCTGCATTCGGAGATTTATGCCTTGAGGAAAAAATATTAATACATTTTCGAGCAGTTATTATACACACTTGAATTAACCCCATGCTTATCATTTGCAGGTCATTCTTCAAAGAGCAGTTGCATGCACAACAACCCTCCAAAGACACTGTGCATTGGACCGGCTGATATGAAGCATCACCAAACCGGAGTGGACGGGGAACTGAATCCAGAGGCTCTTGCACCATTCTCATTAAAAGGAAATAACCTGTTGGATGAAGGGCAAATGTTTGCTGATTTATACCTGACAGATATTAGCCAAGCTCTTCCAGAGAACCCTGAAAGTAACTTATCATCAGGGAATGTATCTCGTTCTAGTGGAATCTACAGTGAAAGTGACAACAGTGATGTTGATTTTCCGATGACTAATGTTCCCAGCTCGTCAGAGGACTCGGACATGGAACAAAACTTGATCCAAGTGAGCACAATTACAGATTCCCCAGGATACACTATCGACGAACACCAAGAAAACAAACACCGAGTCCTTGACAGTGGAGCAGATCTAATAGACCTGGCATGGGTTCAGTCAATGAACCCAATTCCCGATCAAGAAGAGAATATTCCACCTGCACCTGTCCAAACTGACATCAAGTTGGACATGGATTCTATCAAAAATGGGTATGGAGTTGCAAAACGTGACTCAAATTGTGACAAGGACAAACCACCTGAGTCATACCTCAACCTTATCGCAAAAGCCATCTTAAGCTCACCCGATAGAAGGATGCTGCTCTCCGACATTTATGACTACATTTTCAGGAAGTACCCGTTCTTTCAGACAACAATTTGTGCTTGGAGAAACAGCATCCGTCACAATCTCACTGTGCATGAATGCTTCATGAAGCATGGACGAGCACCCAATGGCCGAGGTTTTTACTGGGCCATACATCCAGCCTGTTTGGATGATTTCTTGAAGGGAGATTACGACCGTAAACAAGCCCGACTGCAAATCAAGAATAGCACCAAAGCAATGGAAGCAAACATCCGCAAAACCAAGGCACTGCAGAGCAAACAGGCTCACAGCCCACTGGCAGAAATGGAACAGTTGTCACGACAAGTTACCAGTGGTCAAATGTCTCAATCTTATTCTCGCAATCATCGCAACACTGTGAACAATTTACACAGCATGAAACCACAGTCCACGATTCATTATCATTCAACGCCCAAGAACAATAGGACCTCAGGACCCATGTTCAATCGTCTGGATTCCACAACATATCATCCATATGGATACAGCCACTCACAGCACACCTCATGAAACCATGCCTACCTTCGCATGACCTCAAGAGAATCTGGTTCATTCTCGTAAAGAACAATTTAGTTTGCTAGGTGTCAAACATTTTGTATATAACCGAGGATTGCAGGCCTTTCCTTGATATGCTAAATATATATGCATGTTGATCATGTACTATACACGCATGTTTTCCTACATTTGTTGATGTACAGTGTATTTTGTGAATAAAAATACGTGTATAGACAAAAATGTATTTCTTCTTGAGCTGCAACATAACTACGATGAGGACTATGCCAGGAATGGAACAAGTCCGATATGGGGACTGAATGGTGTTCCCAATCATTTTCAAATGATGAACCCTGAAAATACAATACAAGGACCATCACTTGTTCAATGTGCTCATATTCCTTATCAACAATATTTTGGCTTAACTATTTGTCAAAAGGCTATTGGTATGACACTCTTAGTAAAAGACAGAGCTAAATGCTCCATTTTTGAGAAATATCCAAGATATTTACATCTAGTAAATTCAAGTGCCAAATTTGTTGATGTCGATTGTAATCAAATTTTTCTTCTAGATCATTAATATAACAGCTCGTTCTTTTAGCTATTCACAAATCAAAGGTTTTGAGTTCCATACTAACAACCTGCTCAATATTAGGTTAAGATTAGGTTATGGCTAAGTTTGGAGATGATACAAAGTATATCACAAATGTGATGATAATGTGATTGCAATGTGATTAACATTTTCTGGAGATATTACACTCATTATCAAATAAACTCTAATAAACATCATTTGTATATTCATGAATATTATCGAAATAATCCTAGTATATTTTAAATGGATGAGCTGTTCACAATTGATTGTAATCAGATTTCCCATCTAGATTATTAATACCCCAGCTCTTTGTGTTAGGTATTCGCAAATCAAAGGTTTTGAGTTCCATATTAACAACAAAACCTGTTCAAGATTAGGTTATGGCTAAGTTTGGAGATGATACAAAGTATATCACAAATGTGATGATAATAAATACCTGTTCTTCCAGACAATTACTTGTGCTTGGAGAAGCAGCTTCCGTCTTAATCGCACTTTGCTCTGAGGATAATAGTCTCTGAGGATTATACCATCAATGGACCAAATCCAATGTTAGTACTGAATGTCCAGAAAAAATGATTCCCCATGATCGATAACATCTGAAATTTGAACCACATGTGTACAAAAGAATTACTCACACCAAACTGAAAGCATCGATTGCTGTCATTTATTTTCTTATTATTAGTATTATTTATTACTATTATAGACTAATAAAATACACCGATTTTGTATTCAGCACCTTATGAGCAGTACTGTTGTACCACAGATTGCGAAAGTAAGGACGTTGATAATTGCGGAGAAGGAACTAGATTTTTGACTGAATGTATTTTTGTGTGCTTTTCAATATCCACAATTTATTGAAATATTTTTGATATTGCTGTATATGTCATAGTATTTTGGGCAACTCAAGAAAATATTTCGTTCCTCCCAATATAAATGCGTTTGATAATGAAAAATGCACTATATGTTAATGAATGTAGAAGAAACTAGATTGCACAGTGTATGATCGTCATGCTTATGAATTTAGCATATTGAGGAAAAACCTCACATAATATCTAATATCCAGCACAATTACGTGTTTGTTAGCAGAATGCACCGTGTCTGAATCCATTTGAATACTTGACAAATATGTTCATTATTTTCATGAAAGTCCCCCTTGTAGAAGTATATATAGCAGAATACACCTGGAACAATGTCAAAGTGTATAATAAACATAAGATAAACATATCACTATGTACTCCAAGCAACCACGATACCATTTCCCATTATTGCAGTACTCTATTTATAATACCAATCAATCTAACAACGTTTTTTTAGTGTTTTCTTGTTCTTCATTGTGAACAGCTCATCCATTTAAAATATACTAGGATTATTTCGATAATATTCATGAATATACAAATGATGTTTATTAGAGTTTATTTGATAATAAGTGTAATATCTCCAGAAAATGTTAATTGCAATAAACTGCTGTTCTTAATTACCATTTCCAGAGTGAAAGTGCTCACTCCAGTTCGTCACTTTGATTGAAACTTTATTGGCAAAACAATGACACCAGCTGCCATCACTTACCTCAATTGTAATCACATGGTATGTATAAAAATCCATGTAGAGCATCAGAGATTATCATACGATTGTCAAAAAACAATTAGACTCATTCCAACGAAAACATGGAGCAAATGACTGAGTTTATATATCGGAGTGAACACATGGAGAACGACGCAACAGAGGAGCCTTGGCTCCAAGCACTGCTACATGGCAGAACATTTGAATATGACATAGAAGGTAAGATCCACTCTGATTTCACCAGCTTTAAGACGTATTCATTTTATTGGATATTGAAAGGGTATTGAATGAATATTTTGCAGTCGAAGTTTTATGCCTTGAGCAATAAAATATTAATACATTTTCGAGCAGTTATTATACACACTTGAATTAACCCCATGCTTATCATTTGCAGGTCAATCTTCAAAGAGCAGTTGCATGCACAACAACACTCCACAGACACTGTGCATTGGACCGGCTCACTTCACTATGCAGTGTAGATCTAGCAACAAACAAGTTCGAGTTCGATGTGATGTGTGCTTTAATTTTCTTTCAAGAAAGTGAACAATACACACGTTGCGTGGTTTAGACTACCCCGATATATAGGCGCATGCGCCTCTAACTGGATAATAGTTTTGGGTGGCGAAAATGTCAACTGCTTCACATACTGGCGCATGCGCCTCTATCCGGATATACGCGCATGCTCATTTAAAGGCACATGCGCCTCTATGCGCGTCAATACGGTATACTGCATCGCTTTCACTTCGCTTTCATCCCATTGCCGGGGGGGGGGGGGATTTCCAAAACCTGTTTTGACTGCATACCAAATAAAGATCCGTGATAAAAAATGTGATGAACTGTACAATATCCTGTTGCCTAACCACAATAGGGGCCTACATGAAATCAAACATAATACAACGTTCACATCATATATATTTTCATATCAATCCTCATCATCAAAATATTGGAATTAAAGCAACGACCCTCTATGTTCAAGCTATAGCATCGTTTATTCTATACTGAGGTGAACGCACAATTGTTGTAAGAGTAAATGTGAATTGCAATATGGCTGTCCTAGATTACCATTTTCCAGACTGAAAGTTCTCACTCCAGTCTGTCACTTTGATTGACACTTTATTGGCAGAAAAAAGACATTGGCTGTCATCAGTTGCCACAATTGTAATCACATGAGAAGTATAAATATCCAAGTAGAACATCGTGGATCATCATCTGATTGTCAGTATTCCAACAGTCTTATTCCAACGAAAACAATGGAGCAAATCACTGAGTCTATGTATCAGAATGAGCACATGGAGAACGACACAACAGCGGAACCTTGGCTTCAAGCACTGCTACATGGCAAAGCATTTGAATTTGCCATAGAAGGTAAAATTCATTCTGATTTCACCAGCTTTAAGATGTATTAATTTTGTTGGATTTTGAAGGCATATTAAATACATATTGTGCATTCGAGGTTTCATGCCATGAGCAGTAAAATACTAAAACATTTTCGAGCAGTTCATATACTTACTTGAATCAACCCCATGCTTATCATTTGCAGGTCAATCTTCAAAGAGCAGTTGCATGCACAACAACACTCCACAGACACTGTGCATTGGACCGGCTGATATGAAGCATCACCAAACCGAAGTGGATGGGGAACTGAATCCAGAGGCTCTTGCACCATTCTCATTAAAACAAAATAACTTGTTGGATGAAGGACAACTGTTTGCTGATTTATACCTAGAAGATATAAGCCAAGCTCTTCGAGAGAACCCTGAAAGTAACTTATCATCAGGGAATGTATCTCGTTCTAGTGGAATCTACAGTGAAAGTGACAACAGTGATGTTGATTTTCCGATGACTAATGTTCCCAGCTCGTCAGATGACTCAGACATGGAACAAAACTTGATCCAAGTGAGCACAATTACAGATTCGCCAGGATACACTTTCGAGGAACACCACGAACACAAAACCCGAGTCCTTGACAGTGGAGCAGATCTAATAGACCTGGCATGGGTTCAGTCAATGAACCCGATTCCCAATCAAGAAGAAAATATTCCACCTGCACCTGTCCAAACTGACATCAAGTTGGACATGAATTCTATCAAAAATGGAAATGGAGTTGCAAAACGTGACTCAAACTGCGACAAGGAGAAGCCACCTGAGTCATACCTCAACCTCATCGCAAAAGCCATCTTAAGCTCACCCGATAGAAGGATGCTGCTCTCCGACATTTATGACTACATTTTCAGCAAGTACTCGTTCTTTCAGACAACAACCTGTGCTTGGAGAAACAGCATCCGTCACAATCTCACTGTGCACGAATGCTTCATGAAGCATGGACGAGCACCCAATGGTCGAGGTTTTTACTGGGCCATACACCCAGCCTGTTTGGATGATTTCTTGAAGGGAGATTACGACCGTAAACAAGCCCGACTGCAGATCAAGAAGAGCACCAAAGCAATGGAAGCAAACATCCGCAAAACCAAGGCACTGCAGAGCAAACAGCCTCATAGCCCACTGGCAGAAATGCAACAGTTGTCACGACAAGTTACCAGTGGTAAAATGTCTCAATCTTATTCTCGCAACCATCACAACACTGCGAACAATTTACACAGCATGAAACCACAGTCCACGATTCATTATCATTCAACGCCCAAGAACAATAGGCCTAGGACCTCAGGACCCATGTTCAATCGTCTGGATTCCACAACGTATCATCCATATGGATACAGCCACTCACAGCACAACTCGCGAAACCAGACAAACTCAGGAGTATCTGGTTCATTCTATTAAAGAACAATCTAATTTACTAGGTATCAGACATTTTGTATATAACCGAGGATTGCAGGCCTTTCCTTGATATGCTAAATCGATATGCATGTTGATCATGTACTATACACACATGTTTTCATACATTTGTTTATGTAAGTGTATTTTGTAAATAAAAATACGTGTTTAAACAAAAATGTGTTTTTTTCATGAGCTGCAAAAAACTGCGGTGAGGCCTATACCAGGAATGGAACAAATCCAATGTGGGTACTGATTGGTGTTCCCAATCATTTTCAAACGATGAAGCTTGAAAATACAGTGATCATCACTCGCTCAATGTGCTCATATTCCTTATCGACAATATTTTGGCTTAACTATTTGTCAACAAGCTATTGGTATGACACTCTAAGTAAAAGACCGAGCTGAATGTTCCATATTTGGGGAATATCCGAGATATTTACATCTAGTAAATCCAGGTGACAAATTTGTTGATATCGATTGTAATCATATTTTCCGTCTAGATCATTGATGTCCCAGCTCGTTGTTTTAGCTATTCACAAATCAAAGGTTTCGAGTTCCATACAACAGTAACAACCTGTTCAAGATTAGGTTAAGATTAGGTTGTGGATGAGTTTGGAGATGATGCAAAGTATATCACAAATGTGATGATAAAAAAATACCTGTTCTTCAAGACAATTACTTGTGCTTTAAGAAGCAGCTTCCGTTTCAACACTTTGCTCTGAGGAGAACAGTCTCTGAGGATTATACCAGGAATGGACTAAATCCAATGTGGGTACCGAATAATCAAAAAATGGTTCCCCATGATGGACAACATCTGATCATTTGAACAACATGTGTACAAAGGTATTATTCACACCAAACTGAAAGCATAAATTGCTGTCTGTCATTTAGTTTATTATTATTAATAATGTTACTATTATAATTTATTTGTTAAAATCTTCGATTCCCTGTGTTTACTCTTTCATATAGTTGTTTGGAACTTATTGTGTATATTCGTTGTTTTTTTGTTGTTTTTTTTCAGATGATGTAATCTGAAAATACAACACAATACAATAATCATTACATCCTCAACATGCTCAAATACTTCCTCGACAAAATAGTAGTGACTAAGATATCTGCCAACAAACAAATCTGTGGTATTGCAGTTTGCGATTCAATCATTGCTGAAAATGTGTGAAATTACTGTTGAATAAAATACACCAATTTTGCGCAGCACTGTATGATCAGTACATTTGTACCACAGATCGCAGAAGTCTGTAACTGCGACATGCTTATGTATTCAGCATATTGATAGAAAAAACCTCACAAAATATTTAATATCCAGCACAATTAAGTGTTTGTTTGCAGAATGCACCGTGTCTGAATCCATTTGAATACTTGACAAATATGTTCATTATTTTCTTGAAAGTCCCCTTGTATAAGTATATTACAATACAACTGGAACAATGTCAGACAAAGTGTATAATAAACATAAGATAAACATAGCACTATGTAGGCCAATATCAAGCAACCACAATAACATTTACCATTATTGCAGTACTCTATTTATAATTTCAACCAATCTAACGTTTTTTTATTGGTTTCCTGATTTTACTTGTGAATAGCTTATACATTTCAAATATACTGATTATTTCGATTATATTTATGAATAATGAGTGTAACATTCGCGGAAAACGTTAATTGCAATACACTGCTGTTCTTAATTACCATTTTCCAGAGTGAAAGTACTCACTCCAGTTTGTCACTTTGATTGGCACTTTATTGGCAAAAACTCACATTAGCTGCCATCAGTTGCCCCATTTTATGTAGTCATCGAGACATATAAAAATCCATGTAGAACATCGTACATTATCATCTGATTGTCAGTAATCCAACAGTCTTATTCCAACGAAAACATGGAGCAAATGACTGAGTTTATGTATCAGAGTGAACACATGGAGAACGACGCAACAGAGGAACCTTGGTTCCAAGCACTGCTACATGGACAAGCATGCGAATATTCCATAGAAGGTAAAATTCATTCGGATTTCACCAGCTTTAAAATGTATTCATTTTGTTGGATTTTGAAGGGATATTAAATACATTTCTGCATTCGGAGATTTATGCCTTGAGGAAAAAATATTAATACATTTTCGAGCAGTTATTATACACACTTGAATTAACCCCATGCTTATCATTTGCAGGTCATTCTTCAAAGAGCAGTTGCATGCACAACAACCCTCCAAAGACACTGTGCATTGGACCGGCTGATATGAAGCATCACCAAACCGGAGTGGACGGGGAACTGAATCCAGAGGCTCTTGCACCATTCTCATTAAAAGGAAATAACCTGTTGGATGAAGGGCAAATGTTTGCTGATTTATACCTGACAGATATTAGCCAAGCTCTTCCAGAGAACCCTGAAAGTAACTTATCATCAGGGAATGTATCTCGTTCTAGTGGAATCTACAGTGAAAGTGACAACAGTGATGTTGATTTTCCGATGACTAATGTTCCCAGCTCGTCAGAGGACTCGGACATGGAACAAAACTTGATCCAAGTGAGCACAATTACAGATTCCCCAGGATACACTATCGACGAACACCAAGAAAACAAACACCGAGTCCTTGACAGTGGAGCAGATCTAATAGACCTGGCATGGGTTCAGTCAATGAACCCAATTCCCGATCAAGAAGAGAATATTCCACCTGCACCTGTCCAAACTGACATCAAGTTGGACATGGATTCTATCAAAAATGGGTATGGAGTTGCAAAACGTGACTCAAATTGTGACAAGGACAAACCACCTGAGTCATACCTCAACCTTATCGCAAAAGCCATCTTAAGCTCACCCGATAGAAGGATGCTGCTCTCCGACATTTATGACTACATTTTCAGGAAGTACCCGTTCTTTCAGACAACAATTTGTGCTTGGAGAAACAGCATCCGTCACAATCTCACTGTGCATGAATGCTTCATGAAGCATGGACGAGCACCCAATGGCCGAGGTTTTTACTGGGCCATACATCCAGCCTGTTTGGATGATTTCTTGAAGGGAGATTACGACCGTAAACAAGCCCGACTGCAAATCAAGAATAGCACCAAAGCAATGGAAGCAAACATCCGCAAAACCAAGGCACTGCAGAGCAAACAGGCTCACAGCCCACTGGCAGAAATGGAACAGTTGTCACGACAAGTTACCAGTGGTCAAATGTCTCAATCTTATTCTCGCAATCATCGCAACACTGTGAACAATTTACACAGCATGAAACCACAGTCCACGATTCATTATCATTCAACGCCCAAGAACAATAGGACCTCAGGACCCATGTTCAATCGTCTGGATTCCACAACATATCATCCATATGGATACAGCCACTCACAGCACACCTCATGAAACCATGCCTACCTTCGCATGACCTCAAGAGAATCTGGTTCATTCTCGTAAAGAACAATTTAGTTTGCTAGGTGTCAAACATTTTGTATATAACCGAGGATTGCAGGCCTTTCCTTGATATGCTAAATATATATGCATGTTGATCATGTACTATACACGCATGTTTTCCTACATTTGTTGATGTACAGTGTATTTTGTGAATAAAAATACGTGTATAGACAAAAATGTATTTCTTCTTGAGCTGCAACATAACTACGATGAGGACTATGCCAGGAATGGAACAAGTCCGATATGGGGACTGAATGGTGTTCCCAATCATTTTCAAATGATGAACCCTGAAAATACAATACAAGGACCATCACTTGTTCAATGTGCTCATATTCCTTATCAACAATATTTTGGCTTAACTATTTGTCAAAAGGCTATTGGTATGACACTCTTAGTAAAAGACAGAGCTAAATGCTCCATTTTTGAGAAATATCCAAGATATTTACATCTAGTAAATTCAAGTGCCAAATTTGTTGATGTCGATTGTAATCAAATTTTTCTTCTAGATCATTAATATAACAGCTCGTTCTTTTAGCTATTCACAAATCAAAGGTTTTGAGTTCCATACTAACAACCTGCTCAATATTAGGTTAAGATTAGGTTATGGCTAAGTTTGGAGATGATACAAAGTATATCACAAATGTGATGATAATGTGATTGCAATGTGATTAACATTTTCTGGAGATATTACACTCATTATCAAATAAACTCTAATAAACATCATTTGTATATTCATGAATATTATCGAAATAATCCTAGTATATTTTAAATGGATGAGCTGTTCACAATTGATTGTAATCAGATTTCCCATCTAGATTATTAATACCCCAGCTCTTTGTGTTAGGTATTCGCAAATCAAAGGTTTTGAGTTCCATATTAACAACAAAACCTGTTCAAGATTAGGTTATGGCTAAGTTTGGAGATGATACAAAGTATATCACAAATGTGATGATAATAAATACCTGTTCTTCCAGACAATTACTTGTGCTTGGAGAAGCAGCTTCCGTCTTAATCGCACTTTGCTCTGAGGATAATAGTCTCTGAGGATTATACCATCAATGGACCAAATCCAATGTTAGTACTGAATGTCCAGAAAAAATGATTCCCCATGATCGATAACATCTGAAATTTGAACCACATGTGTACAAAAGAATTACTCACACCAAACTGAAAGCATCGATTGCTGTCATTTATTTTCTTATTATTAGTATTATTTATTACTATTATAGACTAATAAAATACACCGATTTTGTATTCAGCACCTTATGAGCAGTACTGTTGTACCACAGATTGCGAAAGTAAGGACGTTGATAATTGCGGAGAAGGAACTAGATTTTTGACTGAATGTATTTTTGTGTGCTTTTCAATATCCACAATTTATTGAAATATTTTTGATATTGCTGTATATGTCATAGTATTTTGGGCAACTCAAGAAAATATTTCGTTCCTCCCAATATAAATGCGTTTGATAATGAAAAATGCACTATATGTTAATGAATGTAGAAGAAACTAGATTGCACAGTGTATGATCGTCATGCTTATGAATTTAGCATATTGAGGAAAAACCTCACATAATATCTAATATCCAGCACAATTACGTGTTTGTTAGCAGAATGCACCGTGTCTGAATCCATTTGAATACTTGACAAATATGTTCATTATTTTCATGAAAGTCCCCCTTGTAGAAGTATATATAGCAGAATACACCTGGAACAATGTCAAAGTGTATAATAAACATAAGATAAACATATCACTATGTACTCCAAGCAACCACGATACCATTTCCCATTATTGCAGTACTCTATTTATAATACCAATCAATCTAACAACGTTTTTTTAGTGTTTTCTTGTTCTTCATTGTGAACAGCTCATCCATTTAAAATATACTAGGATTATTTCGATAATATTCATGAATATACAAATGATGTTTATTAGAGTTTATTTGATAATAAGTGTAATATCTCCAGAAAATGTTAATTGCAATAAACTGCTGTTCTTAATTACCATTTCCAGAGTGAAAGTGCTCACTCCAGTTCGTCACTTTGATTGAAACTTTATTGGCAAAACAATGACACCAGCTGCCATCACTTACCTCAATTGTAATCACATGGTATGTATAAAAATCCATGTAGAGCATCAGAGATTATCATACGATTGTCAAAAAACAATTAGACTCATTCCAACGAAAACATGGAGCAAATGACTGAGTTTATATATCGGAGTGAACACATGGAGAACGACGCAACAGAGGAGCCTTGGCTCCAAGCACTGCTACATGGCAGAACATTTGAATATGACATAGAAGGTAAGATCCACTCTGATTTCACCAGCTTTAAGACGTATTCATTTTATTGGATATTGAAAGGGTATTGAATGAATATTTTGCAGTCGAAGTTTTATGCCTTGAGCAATAAAATATTAATACATTTTCGAGCAGTTATTATACACACTTGAATTAACCCCATGCTTATCATTTGCAGGTCAATCTTCAAAGAGCAGTTGCATGCACAACAACACTCCACAGACACTGTGCATTGGACCGGCTCACTTCACTATGCAGTGTAGATCTAGCAACAAACAAGTTCGAGTTCGATGTGATGTGTGCTTTAATTTTCTTTCAAGAAAGTGAACAATACACACGTTGCGTGGTTTAGACTACCCCGATATATAGGCGCATGCGCCTCTAACTGGATAATAGTTTTGGGTGGCGAAAATGTCAACTGCTTCACATACTGGCGCATGCGCCTCTATCCGGATATACGCGCATGCTCATTTAAAGGCACATGCGCCTCTATGCGCGTCAATACGGTATACTGCATCGCTTTCACTTCGCTTTCATCCCATTGCCGGGGGGGGGGGGGATTTCCAAAACCTGTTTTGACTGCATACCAAATAAAGATCCGTGATAAAAAATGTGATGAACTGTACAATATCCTGTTGCCTAACCACAATAGGGGCCTACATGAAATCAAACATAATACAACGTTCACATCATATATATTTTCATATCAATCCTCATCATCAAAATATTGGAATTAAAGCAACGACCCTCTATGTTCAAGCTATAGCATCGTTTATTCTATACTGAGGTGAACGCACAATTGTTGTAAGAGTAAATGTGAATTGCAATATGGCTGTCCTAGATTACCATTTTCCAGACTGAAAGTTCTCACTCCAGTCTGTCACTTTGATTGACACTTTATTGGCAGAAAAAAGACATTGGCTGTCATCAGTTGCCACAATTGTAATCACATGAGAAGTATAAATATCCAAGTAGAACATCGTGGATCATCATCTGATTGTCAGTATTCCAACAGTCTTATTCCAACGAAAACAATGGAGCAAATCACTGAGTCTATGTATCAGAATGAGCACATGGAGAACGACACAACAGCGGAACCTTGGCTTCAAGCACTGCTACATGGCAAAGCATTTGAATTTGCCATAGAAGGTAAAATTCATTCTGATTTCACCAGCTTTAAGATGTATTAATTTTGTTGGATTTTGAAGGCATATTAAATACATATTGTGCATTCGAGGTTTCATGCCATGAGCAGTAAAATACTAAAACATTTTCGAGCAGTTCATATACTTACTTGAATCAACCCCATGCTTATCATTTGCAGGTCAATCTTCAAAGAGCAGTTGCATGCACAACAACACTCCACAGACACTGTGCATTGGACCGGCTGATATGAAGCATCACCAAACCGAAGTGGATGGGGAACTGAATCCAGAGGCTCTTGCACCATTCTCATTAAAACAAAATAACTTGTTGGATGAAGGACAACTGTTTGCTGATTTATACCTAGAAGATATAAGCCAAGCTCTTCGAGAGAACCCTGAAAGTAACTTATCATCAGGGAATGTATCTCGTTCTAGTGGAATCTACAGTGAAAGTGACAACAGTGATGTTGATTTTCCGATGAATAATGTTCCCAGCTCGTCAGATGACTCAGACATGGAACAAAACTTGATCCAAGTGAGCACAATTACAGATTCGCCAGGATACACTATCGAGGAACACCACGAACACAAAACCCGAGTCCTTGACAGTGGAGCAGATCTAATAGACCTGGCATGGGTTCAGTCAATGAACCCAATTCCCAATCAAGAAGAAAATATTCCACCTGCACCTGTCCAAACTGACATCAAGTTGGACATGGATTCTATCAAAAATGAAAATGGAGTTGCAAAACGTGACTCAAACTGCGACAAGGAGAAGCCACCTGAGTCATACCTCAACCTTATTGCAAAAGCCATCCTAAGCTCACTCGATAGAAGGATGCTGCTCTCTGACATTTATGACTACATTTTCAGCAAGTACTCGTTCTTTCAGACAACAACTTGTGCTTGGAGAAACAGCATCCGTCACAATCTCACTGTGCACGAATGCTTCATGAAGCATGGACGAGCACCCAATGGCCGAGGTTTTTACTGGGCCATACACCCAGCCTGTTTGGATGATTTCTTGAAGGGAGATTACGACCGTAAACAAGCCCGACTGCAAATCAAGAATAGCACCAAAGCAATGGAAGCAAACATCCGCAAAACCAAGGCACTGCAGAGCATACAGCCTCACAGCCCACTGGCAGAAATGCAACAGTTGTCACGACAAGTTACCAGTGGTAAAATGTCTCAATCTTATTCTCGCAACCATCACAACACTGCGAACAATTTAAACAGCATGAAACCACAGTCCACAATTCATTATCATTCAACGCCCAAGAACAATAGGCCTAGGACCTCAGGACCCATGTTCAATCGTCTGGATTCCACAACGTATCATCCATATGGATACAGCCACTCACAGCACAACTCGCGAAACCAGACAAACTCATGAGTATCTGGTTCATTCTATTAAAGAACAATCTAATTTACTAGGTATCAGACATTTTGTATATAACCGAGGATTGCAGGCCTTTCCTTGATATGCTAAATCGATATGCATGTTGATCATGTACTATACACGCATGTTTTCATACATTTGTTTATGTAAGTGTATTTTGTAAATAAAAATACGTGTTTAAACAAAAATGTATTTCTTCTTGAGCTGCAACATAACTACGATGAGGACTATGCCAGGAATGAAACAAGTCCGATATGGGGACTGAATGGTGTTCCCAATCATTTTCAAATGATGAACCCTGAAAATACAATACAAGGACAATCACTTTTTCAATGTGCTCATATTCCTTATCAACAATATTTTGGCTTAACTATTTGTCAAAAAGCTATTGGTATGACACTCTTAGTAAAAGACAGAGCTAAATGCTCCATTTTTGAGAAATATCCAAGATATTTACATCTAGTAAATCCAAGTGCCAAATTTGTTGATGTCGATTATAATCAAATTTTCCTTCTAGATCATTAATATAACAGCTCGTTCTTTTAGCTATTCACAAATCAAAGGTTTTGAGTTCCATACTAACAACCTGTCCAATATTAGGTTAAGATTAGGTTATGGCTAAGTTTGGAGATGATACAAAGTATATCACAAATGTGATGATAATGTGATTGCAATGTGATTAACATTTTCTGGAGATATTACACTCATTATCAAATAAACTCTAATAAACATCATTTGTATATTCATGAATATTATCGAGATAATCCTAGTATATTTTAAATGGATGAGCTGTTCACAATTGATTGTAATCAGATTTCCCATCTAGATTATTAATACCCCAGCTCTTTGTGTTAGGTATTCGCAAATCAAATGTTTTGAGTTCCATACTAACAACAAAACCTGTTCAAGATTAGGTTATGGCTAAGTTTGGAGATGATACAAAGTATATCACAAATGTGATGATAATAAATACCTGTTCTTCCAGACAATTACTTGTGCTTGGAGAAGTAGCTTCCGTCTTAATCGCACTTTGCTCTGACTATCAATGGACCAAATCCAATGTTAGTACTGAATAACCAGAAAAAATGATTCCCCATGATCGATAACATCTGAAATTTGAACCACATGTGTACAAAAGTATTGCTCACACCAAACTGAAAGCATCGATTGCTGTCATTTATTTTCTTATTATTAGTATTATTTATTACTATTATACACTAATAAAATACACCGATTTTGTATTCAGCACCTTATGAGCAGTATGGTTGTACCACAGATTGCGAAAGTAAGGACGTTGATAATTGCGGAGAAGGAACTAGATTTTTGACTGAATGTATTTTTGTGTGCTTTTCAATATCCACAATTTATTGAAATATTTTTGATATTGCTGTACATGTCATAGTATTTTGGGCAACTCAAGAAAATATTTCGTTCCTCCCAATATAAATGCGTTTGATAATGAAAAATGCACTATATGTGAATAAATGTAGAAGAAACTAGATTGCACAGTGTATGATCGACATGCTTATGAATTTAGCATATTGAGGAAAAACCTCACAAAATATCTAATATCCAGCACAATTACGTGTTTGTTAGCAGAATGCACCATGTCTGAATACATTTGAATACTTGACAAATATGTTCATTATTTTCATGAAAGTCCCTCTTGTAGAAGTATATATAGCAGAATACACCTGGAACAATGTCAAAGTGTATAATAAACATAAGATAAACATATCACTATGTACTCCAAGCAACCACAATACCATTTCCCATTATTGCAGTACTCTATTTATAATACCAATCAATCTAACAACGTTTTTAGCGTTTTCTTGTTCTTCATTGTGAACAGCTCATCCATTTAAAATATACTAGGATTATTTCGATAATATTCATGAATATACAAATGATGTTTATTAGAGTTTATTTGATAATGAGTGTAATATCTCCAGAAAATGTTAATTGCAATAAACTGCTGTTCTTAATTACCATTTCCAGAGTGAAAGTGCTCACTCCAGTTCGTCACTTTGATTGACACTTTATTGGCAAAACAATGACACCAGCTGCCATCACTTACCTCAATTGTAATCACATGGTATGTATAAAAATCCATGTAGAGCATCAGAGATTATCATACGATTGTCAAAAAACAATTAGACTCATTCCAACGAAAACATGGAGCAAATGACTGAGTTTATATATCGGAGTGAACACATGGAGAACAACACAACAGAGGAGCCTTGGCTCCAAGCACTGCTACATGGCAGAACATTTGAATATGACATAGAAGGTAAGATCCACTCTGATTTCACCAGCTTTAAGACGTATTCATTTTATTGGATATTGAAAGGGTATTGAATGAATATTTTGCAGTCGAAGTTTTATGCCTTGAGTAATAAAATATTAATACATTTTCGAGCAGTTATTATACACACTTGAATTAACCCCATGCTTATCATTTGCAGGTCAATCTTCAAAGAGCAGTTGCATGCACAACAACACTCCACAGACACTGTGCATTGGACCGGCTGATATGAAGCATCACCAAACCGAAGTGGATGGGGAACTGAATCCAGAGGCTCTTGCACCATTCTCATTAAAACAAAATAACTTGTTGGATGAAAGACAACTGTTTGCTGATTTATACCTAGAAGATATAAGCCAAGCTCTTCCAGAGAACCCTGAAAGTAACTTATCATCAGGAAATGTATCTCGTTCTAGTGGAATCTACAGCGAAAGTGACAACAGTGATGTTGATTTTCCGATGACTAATGTTCCCAGCTCGTCAGATGACTCAGACATGGAACAAAACTTGATCCAAGTGAGCACAATTACATATTCGCCAGGATACACTTTCGAGGAACACCACGAACACAAAACCCGAGTCCTTGACAGTGGAGCAAATCTAATAGACTTGGCATGGGTTCAGTCAATGAACCCGACTCCCAATCAAGAAGAAAATATTTCACCTGCACCTGTCCAAACTGACATCAAGTTGGACATGGATTCTATCAAAAATGGAAATGGAGTTGCAAAACGTGACTCAAACTGCGACAAGGAGAAGCCACCTGAGTCATACCTCAACCTTATCGCAAAAGCCATCCTAAGCTCACCCGATAGAAGGATGCTGCTATCTGATATTTATGACTACATCTACAACAAATACCCGTTCTTTCAGACCTCAACCTGTGCTTGGAGAAACAGCATCCGTCACAATCTCACTGTGCACGAATGCTTTATGAAGCATGGACGAGCACCCAATGGCCGAGGTTTTTACTGGGCCATACATCCAGCCTGTTTGGATGATTTCTTGAAGGGAGATTACGACCGTAAACAAGCCCGACTGCAAATCAAGAATAGCACCAAAGCAATGGAAGCAAACATCCGCAAAACCAAGGCACTGCAGAGCAAACAGGCTCACAGCCCACTGGCAGAAATGCAACAGTTGTCACGACAAGTTACCAGTGGTCAAATGTCTCAATCTTATTCTCGCAATCATCGCAACACTGTGAACAATTTACACAGCATGAAACCACAGTCCACGATTCATTATCATTCAACGCCCAAGAACAATAGGACTTCAGGACCCATGTTCAATCGTCTGGATTCCACAACATATCATCCATATGGATACAGCCACTCACAGCACAACTCACGAAACCATGCCTACCTTCGCATGAACTCAAGAGAATCTGGTTCATTCTCGTAAAGAACAATTTAGTTTGCTAGGTGTCAAACATTTTGTATATAACCGAGGATTGCAGGCCTTTCCTTGATATGCTAAATATATATGCATGTTGATCATGTACTATAGACGCATGTTTTCCTACATTTGTTGACGACAGTGTATTTTGTGAATAAAAATACGTGTATAGACAAAAATGTATTTCTTCTTGAGCTGCAACATAACTACGATGAGGACTATGCCAGGAATGGAACAAGTCCGATATGGGGACTGAATGGTGTTCCCAATCATTTTCAAATGATGAACCCTGAAAATACAATACAAGGACCATCACTTGTTCAATGTGCTCATATTCCTTATCAACAATATTTTGGCTTAACTATTTGTCAAAAAGCTATTGGTATGACACTCTTAGTAAAAGACAGAGCTAAATGCTCCATTTTTGAGAAATATCCAAGATATTTACATCTAGTAAATTCAAGTGCCAAATTTGTTGCTGTCGATTGTAATCAAATTTTCCTTCTAGATCATTAATATAACAGCTCGTTCTTTTAGCTATTCACAAATCAAAGGTTTTGAGTTCCATACTAACAACCTGTTCAATATTAGGTTAAGATTAGGTTATGGCTAAGTTTGGAGATGATACAAAGTATATCACAAATGTGATGATAATGTGATTGCAATGTGATTAACATTTTCTGGAGATATTACACTCATTATCAAATAAACTCTAATAAACATCATTTGTATATTCATGAATATTATCGAAATAATCCTAGTATATTTTAAATGGATGAGCTGTTCACAATTGATTGTAATCAGATTTCCCATCTAGATTATTAATACCCCAGCTCTTTGTGTTAGGTATTCGCAAATCAAGTGTTTTGAGTTCCATACTAACAACAAAACCTGTTCAAGATTAGGTTATGGCTAAGTTTGGAGATGATACAAAGTATATCACAAATGTGATGATAATAAATACCTGTTCTTCCAGAGAATTACTTCCGTCTTAATCGCACTTTGCTCTGACTATCAATGGACCAAATCCAATGTTAGTACTGAATAACCAGAAAAAATGATTCCCCATGATCGATAACATCTGAAATTTGAACCACATGTGTACAAAAGTATTGCTCACACCAAACTGAAAGCATCGATTGCTGTCATTTATTTTCTTATTATTAGTATTATTTATTACTATTATACACTAATAAAATACACCGATTTTGTATTCAGCACCTTATGAGCAGTACGGTTGTACCACAGATTGCGAAAGTAAGGACGTTGATAATTGCGGAGAAGGAACTAGATTTTTGACTGAATGTATTTTTGTGTGCTTTTCAATATCCACAATTTATTGAAATATTTTTGATATTGCTGTACATGTCATAGTATTTTGGGCAACTCAAGAAAATATTTCGTTCCTCCCAATATAAATGCGTTTGATAATGAAAAATGCACAATATGTGAATAAATGTAGAAGAAACTAGATTGCACAGTGTATGATCGACATGCTTATGAATTTAGCATATTGAGGAAAAACCTCACAAAATATCTAATATCCAGCACAATTACGTGTTTGTTAGCAGAATGCACCATGTCTGAATACATTTGAATACTTGACAGATATGTTCATTATTTTCATGAAAGTCCCTCTTGTAGAAGTATATATAGCAGAATACACCTGGAACAATGTCAAAGTGTATAATAAACATAAGATAAACATATCACTATGTACTCCAAGCAACCACAAAACCATTTCCCATTATTGCAGTACTCTATTTATAATACCAATCAATCTAACAACGTTTTTAGTGTTTTCTTGTTCTTCATTGTGAACAGCTCATCCATTTAAAATATACTAGGATTATTTCGATAATATTCATGAATATACAAATGATGTTTATTAGAGTTTATTTGATAATGAGTGTAATATCTCCAGAAAATGTTAATTGCAATAAACTGCTGTTCTTAATTACCATTTGCAGAGTGAAAGTGCTCACTCCAGTTCGTCACTTTGACTCATTCCAACGAAAACATGGAGCAAATGACTGAGTTTATATATCGGAGTGAATACATGGAGAACGACGCAACAGAGGAGCCTTGGCTCCAAGCACTGCTACATGGCAGAACATTTGAATATGACATAGAAGGTAAGATCCACTCTGATTTCACCAGCTTTAAGACGTATTCATTTTATTGGATATTGAAAGGGTATTGAATGAATATTTTGCAGTCGAAGTTTTATGCCTTGAGCAATAAAATATTAATACATTTTCGATCAGTTATTATACACACTTGAATTAACCCCATGCTTATCATTTGCAGGTCAATCTTCAAAGAGCAGTTGCATGCACAACAACACTCCACAGACACTGTGCATTGGAACGGCTGATATGAAGCATCACCAAACCGAAGTGGATGGGGAACTGAATCCAGAGGCTCTTGCACCATTCTCATTAAAACAAAATAACTTGTTGGATGAAAGACAACTGTTTTCTGATTTATACCTAGAAGATATAAGCCAAGCTCTTCGAGAGAACCCTGAAAGTAACTTATCAACAGGGAATGTATCTCGTTCTAGTGGAATCTACAGTGAAAGTGACAACAGTGATGTTGATTTTCCGATGAATAATGTTCCCAGCTCGTCAGATGACTCAGGCATGGAACAAAACTTGATCCAAGTGAGCACAATTACAGATTCGCCAGGATACACAGTCGATGGACACCAGGAAAACAAAACCCGAGTCCTTGACATTGGAGCAGATCTAATAGACCTGGCATGGGTTCAGTCAATGAACCCAGTTCCCAATCAAGAAGAAAACATTCCATCTGCAACTGTCCAAACTGACATCAAGTTGGACATGGATTCTATCAAAAATGGAAATGGAGTTGCAAAACATAACTCAAACTATGACAAGGAGAAGCCACCTGAGTCATACCTCAACCTCATCGCAAAAGCCATCTTAAGCTCACCCGATAGAAGGATGCTGCTCTCCGACATTTATGACTACATTTTCAGCAAGTATCCGTTCTTTCAGACAACAATCTGTGCTTGGAGAAACAGCATCCGTCAAAATCTCACTGTGCATGGATGCTTCATGAAGCATGGACGAGCACCCAATGGCCGAGGTTTCTACTGGGCTATACACCCAGCCTGTCTGGACGACTTCTTTAAGGGAGATTACGACCGTAAACAAGCCCGACTGCAGATCAAGAAAAGCACCAAAGCAATGGAAGCAAACATTCGCAAAACCAAGGCACTGCAGTGCAAACAGGCTCACAGCCCATTGGCAGAAATGCAACAGTTGGCACGACAAGTTACCAGTGGTCAAATGTCTCAATCTTATTCTCACAACCATCACAACACTGCGAAAAAATCACACATCATGAAACCACAGTCCACGACTCATTATCATTCAACGCCCAAGAACAATAGGACGTCAGGACCCATGTTCAATCGTCTGGATTCCACAATGTATCATCCGTATGGATACAGCCACTCACAGCACAACTCATTAAAACCATGCACACCTTCGCATGAACTCAAGAGAATCTGGTTCGTTCTCGTGAAGAACAATTTAGTTTGCTAGGTGTCAGACATTTTGTATATAACCGAGGATTGCAGGCCTTTCCTTGATATGCTAAATATATATGCATGTTGAACATGTACTATACAGACATTTGTTTATGTACAGTGTATTTCTTGAATAAAGTACATGTATAGACAAACATGTATTTCTCCTTGAGCGGCAAAACACTACGGTGAGGCCTATACCAGGAATGGAACAAGTCCAATGTGGGTACTGATTGGTGTTCCCAATCATTTCAGAATGTGAATCCTAAACATACAATACAATGATCATCACTCATTCTATGTGCTCATATTCATTATCGACGAAATTTTGGTTTAACAAGTTGTCAGCAAGCTATTGGTATGACACTCTAAGTAAAAGACAGAGCTAAATGTTCCATATTTGGGGAATATCCGAGCTATTACATCTAGTAAATCCAAGTGACAAATTTGTTGATATTGATTGTAATCAAATGTTCTTCTAGATCATTAATATAACAGCTCGTTGTTTTAGGCATTTACAAATCAAAGGTTTTGAGTTCCATACTAACAGCCTGCTCAAGATTAGGTTAAGATTTGGTTATGGCTAAGTTTGGATATCATACAAAGTATATCACAAATGTGATGATAAAAATTACCTGTTCTTCCAGACAACTACTTCTGCTTGGAGAAACAGCTTCCGTCTCAATCCCACTTTGCTCTGAGGATAACAGTCTCTGAGGATTATACCAGGAATGGACTAAATCCAATGTGGCTACTGAATAACCAAAAAATGATTCCCCATGATGGACAACATCTGAACAACATGTGTACAAAGGTATTGCTCACACCAAACTGAAAGCATAGACGGTTGTCACTTATTATTTTATCACTTATTTGTTTGTTTGATTCCCTGTGTTTACTTTTTCAAATGGTTGCTTGGAACGTATTGTGTATATTCGTTGTAATATTTTTCTTTCAGATGATGTAATCTGATAATACAACACAATAAAATAATAATCTTCACATCCTCAGCATGCTCAGATACTTTCTCAACAAAATGGTAGTGGCTGAGATATTTGTCAAAACAAATCTTGTGTTTTGCGGGTCGCGATTGAATTCATATTTAAATGCGTGAAATTACTGTTGGATAAAATACACCAATTTTGCTTGAAGCACCGTATAAGCAGTACGGTTGTACCACAGATTGCAGAAGTCTGTAACTGCAACATGCTTATGAATTTAGCATATTGACCAAAAAAAAACCTCACAAAATATCTAATATCCAGCACAATTAAGTGTTTGTTAGCAGAATGTACCATGTCTGAATACATTGGAATACTTGGCAAATATGTTCAATATTTTCATGAAAGTCCCCTTGTAGAAGTATATAACAATACAACTGGAACAATGTCAGACAAAATGTATAATAAACATAAGATAAACATAGCACTATGTAGGCCAATCTCAAGCAACCACAATCACCTTTACCATTATTGCAGTACTTTATTCATAATTTCGACCAATCTAACGTGTCTTTTTAGTGGTTTCCTTATTTTACTTGTGAATAGCTTATACATTTCAAATATACTGATTATTTCGATTATATTTATGAATAATGAGTGTAACATTCGCGGAAAACGTTAATTGCAATACACTGCTGTTCTTAATTACCATTTTACTCACTCCAGTGTGTCACTTTGATTGACACTTTATTGGCAAAAACTCACATTAGCTGCCATCAGTTGCCCGAATTTATGTAGTCATCGAGACATATAAAAATCCATGTAGAACATCGTACATTATCATCCGATTGTCAGTAATCCAACAGTCTCATTCCAACGAAAACATGGAACAAATGACTGAGTTTATGTATCAAAGTGGAAACATGGAGAACGACGCA
Organism: Terebella lapidaria; assembly: GCA_949152475.1. Taxonomy (NCBI): domain Eukaryota; kingdom Metazoa; phylum Annelida; class Polychaeta; order Terebellida; family Terebellidae; genus Terebella; species Terebella lapidaria. The sequence continues at coordinate 4,580,705 of OX424569.1, forward strand.
ACAGAGGAACCTTGGTTCCAAGCACTGCTACATGGCAAAGCATGCAAATATTCCATAGAAGGTAAAATTCGTTCGGATTTCACCAGCTTTAAAATGTATTCATTCTGTTGGATTTTGAAGGGATATTAAATACATTTCTGCATTCGGAGGTTTATGCCTTGAGGAAAAAATATTAATATATTTTCGAGCAGTTAATATACCCATTTGAATTGAATCCATGCTTATCATTTGCAGATCAATACTCAAAGAGCAGTTGCATGCACAACAACACTCCACAGACACTGTGCATTGGACCGGCTGATATGAAGCATCACCAAACCGGAGTGGATGGGGAACTGAATCCAGAGGCTCTTACACAATTCTCATTAAAAGGAAATAACCTGTTGGATGAAGGGCAACTGTTTGCTGATTTATACCTAACAGATATTAGCCAAGCTCTTCCAGAGAACCCTGAAAGTAACTTATCACCTGGGAATGTATCTCGTTCTAGTGGAATCTACAGTGAAAGTGACAACAGTGATGTTGATTTTCCGATGACTAATGTTCCCAGCTCGTCAGAGGACTCGGACATGGAACAAAACTTGATCCAAGTGAGCACAATTACAGATTCCCCAGGATACACTATCGACGAACACCAAGAAAACAAACACCGAGTCCTTGACAGTGGAGCAGATCTAATAGACCTGGCATGGGTTCAGTCAATGAACCCAATTCCCAATCAAGAAGAGAATATTCCACCTGCACCTGTCCAAACTGACATCAAGTTGGACATGGATTCTATCAAAAATGGGAATGGATTTGCAAAACGTAACTCAAATTGTGACAAGGAGAAGCCACCTGAGTCATATCTCAACCTTATCGCAAAAGCCATCTTAAGCTCACCCGATAGAAGGATGCTGCTCTCCGACATTTATGACTACATTTTCAGGAAGTACCCGTTCTTTCAGACAACAACCTGTGCTTGGAGAAACAGCATCCGTCACAATCTCACTGTGCACGAATGCTTCATGAAGCATGGACGAGCATCCAATGGCCGAGGTTTTTACTGGGCCATACACCCAGCCTGCTTGGACGACTTCTTGAAGGGGGACTACGACCGTAAACAAGCCCGACTGCAGATCAAGAAGAGCACCAAAGCAATGGAAGCAAACATCCGCAAAACCAAGGCACTGCAGAGCAAACAGGCTCACAGTCCATTGGCAGAAATGCAACAGTTGGCACGACAAGTTACCAGTGGTAAAATGTCTCAATCTTATTCTCGCAACCATCACAACACTGCGAACAATTTGCACACCATGAAACCACAGTCCACGATTCATTATCATTCAACGCCCAAGAACAATAGGATCTCAGGACCCATGTTCAATCGTCTGGATTCCACAACGTATCATCCATATGGATACAGCCACTCACAGCACAACTCACGAAACCATGCACACCTTCGCATGAACTCAAGAGAATCTGGTTCATTCTCGTGAAGAACAATTAAGTTTGCTAGGTGTCAGACATTTTGTATATAACAGGATTGCAGGCCTTTCCTTGATATGCTAAATCTAAATGCATGTTGAGCATGTACTATACACGCATGTTTTCCTACATTTGTTTATGTACGGTGTATTTTGTGAATAAAAATACGTGTATAGACAAAAATGTATCTCTCCTTGAGCTGCAACATAACTACGGTGAGGCCTATGCCAGGAATGAAACCAGTCCAATGTGGGTACCGATTTGTGTTCCCAATCATTCTCAAATGATGATCCCTGAAAATACAATGCAAGGACCATCACTGGTTCAATGTTCTCATATTCCTTATCAACAATATTTTGGTTAACTATTTGTCGACAAGCAATTGGTGTGACACTCTAAGTAAAAGACATAGCTAAATGTTCCATATTTGGGGAATATTCGAGATATTTACATCTAGTAAATCCAGTTGACAAAATTGTTGATATCGATTGCAATCAATTTTTCTTTCTAGATCATTAATATAACAGCTCGTTCTTTTAGCTATTCACAAATCAAAGGTTTTGAGTTCCATTATAAATCTTTAATCGACAAAATAGTGACTGAGATGCTTGCCAACAAACAAATCTCTGGTATTGCAGGTCGTGATTGAATTCATTGTCAAATGAGAGAAATTACGTTGAATAAAATACACCAATTTTGCATTCAGCACCGTATGAGCAGTACGGTTGTACTGCAGAAGTTAGGACGTTGATAATTGTGGCGAAGGAACTAGATTTTTGACTGAATGTATTTTTGAGTGTTCTTCAACATCCACAATTGATTGAAATATTTCTGATATTGCTCGACATGTCATAGTAGTTTGGTTACTCAAGGAAAGAATACGTTCACCTCAATATAAATGTGTTTGATAATGAAAAATGCACTATATGTGAATAAATGTAGAAAAACAGACTGCACAGTGTATGATCGACATGCCTATGAATTAAGCATATTGAGGAAAAAACCTGAGACTACCTAATATCCAGCACAATTGAGTGTTTGTTAGCAGAATGCACCATGTCTGAATACATTTGAATTCCTGGAAAATATGTTCATTAGTCTCATGAAAGTGCCCTTGTAGAAGTATATTACAATACAACTGGAACAATATGAGACAAAGTGTATAATAAAAATGAGATAAACATAGCACTATATGTACCATAATCAACCACAATAACATTTACCATTATTGCAGTACTTTATTTATAATATCAATGAATCTAACGTTTTTTAGTGTTTTCCTGTTCCTACTTGTGAATAGCTCATACATTTCAAATAAACTAGGATATAAATTGATAAATATTTATGTATATAAAACTGACGTTCGTTAGAGTTTACTCGATAATGAGTATACCATTGTCAGAAAATGTTAATTGCAATAAACTGCTGCTCTTAGTTACCATATTCCAGAGTGAAAGTGCTCACTTCAGTTTGTCATTTTGGTTGACACTTTATTGGCAAAAGAATGACACTATAGCTGCCATCAGTTGCCTCAATTGTAATCACATGGTTGGTATAAAAATCCATGTAGAACATCGCAGATTATCATACGATTGTCAAGACACCAAACAGTCTTATTCCAACGAAAACATGGAGCAAATGACTGAGTTTATGTATCACGGTGAACACATGGAGAACGATGCAACAGAGGAACCTTGGCTCCAAGCACTGCTACATGACAGAACATGCGAATATTCTATAGAAGGTAACATTTACTCTACTTTACGTCAGCTTCAAAACGTATTTATTTTGTTGGATTTTAAAGGCATATTAAATACATATTGTGCATTCTAAGTTTTATACCTTGAGCAATGAAATATTAATAGAGTTTCGAGCAGTTAATATTGCCTTTTGAATTAATGCCATGCTTATCATTTGCAGGTCAATCTTCAAAGAACAGTTGCATGCACAACAACAATCCACAGACACTGTGCATTGGACCGGCTGATATGGAGCACCACCAAACTGGAGTGGATGAGGAACTGAATCCAGAGGCTCTTGCGCCCTTCTCATTAAGGGAAAATATCATGTTGGATGAAGGGCAACTGTTTGCTGATTTATACCTAGAAGACATCAGTCAAGCTCCTCAAGAGAGCCATGAAAGTAAATTATCATCAGGGAATGTATCCCGCTCTAGTGGAATCTACAGTGAAAGTGATACCAGTGATGTTGATTTTCCAACGAATAATGTTCCCAGTTCGTCAGATGACTCAGACATGGAACAAAACTTGATGCAAGTGAGCACAATTACAGATTTCCCGGGGTACACTATTGGTGAACACCACGTAAACAAAAGCCAAGTCATTGACAGTGGAGCAGATCTAATAGACCTGGCATGGGTTCAGACAATGAACCCAATTCCCAATGAAGAAGAAAATATTCAACCTGCACCTTTCCAAACCGACATCAAGTTGGACATGGATTCCATCAAAATTGAAAAAGCAGTTGCAAAACTTGAATCAAACTGTGACAAGGAGAAGCCGCCTGAACCATACCTCAATCTTATTGCAAAAGCCATCCTAAGCTCACCCGATAGAGAGATGGTGCTTTCTGATATTTATGACTACATCTACAACAAATACCCATTCTTTCAGACAACAACTTGTGCTTGGAGAAACAGCATCCGTCACAATCTCACTGTGCATGAATGCTTCATGAAGCATGGACGAGCACCAAATGGCCGAGGTTTTTACTGGGCCATACACCCAGCCTGTTTGGACGACTTCCTGAAGGGAGATTACGACCGTAAACAAGCCCGACTGCAGATCAAGAAGAGCACCAAAGCAATGGAAGCAAACATTCGCAAAACCAAGGCACTGCAGAGCAAACAGGCTTACAGCCCACTGGCAGAAATGCAACAGTTGGCACGACAAGTTACCAGTGGTCAAATGTCTCAATCTTATTCTCGTAACCATCACAACACTGCGAACAATTCACACATCATGAAACCACAGTCCATGATTCATTATCATTCAACGCCCAAGAACAATAGGACCTCAGGACCCATGTTCAATTGTCTGGATTCCACAACGTATCATCCATATGAATACAGCCACTCACAGCACAACTCACGAAACCATGCACACCTTCGCATGAACTCAAGAGAATCTGGTTCATTCTCGTAAAGAACAATTTAGTTTGCTAGGTGTCAGACATTTTGTATATAACCAAGGATTGCAGGCCTTTCCTTGATATGCTAAATATATGTGCATGTTGATCATGTACTATACACGCATGTTTCCTACATTTGTTTATGTACAGTGTATTTCTTGAATAAAGTACGTGTATAGACAAACATGTATTTCTCTCTGAGCTGCAGAAAAAAACCAATGTGAGGCCTATTCCAGGAATGGAACAAGTCCAATATGGGTACTGATTTTTGTTCCCAATCATTTTTAAATGATGAACCCTGAAAATACAATGCAATGATCATCACTAGTTCAATGTGCTCATATTCCTTATCGACAAAAATTCGGCTTAAAGTCATAGTAGCAAGGTACCATTATATGGTTTCATTCGTGTTCATATCTAGACACTGTGGACATTTGGTGATAAAAAAGGTGTTCGCGTTAATTGCTAACTAATAGCAGCGACATATAATGGAGTATATTGAGCCAGTATTACAATCGCCTTTTTCAGCCGATGAAAGAAATAGCTTCGGCAATTTCCGTAATCGTGACGTCAGTTGAGGCAGAATGTGCTTTGATGGCTCGCCGAAAACGTAAGATACGTAATTTGGTGGCCAACTCAAAGACGGAAAATCACTTCAGGATGCATGAGATTCAATAGAAAACACGCAAAAACCAGCAAATACTGGACATCTTGCAGTTCAACAAACCTCCGTTCTGGGTGAATAAATATTGCTGATTCTAAATATCAAGACTAGAAATGTCATATTTCTGCCATCTCACCCGTTCACTTGAATTGTCCAACATACATCAGGGGAATGAATATGCGACATGGAGTTTACCTTGTTGGCTACATGTACTTTCAGGTCTGCCTCAACTGACGTCACCAACCACGTGACCCACACTAAAATATGGATCAAAATCTTCGGCAATTTACGGAAGGAGTGCCTATTTGGTTCAATATCTCGAAACCCATTGATTGTATTTGTAAAATTCGTTCAAATTTATTGACAACTATTCATAATAGACTAAATGAAAAGCACTTTCATTGGCATGCTACTAGATCTAGGTCTTTAACTATTTGTCAACAAGCTATTGGTATGACACTCTAAGTAAAAGACATAGCTAAATGTTCCATATTTGGAGAATATCTGTGATATATACATCCAGTAAATCGAAGTGACAAATTTGTTGATTTTGATCAAATTTTCTGTCTAGATCATTAATATCCCAGCTCGTTGTTTTAGGCATTCACAAATCAGAGGTTTTGAGTTCCATATGCACGTTAACGTGGACGTGGACCCTACGTGAATATTAAAAAAAACGTTATGACGTCATGATATTGGGGTTCCCCAAGACAACAACTTCACTATAAAGCTTATGAAATGAAAAAAAACGTCAAACATGACGTTCTAAAAATACAGCGTAGCTATTCTCACGTAAGTTTCCCACGGACGTAGGGATATCTGGAACTCTCTACTAACTGAACAAAACCTGTTACGATATTGGGGGACTTCCTGGTGGTATGACTCAGAAATGGGGATGATTACACCATAGGGTCCGCAGGTGCTATGTTCACCGGGCCTGGTTGACACCAGGATAGCTTCATGGTCTGGTAGGGACACCCCCATGCCAGGTCCATGAACTGTATGATAGGAAGCGTGTGACATAGCCCTGTCATGCAGTCCCGAACCCGAATGGAACTCCATAGTTGTAAATATATCACACCCCATAATTAGGTTGCACTGCATATACACAAAAATGGGTTCGCCCAACAAAAATATTAAAAAAAAAAACTGTTCAAGATTAGGTTATGGCTAAGTTTGGGGATGATATAAAGTATATCACGAATGTGATGAAGAGGTGATGTTCAAAACTGGCGAGAATGATGAGGTGATTGAAAGAGTGTGCATTTAGTTTTTTAGCGATTGAGTTGGAGCGAGTTGAAAGCCATCCAAGAGTTGATATCGATGCAGTGAGACATAGCATTATATGCATTCGTTCTGCTGAGGTGGTCTTTGGGGTCGAACGCCACATACAATTACAAGTCCTCAGCACATTTTGTTGTAGTTATACCGAAGTTGTTGATAATGTTATTTAGTGGAGTCGTATATGTTGAAAACAGAATCCGCCCCAACACCGAGCTTTGAGGTACGCCGTTGTTGAGGACTTTAGTCGAAGGTGTTCCATCTCCTGTGCAACCCCGCTGAGTACGCCCATCAAGGTTGACCTGAACAAGGACAATGTGATGTCTGACACACAAAATTCAGAGTGAAGATGGTCGATAAGTTGGATGTGAGAGATACTGTCAAAAGCAGCGCTGAGATCGAGAAGAACTAGTAGCACTGCTTTCTTGGCATCTAGCTCCTTGCTGATGTCCGAGAACACCTTCAGGACAGCAGTCTCTGTGGCGTGCTGCTTCTTATATGCAGACTGATGAGATTCTGTGAGATTGTTACTGATGATCTGGGAGTTAAATCGAAAGAGTACAAGTTTAGTTTTTTTATGACTTTGCCAAGGGATGTAAGATTCGACACTGGGCGATAGTTCTTGTGAATGTCTGAGTCAAGGTTGGCCTTATTCAGAAGGGATTTGACGATATAGCACATGACAACTGTGGAACAGTTGGAGAATTGTAGTAATATGAGAAATAGAATGTCAACATATGTGTTCACAGTGAAAGTTTGAGTGTACTTTCTTGACTCTTCGGATGATACCCAGAAGATTTACATCGAAAGTCAGGAAATAGATCAAACTACAATAAATTTTACCCTTACTAGCGTGATCTCAGTAAGTTTCTAGATTGTGTGTTATTGTCATGAAAGCAGAAATATGATATTTGCCATATACATATACTTTATTTGAATGATAATCTGTCCATGAATGAGTACTCGAGAACATGACTATAAAGTGCATGATCAACATGCATTATAATAGTAATGTTGAGGAAGGACCTGCGATCCTCAATTACATACAAAATATCTAATATTCAGCATACTTAAATTTTTTCTCAGTAGATATGGGTGGATACTGCAGGATGTATTTGAAAACGTCCAGCGTTTCGTGACTTATTTTGTGTGTCAGTATTCATATACGGATGCGAACGGAAGGAATCCAGATGATTGAACATGGCTCCTGAGGTCCTATCGTTCTTGGGTGTGGAATGATAATGGATCGTGGACTGTGTTTTTTTTCTATATGAATTGGTATTCTCAGGTTGTATGAGATCTGAGAAAACGATTGTGTAGTTTGACCACCGGATACTTGGCGTGACAACTGTTGCATTCCTGCCAGTGGGCTGTGAGCCTGTTTGCTCTGCAGTGCCTTGGTTTTGCGAATGTTTGCTTCCATTGCTTTGGTGCTTTTCTTGATCTGCAGTCGGGCTTGTTTACGGTCGTAGTCCCCCTTCAAGAAGTCGTCCAAACAGGCTGGGTATATGGCCCAGTAAAAACCTCGGCCATTGGGTGCTCGTCCGTGCTTCATGAAGCATTCGTGCACAGTGAGATTGTGACGGATGCTGTTTCTCCAAGCACAGGTTGTTGTCTGAAAGAACGGGTATTTGTTGTAGATGTAGTCATAAATATCAGAGAGCAGCATCCTTCTATCGAGTGAGCTTAGGATGGCTTTTGCGATAAGGTTGAGATATGAATCAGGTGGCTTCTCCTTGTCACAATTTGAGTCAAGTTTTGTGACTCCTTTTTCAGCTTTGATAGAACCCATGTCCAACTTGATGTCAGTTTGGAAAGGTGCAAGTTGAATATTTTCTTCTTCACTGGGAATTGGTGTCATTGACTGAACCCAAGCCAGGTCTATTAGATCTGCTCCACCAATAAAGACTTGGTTTTTGGTTTCCTGTATTTCCTCAGTGAAACATCCTGGGGAATCTTTGATGGTGCTCACTTGGATCAGGCTTTGTTCCATGTCTGAGTCATCTGATGAACTGAGAACATTATTCGTTGGAAAATCAACATCGCTGTTGTCACTTTCACTGTAGATTCCACTAGAATGAGATACATTCGCTGATGATAATTTACTTTCATGGCTCTCTTGAAGAGCTTGGCTGATGTCTTCTAGGTATAAATCAGCAAACAGTTGTCCTTCATCCAATAGGTTATTTTCTCTTAATGTGAAGGGTGTAAGAGCCTCTGGATTCAGTTCCCTATCCACTTCGGTTTGGTGATGCTTCATACCAGCCGGTCCAATGCACAGTGTCTGTGGAGTGTTGTTGTGCATGCAACTGCTCTTTGAGTATTGATCTGCAAATGATAAACATGGGGTTATTTCAAATGGGTATATTAATTGCTCGAAAATATATTAATATTTTATTGCTCATGGCATAAAACCTCGAATGCACAATATGTATTTGACATGCCTTCAAAATCCAACAAAATGAATCCATCTTAAAGCTGGTGAAATCAGAGTGAATTTTACCTTCTATGGAATATTCAAATGCTATGCCATGTAGCAGTGCTTGGAGCCAAGGTTCCTCTGTTGCGTCGTTCTCCATGTGTTCACTCTGATACATAAACTCAGTCATTTTCTCCATGTTTTTGTTGGAATAAGACTGTCTTTTTGGAAACCGTATGATAATCTCCGATGCTCTACATGAATTTTTATACTTACCATGTGATTACAATTGAGGTAAGTGATGGCAGCCAGTGTCATTGTTTTGCCAATAAAGTGTCAATCAAATTGACAAACTGGAGTGAGCACTTTCACTCTGGAAAATGGTAATTAGTTACAGCAGTTCATTGCAATTAACATTTTCTGAGAATTTCAAACTCAATATTGAGTAGATATATTTGTTGTATATTCGTAGATATTTTCGAAATAATCCTAACATATTTAAAATGTATGAGCTGTTCACAAGTACAGGGAAAAACCTTGTTAGATTTATTGATATTATAAATAGAATACTGCAACAATAATAACGATAGAGGTATGTCCGACCTTGGTCGCAACTACCGCATGGGGTAAGTACAACTCGTTTTTCCTTGTTAAACTGTAGTTTAATAAGAAAAAGCCTGTATTCCTTTCAAACTTCACACCATCCAAAACTCCGACAACTAGCCCTACAATGACACCCAGGGCGATAGAAATGAATCCAGATACTTTTATGGTGTTACTTAATTGGCATGACATACCCCATAAATGGGAAATGTCTCCCCATCGACGTTGTAACAACAACAATAATAATAATTTACATGCAGATCACAACGATTGTTTCCAGTCGTCATATGCCTAAGAGTTTATGATAAAAATGCCTTCAATTGAAACAGAGTGATAAGAATTTTTTGCTCATACAAACAGTGTCATATTGCAGGGTTTGTTTACCAAAACTGCTTCTTCGATCTCTAGCTAGCAAAATAATCTGATTTATTCATAGGGAGAGGAAGTCTCTATAATGTGAAAATTCCTGTACCAGCAATGTTACTTCTGACGATAGATGACTGTTTTGTATTTGCTTCCATTACTATTTTTATCTTTTATTTCATTCATCACAAACGTATGTTATTATAATAGGTCTTCCATATAATTTCTACACTGTCCCTAAATATTTTCCACATTCATTCTCATTAGTTTCTGGTTCAAACACAAAACTTTGTCAATGTGATATCTTGTATACACAAACATTGACAAAATGGGCGGGTTGATATGTTGCTTGATTTACATTTATTCAAAAATAATTTTTCATTATGAAACGCATTCATATTGAGAGAAACAAATTCTTTTCTTGAGTTACCAAAATATTGTGACATGTAGAGCAATATCAGGAACATTTCAATGTATTATGGATATTGAAAAACACACAAAAATACATTCAGTCCAAAATCTAGTTCCCTTTTCACAATTATCAACGGCCTAACCACTGTTCATACAGTGGTGAAAGCAAAATTAGTGTATTTTGTTCAACAGTAATTTCACACATTTCAAATTGCGATCTGCAATACCAGAGATTTGTTGTTGGCAAATATTTCAGTTACTACTATTTTGTCGAGGACGTATTTGAGCGTGTTGAGGATGTGATGATTATTATAGTGTGTTGTATTTTCAGATTACATCATCTGAAAGAAAAATAGTGTAAAATGCTCAGATGTTGTCCATTATGCAGAATTTTTTGTGGTATTCACATTGGATTTGATATACTCCTGGTATAATCCGTCACAATGTATAACTGTATTTCTTTGCAGCTCAAGGAGAAGTACGTTTTTGTCAATACACATATTTTTTTTTATTTCCAAAATAAACTGTACATACATAAATGTAGGAAAACACGTTTGTATAATACATGATCAACATGCATATAAATTTAGCATATCAAGGAAAGACCTGCAATCCTCAGTCATATACAAGATATCTGATATCTAGCAAATTATTTTTTCCTTCAATAGAATGAACCAGATACTCCTGAGTTTGTCTGGTTTCGCGATTTGTGCTGTGAGTGGCTGTATCCATATGGATGATACGCTGTGGAAACTGGATGATTGAACATTGTACCTGAGGTCCTAGGCCTATTGTTCTTGGGCGTTGAATGATAATGAATCGTGGACTGTGGTTTCATGCTGTGTAAATTGTTCACAGTGTTGCGATGGATGCGAGAATAAGATTGAGACATTTGACCACTGGTAACTTGTCGTGACAACTGTTGCATTTCTGCCAGTGGGCTGTGAGCCTGTTTGCTCTGCAGTGCCTTGGTTTTGCGGATGTTTGCTTCCATTGCTTTGGTGCTTCTCTTGATCTGCAGTCGGGCTTGTTTACGGTCGTAGTCCCCCTTCAAGAAGTCGTCCAAACAGGCTGGATGTATGGCCCAGTAAAAACCTCGGCCATTGGGTGCTCGTCCATGCTTCATGAAGCATTCGTGCACAGTGAGATTGTGACGGATGCTGTTTCTCCAAGCACAGGTTGTTGTCTGAAAGAACGGGTATTTGTTGTAGATGTAGTCATAAATATCAGATAGCACCATCCTTCGATCGGGTGAGCTTAGGATGGCTTTGGCGATAAGGTTGAGGTATGACTCAGGTGGCTTCTCCTTGTCACAATTTGAGTCAAGTTTTGTGACTCCTTTTTCAGCTTTGATGGAACCCATGTCCAACTTGATGTCAGTTTGGAAAGGTGCAGGTTGAATATTTTCATCGTCTTTGGGAATTGGTGTCATTGACTGAACCCAAGCCAGGTCTATTATATCTGCTCCACCAATAAAGACTTGGTTTTTGGTTTCCTGTATTTCCTCAGTGATGCATCCTGGGGAATCTTTGATGGCGCTCACTTGGATCAGGCTTTCTTCCATGTCTGAGTCATCTGACGAACTGAGAACATTATTCGTTGGAAAATCAACATCGCTGTTGTCACTTTCACTGTATATTCCACTAGAGCGGGATACATTCCCTGATGATAATTTACTTTCATGGCCAATATGGGTACTGATTTTTGTTCCCAATCATTTTTAAATGATGAACCCTGAAAATACAATGCAATGATCATCACTAGTTCAATGTGCTCATATTCCTTATCGACAAAAATTCGGCTTAAAGTCATAGTAGCAAGGTACCATTATATGGTTTCATTCGTGTTCATATCTAGACACTGTGGACATTTGGTGATAAAAAAGGTGTTCGCGTTAATTGCTAACTAATAGCAGCGACATATAATGGAGTATATTGAGCCAGTATTACAATCGCCTTTTTCAGCCGATGAAAGAAATAGCTTCGGCAATTTCCGTAATCGTGACGTCAGTTGAGGCAGAATGTGCTTTGATGGCTCGCCGAAAACGTAAGATACGTAATTTGGTGGCCAACTCAAAGACGGAAAATCACTTCAGGATGCATGAGATTCAATAGAAAACACGCAAAAACCAGCAAATACTGGACATCTTGCAGTTCAACAAACCTCCGTTCTGGGTGAATAAATATTGCTGATTCTAAATATCAAGACTAGAAATGTCATATTTCTGCCATCTCACCCGTTCACTTGAATTGTCCAACATACATCAGGGGAATGAATATGCGACATGGAGTTTACCTTGTTGGCTACATGTACTTTCAGGTCTGCCTCAACTGACGTCACCAACCACGTGACCCACACTAAAATATGGATCAAAATCTTCGGCAATTTACGGAAGGAGTGCCTATTTGGTTCAATATCTCGAAACCCATTGATTGTATTTGTAAAATTCGTTCAAATTTATTGACAACTATTCATAATAGACTAAATGAAAAGCACTTTCATTGGCATGCTACTAGATCTAGGTCTTTAACTATTTGTCAACAAGCTATTGGTATGACACTCTAAGTAAAAGACATAGCTAAATGTTCCATATTTGGAGAATATCTGTGATATATACATGCAGTGAGACATAGCATTATATGCATTCGTTCTGCTGAGGTGGTCTTTGGGGTCGAACGCCACATACAATTACAAGTCCTCAGCACATTTTGTTGTAGTTATACCGAAGTTGTTGATAATGTTATTTAGTGGAGTCGTATATGTTGAAAACAGAATCCGCCCCAACACCGAGCTTTGAGGTACGCCGTTGTTGAGGACTTTAGTCGAAGGTGTTCCATCTCCTGTGCAACCCCGCTGAGTACGCCCATCAAGGTTGACCTGAACAAGGACAATGTGATGTCTGACACACAAAATTCAGAGTGAAGATGGTCGATAAGTTGGATGTGAGAGATACTGTCAAAAGCAGCGCTGAGATCGAGAAGAACTAGTAGCACTGCTTTCTTGGCATCTAGCTCCTTGCTGATGTCCGAGAACACCTTCAGGACAGCAGTCTCTGTGGCGTGCTGCTTCTTATATGCAGACTGATGAGATTCTGTGAGATTGTTACTGATGATCTGGGAGTTAAATCGAAAGAGTACAAGTTTAGTTTTTTTATGACTTTGCCAAGGGATGTAAGATTCGACACTGGGCGATAGTTCTTGTGAATGTCTGAGTCAAGGTTGGCCTTATTCAGAAGGGATTTGACGATATAGCACATGACAACTGTGGAACAGTTGGAGAATTGTAGTAATATGAGAAATAGAATGTCAACATATGTGTTCACAGTGAAAGTTTGAGTGTACTTTCTTGACTCTTCGGATGATACCCAGAAGATTTACATCGAAAGTCAGGAAATAGATCAAACTACAATAAATTTTACCCTTACTAGCGTGATCTCAGTAAGTTTCTAGATTGTGTGTTATTGTCATGAAAGCAGAAATATGATATTTGCCATATACATATACTTTATTTGAATGATAATCTGTCCATGAATGAGTACTCGAGAACATGACTATAAAGTGCATGATCAACATGCATTATAATAGTAATGTTGAGGAAGGACCTGCGATCCTCAATTACATACAAAATATCTAATATTCAGCATACTTAAATTTTTTCTCAGTAGATATGGGTGGATACTGCAGGATGTATTTGAAAACGTCCAGCGTTTCGTGACTTATTTTGTGTGTCAGTATTCATATACGGATGCGAACGGAAGGAATCCAGATGATTGAACATGGCTCCTGAGGTCCTATCGTTCTTGGGTGTGGAATGATAATGGATCGTGGACTGTGTTTTTTTTCTATATGAATTGGTATTCTCAGGTTGTATGAGATCTGAGAAAACGATTGTGTAGTTTGACCACCGGATACTTGGCGTGACAACTGTTGCATTCCTGCCAGTGGGCTGTGAGCCTGTTTGCTCTGCAGTGCCTTGGTTTTGCGAATGTTTGCTTCCATTGCTTTGGTGCTTTTCTTGATCTGCAGTCGGGCTTGTTTACGGTCGTAGTCCCCCTTCAAGAAGTCGTCCAAACAGGCTGGGTATATGGCCCAGTAAAAACCTCGGCCATTGGGTGCTCGTCCGTGCTTCATGAAGCATTCGTGCACAGTGAGATTGTGACGGATGCTGTTTCTCCAAGCACAGGTTGTTGTCTGAAAGAACGGGTATTTGTTGTAGATGTAGTCATAAATATCAGAGAGCAGCATCCTTCTATCGAGTGAGCTTAGGATGGCTTTTGCGATAAGGTTGAGATATGAATCAGGTGGCTTCTCCTTGTCACAATTTGAGTCAAGTTTTGTGACTCCTTTTTCAGCTTTGATAGAACCCATGTCCAACTTGATGTCAGTTTGGAAAGGTGCAAGTTGAATATTTTCTTCTTCACTGGGAATTGGTGTCATTGACTGAACCCAAGCCAGGTCTATTAGATCTGCTCCACCAATAAAGACTTGGTTTTTGGTTTCCTGTATTTCCTCAGTGAAACATCCTGGGGAATCTTTGATGGTGCTCACTTGGATCAGGCTTTGTTCCATGTCTGAGTCATCTGATGAACTGAGAACATTATTCGTTGGAAAATCAACATCGCTGTTGTCACTTTCACTGTAGATTCCACTAGAATGAGATACATTCGCTGATGATAATTTACTTTCATGGCTCTCTTGAAGAGCTTGGCTGATGTCTTCTAGGTATAAATCAGCAAACAGTTGTCCTTCATCCAATAGGTTATTTTCTCTTAATGTGAAGGGTGTAAGAGCCTCTGGATTCAGTTCCCTATCCACTTCGGTTTGGTGATGCTTCATACCAGCCGGTCCAATGCACAGTGTCTGTGGAGTGTTGTTGTGCATGCAACTGCTCTTTGAGTATTGATCTGCAAATGATAAACATGGGGTTATTTCAAATGGGTATATTAATTGCTCGAAAATATATTAATATTTTATTGCTCATGGCATAAAACCTCGAATGCACAATATGTATTTGACATGCCTTCAAAATCCAACAAAATGAATCCATCTTAAAGCTGGTGAAATCAGAGTGAATTTTACCTTCTATGGAATATTCAAATGCTATGCCATGTAGCAGTGCTTGGAGCCAAGGTTCCTCTGTTGCGTCGTTCTCCATGTGTTCACTCTGATACATAAACTCAGTCATTTTCTCCATGTTTTTGTTGGAATAAGACTGTCTTTTTGGAAACCGTATGATAATCTCCGATGCTCTACATGAATTTTTATACTTACCATGTGATTACAATTGAGGTAAGTGATGGCAGCCAGTGTCATTGTTTTGCCAATAAAGTGTCAATCAAATTGACAAACTGGAGTGAGCACTTTCACTCTGGAAAATGGTAATTAGTTACAGCAGTTCATTGCAATTAACATTTTCTGAGAATTTCAAACTCAATATTGAGTAGATATATTTGTTGTATATTCGTAGATATTTTCGAAATAATCCTAACATATTTAAAATGTATGAGCTGTTCACAAGTACAGGGAAAAACCTTGTTAGATTTATTGATATTATAAATAGAATACTGCAACAATAATAACGATAGAGGTATGTCCGACCTTGGTCGCAACTACCGCATGGGGTAAGTACAACTCGTTTTTCCTTGTTAAACTGTAGTTTAATAAGAAAAAGCCTGTATTCCTTTCAAACTTCACACCATCCAAAACTCCGACAACTAGCCCTACAATGACACCCAGGGCGATAGAAATGAATCCAGATACTTTTATGGTGTTACTTAATTGGCATGACATACCCCATAAATGGGAAATGTCTCCCCATCGACGTTGTAACAACAACAATAATAATAATTTACATGCAGATCACAACGATTGTTTCCAGTCGTCATATGCCTAAGAGTTTATGATAAAAATGCCTTCAATTGAAACAGAGTGATAAGAATTTTTTGCTCATACAAACAGTGTCATATTGCAGGGTTTGTTTACCAAAACTGCTTCTTCGATCTCTAGCTAGCAAAATAATCTGATTTATTCATAGGGAGAGGAAGTCTCTATAATGTGAAAATTCCTGTACCAGCAATGTTACTTCTGACGATAGATGACTGTTTTGTATTTGCTTCCATTACTATTTTTATCTTTTATTTCATTCATCACAAACGTATGTTATTATAATAGGTCTTCCATATAATTTCTACACTGTCCCTAAATATTTTCCACATTCATTCTCATTAGTTTCTGGTTCAAACACAAAACTTTGTCAATGTGATATCTTGTATACACAAACATTGACAAAATGGGCGGGTTGATATGTTGCTTGATTTACATTTATTCAAAAATAATTTTTCATTATGAAACGCATTCATATTGAGAGAAACAAATTCTTTTCTTGAGTTACCAAAATATTGTGACATGTAGAGCAATATCAGGAACATTTCAATGTATTATGGATATTGAAAAACACACAAAAATACATTCAGTCCAAAATCTAGTTCCCTTTTCACAATTATCAACGGCCTAACCACTGTTCATACAGTGGTGAAAGCAAAATTAGTGTATTTTGTTCAACAGTAATTTCACACATTTCAAATTGCGATCTGCAATACCAGAGATTTGTTGTTGGCAAATATTTCAGTTACTACTATTTTGTCGAGGACGTATTTGAGCGTGTTGAGGATGTGATGATTATTATAGTGTGTTGTATTTTCAGATTACATCATCTGAAAGAAAAATAGTGTAAAATGCTCAGATGTTGTCCATTATGCAGAATTTTTTGTGGTATTCACATTGGATTTGATATACTCCTGGTATAATCCGTCACAATGTATAACTGTATTTCTTTGCAGCTCAAGGAGAAGTACGTTTTTGTCAATACACATATTTTTTTTTATTTCCAAAATAAACTGTACATACATAAATGTAGGAAAACACGTTTGTATAATACATGATCAACATGCATATAAATTTAGCATATCAAGGAAAGACCTGCAATCCTCAGTCATATACAAGATATCTGATATCTAGCAAATTATTTTTTCCTTCAATAGAATGAACCAGATACTCCTGAGTTTGTCTGGTTTCGCGATTTGTGCTGTGAGTGGCTGTATCCATATGGATGATACGCTGTGGAAACTGGATGATTGAACATTGTACCTGAGGTCCTAGGCCTATTGTTCTTGGGCGTTGAATGATAATGAATCGTGGACTGTGGTTTCATGCTGTGTAAATTGTTCACAGTGTTGCGATGGATGCGAGAATAAGATTGAGACATTTGACCACTGGTAACTTGTCGTGACAACTGTTGCATTTCTGCCAGTGGGCTGTGAGCCTGTTTGCTCTGCAGTGCCTTGGTTTTGCGGATGTTTGCTTCCATTGCTTTGGTGCTTCTCTTGATCTGCAGTCGGGCTTGTTTACGGTCGTAGTCCCCCTTCAAGAAGTCGTCCAAACAGGCTGGATGTATGGCCCAGTAAAAACCTCGGCCATTGGGTGCTCGTCCATGCTTCATGAAGCATTCGTGCACAGTGAGATTGTGACGGATGCTGTTTCTCCAAGCACAGGTTGTTGTCTGAAAGAACGGGTATTTGTTGTAGATGTAGTCATAAATATCAGATAGCACCATCCTTCGATCGGGTGAGCTTAGGATGGCTTTGGCGATAAGGTTGAGGTATGACTCAGGTGGCTTCTCCTTGTCACAATTTGAGTCAAGTTTTGTGACTCCTTTTTCAGCTTTGATGGAACCCATGTCCAACTTGATGTCAGTTTGGAAAGGTGCAGGTTGAATATTTTCATCGTCTTTGGGAATTGGTGTCATTGACTGAACCCAAGCCAGGTCTATTATATCTGCTCCACCAATAAAGACTTGGTTTTTGGTTTCCTGTATTTCCTCAGTGATGCATCCTGGGGAATCTTTGATGGCGCTCACTTGGATCAGGCTTTCTTCCATGTCTGAGTCATCTGACGAACTGAGAACATTATTCGTTGGAAAATCAACATCGCTGTTGTCACTTTCACTGTATATTCCACTAGAGCGGGATACATTCCCTGATGATAATTTACTTTCATGGCTCTCTTGAAGAGCTTGGCTGATGTCTTCTAGGTATAAATCAGCAAACAGTTGTCCTTCATCCAACAGGTTATTTTCTCTTATTGTGAAGGGTGTAAGAGCCTCTGGATTCAGTTCCCCATCCACTCCGGTTTGGTGATGCTTCATATCAGCCGGTCCAATGCACAGTGTCTGTGGAGTGTTGTTGTGCATGCAACTGCTCTTTGAGTATTGATCTGCAAATGATAAGCATGGGGTTATTTCAAATGGGTATATTAGTTGCTCGAAAATGTATTAATATTTTATTGCTCATGGCATAAAACCTCGAATGCACAATATGTATTCGATATGCCTTCAAAATCCAACAAAATTAATACATGTTAAAGCTGGTGAAATCAGAATGAATTTTACCTTCTATGGCATATTCAAATGCTTTGCCATGTAGCAGTGCTTGGAACCAAGGTTCCTCTGTTGCGTCGTTCTCCATTTGTTCACTCTGATACATAAACTCAGTCATTTGCTCCATGTTTTCGTTGGAATAAGACTGTTTGGTTTTCTGAAAATCGTATGATAATTCACGATGCTCTACATTGAAATTTATACCTACCATGTGATTACAATTCAGGTAAGTGATGGCAGCCAGTGTCATTGTTTTGCCAATAAAGTGTCAATCAAAGTGACAAACTGGAGTGAGCACTTTCACTCTGGAAAATGGTAATTAGGTACAGCAGTTTATTGCAATTAACATTTTCTGAGAATTTCAAACTCAATATTGAGTAGATATATTTGTTGTATATTCGTAGATATTTTCGAAATAATCCTAACATATTTAAAATGTATGAGCTGTTCACAAGTACAGGGAAAAACCTTGTTAGATTTATTGATATTATAAATAGAATACTGCAACAATAATAACAATAGAGGTATGTCCGACCTTGGTTGCAACTACCGCATGTGGTAAGTACAACTCGCTTTTTCTTGTTAAACTGTAGTTTAATAAGAGAAAGCCTGTATTCCCTTTAAGCTTCACACCATCCAAAACTCCGACAACCAGCCCTACAATGACACCCAGGGCGATATAAATGAATCCAGATACTTTTATGGTGTTACTTTTTTTTGTTCATACAAACAGTGTCATGTTGCAGGGTTTGTTTACCAAAACTGCTTCTTCGATCTCTAGCTAGCAAAATAATCTGATTTATTCATAGGGAGAGGAAGTCTCTATAATGTGAAAATTCCTGTACCAGCAATGTTACTTCTGACGATAGATGACTGTTTTGTATTTGCTTCCATTACTATTTTTATCTTTTATTTCATTCATCACAAACGTATGTTATTATAATAGGTCTTCCATATAATTTCTACACTGTCCCTAAACATTTTCCACATTCATTCTCATTAGTTTCTGGTTCAAACACAAAACTTTGTCAATGTGATATCTTGTATACACAAACATTGGCAAAATGGGCGGGTTGATATGTTGCTTGATTTACATTTATTCAAAAATAATTTTTCATTATGAAACGCATTCATATTGAGAGAAACAAATTCTTTTCTTGAGTTACCAAAATATTGTGACATGTAGAGCAATATCAGGAACATTTCAATGTATTATGGATGTTGAAAAACACACAAAAATACATTCAGTCAAAAATCTAGTTCCCTCTTCACAATTATCAACGGCCTAACCACTGTTCATACAGTGGTGAAAGCAAAATTAGTGTATTTTGTTCCACAGTAATTTCACACATTTCAAATTGCGATCTGCAATACCAGAGATTTGTAGTTGGCAAATATTTCAGTTACTACTATTTTGTCGAGGACGTATTTGAGCGTGTTGAGGATGTGATGATTATTATATTGTGTTGTATTTTCAGATTACATCATCTGAAAGAAAAATAGTGTAAAATGCTCAGATGTTGTCCATTATGCAGAATTTTTTGTGGTATTCACATTGGATTTGATATACTCCTGGTATAATCCGTCACAATGTATAACTGTATTTCTTTGCAGCTCAAGGAGAAGTACGTTTTTGTCAATACACATATTTTTTTTTATTTCCAAAATAAACTGTACATACATAAATGTAGGAAAACACGTTTGTATAATACATGATCAACATGCATATAAATTTAGCATATCAAGGAAAGACCTGCAATCCTCAGTCATATACAAGATATCTGATATCTAGCAAATTATTTTTTCCTTTAATAGAATGAACCAGATACTCCTGAGTTTGTCTGGTTTCGCGATTTGTGCTGTGAGTGGCTGTATCCATATGGATGATACGCTGTGGAAACTGGATGATTGAACATTGTACCTGAGGTCCTAGGCCTATTGTTCTTGGGCGTTGAATGATAATGAATCGTGGACTGTGGTTTCATGCTGTGTAAATTGTTCACAGTGTTGCGATGGATGCGAGAATAAGATTGAGACATTTGACCACTGGTAACTTGTCGTGACAACTGTTGCATTTCTGCCAGTGGGCTGTGAGCCTGTTTGCTCTGCAGTGCCTTGGTTTTGCGGATGTTTGCTTCCATTGCTTTGGTGCTTCTCTTGATCTGCAGTCGGGCTTGTTTACGGTCGTAGTCCCCCTTCAAGACGTCGTCCAAACAGGCTGGATGTATGGCCCAGTAAAAACCTCGGCCATTGGGTGCTCGTCCATGCTTCATGAAGCATTCGTGCACAGTGAGATTGTGACGGATGCTGTTTCTCCAAGCACAGGTTGTTGTCTGAAAGAACGGGTATTTGTTGTAGATGTAGTCATAAATATCAGATAGCACCATCCTTCGATCGGGTGAGCTTAGGATGGCTTTGGCGATAAGGTTGAGGTATGACTCAGGTGGCTTCTCCTTGTCACAATTTGAGTCAAGTTTTGTGACTCCTTTTTCAGCTTTGATGGAACCCATGTCCAACTTGATGTCAGTTTGGAAAGGTGCAGGTTGAATATTTTCATCTTCTTTGGGAATTGGTGTCATTGACTGAACCCAAGCCAGGTCTATTATATCTGCTCCACCAATAAAGACTTGGTTTTTGGTTTCCTGTATTTCCTCAGTGATGCATCCTGGGGAATCTTTGATGGCGCTCACTTGGATCAGGCTTTCTTCCATGTCTGAGTCATCTGACGAACTGAGATCATTATTCGTTGGAAAATCAACATCGCTGTTGTCACTTTCACTGTAGATTCCACTAGAGCGGGATACGTTCCCTGATGATAATTTACTTTCATGGCTCTCTTGAAGAGCTTGGCTGATGTCTTCTAGGTATAAATCAGCAAACAGTTGTCCTTCATCCAACAGGTTATTTTCTCTTATTGTGAAGAGTGTAAGAGCCTCTGGATTCAGTTCCCCATCCACTCCGGTTTGGTGATGCTTCATATCAGCCGGTCCAATGCACAGTGTCTGTGGAGTGTTGTTGTGCATGCAACTGCTCTTTGAGTATTGATCTGCAAATGATAAGCATGGGGTTATTTCAAATGGGTATATTAGTTGCTCGAAAATGTATTAATATTTTATTGCTCATGGCATAAAACCTCGAATGCACAATATGTATTTGATATGCCTTCAAAATCCAACAAAATTAATACATGTTAAAGCTGGTGAAATCAGAATTAATTTTACCTTCTATGGCATATTCAAATGCTTTGCCATGTAGCAGTGCTTGGAACCAAGGTTCCTCTGTTGCGTCGTTCTCCATTTGTTCACTCTGATACATAAACTCAGTCATTTGCTCCATGTTTTCGTTGGAATAAGACTGTTTGGTTTTCTGAAAATCGTATGATAATTCACGATGCTCTACATTGAAATTTATACCTACCATGTGATTACAATTCAGGTAAGTGATGGCAGCCAGTGTCATTGTTTTGCCAATAAAGTGTCAATCAAAGTGACAAACTGGAGTGAGCACTTTCACTCTGGAAAATGGTAATTAGGTACAGCAGTTTATTGCAATTAACATTTTCTGAGAATTTCAAACTCAATATTGAGTAGATATATTTGTTGTATATTCGTAGATATTTTCGAAATAATCCTAACATATTTAAAATGTATGAGCTGTTCACAAGTACAGGGAAAAACCTTGTTAGATTTATTGATATTATAAATAGAATACTGCAACAATAATAACAATAGAGGTATGTCCGACCTTGGTCGCAACTACCGCATGTGGTAAGTACAACTCGCTTTTTCTTGTTAAACTGTAGTTTAATAAGAGAAAGCCTGTATTCCCTTTAAGCTTCACACCATCCAAAACTCCGACAACCAGCCCTACAATGACACCCAGGGCGATATAAATGAATCCAGATACTTTTATGGTGTTACTGTTTTTGTTCATACAAACAGTGTCATGTTGCAGGGTTTGTTTACCAAAACTGCTTCTTCGATCTCTAGCTAGCAAAATAATCTGATTTATTCATAGGGAGAGGAAGTCTCTATAATGTGAAAATTCCTGTACCAGCAATGTTACTTCTGACGATAGATGACTGTTTTGTATTTGCTTCCATTACTATCTTTATCTTTTATTTCATTCATCACAAACGCATGTTATTATAATAGGTCTTCCATATAATTTCTACACTGTCCCTAATTATTTTCCACATTCATTCTCATTAGTTTCTGCTTCAAACACAAAACTTTGTCAATGTGATATCTTGTATACACAAGAAGAAGAAGAAGAAGAAGAATTTATTTTACATGTGTGAAAGAAAATACACTTAAGTAATAAACAACACACATGCTGGACACCAGAGGAGGAAACCTCATCGAGCTGGTGACCATAACATATTAACTACACAAGAGAGAACAGAAAAAAATACACACAACAACAACAACTACAAAAAGACAATCAAAATATGAAAGGAACAACAGTAAAATCACGAGTACTAGTAAGTTTTTACAGAATTATATATGAACAATGATACATCAAATTGAAGGTTTGCACACTAAACATATTTATTCAACAAATGATGCTTCACTTTATTTTTGTAGTTTGATAGAGATACTATAGACCTAATTTCTGCTGGAAGAGATTGCCATAAGTTATTACAATAATTATTCAGTTTTAGTTTCCCATAGTTCGTTCTATGTCTTGTAACAGTAAATAATTGGTTATGTCGAGTTATATATTTAGACACATTAGCATTGGGATTCATTATATCGTTGAATAAGTTCGGCAGTTTACCTTGTGCATAGTTAAACAGTAAGATGTATATTTTATACAAATGTATGTCACAAACATTGGCAAAATGGGCGGGTTGATATGTTGCTTGATTTACATTTATTCAAAAATAATTTTTCATTATGAAACGCATTCATATTGAGAGAAACAAATTCTTTTCTTGAGTTACCAAAATATTGTGACATGTAGAGCAATATCAGGAACATTTCAATGTATTATGGATATTGAAAAACACACAAAAATACATTCAGTCAAAAATCTAGTTCCCTTTTCACAATTATCAACGGCCTAACCACTGTTCATACAGTGGTGAAAGCAAGATTAGTGTATTTTGTTCAACAGTAATTTCATACATTTCAAATTGCGATCTGCAATACCAGAGATTTGTTGTTGGCAAATTTTTCAGTTACTACTATTTTGTTGAGGACGTATTTGAGCGTGTTGAGGATGTGATGATTATTATATTGTGTTGTATTTTCAGATTACATCATCTGAAAGAAAAATAGTGTAAAATGCTCAGATGTTGTCCATTATGCAGAATTTTTTGTGGTATTCACATTGGATTTGATATACTCCTGGTATAATCCGTCACAATGTATAACTGTATTTCTTTGCAGCTCAAGGAGAAGTACGTTTTTGTCAATACACATATTTTTTTTATTTCCAAAATAAACTGTACATACATAAATGTAGGAAAACACGTTTGTATAGTACATGATCAACATGCATATAAATTTAGCATATCAAGGAATGGCCTGCAATACTCGGTCATATACAGAATATCTGATATCTAGCAATTTTTCTTTTAATAGAATGAACCAGAAACTCCTGAGTTTGGGTGGTTCCGTGAGTTGTGCTGTGAGTGGCTGAATCCATATGGATGATACGTTAAGGAAACCAGACGATTGAACATAGGTCCTGAGGTCCTGGGCCTATTGTTCTTGGGCGTTGAATGATAATGAATCGTGGACTGTGGTTTCATGCTGTGTAAATTGTTCACAGTGTTGCGATCGTTGCGAGAATAAGACTGCGACATTTTATCACTAGTAACTTGCTGTGACAACTGTTGCATTTCTGCCAGCGGGCTGTGAGCCTGTTTGCTCTGCAGTGCCTTGGTTGTGCGGATATTTTCCTCCATTGCTTTGGTTCTCTTCTTGATCTGCAGTCAGGCTTGTTTATGGTCGTAATCTCCCTTCAAGAAGTTGTCCAAACAGGCTGGGTGTATGGCCCAGTAAAAACCTCGGCCATTGGGTGCTCGTCCATGCCTCATGAAGCATTCATGCACAGTGAGATTGTGACGGATGCTGTTTCTCCAAGCACAGGTTGTTGTCTGAAAGAACGGGTATTTGTTGTAGATGTAGTCATAAATATCAGAGAGCAGCATCCTTCTATCAGGTGAGCTTAGGATGGTTTTGGCGATAAGGTTGAGGTATGACTCAGGTGGCTTCTTCTTGTCACAATTTGAGTCAAGTTTTGTGACTCCTCTTTCAGCTTTGACGTAACCCATGTCCAACTTGATGCCAGTTTGGAAAGGTGCAGGGTGAATATTTTCTTCTTCATTGAAAATTGGTGTCATTGACTGAACCCAAGCCAGGTCTATTAGATCTGCTCCACCAATAAAGACTTGGTTTCTGGTTTTCTGCATTTCCTCAGTGATGCATCCTGGGAATACAGGTATTTTTATTTACGAAAAAAACTGTACATAAATAAATGCAGGAAAACACGTTTGTATAATACATGATCAACATGCATATAAATTTAGCATATCAAGGAAAGACCTGCAATCCTCAGTCATATACAAGATATCTGATATCTAGCAAATTATTTTTTCCTTTAATAGAATGAACCAGATACTCCTGAGTTTGTCTTGTTTCGCGAGTTGTGCTGTGAGTGGCTGTATCCATATGGATGATACGCTGTGGAAACCGGATGATTGAACATTGTACCTGAGGTCCTAAGCCTATTGTTCTTGGGCGTTGAATGATAATGAATTGTGGACTGTGGTTTCATGCTGTGTAAATTGTTCACAGTGTTGCGATGATTGCAAGAATAAGATTGAGACATTTGAGCACTGGTAACTTGTCGTGACAACTGTTGCATTTCTGCCAGTGGGCTGTGAGCCTGTTTGCTCTGTAGTGCCTTGGTTTTGCGGATGTTTGCTTCCATTGCTTTGGTGCTTTTCTTGATCTGCAGTCGGGCTTGTTTACGGTCGTAATCTCCCTTCAAGAAGTCGTCCAAACAGGCTGGGTGTATGGCCCAGTAGAAACCTCGGCCATTGGGTGCTCGTCCATGCTTCATGAAGCATTCGTGCACAGTGAGATTGTGACGGATGCTGTTTCTCCAAGCACAGGTTGTTGTCTGAAAGAACGGGTATTTGTTGTAGATGTAGTCATAAATATCAGAGAGCAGCATCCTTCTATCGAGTGAGCTTAGGATGGCTTTTGCGATAAGGTTGAGATATGACTCAGGTGGCTTCTCCTTGTCACAATTTGAGTCAAGTTTTGTGACTCCTTTTTCAGCTTTGATGGAACCCATGTCCAACTTGATGTCAGTTTGAAAAGGTGCAGGTTGAATATTTTCATCTTCTTTGGGAATTGGTGTCATTGACTGAACCCAAGCCAGGTCTATAAGATCTGCTCCACCAATAAAGACTTGGTTTTTGGTTTCCTGTATTTCCTCAGTGATGCATCCTGGGGAATCTTTGATGGCGCTCACTTGGATCAGGCTTTGTTCCATGTCTGAGTCATCTGACGAACTGAGAACATTATTCGTTGGAAAATCAACATTGCTGTTGTCACTTTCACTGTAGATTCCACTAGAGCGGGATACATTCCCTGATGATAATTTACTTTCATGGCTCTCTTGAAGAACTTGGCTGATGTCTTCTAGGTATAAATCAGCAAACAGTTGTCCTTCATCCAACAGATTATTTTCTCTTAATGTGAAGGGTGTAAGAGCCTCTGGATTCAGTTCCCCATCCACTTCGATTTGGTGATGCTTCATATCAGCCGGTCCAATGCACAGTGTCTGTGGAGTGTTGTTGTGCATGCAACTGCTCTTTGAGTATTGATCTGCAAATGATAAGCATGGGGTTAATTCAAATGGGTATATTAGTTGCTCGAAAATGTAATAATATTTTATTGCTCATGGCATCAAACCTCGAATGCACAATATGTTTTCGATATGCCTTCAAAATCCAACAAAATTAATACATGTTAAAGCTGGTGAAATCAGAATGAATTTTACCTTCTATGGCATATTCAAATGCTTTGCCATGTAGCAGTGCTTGGAACCAAGGTTCCTCTGTTGCGTCGTTCTCCATTTGTTCACTCTGATACATAAACTCAGTCATTTGCTTCATGTTTTCGTTGGAATAAGACTGTTTGGTTTTCTGAAAATCGTATGATAATTCACGATGCTCTACATTGATATTTATACCTACCATGTGATTACAATTCAGGTAAGTGATGGCAGCCAGTGTCATTGTTTTGCCCATAAAGTGTCAATCAAAGTGACAAACTGGAGTGAGCACTTTCACTCTGGAAAATGGTAATTAGGTACAGCAGTTTATTGCAATTAACATTTTCTGAGAATTTCAAACTCAATATTGAGTAGATTTATTTGTTGTATATTCGTGGATATTTTCGAAATAATCCTAACATATTTAAAATGTATGAGCTGTTCACAAGTACAGGGAAAAACCTTGTTAGATTTATTGATATTATAAATAGAATACTGCAACAATAATAACAATAGAGGTATGTCCGACCTTGGTCGCAACTACCGCATGTGGTAAGTACAACTCGCTTTTTCTTGTTAAACTGTAGTTTAATAAGAAAAAGCCTGTATTCCCTTTAAGCTTCACACCATCCAAAACTCCGACAACCAGCCCTACAATGACACCCAGGGCGATATAAATGAATCCAGATACTTTTATGGTGTTACTTTTTTTTGTTCATACAAACAGTGTCATGTTGCAGGGTTTGTTTACCAAAACTGCTTCTTCGATCTCTAGCTAGCAAAATAATCTGATTTATTCATAGGGAGAGGAAGTCTCTATAATGTGAAAATTCCTGTACCAGCAATGTTACTTCTGACGATAGATGACTGTTTTGTATTTGCTTCCATTACTATCTTTATCTTTTATTTCATTCATCACAAACGTATGTTATTATAATAGGTCTTCCATATAATTTCTACACTGTCCCTAATTATTTTCCACATTCATTCTCATTAGTTTCTGCTTCAAACACAAAACTTTGTCAATGTGATATCTTGTATACACAAACATTGGCAAAATGGGCGGGTTGGTATGTTGCATGATTTACATTTATTCAAAAATAATTTTTCATTATGAAACGCATTCATATTGAGAGAAACAAATTCTTTTCTTGAGTTACCAAAATATTGTGACATGTAGAGCAATATCAGGAACATTTCAATGTATTATGGATATTGAAAAACACACAAAAATACATTCAGTCAAAAATCTAGTTCCCTTTTCACAATTATCAACGGCCTAACCACTGTTCATACAGTGGTGAAAGCAAAATTAGTTTATTTTGTTCAACAGTAATTTCATACATTTCAAATTGCGATCTGCAATACCAGAGATTTGTTGTTGGCAAATTTTTCAGTTACTACTATTTTGTTGAGGACGTATTTGAGCGTGTTGAGGATGTGATGATTATTATATTGTGTTGTATTTTCAGATTACATCATCTGAAAGAAAAATAGTGTAAAATGCTCAGATGTTGTCCATTATGCAGAATTTTTTGTGGTATTCACATTGGATTTGATATACTCCTGGTATAATCCGTCACAATTTATAACTGTATTTCTTTGCAGCTCAAGGAGAAGTACGTTTTTGTCAATACGCATATTTTTTTTTTATTTACAAAATAAACTGTACATACATAAATGTAGGAAAACACGTTTGTATAGTACATGATCAACATGCATATAAATTTAGCATATCAAGGAAAGGCCTGCAATCCTCGGTCATATACAGAATATCTGATATCTAGCAATTTTTCTTTTAATAGAATGAACCAGAAACTCCTGAGTTTGGGTGGTTCCGTGAGTTGTGCTGTGAGTTGCTGTATCCATATGGATGATTCGTTAAGGAATCCAGACGATTGAACATATGTCCTGAGGTCCTGGGCCTATTGTTCTTGGGCGTTGAATGATAATGAATCGTGGACTGTGGTTTCGTGCTGTGTAAATTGTTCACAGTGTTGCGATCGTTGCGAGAATAAGACTGCGACATTTTATCACTGGTAACTTGCTGTGACAACTGTTGCATTTCTGCCAGTGGGCTGTGAGCCTGTTTGCTCTGCAGTGCCTTGGTTGTGCGGATGTTTTCCTCAATTGCTTTGGTGCTCTTCTTGATCTGCAGTCGGGCTTGTTTACGGTCGTAATCTCCCTTCAAGAAGTTGTCCAAACAGGCTGGGTGTATGGCCCAGTAAAAACCTCGGCCATTGGGTGCTCGTCCATGCTTCATGAAGCATTCATGCACAGTGAGATTGTGACGGATGCTGTTTCTCCAAGCACAGGTTGTTGTCTGAAAGAACGGGTATTTGTTGTAGATGTAGTCATAAATATCAGAGAGCAGCATCCTCCTATCAGGTGAGCTTAGTATGGCTTTGGCGATAAGGTTGAGGTATGACTCAGATGGCTTCTCCTTGTCACAATTTGAGTCAAGTTTTGTGACTCCTCTTTCAGCTTTGACGGAACCCATGTCCAACTTGATGTCAGTTTGGAAAGGTGCTGGGTGAATATTTTCTTCTTCATTGGGAATTGGTGTCATTGACTGAACCCAAGCCAGGTCTATTAGATCTGCTCCACCAATAAAGACTTGGTTTTTGGTTTCCTGTATTTCCTCAGTGATGCATCCTGGGGAATCTTTGATGGCGCTCACTTGGATCAGGCTTTGTTCCATGTCTGAGTCATCTGACGAACTGAGAACATTATTCGTTGGAAAATCAACATCGCTGTTGTCACTTTCACTGTAGATTCCACTAGAGCGGGATATATTCCCTGATGATAATTTACTTTCATGGCTCTCTTGAAGAGCTTGGCTGATGTCTTCTAGGTATGAATCAGCAAACAGTTGTCCTTCATCCCACAGGTTATTTTCTCTTATTGTGAATGGTGTAAGAGCCTCTGGATTCAGTCCCCCATCCACTTCGGTTTGGTGATGCTTCATATCAGCCGGTCCAATGCACAGTGTCTGTGGAGTGTTGTTGTGCATGCAACTGCTCTTTGAGTATTGATCTGCAAATGATAAGCATGGGGTTAATTCAAATGGGTATATTAGTTGCTCGAAAATGTATTAATATTTTATTTGCTCATGGCATAAAACCTCGAATGCACAATATGTATTGGATATGCCTTCAAAATCCAACAAAATTAATACATGTTAAAGCTGGTGAAATCAGAATTAATTTTACCTTCTATGGCATATTCAAATGCTTTGCCATGTAGCAGTGCTTGGAACCAAGGTTCCTCTGTTGCGTCGTTCTCCATGTGTTCACTCTGATACATAAACTCAGTCATTTGCTCCATGTTTTCGTTGGAATAAGACTGTTTGGTTTTCTGAAAATCGTATGATAATTCACGATGCTCTACATTGATATTTATACCTACCATGTGATTACAATTCAGGTAAGTGATGGCAGCCAGTGTCATTGTTTTGCCAATAAAGTGTCAATCAAAGTGACAAACTGGAGTGAGCACTTTCACTCTGGAAAATGGTAATTAGGTACAGCAGTTTATTGCAATTAACATTTTCTGAGAATTTCAAACTCAATATTGAGTAGATATATTTGTTGTATATTCGTAGATATTTTCGAAATAATCCTAACATATTTAAAATGTATGAGCTGTTCACAAGTACAGGGAAAAACCTTGTTAGATTTATTGATATTATAAATAGAATACTGCAACAATAATAACAATAGAGGTATGTCCGACCTTGGTCGCAACTACCGCATGTGGTAAGTACAACTCGCTTTTTCTTGTTAAACTGTAGTTTAATAAGAGAAAGCCTGTATTCCCTTTAAGCTTCACACCATCCAAAACTCCGACAACCAGCCCTACAATGACACCCAGGGCGATAGAAATGAATCCAGATACTTTTATGGTGTTACTTTTTTTTGTTCATACAAACAGTGTCATGTTGCAGGGTTTGTTTACCAAAACTGCTTCTTCGATCTCTAGCTAGCAAAATAATCTGATTTATTCATAGGGAGAGGAAGTCTCTATAATGTGAAAATTCCTGTACGAGCAATGTTACTTCTGACGATAGATGACTGTTTTGTATTTGCTTCCATTACTATTTTTATCTTTTATTTCATTCATCACAAACGTATGTTATTATAATAGGTCTTCCATATAATTTCTACACTGTCCCTAATTATTTTCCACATTCATTCTCATTAGTTTCTGGTTCAAACACAAAACTTTGTCAATGTGATATCTTGTATACACAAACATTGGCAAAATGGGCGGGTTGATATGTTGCTTGATTTACATTTATTCAAAAATAATTTTTCATTATGAAACGCATTCATATTGAGACAAACAAATTCTTTTCTTGAGTTACCAAAATATTGTGACATGTAGAGCAATATCAGGAACATTTCAATGTATTATGGATATTGAAAAACACACAAAAATACATTCAGTCAAAAATCTAGTTCCCTTTTCACAATTATCAACGGCCTAACCACTGTTCATACAGTGGTGAAAGCAAAATTAGTGTATTTTGTTCAACAGTAATTTCACACATTTCAAATTGCGATCTGCAATACCAGAGATTTGTTGTTGGCAAATATTTCAGTTACTACTATTTTGTCGAGGACGTATTTGAGCGTGTTGAGGATGTGATGATTATTATATTGTGTTGTATTTTCAGATTACATCATCTGAAAGAAAAATAGTGTAAAATGCTCAGATGTTTAATGTATAATAGTGTAAAATGCTCAAATGCAGAATTTTTTGTGGTATTCACATTGGATTTGATATACTCCTGGACAGTCCTGGTATAATCCGTCACAATGTATAACTGTATTTCTTTGCAGCTCAAGGAGAAGTACGTTTTTGTCAATACACATATTTTTTTTATTTCCAAAATAAACTGTACATACATAAATGTAGGAAAACACGTTTGTATAATACATGATCAACATGCATATAAATTTAGCATATCAAGGAAAGACCTGCAATCCTCAGTCATATACAAGATATCTGATATCTAGCAAATTATTTTTTCCTTTAATAGAATGAACCAGATACTCCTGAGTTTGTCTGGTTTCGCGAGTTGTGCTGTGAGTGGCTGTATCCATATGGATGATACGCTGTGGAAACTGGATGATTGAACATTGTACCTGAGGTCCTAGGTCTATTGTTCTTGGGCGTTGAAAGATAATGAATCGTGGACTGTGGTTTCATGCTGTGTAAATTGTTCACAGTGTTGCGATGGATGCGAGAATAAGATTGAGACATTTGACCACTGGTAACTTGTCGTGAGAACTGTTGCATTTCTGCCAGTGGGCTGTGAGCCTGTTTGCTCTGCAGTGCCTTGGTTTTGCGGATGTTTGCTTCCATTGCTTTGGTGCTTTTCTTGATCTGCAGTCAGGCTTGTTTACGGTCGTAGTCCCCCTTCAAGAAGTCGTCCAAACAGGCTGGATGTATGGCCCAGTAAAAACCTAGGCCATTGGGTGCTCGTCCATGCTTCATGAAGCATTCGTGCACAGTGAGATTGTGACGGATGCTGTTTCTCCAAGCACAGGTTGTTGTCTGGATTATTTTCCACATTCATTCTCATTAGTTTCTGCTTCAAACACAAAACTTTGTCAATGTGATATCTTGTATACACAAACATTGGCAAAATGGGCGGGTTGGTATGTTGCATGATTTACATTTATTCAAAAATAATTTTTCATTATGAAACGCATTCATATTGAGAGAAACAAATTCTTTTCTTGAGTTACCAAAATATTGTGACATGTAGAGCAATATCAGGAACATTTCAATGTATTATGGATATTGAAAAACACACAAAAATACATTCAGTCAAAAATCTAGTTCCCTTTTCACAATTATCAACGGCCTAACCACTGTTCATACAGTGGTGAAAGCAAAATTAGTTTATTTTGTTCAACAGTAATTTCATACATTTCAAATTGCGATCTGCAATACCAGAGATTTGTTGTTGGCAAATTTTTCAGTTACTACTATTTTGTTGAGGACGTATTTGAGCGTGTTGAGGATGTGATGATTATTATATTGTGTTGTATTTTCAGATTACATCATCTGAAAGAAAAATAGTGTAAAATGCTCAGATGTTGTCCATTATGCAGAATTTTTTGTGGTATTCACATTGGATTTGATATACTCCTGGTATAATCCGTCACAATTTATAACTGTATTTCTTTGCAGCTCAAGGAGAAGTACGTTTTTGTCAATACGCATATTTTTTTTTATTTACAAAATAAACTGTACATACATAAATGTAGGAAAACACGTTTGTATAGTACATGATCAACATGCATATAAATTTAGCATATCAAGGAAAGGCCTGCAATCATCGGTCATATACAGAATATCTGATATCTAGCAATTTTTCTCTTAATAGAATGAACCAGAAACTCCTGAGTTTGGGTGGTTCCGTGAGTTGTGCTGTGAGTTGCTGTATCCATATGGATGATTCGTTAAGGAATCCAGACGATTGAACATATGTCCTGAGGTCCTGGGCCTATTGTTCTTGGGCGTTGAATGATAATGAATCGTGGACTGTGGTTTCGTGCTGTGTAAATTGTTCACAGTGTTGCGATCGTTGCGAGAATAAGACTGCGACATTTTATCACTGGTAACTTGCTGTGACAACTGTTGCATTTCTGCCAGTGGGCTGTGAGCCTGTTTGCTCTGCAGTGCCTTGGTTGTGCGGATGTTTTCCTCAATTGCTTTGGTGCTCTTCTTGATCTGCAGTCGGGCTTGTTGACGGTCGTAATCTCCCTTCAAGAAGTTGTCCAAACAGGCTGGGTGTATGGCCCAGTAAAAACCTCGGCCATTGGGTGCTCGTCCATGCTTCATGAAGCATTCATGCACAGTGAGATTGTGACGGATGCTGTTTCTCCAAGCACAGGTTGTTGTCTGAAAGAACGGGTATTTGTTGTAGATGTAGTCATAAATATCAGAGAGCAGCATCCTCCTATCAGGTGAGCTTAGTATGGCTTTGGCGATAAGGTTGAGGTATGACTCAGATGGCTTCTCCTTGTCACAATTTGAGTCAAGTTTTGTGACTCCTCTTTCAGCTTTGACGGAACCCATGTCCAACTTGATGTCAGTTTGGAAAGGTGCTGGGTGAATATTTTCTTCTTCTTTGGGAATTGGTGTCATTGACTGAACCCAAGCCAGGTCTATTAGATCTGCTCCACCAATAAAGACTTGGTTTTTGGTTTCCTGTATTTCCTCAGTGATGCATCCTGGGGAATCTTTGATGGCGCTCACTTGGATCAGGCTTTGTTCCATGTCTGAGTCATCTGACGAACTGAGAACATTATTCGTTGGAAAATCAACATCGCTGTTGTCACTTTCACTGTAGATTCCACTAGAGCGGGATATATTCCCTGATGATAATTTACTTTCATGGCTCTCTTGAAGAGCTTGGCTGATGTCTTCTAGGTATGAATCAGCAAACAGTTGTCCTTCATCCCACAGGTTATTTTCTCTTATTGTGAATGGTGTAAGAGCCTCTGGATTCAGTCCCCCATCCACTTCGGTTTGGTGATGCTTCATATCAGCCGGTCCAATGCACAGTGTCTGTGGAGTGTTGTTGTGCATGCAACTGCTCTTTGAGTATTGATCTGCAAATGATAAGCATGGGGTTAATTCAAATGGGTATATTAGTTGCTCGAAAATGTAATAATATTTTATTTGCTCATGGCATAAAACCTCGAATGCACAATATGTATTGGATATGCCTTCAAAATCCAACAAAATTAATACATGTTAAAGCTGGTGAAATCAGAATTAATTTTACCTTCTATGGCATATTCAAATGCTTTGCCATGTAGCAGTGCTTGGAACCAAGGTTCCTCTGTTGCGTCGTTCTCCATGTGTTCACTCTGATACATAAACTCAGTCATTTGCTCCATGTTTTCGTTGGAATAAGACTGTTTGGTTTTCTGAAAATCGTATGATAATTCACGATGCTCTACATTGATATTTATACCTACCATGTGATTACAATTCAGGTAAGTGATGGCAGCCAGTGTCATTGTTTTGCCAATAAAGTGTCAATCAAAGTGACAAACTGGAGTGAGCACTTTCACTCTGGAAAATGGTAATTAGGTACAGCAGTTTATTGCAATTAACATTTTCTGAGAATTTCAAACTCAATATTGAGTAGATATATTTGTTGTATATTCGTAGATATTTTCGAAATAATCCTAACATATTTAAAATGTATGAGCTGTTCACAAGTACAGGGAAAAACCTTGTTAGATTTATTGATATTATAAATAGAATACTGCAACAATAATAACAATAGAGGTATGTCCGACCTTGGTCGCAACTACCGCATGTGGTAAGTACAACTCGCTTTTTCTTGTTAAACTGTAGTTTAATAAGAGAAAGCCTGTATTCCCTTTAAGCTTCACACCATCCAAAACTCCGACAACCAGCCCTACAATGACACCCAGGGCGATAGAAATGAATCCAGATACTTTTATGGTGTTACTTTTTTTTGTTCATACAAACAGTGTCATGTTGCAGGGTTTGTTTACCAAAACTGCTTCTTCGATCTCTAGCTAGCAAAATAATCTGATTTATTCATAGGGAGAGGAAATCTCTATAATGTGAAAATTCCTGTACCAGCAATGTTACTTCTGACGATAGATGACTGTTTTGTATTTGCTTCCATTACTATTTTTATCTTTTATTTCATTCATCACAAACGTATGTTATTATAATAGGTCTTCCATATAATTTCTACACTGTCCCTAAATATTTTCCACATTCATTCTCATTAGTTTCTGGTTCAAACACAAAACTTTGTCAATGTGATATCTTGTATACACAAACATTGGCAAAATGGGCGGGTTGATATGTTGCTTGATTTACATTTATTCAAAAATAATTTTTCATTATGAAACGCATTCATATTGAGAGAAACAAATTCTTTTCTTGAGTTACCAAAATATTGTGACAGAGCAATATCAGGAACATTTCAATGTATTATGGATATTGAAAAACACACAAAAATACATTCAGTCAAAAATCTAGTTCCCTTTTCACAATTATCAACGGCCTAACCACTGTTCATACAGTGGTGAAAGCAAAATTAGTGTATTTTGTTCAACAGTAATTTCACACATTTCAAATTGCGATCTGCAATACCAGAGATTTGTTGTTGGCAAATATTTCAGTTACTACTATTTTGTCGAGGACGTATTTGAGCATGTTGAGGATGTGATGATTATTATATTGTGTTGTATTTTCAGATTACATCATCTGAAAGAAAAATAGTGTAAAATGCTCAGATGTTGTCCATTATGCAGAATTTTTTGTGGTATTCACATTGGATTTGATATACTCCTGGTATAATCCGTCACAATGTATAACTGTATTTCTTTGCAGCTCAAGGAGAAGTACGTTTTTGTCAATACACATATTTTTTTATTTCCAAAATAAACTGTACATACATAAATGTAGGAAAACACGTTTGTATAATACATGATCAACATGCATATAAATTTACCATATCAAGGAAAGACCTGCAATCCTCAGTCATATACAAGATATCTGATATCTAGCAAATTATTTTTTCCTCTAATAGAATGAACCAGATACTCCTGAGTTTGTATGGTTTCGCGCATTGTGCTGTGAGTGGCTGTATCCATATGGATGATATGCTGTGGAAACCGGATGATTGAACATTGTACCTGAGGTCCTAGGCCTATTGTTCTTGGGCGTTGAATGATATTGAATCGTGGACTGTGGTTTCATGCTGTATAGATTGTTCACAGTGTTGCGATGATTGCGAGAATAAGAATGAGACATTTGACCACTGGTAACTTGTCGTGACAACTGTTGCATTTCTGCCAGTGGGCTGTGAGCCTGTTTGCTCTGCAGTGCCTTGGTTTTGCGGATGTTTGCTTCCATTGCTTTGGTGCTTTTCTTGATCTGCAGTCGGGCTTGTTTATGGTCGTAGTCCCCCTTCAAGAAGTCGTCCAAACAGGCTGGATGTATGGCCCAGTAAAAACCTCGGCCATTGGGTGCTCGTCCATGCTTCATGAAGCATTCGTGCACAGTGAGATTGTGACGGATGCTGTTTCTCCAAGCACAGGTTGTTGTCCGAAAGAACGGGTATTTGTTGTAGATGTAGTCATAAATATCAGAGAGCAGCATCCTTCTATCAAGTGAGCTTAGGATGGCTTTGGCGATAAGGTTGAGATATGACTCAGGTGGCTTCTCCTTGTCACAATTTGAGTCAAGTTTTGTGACTCCTTTTTCAGCTTTGATGGAACCCATGTCCAACTTGATGTCAGTTTGGAAAGGTGCAGGTTGAATATTTTCATCTTCTTTGGGAATTGGTGTCATTGACTGAACCCAAGCCAGGTCTATAAGATCTGCTCCACCAATAAAGACTTGGTTTTTGGTTTCCTGTATTTCCTCAGTGATGCATCCTGGGGAATCTTTGATGGCGCTCACTTGGATCAGGCTCTGTTCCATGTCTGAGTCATCTGACGAACTGAGAACATTATTCATTGGAAAATCAACATCGCTGTTGTCACTTTCACTGTAGATTCCACTAGAGCGGGATACATTCCCTGATGATAATTTACTTTCATGACTCTCTTGAAGAGCTTGGCTGATGTCTTCTAGGTATGAATCAGCAAACAGTTGTCCTTCATCCAACAGGTTATTTTCTCTTATTGTGAAGGGTGTAAGAGCCTCTGGATTCACTTCCCCATCCACTTCGGTTTGGTGATGCTTCATATCAGCCGGTCCAATGCACAGTGTCTGTGGAGTGTTGTTGTGCATGCAACTGCTCTTTGAGTATTGATCTGCAAATGATAAGCATGGGGTTAATTCAAGTGGGTATATTAGTTGCTCGAAAATGCAATAATATTTTATTGCTCATGGCATAAAACCTCGAATGCACAATATGTATTCGATATGCCTTCAAAATCCAACAAAATTAATACATGTTAAAGCTGGTGAAATCAGAATGAATTTTACCTTCTATGGCATATTCAAATGCTTTGCCATGTAGCAGTGCTTGGAACCAAGGTTCCTCTGTTGCGTCGTTCTCCATTTGTTCACTCTGATACATAAACTCAGTCATTTGTTCCACGTTTTCGTTGGAATGAGACTGTTTGGTTTTCTGAAAATCGTATGATAATTCACGATGCTCTACATTGATATTTATACCTACCATGTGAATACAATTCAGGTAAGTGATGGCAGCCAGTGTCATTGTTTTGCCAATTAAGTGTCAATCAAAGTGACAAACTGGAGTGAGCATTTTCACTCTGGAAAATGGTAATTCGGTATAGCAGTTTATTGCAATTAACATTTTTTGAGAATTTCAAACTCATTATTGAATAGATTCTAGCGAATGTCAGTTTTCAAAACCTCACATTGACTGATCAGATGTATTTTATACTGAGCCATCCGTTTGTGTTATATATGGCAGCCAAAACCCTGAACTCTATTATGGAAAGACGACGGTGAACTCTATGTGCTCAATGATTCATAATTTGTCAATTGTCATATGTCTTTTTGCTTGTCATTATGTATTTTGCTGCTGCAAATACCAGCTTATACTGTACACATATTACCAAGTCTCTCGTAACTCTACACAGTGGCCAGTAGATGCCACTTATGTTTAGGCATTCGATCCTGAATGTATGCAAAATGGTTTTATTGATATATTTACTGGGTGAGACTATAATAAACAAATAAGTAATAAATAAATAAATATATGTATACATGATATAAACAACATTGTAGACTATAATAAAAAAATAAATGAATATATGTTTACATCATATAAACATCAGTATTTAATATTTCAGCTCAATACAACATCTTTTATTTGGATACTAGGGTTGTTTATGGGATGATCAACCCTCATTACAACCCTCATTACAGAACCAACTAGGTTATACAATACAATAATAACGTTTATAAAGTGCCTTAACCAGTTACCCGTTCTAAGGCGCTGTACACAAATAAAACCATTAAGCCAAAAGTTATTGATGGTTTGAGAATTTGAAAAGGATAAAATATAAAAATAAAAATAACAAGAACATGGATAATATAATATGTGACTAGATACCATCAGTTTTGCTGAAAAGATACGTCTTTGAGGCAGATATGAATGACAGCTTGAATGTCTTTGATATATTGGGGAAGTGCATTTCACAAACGAGGAGCAGCATTGGCAAATGCTCTGTCACCAAATGTTTTGGTATATCCTTGGGGCTATCAGCTGAGTTCTATTCCCAGAGCGGAGACACCGTTCGGGCGTGTATGGAATGAGAAGTTCTGTTAAGTAGGCAGGGGATAGGCCGTGAATGCATTTGGAAGTGAGGAACACGCTATTGAAATCTATGCGATACTTGACCGGGAGCCAGTGAAGGTCTTGAAGAGTCTGTGTGATGTGGTCGAACTTTCTGGATTTGATGATAAGTCGTGCAGCACTGTTTTGGACCCGCTGCAAAAAAGCTACATTTATGTTTGTAATTCCAAGCAACGGAGAGATACAGCTGTCAAGGATCGAGGTAATGAATGTGGGAACCAGTACGACAGTGGCCCTAGAGGTCAAACAGCTTGACACCTAGGGCCACTGTCGTATAACAAAGGTTATGAAAATCATTCTTCCATCAAATATTTGTGATATACTTCGCATCATATAGCTGTAACCTTATCTCGACCTGACTTTGTTTGAGTAGCATGGCTTTCAAAATATTGTCTTGTGAATTCCTAGTAGAATGGGCATGCTCCGACATAGGTGATGCTTGGATATTACTGATGAAAACGAGAACTTTCTTTCCAATGAATATCATCAAGTTTTTCGCTTGGACTTAATGCACAGTAAGTTAATTCTGTTTCATTTACACCAGCGAATGAGTGGAATATTTTGTTGTTATTCAGTATTCACATTGGATTTGATATATTTTTGGTATAATAAGTCACAATGTATTATTTCTTTGCAGCTCGAGGAGAAGTCGTCTTTGTCAATACAGGTATTTTTATTTACAAAAAAAAACTGTACATAAATAAATGCAGGAAAACACGTTTGTATAATACATGATCAACATGCATATAAATTTAGCATATCAAGGAAAGACCTGCAATCCTCAGTCATATACGAGATATATGATATCTAGCAAATTATTTTTTCCTTTAATAGAATGAACCAGATATTCCTGAGTTTGTCTGGTTTCGCGAGTTGTGCTGTGAGTGGCTGTATCCATATGGATGATATGCTGTGGAAACTGGATGATTGAACATTGTACCTGAGGTCCTAGGCCTATTGTTCTTGGGCGTCGAATGATAATGAATCGTGGACTGTGGTTTCATGCTGTGTAAATTGTTCACAGTGTTGTGATGGATCCGGGAATAAGATTGAGACATTTGACCACTGGTAACTTGTCGTGACAACTGTTGCATTTCTGCCAGTGGGCTGTGAGCCTGTTTGCTCTGCAGTGCCTTGGTTTTGCGGATGTTTGCTTCCATTGCTTTGGTGCTTTTCTTGATCTGCAGTCAGGCTTGTTTACGGTCGTAGTCCCCCTTCAAGAAGTCGTCCAAACAGGCTGGATGTATGGCCCAGTAAAAACCTCGGCCATTGGGTGCTCGTCCATGCTTCATGAAGCATTCGTGCACAGTGAGATTGTGACGGATGCTGTTTCTCCAAGCACAGGTTGTTGTCTGAAAGAACGGGTATTTGTTGTAGATGTAGTCATAAATATCAGATAGCACCATCCTTCGATCGGGTGAGCTTAGGATGGCTTTGGCGATAAGGTTGAGGTATGACTCAGGTGGCTTCTCCTTGTCACAATTTGAGTCAAGTTTTGTGACTCCTTTTTCAGCTTTGATGGAACCCATGTCCAACTTGATGTCAGTTTGGAAAGGTGCAGGTTGAATATTTTCATCTTCTTTGGGAATTGGTGTCATTGACTGAACCCAAGCCAGGTCTATTACATCTGCTCCACCAATAAAGACTTGGTTTTTGGTTTCCTGTATTTCCTCAGTGATGCATCCTGGGGAATCTTTGATGGCGCTCACTTGGATCAGGCTTTCTTCCATGTCTGAGTCATCTGACGAACTGAGAACATTATTCGTTGGAAAATCAACATCGCTGTTGTCACTTTCACTGTAGATTCCACTAGAGCGGGATACATTCCCTGATGATAATTGACTTTCATGGCTCTCTTGAAGAGCTTGGCTGATGTCTTCTAGGTATAAATCAGCAAACAGTTGTCCTTCATCCAACAGGTTATTTTCTCTTATTGTGAAGGGTGTAAGAGCCTCTGGATTCAATTCCCCATCCACTCCGGTTTGGTGATGCTTCATATCAGCCGGTCCAATGCACAGTGTCTGTGGAGTGTTGTTGTGCATGCAACTCCTCTTTGAGTATTGATCTGCAAATGATAAGCATGGGGTTATTTCAAATGGGTATATTAGTTGCTCGAAAATGTAATAATATTTTATTGCTCATGGCATAAAACCTCGAATGCACAATATGGTTTAGATATGCCTTCAAATTCCAACAAAATTAATACATGTTAAAGCTGGTGAAATCAGAATGAATTTTACCTTCTATGGCATATTCAAATGCTTTGCCATGTAGCAGTGCTTGGAACCAAGGTTCCTCTGTTGCGTCGTTCTCCATTTGTTCACTCTGATACATAAACTCAGTCATTTGCTCCATGTTTTCGTTGGAATAAGACTGTTTGGTTTTCTGAAAATCGTATGATAATTCACGATGCTCTACATTGAAATTTATACCTACCATGTGATTACAATTCAGGTAAGTGATGGCAGCCAGTGTCATTGTTTTGCCAATAAAGTGTCAATCAAAGTGACAAACTGGAGTGAGCACTTTCACTCTGGAAAATGGTAATTAGGTACAGCAGTTTATTGCAATTAACATTTTCTGAGAATTTCAAACTCAATATTGAGTAGATATATTTGTTGTATATTCGTAGATATTTTCGAAATAATCCTAACATATTTAAAATGTATGAGCTGTTCACAAGTACAGGGAAAAACCTTGTTAGATTTATTGATGTTATAAATAGAATACTGCAACAATAATAACAATAGAGGTATGTCCGACCTTGGTCGCAACTACTGCATGTGGTAAGTACAACTCGCTTTTTCTTGTTAAACTGTAGTTTATTAAGAGAAAGCCTGTATTCCCTTTAAGCTTCACACCATCCAAAACTCCGACAACCAGCCCTACAATGACACCCAGGGCGATAGAAATGAATCCAGATACTTTTATGGTGTTACTTAATTGGCGTGACATACCCCATAAATGGGACATGTCTCCCCATCGATGTTGTAACAACAACAATAATAATAATTTACATGCAGATCACAACGATTGTTTCCAGTCGTCATATGCCTAAGAGTTTATGATAAAAATGCCTTCAATTGAAACAGAGTGATAAGAATTTTTTGTTCATACAAACAGTGTCATATTGCAGGGTTTGTTTACCAAAACTGCTTCTTCGATCTCTAGCTAGCAAAATTATCCGATTTATTCATAGGGAGAGGAAATCTCTATAATGTGAAAATTCCTGTACCAGCAATGTTACTTCTGACGATAGATGACTGTTTTGTATTTGCTTCCATTACTATTTTTATCTTTTATTTCATTCATCACAAACGTATGTTATTATAATAGGTCTTCCATATAATTTCTACACTGCTGTCCCTAATTATTTTCCACATTCATTCTCATTAGTTTCTGGTTCAAACACAAAACTTTGTCAATGTGATATCTTGTATACACAAACATTGGCAAAATGGGCGGGTTGATATGTTGCAACCCTCAATACAGAACCAACTAGGTTATACAATACAATAAGAACGTTTATAAAGTGCCTTAACCAGTTACACGTTCTAAGGCGCTGTACACAAATAAAACCATTAAACCAAAAGTTATTGATGGTTTGAGAATTTGAAAAGGATAAAATAGAAAAATATAAGAAAAAAAAATAGAAAAATAACAAGAACATGGATAATATAATATGTGACTAGATACCATCAGTTTTGCTGAAAAGATACGTCTTTGAGGCAGATATGAACTGAGAGACAGCTTGAATGTCTTTGATATATTAGGGAAGTGCATTTCACAAACGAGGAGCAGCATTGGCAAATGCTCTGTCACCAATGTTTTGGTATATCCTTGGGGCTATCAGCTGAGTTATATTCCCAGAGCGGAGACACCGTTCGGGCGTGTATGGAATGAGAAGTTCTGTTAAGTAGGCAGGGGATAGGCCGTGAATGCATTTGGAAGTGAGGAACACGCTATTGAAATCTATGCGATACTTGACCGGGAGCCAGTGAAGGTCTTGAAGAGTCTGTGTGATGTGGTCGAACTTTCTGGATTTGACGATAAGTCGTGCAGCACTGTTTTGGACCCGCTGCAAAAAAGCTACATTTATGTTTGTAATTCCAAGCAACGGAGAGATACAGCTGTCAAGGATCGAGGTGATGAATGTGGGAACCAGTACGACAGTGGCTCTAGAGGTCAAACAGCTTGACCCCTAGGGCCACTGTCGTATAACAAAGGTTATGAAAATCATTCTTTCATCAAATATTTGTGATATACGTCGCATCATATAGCTGTAACCTTATCTCGACCTGACTTTGTTTGAGTAGCACGGCTTTCAAAATATTGTCTTGTGAATTCCTAGTAGAATGGGCATGCTCCGACATAAATGATGCTTGGATATTACTGATGAAAACGAGAACTTTCTTTCCAATGAATATCATCAAGTTTTTCGCTTGGACTTAATGCACAGTAAGTTAATTCTGTTTCATTTACACCAGCGAATGAGTGGAATATTTTGTTGTTATTCAGTATTCACATTGGATTTGATATATTTTTGGTATAATAAGTCACAATGTATTATTTCTTTGCAGCTCGAGGAGAAGTCGTCTTTGTCAATACAGGTATTTTTATTTACAAAAAAAACTGTACATAAATAAATGCAGGAAAACACGTTTGTATAATACATGATCAACATGCATATAAATTTAGCATATCAAGGAAAGACCTGCAATCCTCCGTCATATACAAGATATCTGATATCTAGCAAATTATTTTCTCCTTTAATAGAATGAACCAGATACTCCTGAGTTTGTCTGGTTTCGCGAGTTATGCTGTGAGTGGCTGTATCCATATGGATGATACGCTGTGGAAACTGGATGATTGAACATTGTACCTGAGGTCCTAGGCATATTGTTCTTGGGCGTTGAATGATAATGAATCGTGGACTGTGGTTTCATGCTGTGTAAATTGTTCACAGTGTTGCGATGATTGCGAGAATAAGATTGAGACATTTGATCACTGGTAACTTGTCGTGACAACTGTTGCATTTCTGCCAGTGGGCTGTGAGCCTGTTTGCTCCGCAGCGCCTTGGTTTTGTGCATCTTTGCTTCCATTGCTTTGGTGCTCTTCTTGATCTGCAGTCGGGCTTGTTTACGGTCGTAATCTCCCTTCAAGAAGTCGTCCAAACAGGCTGGGTGTATGGCCCAGTAGAAACCTCGGCCATTGGGTGCTCGTCCATGCTTCATGAAGCATTCGTGCACAGTGAGATTGTGACGGATGCTGTTTCTCCAAGCACAGGTTGTTGTCTGAAAGAACGGGTATTTGTTGTAGATGTAGTCATAAATATCAGAGAGCAGCATCCTTCTATCGAGTGAGCTTAGGATGGCTTTTGCGATAAGGTTGAGATATGACTCAGGTGGCTTCTCCTTGTCACAATTTGAGTCAAGTTTTGTGACTCCTTTTTCAGCTTTGATGGAACCCATGTCCAACTTGATGTCAGTTTGAAAAGGTG
Organism: Terebella lapidaria; assembly: GCA_949152475.1. Lineage (NCBI taxonomy): Eukaryota > Metazoa > Annelida > Polychaeta > Terebellida > Terebellidae > Terebella > Terebella lapidaria. The sequence continues at coordinate 4,625,367 of OX424569.1, forward strand.
CAGGTTGAATATTTTCATCTTCTTTGGGAATTGGTGTCATTGACTGAACCCAAGCCAGGTCTATAAGATCTGCTCCACCAATAAAGACTTGGTTTTTGGTTTCCTGTATTTCCTCACTGATGCATCCTGGGGAATCTTTGATGGCGCTCACTTGGATCAGGCTTTGTTCCATGTCTGAGTCATCTGACGAACTGAGAACATTATTCGTTGGAAAATCAACATCGCTGTTGTCACTTTCACTGTAGATTCCACTAGAGCGGGATACATTCCCTGATGATAATTTACTTTCATGGCTCTCTTGAAGAACTTGGCTGATGTCTTCTAGGTATAAATCAGCAAACAGTTGTCCTTCATCCAACAGATTATTTTCTCTTAATGTGAAGGGTGTAAGAGCCTCTGGATTCAGTTCCCCATCCACTTCGGTTTGGTGATGCTTCATATCAGCCGGTCCAATACACAGTGTCTGTGGAGTGTTGTTGTGCATGCAACTGCTCTTTGAGTATTGATCTGCAAATGATAAACATGGGGTTACTTCAAATGGGTATATTAATTGCTCGAAAATGTATTAATATTTTATTGCTCATGGCATAAAACCTCGAATGCACAATATGTATTGGATATGCCTTCAAAATCCAACAAAATGAATCCATCTTAAAGCTGGTGAAATCAGAATGAATTTTACCTTCTATGGAATATTCAAATGCTTTGCCATGTAGCAGTGCTTGGAACCAAGGTTCCTCTGTTGCGTCGTTCTCCATGTATTCACTCTGATACATAAACTCAGTCATTTGTTCCATGTTTTCGTTGGAATGAGACTGTTTGGTTTTCTGAAAATCGTATGATAATTCACGATGCTCTACATTGATATTTATACCTACCATGTGATTACAATTCAGGTAAGTGATGGCAGCCAGTGTCATTGTTTTGCCAATTAAGTGTCAATCAAAGTGACAAACTGGAGTGAGCATTTTCACTCTGGAAAATGGTATTTGATATTTATTTATTTTTCTCATGTAACCCCTGGTCTGGGGCATTGGAGACAGAAATCAAGCAAAACAACAGTAAAACAACAACAGATATTACCAACAACAACATACAGTATTAATGGATGAGAACATGAAGATGGATGATTCACATTAAATACATTCACGAGTCTAGTTTCTCACAGATCACTGAGATGAAACGTACAAGATTTCTGAGTATACGTCGGTTGTTACATGTCAACAAGGCTTGCATTTTTTGGGTATTTGGGTAACATCTATAGTACTTAGGCAAATAGCTTTTTCTATATTCAGTAAATGCAGGACAGTTAAAAAGATAATGGAATTCATCTCCGATTTCGTTGAAGTTACATAGTTGACAATTTACAGGAATTTGCGAGTCATAAGTTCTGGTTACAACAGGGAGATTAGAATTACGACATCGGAATCTACTAAAAACAATGGCTTCCTTGCGATCTAGTAAAGTCAAATATGGTTCTAGACAAAGACTGTTTTTAAAAATTCTATAATTGACACAACTATGCTTTTCCCACACAGTACTGCACCACTTTTGGGCACACATGTCCGCACCCCTGAGTTTTATACTCTTTTTGAACCATAGAGCTGAGAATGTAACTTCGGGTTCAGAAGACCATATGTTACTAAAACCACGGGAATCAAGTGAGAATTTAACATGTTTTACCCATTTAGATTCAAAATCCTCAATACCTTGCATACTTCTCAACAATCTATATAATATAAAGGACAATTTGTTGTGATTGCCTGTGATAAGTCTATTCCAGTAACACAGCATCCTATTTTCCACATGATATGACAGGGGTTGCTGGCCAAGTTCACCATACACCATACAATCAGTAGTGTTTTTTTTTACATTCAAGACATCCTTAAGAAACTTGCGGAAAAATATGTCACAGATATCAATATTTTCACACCCCCAAACTTCACAGCCATACAGCAAAATAGGCATGATCAAATAGTGAAAAAGTTTCAACTGGATATCGACAGGTAAGCGTAACTGCCTACATTTAATAGTTAAACAAATCAAGGCCCTTTTAGCTAGGTTCACTTGCCTAGATATGGCTTTCTTGAAAGAATTATTATAATTAAAAATAACCCCCAGGTAAGTATACTCAAAAACTACCTCAAGGGGAGCAGTACCATACATGAATACTGGGAGTTTTCTAACTTTCCCTCGAGAAAAAATAACAACCTTGGTTTTGCTGGTGTTGACAGTCAAGTGCCAATGTTCACAATACAGAGATACAGCATTTAGTGCAAGCTGCAGTTCAGTCTCAGACTCAGCCATAACAATAGTATCATCTGCATATAGTAATGTATATAATCTCAAAAAGGTTTCAACATCACCACTACTAAGCAAGGCATTTATATCACTGTACAAGTCACCTAAGCCATTGTAATAATTTCTCAACCACAACTCAAAGTCGTTTAGGTATAATGCAAACAAGAGTGGTGATAAATTTTCACCTTGTCTCACACCTATATTGCACGCAAAGTAATCAGATAGACAACCATTGGAACCTTTGACACAGGACTTGGCTTGAGAATACAAGGTATATATGACATGCAAGATCTTACCATTTATACCAGTGGAAACAAGTTTGAGCCATAAAGACGTACGGTCTATCAAATCAAAAGCTTTCTTATAATCGATGAAGGCACAATATACACGCGTTCGCTTATATAGATACACAGATAGTATTGCATGCAATACAAATATATGATCGGTTGTTGAGAACCCCTGCCTAAACCCGGCCTGTTCATTCCCAAGGATACCCAAAGTCTCAACATAAGTGGTTAATCTTTCATTGATCAATGCAGTAAACAATTTGCTCATGCAACTCAAAATTGTAATTCCTCTGAAGTTATCTGGATTTTTAGGGTCGCCTTTACCTTTGTACAAAGGTTTAATCATTCCCAGACACCAGCTCTCTGGAATGACACCAGAATCCAATACTATATTAAATAATCTGGTGGTGAATTCAATCATGATATCTGGACAATATTTGAAAAATTCATTAATAATTAAATCATCACCATATGCTTTGCCGTTTTTTAGTTTACGAATCACCTTATAGACTTCATCTGTCGTAAATGGCTCACTTAAGTTCTCATTGATGGAATGATTAATTGAATGAGGGTAAAAAATCACAGGGTCAGTTGGGTTTACATCATGATCACCTGCTGGGATCTGGCTCAGCTTCTTGAAATGTTCATAGAAAGTGTCCAGGTCAATCTTATCAAAATTTCCACGGGATGATATCCTATCACAACTTTTATTCAGTAAGTCCCAAAATTTTTTGGGATTTGCGTGTTGTAGAGTACGTAGCTGGGCATTTTTGGATTTATAATATACTTTTGCCGTTTGCTTGACACATTTTTTATATTCCTTACACAAACGTTTAAAGTCTGGGACAAAAGAAGGGTCTCTCTTCGATTTAGCCTTAAATTTAAGGTACTCTGAACGTTTGACTCGACAATTGTGGTCGAACCAAGGTTTATCCTTCATTTGGGTAGCGTGCTTAGCCTTCGCACTAGGCCTTCCAGATCTTGTCTGTCGAACAATTCCAATACTATCAGCTACCTCAAGATATGTATTATTTAGAGTAGCACATAAATTATCTACAGATGCTTGGTCAAATACAATGGGTGCCACGGTTGCTTTTTCGAGTTCCTTCAACAAATTTTCATTAAATCCATTTCTGAATTCGTTTTCACTAGACGAGTCCCATTTTACATAGTACCTTACAGGAATATGTTCATCAACAATATCATGAATATCAGCATTATACAAAACATTTTCATATGAGCTCTCACTAGATCCTCCGAAAGAAAGATAAATACATATAGGACAATGAACATCTGATAGACATGGATCAAACACGTCAACAAAGAAATTGCTTATGTTTGTAAATAGTGAAGTCGATGCTACTGCATAGTCAATTGTGCTGCTACCTCGTGCATTTGTACATGTGTATTTACCAAGACCGGTGTCATCCCCACATCTACCATTGACAATTTTCACATTCTGGCACTTACACAGATCGATCAAGTTGTGACCACTATTATTTACATTCTTATCTAGGTTGCATCGCAGGTTGGCAAATATTGACTCTAGAATGTCATCATTCTGATCCGTGTCTGTGACATCAATTCCACAGGACTCAGCCATATTCGGATCATAAGTTACAGTATCATCTAGAACACCTGTGCGGGAATTGAAATCACCCATCATAAGGATTGGGGCACCATAGTGTCCTTTAATATCAGTGATATCATGACATATATCCTCAAACAAACTATTATCAAAATGAACCGAACCTTCACATGGAATGTACACTGAACCTAACACCATTTCAAACTTCATCTCTGGTATCAATATATACAACCAAAGAATGCAGTCAGATTTACATACTAAAGGTTTACAATGATTAGCTAGATCATTTTTGACAAAGACACAAATACCATGAACACCACCAAATTTGTACTTGGACTTTGCTTTATGGAACACAGTATAACCATCAATCGGGTCGTCGAGAATATTGGTTTTAGTTTCGCTTATACACATGATATCATATTTCTTTAAATAACCATTAAACGTTCCCAGATTGAGCTTACTTTTTAGCCCACAAACGTTAAGGGCACAAATAGACAGGTGTGAATGTTTCTTTCTCCCATCAGGGATGCTGGGGCGGGAAAGGAGCTTGCACTACCTGAGAAGTGGCGTACTGATTCGGCTGGCTGTACATCACAGTTGATGTATGTGCATAAGGATCAGGGATGGGCGAAGGATGTTGTCGCTGGGCCGGTGAGGGCTGTTGATACTGGGCCGAGGGAGCATGCCGATATGCTGGAGACGGGAGTTGCTGGCATGGTGACAAAGGCCTGTCACTGATGGACTTGGGTTGGGTGGAGTCGGTGTGAGTGCGATAATTCGGTGTGGCAGTTTATTGCAATTAACATTTTTTGAGAATTTCAAACTCATTATTGAATAGATTCTAGCGAATGTCAGTTTTCAAAACCTCACATTGACTGATCAGATGTATTTTGTACTGAGCCATCCGTTTGTGTTATATATGGCAGCCAAAACCCTGAACTCTATTATGGAAAGACGACGGTGAACTCTATGTGCTCAATGATTCATAATTTGTCAATTGTCATATGTCTTTTAGCTTGTCATTATGTATTTTGCTGCTGCAAATACCAGCTTATACTGTACACATATTACCAAGTCTCTCGTAACTCTACACAGTGGCCAGTAGATGCCACTTATGTTTAGGCATTCGATCCTGAATGTATGCAAAATGGTTTTATTGATAAATTTACTGGGTGAGACTATAATAAACAAATAAATAATAAATAAATAAATATATGTATACATGATATAAACAACATTGTAGACTATAATAAAAAAAAGTAAATGAATATATGTTTACATCATATAAACATCAGTATTTAATATTTCAGCTCAATACAACATCTTTTATTTGGATACTAGGGTTGTTTATGGGATGATCAACCCTCATTACAACCCTCATTACAGAACCAACCAGGTTATACAATACAATAAGAACGTTTATAAAGTGCCTTAACCAGTTACCCGTTCTAAGGCGCTGTACACAAATAAAGCCATTAAACCAAAAGTTATTGATGGTTTGAGAATTTGAGAAGGATAAAACAGAATAATAAAAATAACAAGAACATGGATAATATAATATGTGACTGGATGTAGGTATCAATCCATTATCATAAGTCCTGAGAGACAGCTTGAATGTCTTTGATATATTGGGGAAGTGCATTTCACAAACGAGGAGCAGCATTGGCAAATGCTCTATCACCAGATGTTTTGGTATATATCCTTGGGGCTATCAGCTGAGTTCTATTCCCAGAGCGGAGACACCGTTCGGGCGTGTATGGAATGAGAAGTTCTGTTAAGTAGGCAGGGGATAGGCCGTGAATGCATTTGGAAGTGAGGAACGCGATATTGAAATCTATGCGATACTTGACCGGAAGCCAGTGAAGGTCTTGAAGAGTCTGGGTGATGTGGTCGAATTTTCTGGATTTGACGATAAGTCGTTGTAGAATATTTATGACAGTTATCAGCCCGAAACCCCTCCCTGACACATTTCTCCCACTCGACATACACGACACAGATTCATCACATGACTTCATACTTACCTTACGTCACCCGCATGCACCGTCCAAGCACCGCACCTACATGTAAACAACTCTGCTCACGATGACACTCACCGCATTCCCTCCAATCAGCACATTTCCAGACATATAGCCACGCCCACCCAGACATTACCTCACATTCGACGAATCACATGGACTCCTGCCACACGACGCGGAAAATACTGACATTCTGCACTTAGCCCCGCGCTTTCCCGACACTAGAATATATTGTATTTTGGATTCGGCCAGAGATGCATCGTGTTTTATGATAGAAAGAGATATAAAATATTGAGAGGTACACTTGGAGAACATTGAATATTTAAAAGAAGTTAACTAGAAATCGGACTATAATATACATCGGACTATACTGTGGGATCACGAGTGAATGTGTGAGTGACCGTGATCGTCATCGAACTATAATCATCCCAATAAACTCCGGATTATTGTGGAATCTACGTCGGACTTCTTGTCTTGTGTTTTACGCACGACCTACATCGTACTGTACGATCTCGTCGGCGTAATAGCCGTCGGTAGTAACGCTATTCCGCCACATTGGTGCCGTGACCAGGATAGCGAAGGCCAGTTCTCGGCTTACGCACTATCTCGACGTACGAACTTTCAATGAACACCCGATCTACGATCCGGAACCCGATCGGACCAAGCCCGGAAGACGAGGTGACGATGAATCCGGTCCCGCCGAACCAGCGATCCTCGCGACCAAGGTCAGTGGCGATGAGCGATACTATTACGCTATCGCAAGTGCAACCGCCAAACGAACTATACGAACTGTCATCAATGGCATCCAAAGAGTACATATCGGACTGGATGCGAGCCGATAGTTACATCGGAGAACTGGTGGACGGTGATCCGCTAATGCCGTCCCGCACGGTGACAGAAATCCTTGACGCCCACGCGCGGTCATACCACGCGACTCCAGCCGGACCGCCAAGGTCGCGACCTAGCGACAGAAGTGAAAAGGACTATACGCGCTTTCAGCGCCAACCCAATACCGACCCGCTACCCAAGTCGGTGAGTGTACGCCCTCTGAACTATAACACATCAATGTTGACGCACCCGCCAAGTCGGTCGTGTGGTCAACAATGGGCGCAAGAATCAGGTGAGCACGCTGAACTGCACCCGCAACACGACATTGTAACGTCGCTCCCGTCGGTAATGATACATACGCTGACGCGACCCCGCCGGTGTATTCTAGAGTACCGGTCAACCCAGTCGTGACGGGAGCGCTGCCGGATGTCCACCTGCCGAACCGGAGAATACCCACTACAGAGAGCCGCCCGCACCTGCCGTACCCTTCAGAGCCCGTCGGACCATCCCCAGCGCTGATCCCCAGCAAAGCAGCACAGTGGCGAGCCACGTTCAAGGAGGGTAGTCTGAACCAGTGCCTCCGCAGCTTCGAACAGTTCACGGCTGCCTTTACGTACACGGACTTAATCAAAACTACGACATTCCGTAGTACTTTACGAGGACGAGCGGAAGCTATCGCTCTAAACATTCCGATCAACACGTCCTGGGAGGAGTTCAGGCGCCGTTTTCTAGAAGGATGGGAACCCGCTGCCCAACATCAGTCGAAACGTGATGACTTTCCGTTCTCGAAACGCGAACGGAAGGAAGACGCCGAACATTTCCTTGAACGGTTACAAGCCATAGCGGAACAGGTGTTCGATGACGTCACGCCTGCGTTCCGCCAACGAACTGTTATTTCGCAATTTGTCAATGGTCAGCCTGACCATATTGTGGATAGACTATGTGTGTTGACATTCAATTCGTACAGCGATGTACTTACGGCTGTACTGAAAGCGGAGAGTCGACAACAGCGGACCAAGAGGGACCGACCACACAGTACCCGCCGAACGGACGCTACCTACCACGGGTACGCTGAGGACGGAGAAGTGGATAAAGAACTTTCCTGTGCAATCGGACAATTAAATCATTGGGATACGCCAACTCCCGATCAGGTCGCAGCGTATTACGACCCTGCCGATAGCGACACGACCGGACTACAAGGGTGTGAAGAACATTCAGTCCCTTCCTGTTCTCGTGAATGGGTTGCGGAAGCATTCCAGTGCGCTCTCAGTGATGAATACGGACAATATGGTGAGGACGCACTTTACTCCGTCTTAAGGGTCACTGCTCAAGCCCGAGAAGACCGTCCCATGCCTCAAGGCCGAACTGAAATATGTTTCTTTTGCAAGAAACCGGGACACAGATGGATGCGGCGTTTCCGTTTGAAAGACATACTGGTACGAAACGGAATGAAACCATTCCCGCCATGCTCTGGCGCCAATGGAAATAACAGACAGATCGGTATACCGAACTCAAACTTCAAGCCACCGGCTGTGACGCCGCCTCTGGCTCAGCCACCACAGGCCAAGTCGTCAAACTGAAGGCGGAAGGAACTGTGGAGCAAGGACCTTCTGTTAACCTGAGCGACGCTCATAGCTCCACATCAGTTGTCGTACTCGCGACGACAGATACGGTACCACCAAGGTCGGCGCTGCCACCGCCAACACGTTCGCTTCGCGAAGGGGTGTGCGCAAAGTGTGTTACGTCAACTTCGGGTACGGAATCCCTCTCCGAAGGGGTGTCGGAACCACTGCCCACAGGCCATCACGGACTAATCGTCACTAAGGGGTGTCGTCACGCATCGCCGACGGAATCGGAACCGGAACGGACTCCATGTCTGAAATCGAATGGGTGTCGGATGATGGAGGCTTTTACGCCTCTCCGTCGGGACCTGAAACCAAACCAGCGACACTGAAACTCCCACTCTTGCCACTTGAGGAGGATCTTGACGGACCGCTCATCATCAGCAATAGTCGGGCCGCCCACGAGTGCTGGAAACTGTCAGCACGTGTTGGAAAACGGAATTTTAAGGCAGTGTTGGACTCTGGAGCGCAGATTTCTCTGCTCCGAAGGGACTTGTTACGACACGTACCTGCCAAATGGCGCTCTCTACGCCCGACCTCGGCAACCATCCGGGACGTCAACGATTTATCGTCAGTGGACAAGGTATCAGGGTGGACCCGAACAAGGTCAAGGCTATTAGGGAATGGCCGACTCCCTGTGAAATTACGGACGTACGAGCTTTCCTGGGGTTTGCCAATTACCACAGGAGGTTCATAAAGGACTACGCCGAAATTGCAGAACCTCTGGTCTCACTCACCCGGGGTGAATGTCGCTTCACATGGGGATCACTTCAATGGAAAGCCTTTCGGAGGCTTCAGAACGCACTTATCAAGGCCCCCAAGCTCGCCCATCCGTCACAGGACGAGGACGATTATTTCATCATTGATACGGACGCCAGCGGTTACGCCATCGGAGGCGCGCTTTCACAGCGTGTGAACGGAAAAGAAATACCGATTGGCTTCGCAAGCAAGACGCTGTCTCGTACACAACGGAATTATTGTACGACCTATAGAGAACTGTTGGCTGTTGTTGAAATGATTCAGCATTACCGACATTATTTTTGGGGACGGAGATTCCTGTTACGAACTGACCGTAGCTCCCTGCGATGGTTAAAAAACTATAATGATGCGGACAGTATGTTGGCTCGCTGGTTAGCCAAACTGCAACAATATGACTTTCGTATTGAACATCGTCCTGGAAAGCTCCACGGAAATGCTGACGGACTTTCCCGTTGCCATAGTTGCAAGCATTCGGACTGCCCTGGACGCTTAGTCGTACCACCCACGGACTCGGAAACGAGTTCTGGAGAACTTCCCGTCAGACAGATTACGGTGGTTCCTGTCGGACCCGAGAAAGACCTCCTGGACAGTGATACCATGACATCACCGGTCTTGTCTCGGATGATCTCAATATGCCAAGCCGCACGTGTGCGAGCGTTGGATGTGAAATTGAACTGACAAAAATGGTTATCGGACTATTCCACTGCCAATATTGTCGCCGCCCAGCAAGTCGACCCCAGAGTCGGAGTCGTGCGACAGTGGGTACTGAACGGTACAAAACCCACGTCAAAGGAAGTCGCCCGCTACGGTGAGGAAGTGAAAACTCTGGTTTCATGATGGACTTTGTTAGCGCTACAGGACGGAGTCCTCATACGAAATACCAAGACGGACCCAGCTGGTCGGACTGTCGTACAAACTGTGTTACCAGCGGCATTACGAACGGTGGTTCTACACCAACTCCACGACCTCAAGGTCGTAGGCCACCTCGGAATACAACGGGCTGTTGAGAGAGTAAAGCGCCGGTTTTACTGGCCAGGTCTCGCCTTGGATGTTGCCCGCTGGTGCGCCCGCTGTCCGCTGTGTGTGTCACGAAAAGGAAAACCAGCGCCCAAGAAATCGCCTCTAACGCAACTACCGACTGGGGCACCATTTGACCGTATAGCATTGAATATCTTAGATACCCACAAAGTTACCGGACGAGGTCACAGGTACATTCTTGTCATATCGGACTATTTTTCAAAATATACGGACGCATTCCCGCTCCGCCATCATACGGCCAAAAATGTTGCTGATGTCTTGGTGAATCGCTGGATCGTGTACCACGGAGTACCGAAAGCCATTCACAGCGATCAAGGAACGGAATTTGAGTCGTCATTATTTCGGAGTGTTGTACGCCTTCTGGGCGGCAAGAAAATTCGGACCACGCCCTACCGACCACAAAGTGATGGTCAAGTCGGACGATTCAATCGGACTCTGTTGAATATGTTGAGTGCATTCGTCAGTGATCGCGGAAATGACTGGGATTTGCACCTACCATATGTACTCATGGCGTACCGCACCTCGGTGCATTCCTCTACTGGGTGTGCACCACACCTGATGGTATACGGACATGAATGCAATTTGCCTGTTGACTTGATGTTTCCTACATATGATCCAGAACCGCTACCTTCATGCGGACCCGAATACATTGAGTATCTACGAACTGCTATCAGAGCCGCCCATGGGTTTGCGCAAGACCATCTACAAAAGGCTGCAACCCGTCAGAAAATGGGATATGACGCACATGCGAAATCTCGCCCTCAGTTCCAGCTCGGAGAGTTGGTACGATATTACTATCTGCCTCTCACACAGAACAATAAATTCGCCCGACCCTGGACCGGACCCTGGAAAGTCCTGGAATGCGTCACTGAGATAGACTATCGAATTGCACTAGTCTCGAATCTACGAAATACTCGAGTCATTCATCTTGACGTCATAAAACCGTACGAAGGCAATGTACAGTTGTTGAACCTTCAGAATCAAGTCGTATCGCCACCTGAGTCGTCAAGCAGTACGGACTCACAGACTGAACCAGCTAACGATCCTCTGGGGCTCCTCAAGGAATTCCTCTACCCCTGGGATGTCACCGTACAAGAAAAGCCGTCAGAAACAGATCGGACTACCGAAACTGACACTACGTCATCACCCGCTAGTCAGAGAAGTCCCCCAACCGGACCGCGACGCCGTCGCCAGAAGCGAAAATTGCGCAAGTCGAACTCTAGTGCTTCACAGCAAGCGCCAAAAACCCACGGACCCAAACCCGCGATTGCTACGGACTCATCTACAAGCAAGGCTATGCCCCAGCCTGCCCCGTACAGTCGACCCAAACGCACGATTCGCCGCCCAGCTCGGTTTAGATGACCACGGCTGTGCTAAGGGATTGATTCAATGATGATGAATATAAGCTTGTCTATTGGACTATGATGCCATATCACCCCAAAATATACTTTTATGATATAATATTATTATGTACATATTAATTGCAATAACCATTTTCATGTACTAATGTCAGTGAGGCGTTTCTCATATATACTATTGATATGACGTTATAATGTTGATGCTGGTTATGATGCTATAATGTGGTATATGATGTTATGTATTGCATATTACTTTGTACTTCTCTATTATTGCGCACTGCCTATTTCATAATTAACCAATTCCACCCATGTGTCAGTCGTCATGCCCCGCCGTGAGCAAGGTCACTTTGTCGCGGAAGAGGTGAGAGGATAGTCGTCTCCCGAGCAAGCGTCAGATATGAGCCTCTGCTCCCCCTACGTACCATTCAGGGGAATGCCCTTATAGGAAGCAGGATTCAGCTATGAACAACCCTCTGCATTCCAACGCGTGACCTGTCATCCCATTCATTGAAAATTACGCAACGCGCCACGGCCGGGCCGCCCAGATCACCCCATCACCCCCTCACGAAAATAATCGCGGTTCCTTCATCTATGGCACTGGATGAAAATGAACGGACTGAACAAACTTCTGAGAGCATTGTATTCATACTTATGCAGTTATACGAACAGTGATCGTTCGATCAAATAGTTTATTGTGCGAAAGACAGTGATATGATTGGATTGTGTGATCCAGAAGTTTGATACGGACTATGGAAAACAGAGCAGCTGTGTGCTAACCTACTGCCCCCCATGACTGGTGTGATGAACCAGAGCTTTGATGTACACGCGTTGCCTAGGTGATGGACCGCCCCCTCTTCGCATGACTGAGAGCCGAGATGAATCAAGCGAACATGAAAACGTATATAGACAATAGAATGAGCGCACCCCCCGATTGTGGAAAAACCCGTGAAAAGACACTGTCAGCACTTTGCGTGTGTACAGATGCCAGATAAGTGGAAAGTTTTAGAAGTGGGTCATTCTGGCAGCGGACACTGAAGGGAAAGCATCACATGGATAGAGTGTTGTATTTGACAGTGTTTTAAAGACTATTAACCATATATTGAACGAACAGTTTGTACGGAAATTGAACGGACTATTGAGGAGAATTGTTTCACGGACTTTGTGAAGAATTTCAATACAAATTTGTATTGGAATAGAAGTCGGACTAGTGAGTGTGTGCTCACTCGCGTGAGCGAAGACAGACCATGTCTTCCTCCGCTAAGGAGGGAGATAAAACTTCGAACAATGAAGCGGCATCTGATGCCGACAATAACGGACAGCCATTACCCGTCAGGATAGTGGAGGCTGGGGATGAGCCTGAACATCCCATCGTAATTGAAGAACCAGCGCCAGCCGCCAGAGCATCGGGAACCACTTCTCCTATTTCGAACTTGATCGCCGTATCTGATACGGAAACGGCCGCAGGGCCTGAATCGGACATTCGCTGGAAAGTGATGGCGAAACTCGCTCAACGTGGAGAGCGCCATACGCCGAGGATGGGGCCATACGCCGGCCATACGCCGAGGCCATACGCCGAGGACTCGTCTTCGGACTCTATGTCGGACTTTAGTGTGCCGGACTTACAGCACCTGGGAGAAGGCGGATAGATCGTAGAGCAGGCCAGGGCTGCCAGGGACGCCGCCAAAGGCCCGGCTAGTACTACGGACTCTGGACCTAAGCAGCTTACAGCCACGCCACCAGTGTCTGCACCTCGCCCGACCGCCGTATCGTTTCCTTCGTCATCCCCGCCCACCCCGGCCGCACCCGGACGACCTCTGGTGTTGCTGCCGCACGCGTCGTCATCACGGGGGTACTCCTCCACCTATACGGACTTTTTCCGAACGCAGGGAAATCATGATTCCCGCGAACTACGTCAACGGACTTATCGACGCCAGGTCGATGAATTAATGGAGCTTGTGCCTCGTCCTTCCACACCTCACGGGACGAGTCCAATTGACTGGAGCACCATTCCGTTGTACGAACGGAACCGCCATGCCGGATATGGGCATGTCCATGACTTCTCGGTGCGGTCTACATTAATGGAGAGCCAGTTCCAGTCCCTCATGCCACTGCGCCTCGAGACTGGAGGCTTCGATTGCCCCTTCTGCACTAGTGAAGAGGAATCGGAACGTGAGCGTACTTGGCCTACGGTACCTCGCCGGGCCCCACTTCGTACTCCACAAGAACTAGATGCCCACGTACTGGCATACCATATGCCCTTCATGCGATTCTTCATATGCCCTGCACGAAACGGGTATGTCACATTAACGCTAGAGGATATGATCCAGCATATCTCTACACCTACAAACAGTCACACGGACCGATTCCCGATATTCCAGCAGGGATCATTGATGGCCTCGGCCAATATCGTCAAGCGATTCGCGACACGCTGTGGGGTGGATATGCAACCCAACCCGAACTATCGTCCCCCAAGCGTACCAGCGCACGTGCCGATCTTTCGACGTACTCCGGACTCTGTACTGACATTCGGAATTTGGGCGATGGCGCCCGCACTAATGTCGCAGTATCCGCCGAACTCTACACCGGAAGTGCAACTGGTATTGGACTGAATCGAATTCGCCCAATTGAAGACGCGAGCGGATGAAGAGCGCGTGGAGCACATGGTGCACGACATTCAACTCTTGAACCGTCATGTACGCTACCGGAAGCTGGGAGCGTTTTACTTCGAACGCCCCATTACGTACCGGACTACGGCCATGAAAGCAGCTGTACCACGACCTCGGACTTCGGCCCCACAGGCTACTGGAGATTCCACTCCTGCCCAGAACTCACCCACGGGGGCGATCCCGAAACGACGGACTGTCGAGAGGCCGACGGCCTCCAACGTAACGGACTATAGAGTACGGGAGGGACTCGTACCACCCCCGGACGAGTACCCACCCTTGCCGAGTCGGCCGACGACCGAGGCGGACTCAGCCAAGACAGTGGACTTAGCCAAGACAGCGGATTCAGCTGAGACAGCGAACTCCGACAAAACCACGGACGCGAGTCAAACTTCGGACCAGGCCGAACTCATGGAAACGGCCAAGGACTCGGACGCGGTCACCAAGGAACTGCCTTCTGAGGTAGTGCCCAAAACAACGGACACTGAGTCGCCCATGGAATGCGACCAATTGCCGCCACTACGGACCATTGAGGACGAACCGGAGCCTCAACATCACCGTACGACCGATGACGGACCGGGCTCACCCATGGAGCCGTCTCGCGGACTTATCAATTTCGGACCCCCTCCTCCATACTTGGATTACGAGGAGAAACTGTTGCCGCCCGCGACTATGCTCGTCACACGAGCCAATGATCCGGATCGGCCTAGACTACGGATGGAAGTCCTGGAGGACCAGGATCCGCTACCTCGCGAACTAGAGGTGAATTTCGGGCTTCACGGATCAGGAGAGTTCGGTGCGGACTACCAACTGCTGCGTCAACATGGCCAGCAGCTCATTGAATGGACTCTACCTGGATTGCAGGTTCTTCCCGGGATCAATCCGGACTTTGCCGAACCGCACCAGGACGACGAAGTTCGTCGACTTCCCGCCGGACTTGGCCCGCACCAGGCCTATTGGATGGACCGGATAACCCGGGCAGCGACGGACGCGGACCCGCTGCTTCTTGCGGAGGATGCCGAACACCATCTTCCGTCCTTGGCACTGGCCAGTGCGGACGATATGGCTCAGCAACATCTTCGAGCCATCCGCCGCGGATACATCTTGGCCATGGATGCCCACATACGTCAGGCGAAATACAACGCCATGTCCCTCGGATTTGGGATGGGGTCGCTCCACGAGCGACAGACCCCGGCTGCCCCGCACCCTCTCCTGGAGGAGAACCGACGACTCCGGGAGGAGCTCCGCACTTCAGAACAGACGAATGAGAGCTTGCGGGAGGAGGTACAAGAACTTCGAGCCCGCCTCTCCACGACATCGTCTCCACCACCGGAATCACCCGGAATCCCGGACGACCTATAAAACCACAAATATTTCCATGTTGCCGCACCTGCCGGCCGATGAGCAACGGCGGTTGATGCAACAGGCATCACCAGCCGCTCGACCTCCTGCGTCTAGGAGGCGGGATCGTCCTTCAGACTAGTGTGTGAAACCCAGATCGCAGCACCAAGATAGCTGTGACCTGTGAGTGTCGTACTATGCATAAATGTCGTACCATGCATATATTTCGTACTGTTTATAAATGTCGCACTGTTATCAACTAATCCTGTTGCATTTCAGGAATTACGGACTCTAAATGTTTCCGTTCTGCTAGAGAACGTAGAGGACTGTTGTTTTTACCATTCCAATGATATATACATACATGTGATTATTTTCAAACTGTGATTTATGTTTGATTTTAGTGTTTCATTTTCACCTGTCGTTGTTTTCAATGTATTTGTCCAATGTGTTCACATCATCTTAGTGACTGTTGACTGACTGACTGATGACTTTATTTTGACAGTTAGAAATTTTTATTGCAATCATTGCTTTATCATTGTCTCGCATGGTGAATGTGTTCTCCCTTTAAGACTTTTAGCTTATCATGTTTAGATTTTTGGACAGTTAGGTTTCGGGGAGGGTAAATTCCCAGGGAGTAATTTGACGAAGGGGTGTTTTGTAGAATATTTATGACAGTTATCGGCCCGAAACCCCTCCCTGACACATTACTCCCACTCGACATACACGACACAGATTCATCACATGACTTCATACTTACCTTACGTCACCCGCACGCACCGTCCAAGCACCGCACCTACATGTAAACAACTCTGCTCACGACGACACTCACCGCATTCCCTCCAAACAGCACATTTCCGGACATATAGCCACGCCCACCCAGACATTACCTCACATTCGACAAATCACATGGACTCCTGCCACACGACGCGGGAAAATACAGACATTCTGCACTTAGCCCCGCGCTTTCCCGACACTAGAATATATTGTATTTTGGATTCGGCCAGAGATGCATCGTGTTTTATGATAGAAAGAGATATAAAATCTTGAGAGGTACACTTGGAGAACATTGAATATCTAAAAGAAGTTAACTAGAAATCGGACTATAATATACATCGGACTATACTGTGGGATCACAAGTGAATGTGTGAGTGACCGTGATCGTCATCGAACTATAATCATCCCAATAAACTCCGGATTATTGTGGAATCTACGTCGGACTTCTTGTCTTGTGTTTTACGCACGACCTACATCGTACTGTACGACTCGTCGGCGTAATAGCCGCCGGTAGTAACGCTATTCTGCCACAGTCGTGCAGCACTGTTTTGGACCCGCTGCAACATAGCTACATTTATGTCTGTTTTCCAAACAACGGAGAGATACAGCTGTCAAGGATCGAGGTAATGAATGTGGGAACCAGTACGACAGTGGCTCTAGATGTCAAACAGCTTGACACCTAGGGCCACTGTCATATAACAAAGGTTATGAAAATCTTTTCTTTCATCAATATTTGTGATATACTTCGCATCATATAGCTGTAACCTTATCCCGACCTGACTTTGTTTGAGTAGCATGGCTTTCAAAATCTTGTCTTGTGAATTCATAGTAGAATGGGCATGGATATTACTGATGAGAAGGAGAACTTTCATTCCAATGAATATCATCAAGTTTTTCACTTGGACTTAATGCACAGTAAGGTAATTCTGTTTCATTTACACCATCGAACGAGTCGAATATTTTGTGGTTATTCAGTATTCACAATGGATTTGATATAGTTTTGGTATAATCCGTCACAATGTATTATTCCTTTGCAGCTCAAACAGAAGTCTTCTTTGTCAATACAGGTATTTTTATTTACAAAATAAACTGTACATAAATAAATGCAGGAAAACACGTTTGTATAATACATGATCAACATGCATATGAATTTACCATATCAAGGAAAGGCCTGCAATCCTCTGTCATTTACAAGATATCTGATATCTAGCAAATTATTTTTTCCTTTAATAGAATGAACCAGATACTCCTGAGTTTGGGTGGTTTCGTGAGTTGTGCTGTGATTGGCTGTATCCATATGGATGATACGTTGTGGAATTCAGACGATTGAACATGGGTCCTGAGGTCCTAGGCCTATTGTTCTTTGGCGTTGAATGATATTGAATCGTGGACTGTGGTTTCATGCTGTGTAAATTGTTCACAGTGTTGTGATGATTATAAGAATGAGATTGAGATATTTGACCACTGGTAACTTGTCGTGACAACTGTTGCATTTCTGCCAGTAGGCTGTGAGCCTGGTTGCTCCGCAGCGCCTTGGTTTTGTGGATGTTTGCTTCCATTGCTTTGGTGCTCTTCTTGATCTGCAGTCGGGCTTGTTTACGGTCGTAATCTCCCTTCAAGAAGTCGTTCAAACAGGCTGGATGTATGGCCCAGTAAAAACCTCGACCATTGGGTGCTCGTCCATGCTTCATGAAGCATTCATGCACAGTGAGATTGTGACGGATGCTGTTTCTCCAAGCACAGGTTGTTGTCTGAAAGAACGGGTATTTGTTGTAGATGTAGTCATAAATATCAGAGAGCAGCATCCTTCTATCGAGTGAGCTTAGGATGGCTTTTGCGATAAGGTTGAGATATGACTCAGGTGGCTTCTCCTTGTCACAACTTGAGTCAAGTTTTGTGACTCCTTTTTCAGCTTTGATGGAACCCATGTCCAACTTGATGTCAGTTTGGAAGGGTGCAGGGTGAATATTTTCTTCTTCATTGGGAATTGGTGTCATTGACTGAACCCAAACCAGGTCTATTAGATCTGCTCCACCAATAAAGACTTGGTTTTTGGTTTCCTGTATTTCCTGAGTGATGCATCCTGGGGAATCTTTGATGGCGCTCACTTGGATCAGGCTTTCTTCCATGTCTGAGTCATCTGACGCACTGAGAACATTATTCGTTGGAAAATCAACATCGCTGTTGTCACTTTCACTGTAGATTCCACTAGAGCGGGATACATTCCCTGATGATAATTTACTTTCATGGCTCTCTTGAAGAGCTTGGCTGATGTCTTCTAGGTATAAATCAGCAAACAGTTGTCCTTCATCCAACAGGTTATTTTCTCTTATTGTGAAGGGTGTAAGAGCCTCTGGATTCAGTTCCCCATCCACTCCACTTTGGTGATGCTCCATATCAGCCGGTCCAATGCACAGTGTCTGTGGAGTGTTGTTGTGCATGCAACTGCTCTTTGAGTATTGATCTGCAAATGATAAGCATGGAGTTAATTCAAATGGGTATATTAGTTGATCGAAAATGTATTAATATTTTATTGCTCATGGCATAAAACCTCGAATGCACAATATGTATTCGTTATGCCTTCAAAATCCAACAAAATTAATACATGTTAAAGCTGGTGAAATCAGAATGAATTTTACCTTCTATGGCATATTCAAATGCTTTGCCATGTAGCAGTGCTTGGAACCAAGGTTCCTCTGTTGCGTCGTTCTCCATGTGTTCACTCTGATACATAAACTCAGTCATTTGCTCCATGTTTTCGTTGGAATAAGACTGTTTGGTTTTCTGAAACTCGTATGATAATTCACGATGCTCTATATTGATATTTATACCTACCATGTGATTCCGATTCAGGTAAGTGATGGCAGCCAGTGTCATTGTTTTGCCAATAAAGTGTCAATCAAATTAACAAACTAGAGTGAGCACTTTCACTCTGGAAATGGTAATTAGGTACAGCAGTTTATTGCAATTAACATTTTCTGAGAATTTCAAACTCAATATTGAGTAGATATATTTGTTGTATATTCGTAGATATTTTCGAAATAATCCTAACATATTTAAAATGTATGAGCTGTTCACAAGTACAGGGAAAAACCTTGTTAGATTTATTGATATTATAAATAGAATACTGCAACAATAATAACAATAGAGGTATGTCCGACCTTGGTCGCAACTACCGCATGTGGATAGTACAACTCGCTTTTTCTTGTTAAACTGTAGTTTAATAAGAGAAAGCCTGTATTCCCTTTAAGCTTCACACCATCCAAAACTCCGACAACCAACCCTACAATGACACCCAGGGCGATATAAATGAATCCAGATACTTTTATGGTGTTACTTATTTTTGTTCATACAAACAGTGTCGTGTTGCAGGGTTTGTTTACCAAAACTGCTTCTTCGATCTCTAGCTAGCAAAATAATCTGATTTATTCATAGGGAGAGGAAATCTCTATAATGTGAAAATTCCTGTACCAGCAATGTTACCTCTGACGATAGATGACTGTTTTGTATTTGCTTCCATTACTATTTTTATCTTTTATTTCATTCATCACAAACGTATGTTATTATAATAGGTCTTCCATATAATTTCTACACTGTCCCTAAATATTTTCCACATTCATTCTCATTAGTTTCTGGTTCAAACACAAAACTTTGTCAATGTGATATCTTGTATACACAAACATTGACAAAATGGGCGGGTTGATATGTTGCTTGATTTACATTTATTCAAAAATAATTTTTCATTATGAAACGCATTCATATTGAGAGAAACAAATTCTTTTCTTGAGTTACCAAAATATTGTGACATGTAGAGCAATATCAGGAACATTTCAATGTATTATGGATATTGAAAAACACACAAAAATACATTCAGTCCAAAATCTAGTTCCCTTTTCACAATTATCAACGGCCTAACCACTGTTCATACAGTGGTGAAAGCAAAATTAGTGTATTTTGTTCAACAGTAATTTCACACATTTCAAATTGCGATCTGCAATACCAGAGATTTGTTGTTGGCAAATATTTCAGTTACTACTATTTTGTCGAGGACGTATTTGAGCGTGTTGAGGATGTGATGATTATTATAGTGTGTTGTATTTTCAGATTACATCATCTGAAAGAAAAATAGTGTAAAATGCTCAGATGTTGTCCATTATGCAGAATTTTTTGTGGTATTCACATTGGATTTGATATACTCCTGGTATAATCCGTCACAATGTATAACTGTATTTCTTTGCAGCTCAAGGAGAAGTACGTTTTTGTCAATACACATATTTTTTTTTATTTCCAAAATAAACTGTACATACATAAATGTAGGAAAACACGTTTGTATAATACATGATCAACATGCATATAAATTTAGCATATCAAGGAAAGACCTGCAATCCTCAGTCATATACAAGATATCTGATATCTAGCAAATTATTTTTTCCTTCAATAGAATGAACCAGATACTCCTGAGTTTGTCTGGTTTCGCGATTTGTGCTGTGAGTGGCTGTATCCATATGGATGATACGCTGTGGAAACTGGATGATTGAACATTGTACCTGAGGTCCTAGGCCTATTGTTCTTGGGCGTTGAATGATAATGAATCGTGGACTGTGGTTTCATGCTGTGTAAATTGTTCACAGTGTTGCGATGGATGCGAGAATAAGATTGAGACATTTGACCACTGGTAACTTGTCGGGACAACTGTTGCATTTCTGCCAGTGGGCTGTGAGCCTGTTTGCTCTGCAGTGCCTTGGTTTTGCGGATGTTTGCTTCCATTGCTTTGGTGCTTCTCTTGATCTGCAGTCGGGCTTGTTTACGGTCGTAGTCCCCCTTCAAGAAGTCGTCCAAACAGGCTGGATGTATGGCCCAGTAAAAACCTCGGCCATTGGGTGCTCGTCCATGCTTCATGAAGCATTCGTGCACAGTGAGATTGTGACGGATGCTGTTTCTCCAAGCACAGGTTGTTGTCTGAAAGAACGGGTATTTGTTGTAGATGTAGTCATAAATATCAGATAGCACCATCCTTCGATCGGGTGAGCTTAGGATGGCTTTGGCGATAAGGTTGAGGTATGACTCAGGTGGCTTCTCCTTGTCACAATTTGAGTCAAGTTTTGTGACTCCTTTTTCAGCTTTGATGGAACCCATGTCCAACTTGATGTCAGTTTGGAAAGGTGCAGGTTGAATATTTTCATCTTCTTTGGGAATTGGTGTCATTGACTGAACCCAAGCCAGGTCTATTATATCTGCTCCACCAATAAAGACTTGGTTTTTGGTTTCCTGTATTTCCTCAGTGATGCATCCTGGGGAATCTTTGATGGCGCTCACTTGGATCAGGCTTTCTTCCATGTCTGAGTCATCTGACGAACTGAGAACATTATTCGTTGGAAAATCAACATCGCTGTTGTCACTTTCACTGTAGATTCCACTAGAGCAGGATACATTCCCTGATGATAATTTACTTTCATGGCTCTCTTGAAGAGCTTGGCTGATGTCTTCTAGGTATAAATCAGCAAACAGTTGTCCTTCATCCAACAGGTTATTTTCTCTTATTGTGAAGGGTGTAAGAGCCTCTGGATTCAATTCCCCATCCACTCCGGTTTGGTGATGCTTCATATCAGCCGGTCCAATGCACAGTGTCTGTGGAGTGTTGTTGTGCATGCAACTGCTCTTTGAGTATTGATCTGCAAATGATAAGCATGGGGTTATTTCAAATGGGTATATTAGTTGCTCGAAAATGTAATAATATTTTATTGCTCATGGCATAAAACCTCGAATGCACAATATGTATTCGATATGCCTTCAAAATCCAACAAAATTAATACATGTTAAAGCTGGTGAAATCAGAATGAATTTTACCTTCTATGGCATATTCAAATGCTTTGCCATGTAGCAGTGCTTGGAACCAAGGTTCCTCTGTTGCGTCGTTCTCCATTTGTTCACTCTGATACATAAACTCAGTCATTTGCTCCATGTTTTCGTTGGAATAAGACTGTTTGGTTTTCTGAAAATCGTATGATAATTCACGATGCTCTACATTGAAATTTATACCTACCATGTGATTACAATTCAGGTAAGTGATGGCAGCCAGTGTCATTGTTTTGCCAATAAAGTGTCAATCAAAGTGTCAAACTGGAGTGAGCACTTTCACTCTGGAAAATGGTAATTAGGTACAGCAGTTTATTGCAATTAACATTTTCTGAGAATTTCAAACTCAATATTGAGTAGATATATTTGTTGTATATTCGTAGATATTTTCGAAATAATCCTAACATATTTAAAATGTATGAGCTGTTCACAAGTACAGAGAAAAACCTTGTTAGATTTATTGATATTATAAATAGAATACTGCAACAATAATAACAATAGAGGTATGTCCGACCTTGGTCGCAACTACTGCATGTGGTAAGTACAACTCGCTTTTTCTTGTTAAACTGTAGTTTAATAAGAGAAAGCCTGTATTCCCTTTAAGCTTCACACCATCCAAAACTCCGACAACCAGCCCTAAAATGACACCCAGGGCGATATAAATGAATCCAGATACTTTTATGGTGTTACTTATTTTTGTTCATACAAACAGTGTCGTGTTGCAGGGTTTGTTTACCAAAACTGCTTCTTCGATCTCTAGCTAGCAAAATAATCTGATTTATTCATAGGGAGAGGAAGTCTCTATAATGTGAAAATTCCTGTACCAGCAATGTTACTTCTGACGATAGATGACTGTTTTGTATTTGCTTCCATTACTATTTTTATCTTTTATTTCATTCATCACAAACGTATGTTATTATAATAGGTCTTCCATATAATTTCTACACTGTCCCTAAATATTTTCCACATTCATTCTCATTAGTTTCTGGTTCAAACACAAAACTTTGTCAATGTGATATCTTGTATACACAAACATTGGCAAAATGGGCGGGTTGATATGTTGCTTGATTTACATTTATTCAAAAATAATTTTTCATTATGAAACGCATTCATATTGAGAGAAACAAATTCTTTTCTTGAGTTACCAAAATATTGTGACATGTAGAGCAATATCAGGAACATTTCAATGTATTATGGATATTGAAAAACACACAAAAATACATTCAGTCCAAAATCTAGTTCCCTTTTCACAATTATCAACGGCCTAACCACTGTTCATACAGTGGTGAAAGCAAAATTAGTGTATTTTGTTCAACAGTAATTTCACACATTTCAAATTGCGATCTGCAATACCAGAGATTTGTTGTTGGCAAATATTTCAGTTACTACTATTTTGTCGAGGACGTATTTGAGCGTGTTGAGGATGTGATGATTATTATAGTGTGTTGTATTTTCAGATTACATCATCTGAAAGAAAAATAGTGTAAAATGCTCAGATGTTGTCCATTATGCAGAATTTTTTGTGGTATTCACATTGGATTTGATATACTCCTGGTATAATCCGTCACAATGTATAACTGTATTTCTTTGCAGCTCAAGGAGAAGTACGTTTTTGTCAATACACATATTTTTTTTTATTTCCAAAATAAACTGTACATACATAAATGTAGGAAAACACGTTTGTATAATACATGATCAACATGCATATAAATTTAGCATATCAAGGAAAGACCTGCAATCCTCAGTCATATACAAGATATCTGATATCTAGCAAATTATTTTTTCCTTCAATAGAATGAACCAGATACTCCTGAGTTTGTCTGGTTTCGCGATTTGTGCTGTGAGTGGCTGTATCCATATGGATGATACGCTGTGGAAACTGGATGATTGAACATTGTACCTGAGGTCCTAGGCCTATTGTTCTTGGGCGTTGAATGATAATGAATCGTGGACTGTGGTTTCATGCTGTGTAAATTGTTCACAGTGTTGCGATGGATGCGAGAATAAGATTGAGACATTTGACCACTGGTAACTTGTCGGGACAACTGTTGCATTTCTGCCAGTGGGCTGTGAGCCTGTTTGCTCTGCAGTGCCTTGGTTTTGCGGATGTTTGCTTCCATTGCTTTGGTGCTTCTCTTGATCTGCAGTCGGGCTTGTTTACGGTCGTAGTCCCCCTTCAAGAAGTCGTCCAAACAGGCTGGATGTATGGCCCAGTAAAAACCTCGGCCATTGGGTGCTCGTCCATGCTTCATGAAGCATTCGTGCACAGTGAGATTGTGACGGATGCTGTTTCTCCAAGCACAGGTTGTTGTCTGAAAGAACGGGTATTTGTTGTAGATGTAGTCATAAATATCAGATAGCACCATCCTTCGATCGGGTGAGCTTAGGATGGCTTTGGCGATAAGGTTGAGGTATGACTCAGGTGGCTTCTCCTTGTCACAATTTGAGTCAAGTTTTGTGACTCCTTTTTCAGCTTTGATGGAACCCATGTCCAACTTGATGTCAGTTTGGAAAGGTGCAGGTTGAATATTTTCATCTTCTTTGGGAATTGGTGTCATTGACTGAACCCAAGCCAGGTCTATTATATCTGCTCCACCAATAAAGACTTGGTTTTTGGTTTCCTGTATTTCCTCAGTGATGCATCCTGGGGAATCTTTGATGGCGCTCACTTGGATCAGGCTTTCTTCCATGTCTGAGTCATCTGACGAACTGAGAACATTATTCGTTGGAAAATCAACATCGCTGTTGTCACTTTCACTGTAGATTCCACTAGAGCAGGATACATTCCCTGATGATAATTTACTTTCATGGCTCTCTTGAAGAGCTTGGCTGATGTCTTCTAGGTATAAATCAGCAAACAGTTGTCCTTCATCCAACAGGTTATTTTCTCTTATTGTGAAGGGTGTAAGAGCCTCTGGATTCAATTCCCCATCCACTCCGGTTTGGTGATGCTTCATATCAGCCGGTCCAATGCACAGTGTCTGTGGAGTGTTGTTGTGCATGCAACTGCTCTTTGAGTATTGATCTGCAAATGATAAGCATGGGGTTATTTCAAATGGGTATATTAGTTGCTCGAAAATGTAATAATATTTTATTGCTCATGGCATAAAACCTCGAATGCACAATATGTATTCGATATGCCTTCAAAATCCAACAAAATTAATACATGTTAAAGCTGGTGAAATCAGAATGAATTTTACCTTCTATGGCATATTCAAATGCTTTGCCATGTAGCAGTGCTTGGAACCAAGGTTCCTCTGTTGCGTCGTTCTCCATTTGTTCACTCTGATACATAAACTCAGTCATTTGCTCCATGTTTTCGTTGGAATAAGACTGTTTGGTTTTCTGAAAATCGTATGATAATTCACGATGCTCTACATTGAAATTTATACCTACCATGTGATTACAATTCAGGTAAGTGATGGCAGCCAGTGTCATTGTTTTGCCAATAAAGTGTCAATCAAAGTGTCAAACTGGAGTGAGCACTTTCACTCTGGAAAATGGTAATTAGGTACAGCAGTTTATTGCAATTAACATTTTCTGAGAATTTCAAACTCAATATTGAGTAGATATATTTGTTGTATATTCGTAGATATTTTCGAAATAATCCTAACATATTTAAAATGTATGAGCTGTTCACAAGTACAGAGAAAAACCTTGTTAGATTTATTGATATTATAAATAGAATACTGCAACAATAATAACAATAGAGGTATGTCCGACCTTGGTCGCAACTACTGCATGTGGTAAGTACAACTCGCTTTTTCTTGTTAAACTGTAGTTTAATAAGAGAAAGCCTGTATTCCCTTTAAGCTTCACACCATCCAAAACTCCGACAACCAGCCCTAAAATGACACCCAGGGCGATATAAATGAATCCAGATACTTTTATGGTGTTACTTATTTTTGTTCATACAAACAGTGTCGTGTTGCAGGGTTTGTTTACCAAAACTGCTTCTTCGATCTCTAGCTAGCAAAATAATCTGATTTATTCATAGGGAGAGGAAGTCTCTATAATGTGAAAATTCCTGTACCAGCAATGTTACTTCTGACGATAGATGACTGTTTTGTATTTGCTTCCATTACTATTTTTATCTTTTATTTCATTCATCACAAACGTATGTTATTATAATAGGTCTTCCATATAATTTCTACACTGTCCCTAAATATTTTCCACATTCATTCTCATTAGTTTCTGGTTCAAACACAAAACTTTGTCAATGTGATATCTTGTATACACAAACATTGGCAAAATGGGCGGGTTGATATGTTGCTTGATTTACATTTATTCAAAAATAATTTTTCATTATGAAACGCATTCATATTGAGAGAAACAAATTCTTTTCTTGAGTTACCAAAATATTGTGACATGTAGAGCAATATCAGGAACATTTCAATGTATTATGGATATTGAAAAACACACAAAAATACATTCAGTCCAAAATCTAGTTCCCTTTTCACAATTATCAACGGCCTAACCACTGTTCATACAGTGGTGAAAGCAAAATTAGTGTATTTTGTTCAACAGTAATTTCACACATTTCAAATTGCGATCTGCAATACCAGAGATTTGTTGTTGGCAAATATTTCAGTTACTACTATTTTGTCGAGGACGTATTTGAGCGTGTTGAGGATGTGATGATTATTATAGTGTGTTGTATTTTCAGATTACATCATCTGAAAGAAAAATAGTGTAAAATGCTCAGATGTTGTCCATTATGCAGAATTTTTTGTGGTATTCACATTGGATTTGATATACTCCTGGTATAATCCGTCACAATGTATAACTGTATTTCTTTGCAGCTCAAGGAGAAGTACGTTTTTGTCAATACACATATTTTTTTTTATTTCCAAAATAAACTGTACATACATAAATGTAGGAAAACACGTTTGTATAATACATGATCAACATGCATATAAATTTAGCATATCAAGGAAAGACCTGCAATCCTCAGTCATATACAAGATATCTGATATCTAGCAAATTATTTTTTCCTTTAATAGAATGAACCAGATACTCCTGAGTTTGTCTGGTTTCGCGATTTGTGCTGTGAGTGGCTGTATCCATATGGATGATACGCTGTGGAAACTGGATGATTGAACATTGTACCTGAGGTCCTAGGCCTATTGTTCTTGGGCGTTGAATGATAATGAATCGTGGACTGTGGTTTCATGCTGTGTAAATTGTTCACAGTGTTGCGATGGATGCGAGAATAAGATTGAGACATTTGACCACTGGTAACTTGTCGGGACAACTGTTGCATTTCTGCCAGTGGGCTGTGAGCCTGTTTTCTCTGCCGTGCCTTGGTTTTGCGGATGTTTGCTTCCATTGCTTTGGTGCTTCTCTTGATCTGCAGTCGGGCTTGTTTACGGTCGTAGTCCCCCTTCAAGAAGTCGTCCAAACAGGCTGGATGTATGGCCCAGTAAAAACCTCGGCCATTGGGTGCTCGTCCATGCTTCATGAAGCATTCGTGCACAGTGAGATTGTGACGGATGCTGTTTCTCCAAGCACAAGTTGTTGTCTGAAAGAACGGGTATTTGTTGTAGATGTAGTCATAAATATCAGATAGCACCATCCTTCGATCGGGTGAGCTTAGGATGGCTTTGGCGATAAGGTTGAGGTATGACTCAGGTGGCTTCTCCTTGTCACAATTTGAGTCAAGTTTTGTGACTCCTTTTTCAGCTTTGATGGAACCCATGTCCAACTTGATGTCAGTTTGGAAAGGTGCAGGTTGAATATTTTCATCTTCTTTGGGAATTGGTGTCATTGACTGAACCCAAGCCAGGTCTATTATATCTGCTCCACCAATAAAGACTTGGTTTTTGGTTTCCTGTATTTCCTCAGTGATGCATCCTGGGGAATCTTTGATGGCGCTCACTTGGATCAGGCTTTCTTCCATGTCTGAGTCATCTGACGAACTGAGAACATTATTCGTTGGAAAATCAACATCGCTGTTGTCACTTTCACTGTAGATTCCACTAGAGCGGGATACATTCCCTGATGATAATTTACTTTCATGGCTCTCTTGAAGAGCTTGGCTGATGTCTTCTAGGTATAAATCAGCAAACAGTTGTCCTTCATCCAACAGGTTATTTTCTCTTATTGTGAAGGGTGTAAGAGCCTCTGGATTCAGTTCCCCATCCACTCCGGTTTGGTGATGCTTCATATCAGCCGGTCCAATGCACAGTGTCTGTGGAGTGTTGTTGTGCATGCAACTGCTCTTTGAGTATTGATCTGCAAATGATAAGCATGGGGTTATTTCAAATGGGTATATTAGTTGCTCGGAAAAGGAAAAATATTTTTTTCCTCATGGCATAAAACCTCGAATGCACAATATGTATTCGATATGCCTTCAAAATCCAACAAAATTAATACATGTTAAAGCTGGTGAAATCAGAATAAATTTTACCTTCTATGGCATATTCAAATGCTTTGCCATGTAGCAGTGCTTGGAACCAAGGTTCCTCTGTTGCGTCGTTCTCCATTTGTTCACTCTGATACATAAACTCAGTCATTTGCTCCATGTTTTCGTTGGAATAAGACTGTTTGGTTTTCTGAAAATCGTATGATAATTCACGATGCTCTACATTGAAATTTATACCTACCATGTGATTACAATTCAGGTAAGTGATGGCAGCCAGTGTCATTGTTTTGCCAATAAAGTGTCAATCAAAGTGACAAACTGGAGTGAGCACTTTCACTCTGGAAAATGGTAATTAGGTACAGCAGTTTATTGCAATTAACATTTTCTGAGAATTTCAAACTCAATATTGAGTAGATATATTTGTTGTATATTCGTAGATATTTTCGAAATAATCCTAACATATTTAAAATGTATGAGCTGTTCACAAGTACAGGGAAAAACCTTGTTAGATTTATTGATATTATAAATAGAATACTGCAACAATAATAACAATAGAGGTATGTCCGACCTTGGTCGCAACTACCGCATGTGGTAAGTACAACTCGCTTTTTCTTGTTAAACTGTAGTTTAATAAGAGAAAGCCTGTATTCCCTTTATGCTTCACACCATCCAAAACTCCGACAACCAGCCCTACAATGACACCCAGGGCGATATAAATGAATCCAGATACTTTTATGGTGTTACTTTTTTTTGTTCATACAAACAGTGTCATGTTGCAGGGTTTGTTTACCAAAACTGCTTCTTCGATCTCTAGCTAGCAAAATTATCTGATTTATTCATAGGGAGAGGAAGTCTCTATAATGTGAAAATTCCTGTACCAGCAATGTTACTTCTGACGATAGATGACTGTTTTGTATTTGCTTCCATTACTATTTTTATCTTTTATTTCATTCATCACAAACGTATGTTATTATAATAGGTCTTCCATATAATTTCTACACTGTCCCTAAACATTTTCCACATTCATTCTCATTAGTTTCTGGTTCAAACACAAAACTTTGTCAATGTGATATCTTGTATACACAAACATTGGCAAAATGGGCGGGTTGATATGTTGCTTGATTTACATTTATTCAAAAATAATTTTTCATTATGAAACGCATTCATATTGAGAGAAACAAATTCTTTTCTTGAGTTACCAAAATATTGTGACATGTAGAGCAATATCAAGAACATTTCAATGTATTATGGATATTGAAAAACACACAAAAATACATTCAGTCAAAAATCTAGTTCCCTTTTCACAATTATCAACGGCCTAACCACTGTTCATACAGTGGTGAAAGCAAAATTAGTGTATTTTGTTCAACAGTAATTTCACACATTTCAAATTGCGATCTGCAATACCAGAGATTTGTTGTTGGCAAATATTTCAGTTACTACTATTTTGTCGAGGACGTATTTGAGCGTGTTGAGGATGTGATGATTATTATATTGTGTTGTATTTTCAGATTACATCATCTGAAAGAAAAATAGTGTAAAATGCTCAGATGTTGTCCATTATGCAGAATTTTTTGTGGTATTCACATTGGATTTGATATACTCCTGGTATAATCCGTCACAATGTATAACTGTATTTCTTTGCAGCTCAAGGAGAAGTACGTTTTTGTCAATACACATATTTTTTTTTATTTCCAAAATAAACTGTACATACATAAATGTAGGAAAACACGTTTGTATAATACATGATCAACATGCATATAAATTTAGCATATCAAGGAAAGACCTGCAATCCTCAGTCATATACAAGATATCTGATATCTAGCAAATTATTTTTTCCTTTAATAGAATGAACCAGATACTCCTGAGTTTGTCTGGTTTCGCGATTTGTGCTGTGAGTGGCTGTATCCATATGGATGATACGCTGTGGAAACTGGATGATTGAACATTGTACCTGAGGTCCTAGGCCTATTGTTCTTGGGCGTTGAATGATAATGAATCGTGGACTGTGGTTTCATGCTGTGTAAATTGTTCACAGTGTTGCGATGGATGCGAGAATAAGATTGAGACATTTGACCACTGGTAACTTGTCGTGACAACTGTTGCATTTCTGCCAGTGGGCTGTGAGCCTGTTTGCTCTGCAGTGCCTTGGTTTTGCGGATGTTTGCTTCCATTGCTTTGGTGCTTCTCTTGATCTGCAGTCGGGCTTGTTTACGGTCGTAGTCCCCCTTCAAGACGTCGTCCAAACAGGCTGGATGTATGGCCCAGTAAAAACCTCGGCCATTGGGTGCTCGTCCATGCTTCATGAAGCATTCGTGCACAGTGAGATTGTGACGGATGCTGTTTCTCCAAGCACAGGTTGTTGTCTGAAAGAACGGGTATTTGTTGTAGATGTAGTCATAAATATCAGATAGCACCATCCTTCGATCGGGTGAGCTTAGGATGGCTTTGGCGATAAGGTTGAGGTATGACTCAGGTGGCTTCTCCTTGTCACAATTTGAGTCAAGTTTTGTGACTCCTTTTTCAGCTTTGATGGAACCCATGTCCAACTTGATGTCAGTTTGGAAAGGTGCAGGTTGAATATTTTCATCGTCTTTGGGAATTGGTGTCATTGACTGAACCCAAGCCAGGTCTATTATATCTGCTCCACCAATAAAGACTTGGTTTTTGGTTTCCTGTATTTCCTCAGTGATGCATCCTGGGGAATCTTTGATGGCGCTCACTTGGATCAGGCTTTCTTCCATGTCTGAGTCATCTGACGAACTGAGAACATTATTCGTTGGAAAATCAACATCGCTGTTGTCACTTTCACTGTATATTCCACTAGAGCGGGATACATTCCCTGATGATAATTTACTTTCATGGCTCTCTTGAAGAGCTTGGCTGATGTCTTCTAGGTATAAATCAGCAAACAGTTGTCCTTCATCCAACAGGTTATTTTCTCTTATTGTGAAGGGTGTAAGAGCCTCTGGATTCAGTTCCCCATCCACTCCGGTTTGGTGATGCTTCATATCAGCCGGTCCAATGCACAGTGTCTGTGGAGTGTTGTTGTGCATGCAACTGCTCTTTGAGTATTGATCTGCAAATGATAAGCATGGGGTTATTTCAAATGGGTATATTAGTTGCTCGAAAATGTATTAATATTTTATTGCTCATGGCATAAAACCTCGAATGCACAATATGTATTCGATATGCCTTCAAAATCCAACAAAATTAATACATGTTAAAGCTGGTGAAATCAGAATGAATTTTACCTTCTATGGCATATTCAAATGCTTTGCCATGTAGCAGTGCTTGGAACCAAGGTTCCTCTGTTGCGTCGTTCTCCATTTGTTCACTCTGATACATAAACTCAGTCATTTGCTCCATGTTTTCGTTGGAATAAGACTGTTTGGTTTTCTGAAAATCGTATGATAATTCACGATGCTCTACATTGAAATTTATACCTACCATGTGATTACAATTCAGGTAAGTGATGGCAGCCAGTGTCATTGTTTTGCCAATAAAGTGTCAATCAAAGTGACAAACTGGAGTGAGCACTTTCACTCTGGAAAATGGTAATTAGGTACAGCAGTTTATTGCAATTAACATTTTCTGAGAATTTCAAACTCAATATTGAGTAGATATATTTGTTGTATATTCGTAGATATTTTCGAAATAATCCTAACATATTTAAAATGTATGAGCTGTTCACAAGTACAGGGAAAAACCTTGTTAGATTTATTGATATTATAAATAGAATACTGCAACAATAATAACAATAGAGGTATGTCCGACCTTGGTTGCAACTACCGCATGTGGTAAGTACAACTCGCTTTTTCTTGTTAAACTGTAGTTTAATAAGAGAAAGCCTGTATTCCCTTTAAGCTTCACACCATCCA
This sequence comes from Terebella lapidaria, assembly GCA_949152475.1. Taxonomy (NCBI): domain Eukaryota; kingdom Metazoa; phylum Annelida; class Polychaeta; order Terebellida; family Terebellidae; genus Terebella; species Terebella lapidaria. Next base: position 4,658,042 of record OX424569.1, read on the forward strand.
AAACTCCGACAACCAGCCCTACAATGACACCCAGGGCGATATAAATGAATCCAGATACTTTTATGGTGTTACTGTTTTTGTTCATACAAACAGTGTCATGTTGCAGGGTTTGTTTACCAAAACTGCTTCTTCGATCTCTAGCTAGCAAAATAATCTGATTTATTCATAGGGAGAGGAAGTCTCTATAATGTGAAAATTCCTGTACCAGCAATGTTACTTCTGACGATAGATGACTGTTTTGTATTTGCTTCCATTACTATTTTTATCTTTTATTTCATTCATCACAAACGTATGTTATTATAATAGGTCTTCCATATAATTTCTACACTGTCCCTAATTATTTTCCACATTCATTCTCATTAGTTTCTGGTTCAAACACAAAACTTTGTCAATGTGATATCTTGTATACACAAGAAGAAGAAGAAGAAGAAGAATTTATTTTACATGTGTGAAAGAAAATACACTTAAGTAATAAACAACACACATGCTGGACACCAGAGGAGGAAACCTCATCGAGCTGGTGACCATAACATATTAACTACACAAGAGAGAACAGAAAAAAATACACACAACAACAACAACTACAAAAAGACAATCAAAATATGAAAGGAACAACAGTAAAATCACGAGTACTAGTAAGTTTTTACAGAATTATATATGAACAATGATACATCAAATTGAAGGTTTGCACACTAAACATATTTATTCAACAAATGATGCTTCACTTTATTTTTGTAGTTTGATAGAGATACTATAGACCTAATTTCTGCTGGAAGAGATTGCCATAAGTTATTACAATAATTATTCAGTTTTAGTTTCCCATAGTTCGTTCTATGTCTTGTAACAGTAAATAATTGGTTATGTCGAGTTATATATTTAGACACATTAGCATTGGGATTCATTATATCGTTGAATAAGTTCGGCAGTTTACCTTGTGCATAGTTAAACAGTAAGATGTATATTTTATACAAATGTATGTCACAAACATTGGCAAAATGGGCGGGTTGGTATGTTGCTTGATTTACATTTATTCAAAAATAATTTTTCATTATGAAACGCATTCATATTGAGAGAAACAAATTCTTTTCTTGAGTTACCAAAATATTGTGACATGTAGAGCAATATCAGGAACATTTCAATGTATTATGGATATTGAAAAACACACAAAAATACATTCAGTCAAAAATCTAGTTCCCTTTTCACAATTATCAACGGCCTAACCACTGTTCATACAGTGGTGAAAGCAAGATTAGTGTATTTTGTTCAACAGTAATTTCATACATTTCAAATTGCGATCTGCAATACCAGAGATTTGTTGTTGGCAAATTTTTCAGTTACTACTATTTTGTTGAGGACGTATTTGAGCGTGTTGAGGATGTGATGATTATTATATTGTGTTGTATTTTCAGATTACATCATCTGAAAGAAAAATAGTGTAAAATGCTCAGATGTTGTCCATTATGCAGAATTTTTTGTGGTATTCACATTGGATTTGATATACTCCTGGTATAATCCGTCACAATGTATAACTGTATTTCTTTGCAGCTCAAGGAGAAGTACGTTTTTGTCAATACACATATTTTTTTTATTTCCAAAATAAACTGTACATACATAAATGTAGGAAAACACGTTTGTATAGTACATGATCAACATGCATATAAATTTAGCATATCAAGGAATGGCCTGCAATACTCGGTCATATACAGAATATCTGATATCTAGCAATTTTTCTTTTAATAGAATGAACCAGAAACTCCTGAGTTTGGGTGGTTCCGTGAGTTGTGCTGTGAGTGGCTGAATCCATATGGATGATACGTTAAGGAAACCAGACGATTGAACATAGGTCCTGAGGTCCTGGGCCTATTGTTCTTGGGCGTTGAATGATAATGAATCGTGGACTGTGGTTTCATGCTGTGTAAATTGTTCACAGTGTTGCGATCGTTGCGAGAATAAGACTGCGACATTTTATCACTAGTAACTTGCTGTGACAACTGTTGCATTTCTGCCAGCGGGCTGTGAGCCTGTTTGCTCTGCAGTGCCTTGGTTGTGCGGATATTTTCCTCCATTGCTTTGGTTCTCTTCTTGATCTGCAGTCAGGCTTGTTTACGGTCGTAATCTCCCTTCAAGAAGTTGTCCAAACAGGCTGGGTGTATGGCCCAGTAAAAACCTCGGCCATTGGGTGCTCGTCCATGCCTCATGAAGCATTCATGCACAGTGAGATTGTGACGGATGCTGTTTCTCCAAGCACAGGTTGTTGTCTGAAAGAACGGGTATTTGTTGTAGATGTAGTCATAAATATCAGAGAGCAGCATCCTTCTATCAGGTGAGCTTAGGATGGCTTTGGCGATAAGGTTGAGGTATGACTCAGGTGGCTTCTTCTTGTCACAATTTGAGTCAAGTTTTGTGACTCCTCTTTCAGCTTTGACGTAACCCATGTCCAACTTGATGCCAGTTTGGAAAGGTGCAGGGTGAATATTTTCTTCTTCATTGAAAATTGGTGTCATTGACTGAACCCAAGCCAGGTCTATTAGATCTGCTCCACCAATAAAGACTTGGTTTCTGGTTTTCTGCATTTCCTCAGTGATGCATCCTGGGAATACAGGTATTTTTATTTACGAAAAAAACTGTACATAAATAAATGCAGGAAAACACGTTTGTATAATACATGATCAACATGCATATAAATTTAGCATATCAAGGAAAGACCTGCAATCCTCAGTCATATACAAGATATCTGATATCTAGCAAATTATTTTTTCCTTTAATAGAATGAACCAGATACTCCTGAGTTTGTCTTGTTTCGCGAGTTGTGCTGTGAGTGGCTGTATCCATATGGATGATACGCTGTGGAAACCGGATGATTGAACATTGTACCTGAGGTCCTAAGCCTATTGTTCTTGGGCGTTGAATGATAATGAATTGTGGACTGTGGTTTCATGCTGTGTAAATTGTTCACAGTGTTGCGATGATTGCAAGAATAAGATTGAGACATTTGAGCACTGGTAACTTGTCGTGACAACTGTTGCATTTCTGCCAGTGGGCTGTGAGCCTGTTTGCTCTGTAGTGCCTTGGTTTTGCGGATGTTTGCTTCCATTGCTTTGGTGCTTTTCTTGATCTGCAGTCGGGCTTGTTTACGGTCGTAATCTCCCTTCAAGAAGTCGTCCAAACAGGCTGGGTGTATGGCCCAGTAGAAACCTCGGCCATTGGGTGCTCGTCCATGCTTCATGAAGCATTCGTGCACAGTGAGATTGTGACGGATGCTGTTTCTCCAAGCACAGGTTGTTGTCTGAAAGAACGGGTATTTGTTGTAGATGTAGTCATAAATATCAGAGAGCAGCATCCTTCTATCGAGTGAGCTTAGGATGGCTTTTGCGATAAGGTTGAGATATGACTCAGGTGGCTTCTCCTTGTCACAATTTGAGTCAAGTTTTGTGACTCCTTTTTCAGCTTTGATGGAACCCATGTCCAACTTGATGTCAGTTTGAAAAGGTGCAGGTTGAATATTTTCATCTTCTTTGGGAATTGGTGTCATTGACTGAACCCAAGCCAGGTCTATAAGATCTGCTCCACCAATAAAGACTTGGTTTTTGGTTTCCTGTATTTCCTCAGTGATGCATCCTGGGGAATCTTTGATGGCGCTCACTTGGATCAGGCTTTGTTCCATGTCTGAGTCATCTGACGAACTGAGAACATTATTCGTTGGAAAATCAACATTGCTGTTGTCACTTTCACTGTAGATTCCACTAGAGCGGGATACATTCCCTGATGATAATTTACTTTCATGGCTCTCTTGAAGAACTTGGCTGATGTCTTCTAGGTATAAATCAGCAAACAGTTGTCCTTCATCCAACAGGTTATTTTCTCTTATTGTGAAGGGTGTAAGAGCCTCTGGATTCAATTCCCCATCCACTCCGGTTTGGTGATGCTTCATATCAGCCGGTCCAATGCACAGTGTCTGTGGAGTGTTGTTGTGCATGCAACTGCTCTTTGAGTATTGATCTGCAAATGATAAGCATGGGGTTAATTCAAATGGGTATATTAGTTGCTCGAAAATGTAATAATATTTTATTGCTCATGGCATCAAACCTCGAATGCACAATATGTTTTCGATATGCCTTCAAAATCCAACAAAATTAATACATGTTAAAGCTGGTGAAATCAGAATGAATTTTACCTTCTATGGCATATTCAAATGCTTTGCCATGTAGCAGTGCTTGGAACCAAGGTTCCTCTGTTGCGTCGTTCTCCATTTGTTCACTCTGATACATAAACTCAGTCATTTGCTTCATGTTTTCGTTGGAATAAGACTGTTTGGTTTTCTGAAAATCGTATGATAATTCACGATGCTCTACATTGATATTTATACCTACCATGTGATTACAATTCAGGTAAGTGATGGCAGCCAGTGTCATTGTTTTGCCCATAAAGTGTCAATCAAAGTGACAAACTGGAGTGAGCACTTTCACTCTGGAAAATGGTAATTAGGTACAGCAGTTTATTGCAATTAACATTTTCTGAGAATTTCAAACTCAATATTGAGTAGATTTATTTGTTGTATATTCGTGGATATTTTCGAAATAATCCTAACATATTTAAAATGTATGAGCTGTTCACAAGTACAGGGAAAAACCTTGTTAGATTTATTGATATTATAAATAGAATACTGCAACAATAATAACGATAGAGGTATGTCCGACCTTGGTCGCAACTACCGCATGGGGTAAGTACAACTCGCTTTTCCTTGTTAAACTGTAGTTTAATAAGAAAAAGCCTGTATTCCTTTTAAGCTTCACACCATCCAAAACTCCGACAACTAGCCCTACAATGACACCCAGGGCGATAGAAATGAATCCAGATACTTTTATGGTGTTACTTGATTGGCATGACATACCCCATAAATGGGACATGTCTCCCCATCGATGTTGTAACAACAACAATAATAATAATTTACATGCAGATCACAACGATTGTTTCCAGTCGTCATATGCCTAAGAGTTTATGATAAAAATGCCTTCAATTGAAACAGAGTGATAAGAATTTTTTGTTCATACAAACAGTGTCATATTGCAGGGTTTGTTTACCAAAACTGCTTCTTCGATCTCTAGCTAGCAAAATTATCCGATTTATTCATAGAGAGAGGAAGTCTCTATAATGTGAAAATTCCTGTACCAGCAATGTTACTTCTGACGATAGATGACTGTTTTGTATTTGCTTCCATTACTATCTTTATCTTTTATTTCATTCATCACAAAGGTATGTTATTATAATAGGTCTTCCATATAATTTCTACGCTGTCCCTAATTATTTTCCACATTCATTCTCATTAGTTTCTGGTTCAAACACAAAACTTTGTCAATGTGATATCTTGTATACACAAACATTGGCAAAATGGGCGGGTTGATATGTTGCAACCCTCATTACAGAACCAACTAGGTTATACAATACAATAAGAACGTTTATAAAGTGCCTTAACCAGTTACCCGTTCTAAGGCGCTGTACACAAATAAAAGCATTAAACCAAAAGTTATTGATGGTTTGAGAATTTGAAAAGGATAAAATAGAAAAATAAAAATAACAAGAACATGGATAATATGATATGTGACTAGATACCATCAGTTTTGCTGAAAAGATACGTCTTTGAGGCAGATATGAACTGAGAGACAGCTTGAATGTCTTTGATATATTGGGGAAGTGCATTTCACAAACGAGGAGCAGCATTGGCAAATGCTCTGTCACCAAATGTTTTGGTATATCCTTGGGGCTATCAGCTGAGTTCTATTCCCAGAGCGGAGACACCGTTCGGGCGTGTATGGAATGAGAAGTTCTGTTAAGTAGGCAGGGGATAGGCCGTGAATGCATTTGGAAGTGAGGAACACGCTATTGAAATCTATGCGATACTTGACTGGGAGCCAGTGAAGGTCTTGAAGAGTCTGGGTGATGTGGTCGAATTTTCTGGATTTGACGATAAGTCGTGCAGCACTGTTTTGGACCCACTGCAACATAGCTACAATTATGTTTGTAATTCCAAACAACGGAGAGATACAGCTGTCAAGGATCGAGGAATGAATGTGGGAACCAGTACGACAGTGGCCCTAGAGGTCAAACAGCTTGACACCTAGGGCCACTGTCGTATAACAAAGGTTATGAAAATCATTCTTTCATCAAATATTTGTGATATACTTCGCATCATATAGCTGTAACCTTATCTCGACCTGACTTTGTTTGAGTAGCATGGCTTTCAAAATATTGTCTTGTGAATTCCTAGTAGAATGGGCATGCTCCGACATAGGTGATGCTTGGATATTACTGATGAAAACGAGAACTTTCTTTCCAATGAATATCATCAAGTTTTTCGCTTGGACTTAATGCACAGTAAGTTAATTCTGTTTCATTTACACCAGCGAATGAGTGGAATATTTTGTTGTTATTCAGTATTCACATTGGATTTGATATATTTTTGGTATAATAAGTCACAATGTATTATTTCTTTGCAGCTCGAGGAGAAGTCGTCTTTGTCAATACAGGTATTTTTATTTACAAAAAAAACTGTACATAAATAAATGCAGGAAAACACGTTTGTATAATACATGATCAACATGCATATAAATTTAGCATATCAAGGAAAGACCTGCAATCCTCAGTCATATACGAGATATCTGATATCTAGCAAATTATTTTTTCCTTTAATACAATGAACCAGATACTCCTGAGTTTGTCTGGTTTCGCGAGTTGTGCTGTGAGTGGCTGTATCCATATGGATGATACGCTGTGGAAACCGGATGATTGAACATTGTACCTGAGGTCCTAGGCTTATTGTTCTTGGGCGTTGAATGATAGTGAATCGTGGACTGTGGTTTCATGCTGTGTAAATTGTTCACAGTGTTGCGATGATTGCGAGAATAAGATTGAGACATTTGAGCACTGGTAACTTGTCGTGACAACTGTTGCATTCCTGCCAGTGGGCTGTGAGCCTGTTTGCTCTGCAGTGCCTTGGTTTTGCGAATGTTTGCTTCCATTGCTTTGGTGCTTTTCTTGATCTGCAGTCGGGCTTGTTTACGGTCGTAGTCCCCCTTCAAGAAGTCGTCCAAACAGGCTGGGTGTATGGCCCAGTAAAAACCTCGGCCATTGGGTGCTCGTCCATGCTTCATGAAGCATTCGTGCACAGTGAGATTGTGACGGATGCTGTTTCTCCAAGCACAGGTTGTTGTCTGAAAGAACGGGTATCTGTTGTAGATGTAGTCAAAAATATCAGAGAGCAGCATCCTTCTATCGAGTGAGCTTAGGATGGCTTTTGCGATAAGGTTGAGATATGAATCAGGTGGCTTCTCCTTGTCACAATTTGAGTCAAGTTTTGTGACTCCTTTTTCAGCTTTGATAGAACCCATGTCCAACTTGATGTCAGTTTGGAAAGGTGCAAGTTGAATATTTTCTTCTTCACTGGGAATTGGTGTCATTGACTGAACCCAAGCCAGGTCTATTAGATCTGCTCCACCAATAAAGACTTGGTTTTTGGTTTCCTGTATTTCCTCAGTGAAACATCCTGGGGAATCTTTGATGGCGCTCACTTGGATCAGGCTTTGTTCCATGTCTGAGTCATCTGATGAACTGAGAACATTATTCGTTGGAAAATCAACATCGCTGTTGTCACTTTCACTGTAGATTCCACTAGAATGAGATACATTCGCTGATGATAATTTACTTTCATGGCTCTCTTGAAGAGCTTGGCTGATGTCTTCTAGGTATAACTCAGCAAACAGTTGTCCTTCATCCAATAGGTTATTTTCTCTTAATGTGAAGGGTGTAAGAGCCTCTGGATTCAGTTCCCTATCCACTTCGGTTTGGTGATGCTTCATACCAGCCGGTCCAATGCACAGTGTCTGTGGAGTGTTGTTGTGCATGCAACTGCTCTTTGAGTATTGATCTGCAAATGATAAACATGGGGTTATTTCAAATGGGTATATTAATTGCTCGAAAATATATTAATATTTTATTGCTCATGGCATAAAACCTCGAATGCACAATATGTATTTGACATGCCTTCAAAATCCAACAAAATGAATCCATCTTAAAGCTGGTGAAATCAGAGTGAATTTTACCTTCTATGGAATATTCAAATGCTATGCCATGTAGCAGTGCTTGGAGCCAAGGTTCCTCTGTTGCGTCGTTCTCCATGTGTTCACTCTGATACATAAACTCAGTCATTTTCTCCATGTTTTTGTTGGAATAAGACTGTCTTTTTGGAAACCGTATGATAATCTCCGATGCTCTACATGAATTTTTATACTTACCATGTGATTACAATTGAGGTAAGTGATGGCAGCCAGTGTCATTGTTTTGCCAATAAAGTGTCAATCAAATTGACAAACTGGAGTGAGCACTTTCACTCTGGAAAATGGTAATTAGTTACAGCAGTTCATTGCAATTAACATTTTCTGAGAATTTCAAACTCAATATTGAGTAGATATATTTGTTGTATATTCGTAGATATTTTCGAAATAATCCTAACATATTTAAAATGTATGAGCTGTTCACAAGTACAGGGAAAAACCTTGTTAGATTTATTGATATTATAAATAGAATACTGCAACAATAATAACGATAGAGGTATGTCCGACCTTGGTCGCAACTACCGCATGGGGTAAGTACAACTCGTTTTTCCTTGTTAAACTGTAGTTTAATAAGAAAAAGCCTGTATTCCTTTCAAACTTCACACCATCCAAAACTCCGTCAACTAGCCCTACAATGACACCCAGGGCGATAGAAATGAATCCAGATACTTTTATGGTGTTACTTAATTGGCATGACATACCCCATAAATGGGAAATGTCTCCCCATCGACGTTGTAACAACAACAATAATAATAATTTACATGCAGATCACAACGATTGTTTCCAGTCGTCATATGCCTAAGAGTTTATGATAAAAATGCCTTCAATTGAAACAGAGTGATAAGAATTTTTTGTTCATACAAACAGTGTCATATTGCAGGGTTTGTTTACCAAAACTGCTTCTTCGATCTCTAGCTAGCAAAATTATCCGATTTATTCATACTGAGAGGAAGTCTCTATAATGTGAAAATTCCTGTACCAGCAATGTTACTTCTGACGATAGATGACTGTTTTGTATTTGCTTCCATTACTATTTTTATCTTTTATTTCATTCATCACAAACGTATGTTATTATAATAGGTCTTCCATATAATTTCTACACTGCTGTCCCTAATTATTTTCCACATTCATTCTCATTAGTTTCTGGTTCAAACACAAAACTTTGTCAATGTGATATCTTGTATACACAAACATTGGCAAAATGGGCGGGTTGATATGTTGCAACCCTCAATACAGAACCAACTAGGTTATACAATACAATAAGAACGTTTATAAAGTGCCTTAACCAGTTACCCGTTCTAAGGCGCTGTACACAAATAAAACCATTAAACCAAAAGTTATTGATGGTTTGAGAATTTGAAAAGGATAAAATAGAAAAATATAAGAAAAAAAAATAGAAAAATAACAAGAACATGGATAATATAATATGTGACTAGATACCATCAGTTTTGCTGAAAAGATACGTCTTTGAGGCAGATATGAACTGAGAGACAGCTTGAATGTCTTTGATATATTAGGGAAGTGCATTTCACAAACGAGGAGCAGCATTGGCAAATGCTCTGTCACCAAATGTTTTGGTATATCCTTGGGGCTATCAGCTGAGTTCTATTCCCAGAGCGGAGACACCGTTCGGGCGTGTATGGAATGAGAAGTTCTGTTAAGTAGGCAGGGGATAGGCCGTGAATGCATTTGGAAGTGAGGAACACGCTATTGAAATCTATGCGATACTTGACCGGGAGCCAGTGAAGGTCTTGAAGAGTCTGTGTGATGTGGTCGAACTTTCTGGATTTGACGATAAGTCGTGCAGCACTGTTTTGGACCCGCTGCAAAAAAGCTACATTTATGTTTGTAATTCCAAGCAACGGAGAGATACAGCTGTCAAGGATCGAGGTGATGAATGTGGGAACCAGTACGACAGTGGCCCTAGAGGTCAAACAGGCCCTAGAGGTCAAACAGCTTGACCCCTAGGGCCACTGTCGTATAACAAAGGTTATGAAAATCATTCTTTCATCAAATATTTGTGATATACTTCGCATCATATAGCTGTAACCTTATCTCGACCTGACTTTGTTTGAGTAGCATGGCTTTCAAAATATTGTCTTGTGAATTCCTAGTAGAATGGGCATGCTCCGACATAAGTGATGCTTGGATATTACTGATGAAAACGAGAACTTTCTTTCCAATGAATATCATCAAGTTTTTCGCTTGGACTTAATGCACAGTAAGTTAATTCTGTTTCATTTACACCAGCGAATGAGTGGAATATTTTGTTGTTATTCAGTATTCACATTGGATTTGATATATTTTTGGTATAATAAGTCACAATGTATTATTTCTTTGCAGCTCGAGGAGAAGTCGTCTTTGTCAATACAGGTATTTTTATTTACAAAAAAAACTGTACATAAATAAATGCAGGAAAACACGTTTGTATAATACATGATCAACATGCATATAAATTTAGCATATCAAGGAAAGACCTGCAATCCTCCGTCATATACAAGATATCTGATATCTAGCAAATTATTTTTTCCTTTAATAGAATGAACCAGATACTCCTGAGTTTGTCTGGTTTCGCGAGTTGTGCTGTGAGTGACTGTGTCCATATGGATGATACGCTGTGGAAACCGGACGATCGAACATTGTACCTGAGGTCCTAGGCATATTGTTCTTGGGCGTTGAATGATAATGAATCGTGGACTGTGGTTTCATGCTGTGTAAATTGTTCACAGTGTTGCGATGATTGCGAGAATAAGATTGAGACATTTGATCACTGGTAACTTGTCGTGACAACTGTTGCATTTCTGCCAGTGGGCTGTGAGCCTGTTTGCTCCGCAGCGCCTTGGCTTTGTGCATCTTTGCTTCCATTGCTTTGGTGCTCTTCTTGATCTGCAGTCGGGCTTGTTTACGGTCGTAATCTCCCTTCAAGAAGTCGTCCAAACAGGCTGGGTGTATGGCCCAGTAGAAACCTCGGCCATTGGGTGCTCGTCCATGCTTCATGAAGCATTCGTGCACAGTGAGATTGTGACGGATGCTGTTTCTCCAAGCACAGGTTGTTGTCTGAAAGAACGGGTATTTGTTGTAGATGTAGTCATAAATATCAGAGAGCAGCATCCTTCTATCGAGTGAGCTTAGGATGGCTTTTGCGATGAGGTTGAGATATGACTCAGGTGGCTTCTCCTTGTCACAATTTGAGTCAAGTTTTGTGACTCCTTTTTCAGCTTTGATGGAACCCATGTCCAACTTGATGTCAGTTTGAAAAGGTGCAGGTTGAATATTTTCATCTTCTTTGGGAATTGGTGTCATTGACTGAACCCAAGCCAGGTCTATAAGATCTGCTCCACCAATAAAGACTTGGTTTTTGGTTTCCTGTATTTCCTCACTGATGCATCCTGGGGAATCTTTGATGGCGCTCACTTGGATCAGGCTTTGTTCCATGTCTGAGTCATCTGACGAACTGAGAACATTATTCGTTGGAAAATCAACATCGCTGTTGTCACTTTCACTGTAGATTCCACTAGAGCGGGATACATTCCCTGATGATAATTTACTTTCATGGCTCTCTTGAAGAACTTGGCTGATGTCTTCTAGGTATAAATCAGCAAACAGTTGTCCTTCATCCAACAGATTATTTTCTCTTAATGTGAAGGGTGTAAGAGCCTCTGGATTCAGTTCCCCATCCACTTCGGTTTGGTGATGCTTCATATCAGCCGGTCCAATACACAGTGTCTGTGGAGTGTTGTTGTGCATGCAACTGCTCTTTGAGTATTGATCTGCAAATGATAAGCATGGGGTTACTTCAAATGGGTATATTAATTGCTCGAAAATGTATTAATATTTTATTGCTCATGGCATAAAACCTCGAATGGACAATATGTATTGGATATGCCTTCAAAATCCAACAAAATGAATCCATCTTAAAGCTGGTGAAATCAGAATGAATTTTACCTTCTATGGAATATTCAAATGCTTTGCCATGTAGCAGTGCTTGGAACCAAGGTTCCTCTGTTGCGTCGTTCTCCATGTATTCACTCTGATACATAAACTCAGTCATTTGTTCCATGTTTTCGTTGGAATGAGACTGTTTGGTTTTCTGAAAATCGTATGATAATTCACGATGCTCTACATTGATATTTATACCTACCATGTGATTACAATTCAGGTAAGTGATGGCAGCCAGTGTCATTGTTTTGCCAATTAAGTGTCAATCAAAGTGACAAACTGGAGTGAGCATTTTCACTCTGGAAAATGGTAATTCGGTGTGGCAGTTTATTGCAATTAACATTTTTTGAGAATTTCAAACTCATTATTGAATAGATTCTAGCGAATGTCAGTTTTCAAAACCTCACATTGACTGATCAGATGTATTTTGTACTGAGCCATCCGTTTGTGTTATATATGGCAGCCAAAACCCTGAACTCTATTGTGGAAAGACGACGGTGAACTCTATGTGCTCAATGATTCATAATTTGTCAATTGTCATATGTCTTTTAGCTTGTCATTATGTATTTTGCTGCTGCAAATACCAGCTTATACTGTACACATATTACCAAGTCTCTCGTAACTCTACACAGTGGCCAGTAGATGCCACTTATGTTTAGGCATTCGATCCTGAATGTATGCAAAATGGTTTTATTGATAAATTTACTGGGTGAGACTATAATAAACAAATAAATAATAAATAAATAAATATATGTATACATGATATAAACAACATTGTAGACTATAATAAAAAAAGTAAATGAATATATGTTTACATCATATAAACATCAGTATTTAATATTTCAGCTCAATACAACATCTTTTATTTGGATACTAGGGTTGTTTATGGGATGATCAACCCTCATTACAACCCTCATTACAGAACCAACTAGGTTATACAATACAATAAGAACGTTTATAAAGTGCCTTAACCAGTTACCCGTTCTAAGGCGCTGTACACAAATAAAACCATTAAACCAAAAGTTATTGATGGTTTGAGAATTTGAGAAGGATAAAACAGAATAATAAAAATAACAAGAACATGGATAATATAATATGTGACTGGATGTAGGTATCAATCCATTATCATAAGTCCTGAGAGACAGCTTGAATGTCTTTGATATATTGGGGAAGTGCATTTCACAAACGAGGAGCAGCATTGGCAAATGCTCTATCACCAGATGTTTTGGTATATATCCTTGGGGCTATCAGCTGAGTTCTATTCCCAGAGCGGAGACACCGTTCGGGCGTGTATGGAATGAGAAGTTCTGTTAAGTAGGCAGGGGATAGGCCGTGAATGCATTTGGAAGTGAGGAACGCGATATTGAAATCTATGCGATACTTGACCGGGAGCCAGTGAAGGTCTTGAAGAGTCTGTGTGATGTGGTCGAATTTTCTGGATTTGACGATAAGTCGTTGTAGAATATTTATGACAGTTATCAGCCCGAAACCCCTCCCTGACACATTTCTCCCACTCGACATACACGACACAGATTCATCACATGACTTCATACTTACCTTACGTCACCCGCATGCACCGTCCAAGCACCGCACCTACATGTAAACAACTCTGCTCACGATGACACTCACCGCATTCCCTCCAATCAGCACATTTCCAGACATATAGCCACGCCCACCCAGACATTACCTCACATTCGACGAATCACATGGACTCCTGCCACACGACGCGGAAAATACTGACATTCTGCACTTAGCCCCGCGCTTTCCCGACACTAGAATATATTGTATTTTGGATTCGGCCAGAGATGCATCGTGTTTTATGATAGAAAGAGATATAAAATATTGAGAGGTACACTTGGAGAACATTGAATATTTAAAAGAAGTTAACTAGAAATCGGACTATAATATACATCAGACTATACTGTGGGATCACGAGTGAATGTGTGAGTGACCGTGATCGTCATCGAACTATAATCATCCCAATAAACTCCGGATTATTGTGGAATCTACGTCGGACTTCTTGTCTTGTGTTTTACGCACGACCTACATCGTACTGTACGATCTCGTCGGCGTAATAGCCGTCAGTAGTAACGCTATTCCGCCACATTGGTGCCGTGACCAGGATAGCGAAGGCCAGTTCTCGGCTTACGCACTATCTCGACGTACGAACTTTCAATGAACACCCGATCTACGATCCGGAACCCGATCGGACCAAGCCCAGAAGACGAGGTGACGATGAATCCGGTCCCGCCGAACCAGCGATCCTCGCGACCAAGGTCAGTGGCGATGAGCAATACTATTACGCTATCGCAAGTGCAACCGCCAAACGAACTATACGAACTGTCATCAATGGCATCCAAAGAGTACATATCGGACTGGATGCGAGCCGATAGTTACATCGGAGAACTGGTGGACGGTGATCCGCTAATGCCGTCCCGCACGGTGACAGAAATCCTTGACGCCCACGCGCGGTCATACCACGCGACTCCAGCCGGACCGCCAAGGTCGCGACCTAGCGACAGAAGTGAAAAGGACTATACGCGCTTTCAGCGCCAACCCAATACCGACCCGCTACCCAAGTCGGTGAGTGTACGCCCTCTGAACTATAACACATCAATGTTGACGCACCCGCCAAGTCGGTCGTGTGGTCAACAATGGGCGCAAGAATCAGGTGAGCACGCTGAACTGCACCCGCAACACGACATTGTAACGTCGCTCCCGTCGGTAATGATACATACGCTGACGCGACCCCGCCGGTGTATTCTAGAGTACCGGTCAACCCAGTCGTGACGGGAGCGCTGCCGGATGTCCACCTGCCGAACCGGAGAATACCCACTACAGAGAGCCGCCCGCACCTGCCGTCGGACCCGACATTGTCCAGCCGAACGGTCCGCCGACACGACTTTATGCACCCGCGCCGAGATCGGAGGTCCGATACACCAGCGACACCATCGATCGCCGATCACGCAACATCGGAGTACCGATCTCCGACACTAGCGAAAATACGCACCCCGCGTATCCACCACCATCGGTAGCCAACATCGAACCACCATGGTGTTAAACCATGGAAATGCGGTGCCCATGCACAATCATGGGGGAGTAGCAGTATCGAACCATGGAAATGCGGTGCCCATGCCCAATCATGGGGGAGTAGCAGTACCCAATCATGGGGGAGTAGCCGTACCAAACCATGGAGTAGCAGCCTACCCACTGGGGTCACATACGAATGGAATACCAGCATACGGTGTACCCATATACAATCATG
Organism: Terebella lapidaria; assembly: GCA_949152475.1. Lineage (NCBI taxonomy): Eukaryota > Metazoa > Annelida > Polychaeta > Terebellida > Terebellidae > Terebella > Terebella lapidaria. The sequence goes on from OX424569.1 coordinate 4,673,354, forward strand.
GAATAGTGCCCAATTTGGGAATTGTGCCGCAAGACCCTGGAGTAGCAGTTCCAAGTGTGTTCGCACCCGATTCGGGATATCAGCTCTCGCAAATGTCGCACCCAACTCCGTCATACGGAAATCCGGTAATGTCGCTAGATTACGGACCGGTTCCCCAGACCGCACCCTTGCCAAGTAATACCGGCTATCCGCCCGCACCCGATGCCACGTCTCACGCCATACCAGTCACCATGACCACAGCCGCCCCGACCACGGAGGTCGCGCCGCCAACCCCCGTCGCTTCCGCGACGACCGCCAGCCCTACGACATCGGACCCTTCAGAGCCCGTCGGACCATCCCCAGCGCTGATCCCCGGCAAAGCAGCACAGTGGCGAGCCACGTTCAAGGAGGGTAATCTGAACCAGTGCCTCCGCAGCTTCGAACAGTTCACGGCTGCCTTTACGTACACGGACTTAATCAAAACTACGACATTCCGTAGTACTTTACGAGGACGAGCGGAAGCTATCGCTCTAAACATTCCGATCAACACGTCCTGGGAGGAGTTCAGGCGCCGTTTTCTAGAAGGATGGGAACCCGCTGCCCAACATCAGTCGAAACGTGATGACTTTCCGTTCTCGAAACGCGAACGGAAGGAAGACGCCGAACATTTCCTTGAACGGTTACAAGCCATAGCGGAACAGGTGTTCGATGACGTCACGCCTGCGTTCCGCCAACGAACTGTTATTTCGCAATTTGTCAATGGTCAGCCTGACCATATTGTGGATAGAGTATGTGTGTTGACATTCAATTCGTACAGCGATGTACTTACGGCTGTACTGAAAGCGGAGAGTCGACAACAGCGGACCAAGAGGGACCGACCACACAGTACCCGCCGAACGGACGCTACCTACCACGGGTACGCTGAGGACGGAGAAGTGGATAAAGAACTTTCCTGTGCAATCGGACAATTAAATCATTGGGATACGCCAACTCCCGATCAGGTCGCAGCGTATTACGACCCTGCCGATAGCGACACGACACGACCGGACTACAAGGGTGTGAAGAACATTCAGTCCCTTCCTGTTCTCGTGAATGGGTTGCGGAAGCATTCCAGTGCGCTCTCAGTGATGAATACGGACAATATGGTGAGGACGCACTTTACTCCGTCTTAAGGGTCACTGCTCAAGCCCGAGAAGACCGTCCCAGGCCTCAAGGCCGAACTGAAATATGTTTCTTTTGCAAGAAACCGGGACACAGATGGATGCGGCGTTTCCGTTTGAAAGACATACTGGTACGAAACGGAATGAAACCATTCCCGCCATGCTCTGGCGCCAATGGAAATAACAGACAGATCGGTATACCGAACTCAAACTTCAAGCCACCGGCTGTGACGCCGCCTCTGGCTCAGCCACCACAGGCCAAGTCGTCAAACTGAAGGCGGAAGGAACTTAGGAGCAAGGACCTTCTGTTAACCTGAGCGACGCTCATAGCTCCACATCAGTTGTCGTACTCGCGACGACAGATACGGTACCACCAAGGTCGGCGCTGCCACCGCCAACACGTTCGCTTCGCGAAGGGGTGTGCGCAAAGTGTGTTACGTCAAGTTCGGGTACGGAATCCCTCTCCGAAGGGGTGTCGGAACCACTGCCCACAGGCCATCACGGACTAATCGTCACTAAGGGGTGTCGTCACGCATCGCCGACGGAATCGGAACCGGAACGGACTCCATGTCTGAAATCGAATGGGTGTCGGATGATGGAGGTTTTTACGCCTCTCCGTCGGGACCTGAAACCAAACCAGCGACACTGAAACTCCCACTCTTGCCACTTGAGGAGGATCTTGACGGACCGCTCATCATCAGCAATAGTCGGGCCGCCCACGAGTGCTGGAAACTGTCAGCACGTGTTGGAAAACGGAATTTTAAGGCAGTGTTGGACTCTGGAGCGCAGATTTCTCTGCTCCGAAGGGACTTGTTACGACACGTACCTGCCAAATGGCGCACTCTACGCCCGACCTCGGCAACCATCCGGGACGTCAACGGAGATTCCAGCCCGATCGACTGACTCCTGGACCTCACGATTAAGGTCGGAACAAAGGAAATAACAGTGACATTCAGCGTAGCGGCAATTCATGATGAGATGATCTTGGGCATGAATTTCTTCCGACAAACAAGCGCAATCATTAACTACGGTGAAGGAACTGTCGAAGTTAATAAAGAAATCTTGTTCGCACACAAGGACTTCGAAGCTAATGTTGTGCGCATGGCTGTACGCCGAGCAGTTATGGTACCGCCACGCAGTGAAGCCGTAGTCGAACTTGTACCGACCTCGAAGGTCAGGGTACGCCAACACCCCCGGCTTATCCAGCCTATGACGAACTATCCTGAAGAAACGGACTTAATCATGGGTCGCACATTGACCTTATTGAACCGGAAGTGTGTTAAGGTGACTGTGGTGAATCACGTGGATACGGGAGTAACCCTGACTCACTCAGATCCGGTAGCCATAGCGAACCCAGTTGACAGTATTGTGGGCGCCTTGCCGAAGTCAGGAGAGGAACCGGAGGTTCCCCACATGAACGTTAACCATTACGAAGACCTCCCGCCACACCTACGGGAGATGGTGGACCATGCCGGACTAGCACCTGAACAGCAACGGTGCTGTGCCAATTTGGTATATCGGTACAAAGACACTTTCATGTGCCCTGATGGACAGCTCGGACGGACACATGTGGTACAACATCGGATCGATACGGGTATCAGTGCCCCAATTCGTCAGCGGCAACGCCACGTACCCCAGGCTCAGCAACACATCATGGATGAGGAAGTTGATAAAATGCTACGGCTCGGGTGTATCGAACCCTCGGAATCGCCATGGAGTTCGCAAGTGGTGTTGGTACGAAAGAAAAACGGACAGGTCAGATTCTGTGTGGACTATCGTCTGCTCGATGACGTAGCACGGAAAGACTCGTATCCTCTACCGAACATCCAGGATACACATGACGCACTCGCTGGAGTGAACTACTTCTCGGCCTTAGATCTTGCCTCAGGATACTGGCAGGTCGAGGTGGACCCGACGGACTGACCCAAGACGGCCTTTGCCACCAGGAAAGGCCTATATCAGTTCAAGGTCATGCCGTTGCGCCATCGACCTTCGAACGTCTCATGGAGACTATCTTACGTGGATATCAGTGGACCAGATGTATGTGCTATCTGGACGATGTGATAGCCTACGGACGCACTTTTGATCAGGCGCTTGCCAATCTGGAAGCGGTCCTGGATCGTATACGAACTGCTGGGTTACGTCTGCAACCCAAAAATTTCGAACTCTTCCAACGTGAAATCCTGTACCTGGGATTTATCGTCAGTGGACAAGGTATCAGGGTGGACCCGAACAAGGTCGAGGCTATTAGGGAATGGCCGACTCCCTGTGAAATTACGGACGTACGAGCTTTCCTGGGGTTTGCCAATTACCACAGGAGGTTCATAAAGGACTACGCCGAAATTGCAGAACCTCTGGTCTCACTCACCCGGGGTGAATGTCGCTTCACATGGGGATCACTTCAACGGAAAGCCTTTCGGAGGCTTCAGAACGCACTTATCAAGGCCCCCAAGCTCGCCCATCCGTCACAGGACGAGGACGATTATTTCATCATTGATACGGACGCCAGCGGTTACGCCATCGGAGGCGCGCTTTCACAGCGTGTGAACGGAAAAGAAATACCGATTGGCTTCGCAAGCAAGACGCTGTCTCGTACACAACGGAATTATTGTACGACCTATAGAGAACTGTTGGCTGTTGTTGAAATGATTCAGCATTACCGACATTATTTTTGGGGACGGAGATTCCTGTTACGAACTGACCGTAGCTCCCTGCGATGGTTAAAAAACTATAATGATGCGGACAGTATGTTGGCTCGCTGGTTAGCCAAACTGCAACAATATGACTTTCGTATTGAACATCGTCCTGGAAAGCTCCACGGAAATGCTGACGGACTTTCCCGTTGCCATAGTTGCAAGCATTCGGACTGCCCTGGACGCTTAGTCGTACCACCCACGGACTCGGAAACGAGTTCTGGAGAACTTCCCGTCAGACAGATTACGGTGGTTCCTGTCGGACCCGAGAAAGACCTCCTGGACAGTGATACCATGACATCACCGGTCTTGTCTCGGATGATCTCAATATGCCAAGCCGCACGTGTGCGAGCGTTGGATGTGAAATTGAACTGACAAAAATGGTTATCGGACTATTCCACTGCCGATATTGTCGCCGCCCAGCAAGTCGACCCCAGAGTCGGAGTCGTGCGACAGTGGGTACTGAACGGTACAAAACCCACGTCAAAGGAAGTCGCCCGCTACGGTGAGGAAGTGAAAACTCTGGTTTCACGATGGACTTTGTTAGCGCTACAGGACGGAGTCCTCATACGAAATACCAAGACGGACCCAGCTGGTCGGACTGTCGTACAAACTGTGTTACCAGCGGCATTACGAACGGTGGTTCTACACCAACTCCACGACCTCAAGGTCGTAGGCCACCTCGGAATACAACGGACTGTTGAGAGAGTAAAGCGCCGGTTTTACTGGCCAGGTCTCGCCTTGGATGTTGCCCGCTGGTGCGCCCGCTGTCCGCAGTGTGTGTCACGAAAAGGAAAACCAGCGCCCAAGAAATCGCCTCTAACGCAACTACCGACTGGGGCGCCATTTGACCGTATAGCATTGAATATCTTAGATACCCACAAAGTTACCGGACGAGGTCACAGGTACATTCTTGTCATATCGGACTATTTTTCAAAATATACGGACGCATTCCCGCTCCGCCATCATACGGCCAAAAATGTTGCTGATGTCTTGGTGAATCGCTGGATCGTGTACCACGGAGTACCGAAAGCCATTCACAGCGATCAAGGAACGGAATTTGAGTCGTCATTATTTCGGAGTGTTGTACGCCTTCTGGGCGGCAAGAAAATTCGGACCACGCCCTACCGACCACAAAGTGATGGTCAAGTCGGACGATTCAATCGGACTCTGTTGAATATGTTGAGTGCATTCGTCAGTGATCTCGGAAATGACTGGGATTTGCACCTACCATATGTACTCATGGCGTACCGCACCTCGTTGCATTCCTCTACTGGGTGTGCACCACACCTGATGGTATACGGACATGAATGCAATTTGCCTGTTGACTTGATGTTTCCTACGTATGATCCAGAACCGCTACCTTCATGCGGACCCGAATACATTGAGTATCTACGAACTGCTATCAGAGCCGCCCATGGGTTTGCGCAAGACCATCTACAAAAGGCTGCAACCCGTCAGAAAATGGGATATGACGCACATGCGAAATCTCGCCCTCAGTTCCAGCTGGGAGAGTTGGTACGATATTACTATCTGCCTCTCACACAGAACAATAAATTCGCCCGACCCTGGACCGGACCCTGGAAAGTCCTGGAATGCGTCACTGAGGTAGACTATCGAATTGCACTAGTCTCGAATCTACGAAATACTCGAGTCGTCCATCTTGACGTCATAAAACCGTACGAAGGCAATGTACAGTTGTTGAACCTTCAGAATCAAGTCGTATCGCCACCTGAGTCGTCAAGCAGTACGGACTCACAGACTGAACCAGCTAACGATCCTCTGGGGCTCCTCAAGGAATTCCTCTACCCCTGGGATGTCACCGTACAAGAAAAGCCGTCAGAAACAGATCGGACTACCGAAACTGACACTACGTCATCACCCGCTAGTCAGAGAAGTCCCCCAACCGGACCGCGACGCCGTCGCCAGAAGCGAAAATTGCGCAAGTCGAACTCTAGTGCTTCACAGCAAGCGCCAAAAACCCACGGACCCAAACCCGCGATTGCTACGGACTCATCTACAAGCAAGGCTATGCCCCAGCCTGCCCCGTACAGTCGACCCAAACGCACGATTCGCCGCCCAGCTCGGTTTAGATGACCACGGCTGTGCTAAGGGATTGATTCAATGATGATGAATATAAGCTTGTCTATTGGACTATGATGCCATATCACCCCAAAATATACTTTTATGATATAATATTATTATGTACATATTAATTGCAATAACCATTTTCATGTACTAATGTCAGTGAGGCGTTTCTCATATATACTATTGATATGACGTTATAATGTTGATGCTGGTTATGATGCTATAATGTGGTATATGATGTTATGTATTGCATATTACTTTGTACTTCTCTATTATTGCGCACTGCCTATTTCATAATTAACCAATTCCACCCATGTGTCAGTCGTCATGCCCCGCCGTGAGCAAGGTCACTTTGTCGCGGAAGAGGTGAGAGGATAGTCGTCTCCCGAGCAAGCGTCAGATATGAGCCTCTGCTCCCCCTACGTACCATTCAGGGGAATGCCCTTATAGGAAGCAGGATTCAGCTATGAACAACCCTCTGCATTCCAACGCGTGACCTGTCATCCCATTCATTGAAAATTACGCAACGCGCCACGGCCGGGCCGCCCAGATCACCCCATCACCCCCTCACGAAAATAATCGCGGTTCCTTCATCTATGGCACTGGATGAAAATGAACGGACTGAACAAACTTCTGAGAGCATTGTATTCATACTTATGCAGTTATACGAACAGTGATCGTTCGATCAAATAGTTTATTGTGCGAAAGACAGTGATATGATTGGATTGTGTGATCCAGAAGTTTGATACGGACTATGGAAATCAGAGCAGCTGTGTGCTAACCTACTGCCCCCCATGACTGGTGTGATGAACCAGAGCTTTGATGTACACGCGTTGCCTAGGTGATGGACCGCCCCCTCTTCGCATGACTGAGAGCCGAGATGAATCAAGCGAACATAAAAACGTATATAGACAATAGAATGAGCGCACCCCCCGATTGTGGAAAAACCCGTCAAAAGACACTGTCAGCACTTTGCGTGTGTACAAATGCCAGATAAGTGGAAAGTTTTAGAAGTGGGTCATTCTGGCAGCGGACACTGAAGGGAAAGCATCACATGGATAGAGTGTTGTATTTGACAGTGTTTTAAAGACTATTAACCATATATTGAACGAACAGTTTGTACGGAAATTGAACGGACTATTGAGGAGAATTGTTTCACGGACTTTGTGAAGAATTTCAATACAAATTTGTATTGGAATAGAAGTCGGACTAGTGAGTGTGTGCTCACTCGCGTGAGCGAAGACAGACCATGTCTTCCTCCGCTAAGGAGGGAGATAAAACTTCGAACAATGAAGCGGCATCTGATGCCGACAATAACGGACAGCCATTACCCGTCAGGATAGTGGAGGCTGGGGATGAGCCTGAACATCCCATCGTAATTGAAGAACCAGCGCCAGCCGCCAGAGCATCGGGAACCACTTCCCCTATTTCGAACTTGATCGCCGTATCTGATACGGAAACGGCCGCAGGGCCTGAATCGGACATTCGCTGGAAAGTGATGGCGAAACTCGCTCAACGTGGAGAGCGCCATACGCCGAGTCCGTCTTCGGACTCTATGTCGGACTTTAGTGTGCCGGACTTACAGCACCTGGGAGAAGGCGGATAGATCGTAGAGCAGGCCAGGGGTGCCAGGGACGCCGCCAAAGCCCCGGCTAGTACTACGGACTCTGGACCTAAGCAGCTTACAGCCACACCACCAGTGTCTGCACCTCGCCCGACCGCCGTATCGTTTCCTTCGTCATCCCCGACCACCCCGGCCGCACCCGGACGACCTCTGGTGTTGCTGCCGCACGCGTCGTCATCGCGGGGGTACTCCTCCACCTATACGGACTTTTTCCGAACGCAGGGAAATCATGATTCCCGCGAACTACGTCAACGGACTTATCGACGCCAGGTCAATGAATTAATGGAGCTTGTGCCTCGTCCTCCCACACCTCACGGGACGAGTCCAATTGACTGGAGCACCATTCCGTTGTACGAACGGAACCGCCATGCCGGATATGGGCATGTCCATGACTTCTCGGTGCCGTCTACATTAATGGAGAGCCAGTTCCAGACCCTCATGCCACTGCGCCTCGAGACTGGAGGCTTCGATTGCCCCTTCTGCACTAGTGAAGAGGAATTGGAACGTGAGCGTACTTGGCCTACGGTACCTCGCCGGGCCCCACTTCGTACTCCACAAGAACTAGATGCCCACGTACTGGCATACCATATGCCCTTCATGCGATTCTTCATATGCCCTGCACGAAACGGGTATGTCACATTAACGCTAGAGGATATGATCCAGCATATCTCTACACCTACAAACAGTCACACGGACCGATTCCCGATATTCCATCAGGGATCATTGATGGCCTCGGCCAATATCGTCAAGCGATTCGCGACACGCTGTGGGGTGGATATGCAACCCAACCCCAACTATCGTCCCCCAAGCGTACCAGCGCACGTGCCGATCTTTCGACGTACTCCGGACTCTGTACTGACATTCGGAATTTGGGCGATGGCGCCCGCACTAATGTCGCAGTATCCGCCGAACTCTACACCGGAAGTGCAACTGGTATTGGACTGAATCGAATTCGCCCAATTGAAGACGCGAGCGGATGAAGAGCGCGTGGAGCGCATGGTGCACGACATTCAACTCTTGAACCGTCATGTACGCTACCGGAAGCTGGGAGCGTTTTACTTCGAACGCCCCATTACGTACCGGACTACGGCCATGAGAGCAGCTGTACCACGACCTCGGACTTCGGCCCCACAGGCTACTGGAGATTCCACTCCTGCCCAGAACTCACCCACGGGGCGATCCCGAAACGACGGACTGTCGAGAGGCCGACGGCCTCCAACGTAACGGACTATAGAGTACGGGAGGGACTCGTACCACCCCCGGACGAGTACCCACCCTTGCCGAGTCGGCCGACGACCGAGGCGGACTCAGCCAAGACAGTGGACTTAGCCAAGACAGCGGATTCAGCTGAGACAGCGAACTCTGACAAAACCATGGACGCGAGTCAAACTTCGGACCAGGCCGAACTCATGGAAACGGCCAAGGACTCGGACGCGGTCACCAAGGAACTGCCTTCTGAGGTAGTGCCCAAAACAACGGACACTGAGTCGCCCATGGAATGCGACCAATTGCCGCCACTACGGACCATTGAGGACGAACCGGAGCCTCAACATCACCGTACGACCGATGACGGACCGGGCTCACCCATGGAGCCGTCTCGCGGACTTATCAATTTCGGACCCCCTCCTCCATACTTGGATTACGAGGAGAAACTGTTGCCGCCCGCGACTATGCTCGTCACATGAGCCAATGATCCGGATCGGCCTAGACTACGGATGGAAGTCCTGGAGGACCAGGATCCGCTACCTCGCGAACTAGAGGTGAATTTCGGGCTTCACGGATCAGGAGAGTTCGGTGCGGACTACCAACTGCTCCGTCAACATGGCCAGCAGCTCATTGAATGGACTCTACCTGGATTGCAGGTTCTTCCCGGGATCAATCCGGACTTTGCCGAACCGCACCAGGACGACGAAGTTCGTCGACTTCCCGCCGGACTTGGCCCGCACCAGGCCTATTGGATGGACCGGATAACCCGGGCAGCGACGGACGCGGACCCGCTGCTTCTTGCGGAGGATGCCGAACACCATCTTCCGTCCTTGGCACTGGCCAGTGCGGACGATATGGCTCAGCAACATCTTCGAGCCATCCGCCGCGGATACATCTTGGCCATGGATGCCCACATACGTCAGGCGAAATACAACGCCATGTCCCTCGGATTTGGGATGGGGTCGCTCCACGAGCGACAGACCCCGGCTGCTCCGCACCCTCTCCTGGAGGAGAACCGACGACTCCGGGAGGAGCTCCGCACTTCAGAACAGACGAATGAGAGCTTGCGGGAGGAGGTACAAGAACTTCGAGCCCGCCTCTCCACGACATCGTCTCCACCACCGGAATCACCCGGAATCCCGGACGACCTATAAAACCACAATTATTTCCATGTTGCCGCACCTGCCGGCCGATGAGCAACGGCGGTTGATGCAACAGGCATCACCAACCGCTCGACCTCCTGCGTCTAGGAGGCGGGATCGTCCTTCAGACTAGTGTGTGAAACCCAGATCGCAGCACCAAGATAGCTGTGACCTGTGAGTGTCGTACTATGCATAAATGTCGTACCATGCATATATTTCGTACTGTTTATAAATGTCGCACTGTTATCAACTAATCCTGTTGCATTTCAGGAATTACGGACTCTAAATGTTTCCGTTCTGCTAGAGAACGTAGAGGACTGTTGTTTTTACCATTCCAATGATATATACATACATGTGATTATTTTCAAACTGTGATTTATGTTTGATTTTAGTGTTTCATTTTCACCTGTCGTTGTTTTCAATGTATTTGTCCAATGTGTTCATATCATCTTAGTGACTGTTGACTGACTGACTGATGACTTTATTTTGACAGTTAGAAATTTTTATTGCAATCATTGCTTTATCATTGTCTCGCATGGTGAATGTGTTCTCCCTTTAAGACTTTTAGCTTATCATGTTTAGATTTTTGGACAGTTAGGTTTCGAGGAGGGTAAATTCCCAGGGAGTAATTTGACGAAGGGGTGTTTTGTAGAATATTTATGACAGTTATCGGCCCGAAACCCCTCCCTGACACATTACTCCCACTCGACATACACGACACAGATTCATCACATGACTTCATACTTACCTTACGTCACCCGCACGCACCGTCCAAGCACCGCACCTACATGTAAACAACTCTGCTCACGACGACACTCACCGCATTCCCTCCAAACAGCACATTTCCGGACATATAGCCACGCCCACCCAGACATTACCTCACATTCGACAAATCACATGGACTCCTGCCACACGACGCGGGAAAATACAGACATTCTGCACTTAGCCCCGCGCTTTCCCGACACTAGAATATATTGCATTTTGGATTCGGCCAGAGATGCATCGTGTTTTATGATAGAAAGAGATATAAAATATTGAGAGGTACACTTGGAGAACATTGAATATCTAAAAGAAGTTAACTAGAAATCGGACTATAATATACATCGGACTATACTGTGGGATCACAAGTGAATGTGTGAGTGACCGTGATCGTCATCGAACTATAATCATCCCAATAAACTCCGGATTATTGTGGAATCTACGTTGGACTTCTTGTCTTGTGTTTTACACACGACCTACATCGTACTGTACGACTCGTCGGTGTAATAGCCGCCGGTAGTAAGCTATTCTGCCACAGTCGTGCAGCACTGTTTTGGACCCGCTGCAACATAGCTACATTTATGTCTGTTTTTCAAACAACGGAGAGATACAGCTGTCAAGGATCGAGGTAATGAATGTGGGAACCAGTACGACAGTGGCTCTAGATGTCAAACAGCTTGACACCTAGGGCCACTGTCATATAACAAAGGTTATGAAAATCTTTTCTTTCATCAATATTTGTGATATACTTCGCATCATATAGCTGTAACCTTATCCCGACCTGACTTTGTTTGAGTAGCATGGCTTTCAAAATCTTGTCTTGTGAATTCCTAGTAGAATGGGCATGGATATTACTGATGAGAAGGAGAACTTTCATTCCAATGAATATCATCAAGTTTTTCACTTGGACTTAATGCACAGTAAGGTAATTCTGTTTCATTTACACCATCGAACGAGGCGAATATTTTGTGGTTATTCAGTATTCACAATGGATTTGATATATTTTTGGTATAATCCGTCACAATGTATTATTCCTTTGCAGCTCAAACAGAAGTCTTCTTTGTCAATACAGGTATTTTTATTTACAAAAAAACTGTACATAAATAAATGCAGGAAAACACGTTTGTATAATACATGATCAACATGCATATGAATTTACCATATCAAGGAAAGGCCTGCAATCCTCTGTCATTTACTAGATATCTGATATCTAGCAAATTATTTTTTCCTTTAATAGAATGAACCAGATACTCCTGAGTTTGGGTGGTTTCGTGAGTTGTGCTGTGATTGGCTGTATCCATATGGATGATACGTTGTGGAATTCAGACGATTGAACATGGGTCCTGAGGTTCTAGGCCTATTGTTCTTTGGCGTTGAATGATATTGAATCGTGGACTGTGGTTTCATGCTGTGTAAATTGTTCACAGTGTTGTGATGATTGTGAGAATGAGATTGAGATATTTGACCACTGGTAACTTGTCGTGACAACTGTTGCATTTCTGCCAGTAGGCTGTGAGCCTGGTTGCTCCGCAGCGCCTTGGTTTTGTGGATGTTTGCTTCCATTGCTTTGGTGCTCTTCTTGATCTGCAGTCGGGCTTGTTTACGGTCGTAATCTCCCTTCAAGAAGTCGTCCAAACAGGCTGGGTGTATGGCCCAGTAGAAACCTCGGCCATTGGGTGCTCGTCCATGCTTCATGAAGCATTCGTGCACAGTGAGATTGTGACGGATGCTGTTTCTCCAAGCACAGGTTGTTGTCTGAAAAAACGGGTATTTGTTGTAGATGTAGTCATAAATATCAGAGAGCAGCATCCTTCTATCGAGTGAGCTTAGGATGGCTTTTGCGATAAGGTTGAGATATGACTCAGGTGGCTTCTCCTTGTCACAATTTGAGTCAAGTTTTGTGACTCCTTTTTCAGCTTTGATGGAACCCATGTCCAACTTGATGTCAGTTTGCAAAGGTGCAGGTTGAATATTTTCTTCTTCTTTGGGAGTTGGTGTCATTGACTGAACCCAAGCCATATCTATTAGATCTGCTCCACCAATAAAGACTTGGTTTTTTGTTTCCTGTATTTCCTCAGTGATGCATCCTGGGGAATCTTTGATGGCGCTCACTTGGATCAGGCTTTGTTCCATGTCTGAGTCATCCGACGAACTGAGAACATTATTCGTTGGAAAATCAACATCGCTGTTGTCACTTTCACTGTAGATTCCACTAGAGCGGGATACATTCCCAGATGATAATTTACTTTCATGGCTCTCTTGAAGAGCTTGACTGATGTCCTCTAGGTATAAATCAGCAAACAGTTGTCCTTCATCCAACGGGTTATTTTCTCTTGATGTGAAGGGTGTAAGAGCCTCTGGATTCAGTTCCCCATCCACTTCGGTTTGGTGATGCTTCATATCAGCCGGTCCAATGCACAGTGTCTGTGGAGTGTTGTTGTGCATGCAACTGCTCTTTGAGTATTGATCTGCAAATGATAAACATGGGGTTATTTCAAATGGGTATATTAATTGCTCGAAAATATATTAATATTTTATTGCTCATGGCATAAAACCTCGAATGCACAATATGTATTTGACATGCCTTCAAAGTCCAACAAAATGAATCCATCTTAAAGCTGGTGAAATCAGAATTAATTTTACCTTCTATGGCATATCCAGATGTTTTGCCATGTAGCAATGCTTGGAACCAAGGTTCCTCTGTTGCGTCGTTCTTCATGTGTTCACTCTGATACATAAACTTAGTCATTTGCTCCATGTTTTCGTTGGAATAAGACTGTTTGGTTTTCTGAAAATCGTATGATAATTCACGATGCTCTACATTGATATTTATACCTACCATGTGATTACAATTCAGGTAAGTGATGGCAGCCAGTGTCATTGTTTTGCCAATGAAGTGTCAATCAAAGTGACACACTGGAGTGAGCACTTTCACTCTGGAAAATGGTAATTAGGTACAGCAGTTTATTGCAATTAACATTTTCTGAGAATTTCAAACTCAATATTGAGCAGATCTATTTGTTGTATATTTGTAGATATTTTCGAAATAATCCTAACATATTTAAAATGTATGAGCTGTTCTCAAGTACAGGGAAAAACCTTGTTAGATTTATTGATATTATTAATAGAATACTGCAACAATAATAACGATAGAGGTATGTCCGACCTTGGTCGCAACTACTGCATGGGGTAAGTACAACTCGCTTTTTCTTGTTGAACTGTAGTTTAATAAGAAAAAGCCTGTATTCCCTTTAAGCTTCACACCATCCAAAACTCCGACAACCAGCCCTACAATGACACCCAGGGCGATATAAATGAATCCAGATACTTTTATGGTGTTACTGTTTTTTGTTCATACAAACAGTGTCATGTTGCAGGGTTTGTTTACCAAAACTGCTTCTTCGATCTCTAGCTAGCAAAATTATCTGATTTATTCATAGGGAGAGGAAGTCTCTATAATGTGAAAATTCCTGTACCAGCAATGTTACTTCTGACGATAGATGACTGTTTTGTATTTGCTTCCATTACTATCTTTATCTTTTATTTCGTTCATCACAAACGTATGTTATTATAATAGGTCTTCCATATAATTTCTACACTGTCCCTAATTATTTTCCACATTCATTCTCATTAGTTTCTGGTTCAAACACAAAACTTTGTCAATGTGATATCTTGTATACACAAACATTGGCAAAATGGGCGGGTTGGTATGTTGCTTGATTTACATTTATTCAAAAATAATTTTTCATTATGAAACGCATTCATATTGAGAGAAACAAATTCTTTTCTTGAGTTACCAAAATATTGTGACATGTAGAGCAATATCAGGAACATTTCAATGTATTATGGATATTGAAAAACACACAAAAATACATTCAGTCAAAAATCTAGTTCCCTTTTCACAATTATCAACGGCCTAACCACTGTTCATACAGTGGTGAAAGCAAAATTAGTTTATTTTGTTCAACAGTAATTTCATACATTTCAAATTGCGATCTGCAATACCAGAGATTTGTTGTTGGCAAATTTTTCAGTTACTACTATTTTGTTGAGGACGTATTTGAGCGTGTTGAGGATGTGATGATTATTATATTGTGTTGTATTTTCAGATTACATCATCTGAAAGAAAAATAGTGTAAAATGCTCAGATGTTGTCCATTATGCAGAATTTTTTGTGGTATTCACATTGGATTTGATATACTCCTGGTATAATCCGTCACAATTTATAACTGTATTTCTTTGCAGCTCAAGGAGAAGTACGTTTTTGTCAATACGCATATTTTTTTTTATTTACAAAATAAACTGTACATACATAAATGTAGGAAAACACGTTTGTATAGTACATGATCAACATGCATATAAATTTAGCATATCAAGGAAAGACCTGCAATCCTCGGTCATATACAGAATATCTGATATCTAGCAATTTTTCTTTTAATAGAATGAACCAGAAACTCCTGAGTTTGGGTGGTTCCGTGAGTTGTGCTGTGAGTTGCTGTATCCATATGGATGATTCGTTAAGGAATCCAGACGATTGAACATATGTCCTGAGGTCCTGGGCCTATTGTTCTTGGGCGTTGAATGATAATGAATCGTGGACTGTGGTTTCGTGCTGTGTAAATTGTTCACAGTGTTGCGATCGTTGCGAGAATAAGACTGCGACATTTTATCACTGGTAACTTGCTGTGACAACTGTTGCATTTCTGCCAGTGGGCTGTGAGCCTGTTTGCTCTGCAGTGCCTTGGTTGTGCGGATGTTTTCCTCAATTGCTTTGGTGCTCTTCTTGATCTGCAGTCGGGCTTGTTTACGGTCGTAATCTCCCTTCAAGAAGTTGTCCAAACAGGCTGGGTGTATGGCCCAGTAAAAACCTCGGCCATTGGGTGCTCGTCCATGCTTCATGAAGCATTCATGCACAGTGAGATTGTGACGGATGCTGTTTCTCCAAGCACAGGTTGTTGTCTGAAAGAACGGGTATTTGTTGTAGATGTAGTCATAAATATCAGAGAGCAGCATCCTCCTATCAGGTGAGCTTAGTATGGCTTTGGCGATAAGGTTGAGGTATGACTCAGATGGCTTCTCCTTGTCACAATTTGAGTCAAGTTTTGTGACTCCTCTTTCAGCTTTGACGGAACCCATGTCCAACTTGATGTCAGTTTGGAAAGGTGCTGGGTGAATATTTTCTTCTTCATTGGGAATTGGTGTCATTGACTGAACCCAAGCCAGGTCTATTAAATCTGCTCCACCAATAAAGACTTGGTTTTTGGTTTCCTGTATTTCCTCAGTGATGCATCCTGGGGAATCTTTGATGGCGCTCACTTGGATCAGGCTTTGTTCCATGTCTGAGTCATCTGACGAACTGAGAACATTATTCGTTGGAAAATCAACATCGCTGTTGTCACTTTCACTGTAGATTCCACTAGAGCGGGATACATTCCCTGATGATAATTTACTTTCATGGCTCTCTTGAAGAGCTTGGCTGATGTCTTCTAGGTATGAATCAGCAAACAGTTGTCCTTCATCCCACAGGTTATTTTCTCTTATTGTGAATGGTGTAAGAGCCTCTGGATTCAGTCCCCCATCCACTTCGGTTTGGTGATGCTTCATATCAGCCGGTCCAATGCACAGTGTCTGTGGAGTGTTGTTGTGCATGCAACTGCTCTTTGAGTATTGATCTGCAAATGATAAGCATGGGGTTAATTCAAATGGGTATATTAGTTGCTCGAAAATGTATTAATATTTTATTTGCTCATGGCATAAAACCTCGAATGCACAATATGTATTGGATATGCCTTCAAAATCCAACAAAATTAATACATGTTAAAGCTGGTGAAATCAGAATTAATTTTACCTTCTATGGCATATTCAAATGCTTTGCCATGTAGCAGTGCTTGGAACCAAGGTTCCTCTGTTGCGTCGTTCTCCATGTGTTCACTCTGATACATAAACTCAGTCTTTTGCTCCATGTTTTCGTTGGAATAAGACTGTTTGGTTTTCTGAAAATCGTATGATAATTCACGATGCTCTACATTAATATTTATACCTACCATGTGATTACAATTCAGGTAAGTGATGGCAGCCAGTGTCATTGTTTTGCCAATAAAGTGTCAATCAAAGTGACAAACTGGAGTGAGCACTTTCACTCTGGAAAATGGTAATTAGGTACAGCAGTTTATTGCAATTAACATTTTCTGAGAATTTCAAACTCAATATTGAGTAGATATATTTGTTGTATATTCGTAGATATTTTCGAAATAATCCTAACATATTTAAAATGTATGAGCTGTTCACAAGTACAGGGAAAAACCTTGTTAGATTTATTGATATTATAAATAGAATACTGCAACAATAATAACAATAGAGGTATGTCCGACCTTGGTCGCAACTACCGCATGTGGTAAGTATAACTCGCTTTTTCTTGTTAAACTGTAGTTTAATAAAAGAAAGCCTGTATTCCCTTTAAGCTTCACACCATCCAAAACTCCGACAACCAGCCCTACAATGACACCCAGGGCGATATAAATGAATCCAGATACTTTTATGGTGTTACTGTTTTTTGTTCATACAAACAGTGTCATGTTGCAGGGTTTGTTTACCAAAACTGCTTCTTCGATCTCTAGCTAGCAAAATAATCTGATTTATTCATAGCGAGAGGAAATCTCTATAATGTGAAAATTCCTGTACCAGCAATGTTACTTCTGACGATAGATGACTGTTTTGTATTTGCTTCCATTACTATTTTTATCTTTTATTTCATTCATCACAAACGTATGTTATTATAATAGGTCTTCCATATAATTTCTACACTGCTGTCCCTAATTATTTTCCACATTCATTCTCATTAGTTTCTGGTTCAAACACAAAACTTTGTCAATGTGATATCTTGTATACACAAACATTGGCAAAATGGGCGGGTTGATATGTTGCAACCCTCAATACAGAACCAACTAGGTTATACAATACAATAAGAACGTTTATAAAGTGCCTTAACCAGTTACCCGTTCTAAGGGCTGTACACAAATAAAACCATTAAACCAAAAGTTATTGATGGTTTGATAATTGGAGAAGGATAAAATAGAAAAGTAAAAATAACAAGAACATGGATAATATAATATGTGATTGGATACCATCAGTTTTGCTGAAAAGATACGTCTTTGAGGCAGATATGAACTGAGAGACAGCTTGAATGTCTTTGATATGTTGGGGAAGTGCATTTCACAAACGAGGAGCAGCATTGGCAAATGCTCTGTCACCAAATGTTTTGGTATATCCTTGGGGCTATCAGCTGAGTTCTATTCCCAGAGCGGAGACACCGTTCGGGCGTGTATGGAATGAGAAGTTCTGTTAAGTAGGCAGGGGATAGGCCGTGAATGCATTTGGAAGTGAGGAACACGCTATTGAAATCTATGTGATACTTGACCGGGAGCCAGTGAAGGTCTTGAAGAGTCTGTGTGATGTGGTCGAATTTTCTGGATTTGACGATAAGTCGTGCAGCACTGTTTTGGACCCACTGCAACATAGCTACATTTATGTTTGTAATTCCAAACAACGGAGAGATACAGCTGTCAAGGATCGAGGTAATGAATGTGGGAACCAGTACGACAGTGGCCCTAGAGGTCAAACAGCTTGACACCTAGGGCCACTGTCGTATAACAAAGGTTATGAAAATCATTCTTTCATCAAATATTTGTGATATACTTCGCATCATATAGCTGTAACCTTATCCCGACCTGACTTTGTTTGAGTAGCATGGCTTTCAAAATATTGTCTTGTGAATTCCTAGTAGAATGGGCATGCTCCGACATAGGTGATGCTTGGATATTACTGATGAAAACGAGAACTTTCTTTCCAATGAATATCATCAAGTTTTTCGCTTGGACTTAATGCACAGTAAGTTAATTCTGTTTCATTTACACCAGCGAATGAGTGGAATATTTTGTTGTTATTCAGTATTCACATTAGATTTGATATATTTTTGGTATAATAAGTCACAATGTATTATTTCTTTGCAGCTCGAGGAGAAGTCGTCTTTGTCAATACAGGTATTTTTATTTACAAAAAAAACTGTACATAAATAAATGCAGGAAAACACGTTTGTATAATACATGATCAACATGCATATAAATTTAGCATATCAAGGAAAGACCTGCAATCCTCAGTCATATACGAGATATCTGATATCTAGCAAATTATTTTTTCCTTTAATACAATGAACCAGATACTCCTGAGTTTGTCTGGTTTCGCGAGTTGTGCTGTGAGTGGCTGTATCCATATGGATGATACGCTGTGGAAACTGGATGATTGAACATTGTACCTGAGGTCCTAGGCTTATTGTTCTTGGGCGTTGAATGATAATGAATCGTGGACTGTGGTTTCATGCTGTGTAAATTGTTCACAGTGTTGCGATGATTGCGAGAATAAGATTGAGACATTTGAGCACTGGTAACTTGTCGTGACAACTGTTGCATTTCTGCCAGTGAGCTGTGAGCCTGTTTGCTCTGCAGTGCCTTGGTTTTGCGAATGTTTGCTCCCATTGCTTTGGTGCTTTCCTTGATCTGCAGTCGGGCTTGTTTACGGTCGTAGTCCCCCTTCAAGAAGTCGTCCAAACAGGCTGGGTGTATGGCCCAGTAAAAACCTCGGCCATTGGGTGCTCGTCCATGCTTCATGAAGCATTCGTGCACAGTGAGATTGTGACGGATGCTGTTTCTCCAAGCACAGGTTGTTGTCTGAAAGAACGGGTATTTGTTGTAGATGTAGTCATAAATATCAGAGAGCAGCATCCTTCTATCGAGTGAGCTTAGGATGGCTTTTGCGATAAGGTTGAGATATGAATCAGGTGGCTTCTCCTTGTCACAATTTGAGTCAAGTTTTGTGACTCCTTTCTCAACTTTTATGGAACCCATGTCCAACTTGATGTCAGTTTGGAAAGGTGCAGGTTGAATATTTTCATCTTCTTTGGGAATTGGTGTCATTGACTGAACCCAAGCCAGGTCTATTATATCTGCTCCACCAATAAAGACTTGGTTTTTGGTTTCCTGTATTTCCTCAGTGATGCATCCTGGGGAATCTTTGATGGCGCTCACTTGGATCAGGCTTTGTTCCATGTCTGAGTCATCTGACGAACTGAGAACATTATTCGTTGGAAAATCAACATTGCTGTTGTCACTTTCACTGTAGATTCCACTAGAGCGGGATACATTCCCTGGTGATAATTTACTTTCATGGCTCTCTTGAAGAACTTGGCTGATGTCTTCTAGGTATAAATCAGCAAACAGTTGTCCTTCATCCAACAGATTATTTTCTCTTAATGTGAAGGGTGTAAGAGCCTCTGGATTCAGTTCCCCATCCACTTCGGTTTGGTGATGCTTCATATCAGCCGGTCCAATACACAGTGTCTGTGGAGTGTTGTTGTGCATGCAACTGCTCTTTGAGTATTGATCTGCAAATGATAAGCATGGGGTTACTTCAAATGGGTATATTAATTGCTCGAAAGTGTATTAATATTTTATTGCTCATGGCATAAAACCTCGAATGCACAATATGTATTGGATATGCCTTCAAAATCCAACAAAATGAATACATCTTAAAGCTGGTGAAATCAGAATGAATTTTACCTTCTATGGAATATTCAAATGCTTTGCCATGTAGCAGTGCTTGGAACCAAGGTTCCTCTGTTGCGTCGTTCTCCATTTGTTCACTCTGATACATAAACTCAGTCATTTGTTCCATGTTTTCGTTGGAATGAGACTGTTTGTTTTCTGAAAATCGTATGATAATTCACGATGCTCTACATTGATATTTATACCTACCATGTGATTACAATTCAGGTAAGTGATGGCAGCCAGTGTCATTGTTTTGCCAATTAAGTGTCAATCAAAGTGACAAACTGGAGTGAGCATTTTCACTCTGGAAAATGGTAATTTGGTATAGCAGTTTATTGCAATTAACATTTTTTGAGAATTTCAAACTCATTATTGAATAGATTCTGGCGAATGTCAGTTTTCAAAACCTCACATTGACTGATCAGATGTATTTTATACTGAGCCATCCGTTTGTGTTATATATGACAGCCAAAACCCTGAACTCTATTATGGAAAGACGACGGTGAACTCTATGTGCTCAATGATTCATAATTTGTCAATTGTCATATGTCTTTTTGCTTGTCATTATGTATTTTGCTGCTGCAAATACCAGCTTATACTGTACACATATTAACAAGTCTCTCGTAACTCTACACAGTGGCCAATAGATGCCACTTATGTTTAGGCATTCGATCCTGAATGTATGCAAAATGGTTTTATTGATATATTTACTGGGTGAGACTATAATAAACAAATAAATAATAAATAAATAAATATATGTATACATGATATAAACAACATTGTAGACTATAATAAAAAAAATAAATGAATATATGTTTACATCATATAAACATCAGTATTTAATATTTCAGCTCAATACAACATCTTTTATTTGGATACTAGGGTTGTTTATGGGATGATCAACCCTCATTACAACCCTCATTACAGAACCAACTAGGTTATACAATACAATAAGAACGTTTATAAAGTGCCTTAACCAGTTACCCGTTCTAAGGCGCTGTACACAAATAAAACCATTAAACCAAAAGTTATTGATGGTTTGAGAATTTGAGGATAAAACAGAATAATAAAAATAACAAGAACATGGATAATATAATATGTGACTGGATATCATAAGTCCTGAGAGACAGCTTGAATGTCTTCGATTTGTTGGGGAAGTGCATTCCACAAACGAGGAGCAGCATTGGCAAATGCTCTGTCACCAAATGTTTTGGTATATCCTTGGGGCTATCAGCTGAGTTCTATTCCCAGAGCGGAGACACCGTTCGGGCGTGTATGGAATGAGAAGTTCTGTTAAGTAGGCAGGGGATAGGCCGTGAATGCATTTGGAAGTGAGGAACACGCTATTGAAATCTATGCGATACTTGACCGGGAGCCAGTGAAGGTCTTGAAGAGTCTGTGTGATGTGGTCGAATTTTTTGGATTTGATGATAAGTCGTGCAGCACTGTTTTGGACCCACTGCAACATAGCTACATTTATGTTTGTAATTCCAAACAACGGAGAGATACAGCTGTCAAGGATCGAGGTAATGAATGTGGGAACCAGTACGACAGTGGCCCTAGAGGTCAAACAGCTTGACACCTAGGGCCACTGTCGTATAACAAAGGTTATGAAAATCATTCTTTCATCAAATATTTGTGATATACTTCGCATCATATAGCTGTAACCTTATCTCGACCTGACTTTGTTTGAGTAGCATGGCTTTCAAAATATTGTCTTGTGAATTCCTAGTAGAATGGGCATGCTCCGACATAGGTGATGCTTGGATATTACTAATGAAAACGAGAACTTTCTTTCCAATGAATATCATCAAGTTTTTTGCTTGGACTTAATGCACAGTAAGTTAATTCTGTTCCATTTACACCAGCGAATGAGTGGAATATTTTGTTGTTATTCAGTATTCACATTGGATTTGATATATTTTTGGTATAATAAGTCACAATGTATTATTTCTTTGCAGCTCGAGGAGAAGTCGTCTTTGTCAAAACAGGTATTTTTATTTACAAAAAAAACTGTACATAAATAAATGCAGGAAAACACGTTTGTATAATACATGATCAACATGCATATAAATTTAGCATATCAAGGAAAGACCTGCAATCCTCAGTCATATACAAGATATCTGATATCTAGCAAATTATTTTTTCCTTTAATAGAATGAACCAGATACTCCTGAGTTTGTCTTGTTTCGCGAGTTGTGCTGTGAGTGGCTGTATCCATATGGATGATACGCTGTGGAAACCGGATGATTGAACATTGTACCTGAGGTCCTAAGCCTATTGTTCTTGGGCGTTGAATGATAATGAATTGTGGACTGTGGTTTCATGCTGTGTAAATTGTTCACAGTGTTGCGATGATTGCGAGAATAAGATTGAGACATTTGAGCACTGGTAACTTGTCGTGACAACTGTTGCATTTCTGCCAGTGGGCTGTGAGCCTGTTTGCTCTGTAGTGCCTTGGTTTTGCGGATGTTTGCTTCCATTGCTTTGGTGCTTTTCTTGATCTGCAGTCGGGCTTGTTTACGGTCGTAGTCCCCCTTCAAGAAGTCGTCCAAACAGGCTGGATGTATGGCCCAGTAAAAACCTCGGCCATTGGGTGCTCGTCCATGCTTCATGAAGCATTCGTGCACAGTGAGATTGTGACGGATGCTGTTTCTCCAAGCACATGTTGTTGTCTGAAAGAACGGGTATTTGTTGTAGATGTAGTCATAAATATCAGAGAGCAGCATCATTCTATCGAGTGAGCTTAGGATGGCTTTTGCGATAAGGTTGAGATATGACTCAGGTGGCTTCACCTTGTCACAATTTGAGTCAAGTTTTGTGACTCCTTTTTCAGCTTTGATGGAACCCATGTCCAACTTGATGTCAGTTTGGAAAGGTGCAGGTTGAATATTTTCTTCTTCTTTGGGAATTGGTGTCATTGACTGAACCCAAGCCAGGTCTATAAGATCTGCTCCACCAATAAAGACTTGGTTTTTTGTTTCCTGTATTTCCTCGGTGATGCATCCTGGGGAATCTTTGATGGCGCTCACTTGGATCAGGCTTTGTTCCATTCGTTGGAAAATCAACATCGCTGTTGTCACTTTCACTGTAGATTCCACTAGAGCGGGATACATTCCCTGATGATAATTGACTTTCGTGGCTCTCTTGAAAAACTTGGCTAATGTTTTCTAGGTATAAATCAGCAAACAGTTGTCCTTCATCCAACAGGTTATTTTCTCTTAATGTGAAGGGCGCAAGAGCCTCTGGATTGAGTTCCCCATCCACTCCGGTTTGGTGGCGCACCATATCAATTGGTTCAACACTTAGTGTTGGTGAAATGTTGTTGTGCATGCAACTGCTCTTTGGAGATTGATCTGCAAATAATATGTAAAATGTATTTTGCATATTATACTGGTTGCTCAAAGAACACGACACCTAAATTTTGATACATTTATTCATCAATAGCATTAATATAATTTGTGCGCCAGTAATAGGTCAGATCAATGAAAGCAATTTGACTGTCAGTTACTCTTACCTTCTATAGAATATTCGCATGTGCCGTGTAACAGTATTTGGAGCCAAGGTTCTGTTGCAGAATTTTCCATATTTCCACACTGGTATTTAAAGTCAGGGAGTTGATCCATTGTTTGCCAATTAGTGTGATGGTTTGGTATGATTTGAATTCGTATGATAATATCCCATTCTCTACATGGGTTTTTATACTTCACAAATCACATAAAACGAATTTCTGAGCTCTGATAATATTGAGTTCGCGAATATGGAAACATGAGACAATGTATGCAGTTGAGATATTCTATGACAGCAAATGTGATCGATTTGCCAATAGAGTGTCAATCACAGTGGCAAACTGGAGTGAGTAATTTTGTTTTAAGCGATTGCAATCATTGATCTTTCGTGTAAATTGCAATTACCCAATACTGAATTCCCATGCAGGAGGATCCCAATTACATGCTGAACATGCATTCAATAACTTCGTTGATTTTCGAGTGTTATAATTTTTTGTGTACGAATATTCTATTCATGACGAAGAAATAACATTGAGAATATATAATTATATATATTATAATTTAGTTTATTTTGTGCTCAACATATAGGGCCGGAAAGTCACGTGCCGTCACGGTATGATTCTGGTGACCAACAAACATTCACCTATTGTGTTTTCTGAGTAATTTGAGTTTTAAATGGATTATTACTCATATTAAACAAAAGGTGTATACTGGGTGCATGTTTGTTTATCTCTGGAGTCATGAAAAACATTTGGTCCTTAAATTGTATCAAGAAGTGTAAAAGATCAAAATCCCGTTCGACTTTATGCGGTGCAGTGTAGGTGTCATAGAAACAGGCTACTTCCTGTTTGCAATTTTGTACGATATCAGCTGCAGAATACACGGGTCATGTCGCCTGGCGAAATGTCAAACGAAAACTTCGTCGTTCTCTAACCTCCCAGAAATCCCCCCATTCACGTAGATTGGTCGAGTAAGCAAACTTGAAAACTAACATGAGACGGTGAAAACATAATTTTGCAACCAAATTCGAAGAAATCAGGAGCAGCGCCCATTCGATCATGGCAGGGTCGCGTCCTGGGATTGTGACGCAACTTCAGACGTCGAAAAGACCCACGTCTCTTCTTGGGCACGTGAAATGGGAACATTGCGCGGCGGGCGTCAGTGGAGGTGTGGTCTCAACTCTAGTCTTACATCCACTGGACCTGATCAAAGTCCGATTTCAAGGTCAGTGTAAATACTCTGAAGTTTGCTACGAGCCATCTAAATTCGCCGCATCCCAAAATTCGCGAACTCAATATTATCAGAGCTCAGAAATTCGTTTTATGGAAAAGAAAATACGAATGCTAGACGTTTCACCGACAGGACGATTCACCGACGGTTTTTTGAGACGATTCACCGACAGTTATTTCACAGGTTCACCGACGAGTGGCGATCGGCTTGAGGAGTTATAACACCTAGATGGTCGGGCAAACACCAACAGTGAAGCCGACGGCCTACATTTACTGTATTGTACAGTCTAGCCTGCATGGGCCCCAAAGCCCATGAACGATCCGATGGACACAACTTTGTAATATTATCACCGACAGCTACAATGTCTCATGACTGGCATTTGTTACTTTGATCGAAGGTCGATTTCAAGATAACCACTGAAATCAATGCATCAGAATTTCCATTTCGACATGATCGACAAAATAACGAAATTACAGCCAAGTCAAACTTTTCACCTGAAGTTATATTTCAACTCAGAATATTTGACAAACTTGGTTTCAAGTTGAAATTCACAGTAGAAGTTCACCAAAACTGCATTTCAAGATGACGAAATTGGAACCAGATCAAACTTTTCGCCATAGTTATATTTTAACTCATAATATATGCCAAACTTGGTTTCAAGTTGAAATTCACAGTAAAAGTTTTTCCATGTTGAAATTCAAAGTAAAAGGTGACCAAAACTGCATTTCAAGATGATGGAGATCCTTTGCGGAGATGTTGCCAAGTCAAGGTATGGAGCAAGCAGGCTGATCACTTGTCATGCTGCCAGCGCTGATTATCTTGTCCTGAAATGTCTGAATTGCGGATGAAGATTTATAACTGGACTTCCTGAGACAGGATTACTTGGATGTGCCGTAGATGTCTACAACAACAATTGTTGGGACTCCCAAGACGACGAGGAAGTCGTAGCTCGGGTCCATGTTGCAAGCAGATCCGCCTGGAGATCCGCGCGCTGACCTAGAAAGAGAAAATCGATCAATAAATATCATGGCGACGTAGGTGTACGATTCGACATGCATGCGGAAATGTATATAATTTGCGGCGCCAGTACGAACAAAATAATCTCTGTTTCATATACACTAATCGAAGAATAAAATCTACATAATGTCTTCTCAAGAATACTGACCTCATATGTGTTTATCATCCGTAGAAGCCCAGTTTTTAAAACTTTTTAGCTGTCTTCGAAGTTCGAGCATCATACCGGCCATCGCCATCGGCCAGTGTTGGCGCGGACCCGACATCTTTCCAAATGCCGCGGAACGGTGTGCACACGCATGCAACAAATGTCACGCAAAATATACATGATCCCTCCGATTTCCAGTGGAACTAAAACACTTTGAACATGTCCATACACTCTATTTCCTCTTGGTGTATACAGAACCGCATGACAGCTCGTATTTTTGCTGAATTTCGACTGTAAATATCCACATGATGAAAAGCGATCCCTCAATGCTGCATTGCCAGGCGGCAGGGGGAGTCAAATGGAACAGCTGCATCTTGACGGTCGATCAATAATTGTACGTTATTACGTTTTCTGGCCAGCGGTCCGGCTCTGGGGCGGTCATGCTGATCGTAGCGGAGAATTCAACGATTTTTCGGTTCTTCTATGGGTATTTCTGCCCAAAATCGGTTGTATTTTCTTCTTCTCTTTGTTTTGTCAGGCATAAAATCCAGAAGGAGTGGTTTATGTTATAATAGGGATTAATCCTGCGTTCTCGGGCATTGCAGTCCTACAAACAATCTCGGGTAAAATGACTATGTCAAAAGCCCTCCGTCGCTTCGCTCCGTCGGGCTATTGACGTTGTCATTTTCCCCTCGATTGTTTGTAGGACTGCAATGCCCTCGAAAGCAGGTTCAATCCCTAAACATAGTCCTATATAGTCAATGATATTGACTGCAGTCACTCCACGACATATTTTATTAACTATTAATGTTAAGTGCATGCAAAATAATTCCATTGAACATTATTGGTGATGTATATAGTAACAGAGATTGGATGGACTGGATTGTCAAGAAGCGGACCTGCAAAGATATCAAAGCAATGACACATTTTAGACAAAAATAATAGTGTGTAGATTTTACGATATGATTTTACTAGATAGCATGAACATGTTACTAGTTCTACACGATTTGCAAGTGTTCCGATAGTATATATTATCATGCTCAACTGCAACATTCCGTGTCGTATCCAACAAGTAAAATAAAACAACATTTTAACTTTGCCGTCATAGCTCACTTAAATTATAAGTTATAAAATTATAAGTTCCGTTCGAAATCACCATCTTCACCTGAGTTTTATTCTAAATCTATTAAGTATAGTGCTAGGCCCGGCCTATCATGCTACGACGACAAAGTCATGTAACTTGTATAGGTACAATATTTATTAGTACTTCTCGCACTCCACCGTTTCCGTCCAATGGTGAGAGCAGTTCCAAGATATTTCGATCTAGCACTCCAGTGGGTAAAACATATCATTTGTTTGCCGTGACGGCTGTTTATTGGCATGTCGTGCGAGAAAATGCATATGACATTGTATTCTCGTGCTAGATCGGTTCATCTAGCACTCTGATCACCATCTAAGCCTCGCCTAAAGGCTCGGCCTAGATTCGGTGACAGAGTGCTAGATAAACCGATCTAGCACTCGAAACAATGCCATATGCATATATTCCCAACACTTCTTTAGCTGAGCCCACAGCGAGTCTGGCCCGCCCAGCCAGCCGTGAATGACTGAATCGGGGCTATAAACTGTCGGTGAATCGTCTCGAGAAAAGCGTCGGTGAATCGACCCGTCGGTGAACCGTCCTGTTACCGAAAATACTGGTACTAAGATTGAATATCAGAGTCTTGATTGATGATAGAACTGGTTCGTTTCATTTGCAGTACAATACAAGGTCTGAAACCCTGTTGGCGATTTTGGGAATGCAGCGAATTTAGGACGGACGGCTCGTAGACCTCTAAATCTATTCTAGGATCAACAGATCAAAACAAATACATGCAGATTTTGTAACTTGAGATGTTGAGTGGCAGGAAATGTTTTGCAACAGTTCGCCCTTCTACATCGACATGGTTGCCATGAAATATCAATAGAAACCCTACTTCCGTCCTGTAGCCAGTTGGGGAAAGGGGCAAATTTGACAACTCTTGGAATTAAGGTTTCACTACCACTGATAAGCAAGCTATTGCCAATGCGTTCAATAATTACTTCTCTACAATCGGTTCTAAATTAGCGGATGAAATCCCACAGACGAACAGAAATTTTACAGAATTTATGGACAGCACAGTAACGCAGAGCATATTTCTCAATCCTGTTGCAGAGAGTGAGTTATCTATTGAAATTAACAAACTTAAAACTGGTAAATCGCCGGGCATTGATGGTCTTCAAAATAAAATGTTAAAATCAATTTCGCACATTGTATCACCGTTATTATCACACATATTCAACCTCTGCTTTGGGAATGGCACGTACCCATCATCTCTTAAGGTTGCAAAGGTCATTCCCTTATATAAAAAAGATAATCATGCATTGCCTGAGAATTATCGACCAATAAGTTTGCTTCCATGTGTGAATAAGTTGCTTGAAAGGGTTATAGAAAAACGAATGCGGGATTTCCTCCAAAAGAACAATATATTTTATGAATATCAATTCGGATTCAGGGCAGGTCATTCAACATCCCAAGCTCTATTGGAAATCACTAACAATATTCGCTCACTTCTCGACATTGGCCAAAACGTTCTTGGATTATATCTAGACCTTAAAAAGGCATTCGACACTGTTAACCATGATGTGCTAAAACGAAAATTATTGAATTATGGAATTCGGGGAAAATGTAATGATTTATTGACTAGCTATCTTTCAAACAGAGTACAAACTATGTATGTTAACGGCGTTTACTCATCACAAATGCCGGTCTCGACTGGAGTCCCTCAAGGTTCCGTTTTGGGACCGCTACTCTTTTTAATATATGTCAACGACATAAAGAACGTCACCCCAGATGTCAATATTAGATTATTTGCTGACGACACCAACGTATTTATCCACGATTCCGACTGTGCTAAACTGGTATCTGCCGCAAAATGTACATTGATCAAACTAAAATCATGGTTTGATGCCAACAAATTAACACTGCATCTCGGTAAAACGAATTTTACTATATTTCACGCGAATATTAAACAAAAACACACATGTTACGATAAATTTGACATCGGAAATTGCACAATTAGTCAGACCAGAACCATAAATATCTAGGTTTCATTATTGACGATGAGCTTTCTTGGAAAGACCATATTAAGGACCTATGCAATAAGCTAGTTAAATACACGGGCATTTGCTATAGAATTAGATCCTACCTACCCTACCGCAACGCGTAGCGATTCAGCTATACTACGCTCTTATATTTTCTAGAATTTCTTACTGTGCTGAAATCTACGGATCAGCGAAATGCTCTATCTTGAGACCACTCCAGGTGATGCAGAATCGAATCATTAAAACACTCACTGGCAAGCACCGAAGGTATCCAACTGATCAACTTTACCGTGAATTAGAAATCCTAAAGATTAATGAAGTATATGAACATAAAATGTACACTCTAATACACAAATATAAAAACAATAAACTTCCAGGCATATTCCAAAACATTTTTGTTCCAGTTCAAAACAGAGATAGGTACACTACGCGCCAATATAGGTTATTTGGGGTAACACGGCACAACACAAATCACGGTAAATTCTTGTTGAATAACTGCTGCTCGAAGTTATGGAGTCAACTTCCAAACAACATAAAATCTAGCGACTCACTGAACAACTTCAAAAATAAAACAAAATTATACTTGATGGCGCGACATTGATTTTCGCTAAACTTACTTTCATGTGAATCCACTATATATCATGAATAAAAGTATTAGTTTTCGTCTATGTGAATTACACTGTTAGACATCACCAAAACACATGACATCTCCGGCAGGTGATTGACGGAGGTTGTTCCCACCTTACCGCGCTCAACTGCCGGACACATAACAGACACACACTATTTAACACACATAAACATACCTGTTCAGTGCGGTATACAGGGTTTGCTCCCAACCGTCTGGATCGTCTGAACAGTACATACACACAAACACAGACATACAACACAAGCTTGTTCGCAATGTATATGTTACTGCTACTCTTACTCGATTGACATGTTCTACATATCATAGACCAACTGTTGGCAGCATTGGCGGCTATACAGTTTGGATCAGTACATAATGGGTGAATTGCCGTTAACATGTATGTTTTGTTATTTATTTTGCGTGTACACCTCTGTATGCAATGTATTTTCACTTTTTGTTTTTATCCATTTATTGCATTTTTTCCATTGTACTTGTTTCTAAGGTCACCAGCCCGATGAACTAACAGTTCTTCTGGTGTCCTGCACTTTGTGATATACATTTATTTCGGTGTTGTAAAAAAATTGTTGTGCGAAATAAATTACTTACTTACTTACTTACATTGCCAAACGAATAATGTTTTTGGACTCAGACATGTTTGTGTCACAGGCGAAAATTTGTGCAGGTTGTGCACCAGTTATTTATTCAACTGGTATTGAATCTTATGTCTTTTAGATCAAAATTAGTTTCTGATTACTTTCACAAGTGGAAATATCACATCGATGTCCATTTCTTTCAGAACCATGATTCCAAGTCTTACAAAATGTAGTTGAGTCGTACATTAGTTGACTGATTTCATATAGAAAACGAAATGATCCCTTAACATGAATCTGTCGTGACGCCAGTTTAGGAAAACTTGTCTGATTCTCGCACAAAACAATCTGTTAATCATTGAAACTGTCATTGCACGTGTACTGAGATATAAGTGGTGCGCAAGGTTTGTGGGATTTAGTGCCACAAAAATATACCGGTATCTTATAGTGTCAAGAGTGCGCATGAACGCTTTCATGGTGCACGGGGACAATCCTGTGTTTCTAATATTGAGAACTGGCCAGCCTCACACTGCGTGCACGATGAGACTGGTAATGCTATCTAGTTCAAAACTGGTCACATGGTGCAGATCTAGCATGGTGTTGATTGGTCACACCCACATTTGACCAGAGCATGCAGAATGACACTTTATTCTACATGTGCTCCATAATACAATGATAATATGTTGTAAGCTGTTTCTGTACTAATGTACTTGGCCATATTTCGAGATTGAGAGCCTGAGAGGTCTGAGAACAAGTGGAGCAATATCGTTGGTTGGCAAATATATGGATGCAGCGAAATTAGGACTAGCATGAATGTACTAAGTATTATATGTCTCATTTCAGTGTGTTAACACATCCATATTTCAATATGCAAATGCCAAGCGTGCGATACAAATATTTTATTGAATTTTTCGTTCCAATTGGACATACTAGTCATGGTTTAGTGACACTTACCCCTGATATTGTAACATGTGTTATGTCAATAAACTTACTACTACTACTACAACAATAAATTTTCCCAGCTTGAAAACTCAGAACCATGATTTCATGAGCACGTGGGTGTGTCCATTTTGCCGATGGTAATGACATCAGAGTTCGATTGGTGGCGACACAGCCAGATCAGGAATACCGAGACTGACAAGTCACCAAATGAACTCTGATTACTGCTGGCAAAATGAACACAACAACCACAAACTTTTATCGTTTTGCAACATTTTGAGTGAAAAAAAATCTCAGTTTTGGTCAACGCGAACTTGGTTATCAATTCAAAACTTTGTTGTTGTAAGTTGTAACTAGACTCGTTGACAAGTATTCGAATAGTTGTGCTGACCTTAAAGTTTATAGTATTAGTCTAGATCTGTAGATGCAGTTGGGGATGTGAATTCCCAAAAGATTTCAGTTACTGACCATAGTAAATCTAGAGGACGTGCCTTAGTGCTTGTTGAATTTTGTGGACAATATACAACCAGAGATAATGTTCACGCCATGGTAATAAATTTAATGTTTCAATATGGTTTTGTGTGCCGGGGGATACGTATATTGTTGGTATCCATGAAAAGAAAACATGGAGCCAGTTCGAGAATTAATAGATCTCCCTTTTATGAACATTTTCTTTTCTCCCCATGACAAAGATATCCTGGTGTCACTTAGGCCTGTGAATATAACACCTGTGGACCTTCTTTCAGAGACAATGCAATGAAACATCAGATCCATTTGCATTATACAGAAAGAAATGGTCTTTGTACTTGTTGTATTGAGCTAATTGATATACTAGTGCTTAGGGCATATAGTACAGGTGTGTGTGCTGTTGTATATGGACTGGGTTTGGTGTTGGGTTTCTTGAATGTCTGATATACGAGTCAAGTAATGAAAGTACTGTAAATCCCTAAATTATTCGTGTCCTTTTATTTTTGCTGATTTTGCTAATTGAACCAAATCGCAAAAATTTGAAGACGCGTATTGAAGGAAAAGTGTTAAATGCCATCGCACCACACCAGTTTTCTAGTGAAAACGCAAAATAAAAGGGTGCGAATGATTAGTATGAAAAAAGTTCAACTCAATAAACATGATAAAGGCAGCTTTGGGCAGTGCACAACTGGGTGCCTAACAGACTTGTGAAAGGTCATTTGGCCTCTGTTTCTGCTGGACTTTACCATGACATATAAAACTGATATTGTCATGCCATTGCGTATTGCATATTGCTGATTGATAGTGTTGAAATATGGTTTGACTTTCAAGTTTGATGGTCAAAACCAAGTTCTGACTGATTGATTGATTAAATGATTGATTGATTGATTGAACAATGTTGGATGGGAATGTTTATTCATTCCAATGATCATTGAACTGCATCAAATACTGTAAATCCAGATAATTTTCGTCCTTTAATTTTTGTGTTTTAATCAAGTGGACTCATTCGCACCCTTTTAATTTTGCGTTTTCACTAGAAATATATTCTTCTTCTTTTGTATTCCGGGAAATAATTTTGATCAATATTTTGATGAATTTTGTACACATTACAAACATTTGTTTGATTGCATTTAAAGAGTATTGGTTACCATAAATTAATAACTCGATAGAAATTCTTTAATCTTCACCCTGCATGTTGATATCACTGATAGTAACTTTTAGCGTACTAAGGGCGTATCTCAAAATTTGAACAGTGGTATTCAGTATTTTTATTGGAAAAATTAATTCCTTTTTATTTTTAAAAGTAAGTTAAACCTCACTTTATTTATTGCAATAACTTTTGTTAATATAATATTTGTACAAAAGAAGAAGAATATATTTCAAACGAATTTGCACATCATAAGGGCGTATCTACACTTACGCCCTTATTCTGTGCAACAGTCTTCATGTTAACTTGATACCAAAACAGATCTGTTTCATGTCGATATAGCAAAGAAATAACGTTTTCTTTTGACACATGCTTTTTAAAAATCATGCCCAGTTCTCTCAGGTTACAATGAAATTTAACATTTCAGATAAAATTCTGTTGATTTCACAGAAAGTTCAGTTCAGTTGATTTCCAGTGATGTTCTGAAATTGAATTTCTGTCTTTTCTCTGTTTCAGTCAATGAGGGATCGACTGTTGCCACGAGCCGGCCTCAGTATCATGGGATATTTGACGCCTTTGGAAAGATCCACAAGTCTGAAGGAGTTAGGGGGCTGTACCAGGGGGTCACGCCCAATGTCTGGGGCTCTGGAGCGTCTTGGGGACTCTACTTCTTATTGTAAGTTAGTTGTTTTGACTATTTGGTATTGTTTTCACTGAAAAAATATCAATACCATTGACAAATTGTCAATAATATATTGTCAATAGTTATATATTGTCAAGAATATATAAATTATTAACAAATCAATAATGATAGAAAAAAAATCAATTTTTTAAGGTCAAAATATAGACCGTTCAGCCAATCTTTTGTTTAGTGTGATGATGTTTTGCTGTTTATGAGAATGATGAGTACTTGGATAAGTTGGGAACATTGATTATTCACGATGAGTAGTCCATGATCACATAGTCCTACTGTAAACAACTATGCTGGATACAGTACACTGTTATTGGGCTTCTGCTGTTTTTGTTTACTACTGGACAAGGTTGTTTGTAACGTGACCATTACATATTTTTGCCGTAAACAAACTTTCCAGATGAATCTGGTCCTTTGCTAAAGTACAGCACTGATAATAAATATCACACAAAACAATACACACGAGTGCAGTTGTTTACAGAACAGCCTCTTGGCACATTGCCAGAAATGGTCAAATATCGACTGTGAGGCCTACTTTGTTATCTCCATTGTTACTAAATATGCCGAGATCAAGGTAAATATTATTGTTATCTGTACATAACGAACTACTATTGTTATCTGTATTCTACAAACAGCTATAGCAGTATCAAGACCTATATGCAGGGAGGGGACGACTCGGTGACCCTCAAGGCATCCGGTCACATGTTAGCTGCCGCTGAAGCAGGTAACCTTGACAACTAAATCACAACAAAATGTGATGGGTTATGATTGGTTCCTTATTACAATCCAGTATTATTCAGTTTATAAAAAAATTAATTTGAGCCCCTGAGTAGTATAAATTTTCGTGATAGAATAGGTATGAAATTGGAAAGTGCTATACAAAATGTCAATTAATATATTCCTAAACACAGCAGAAAAGCAATCAAAGCCCTATTGTTGGAACTGTTTAATGATCATTATAACTTTTGCTACTTGTAGGAGTGCTGACGTTAGGGTTAACGAACCCCATCTGGGTGGCCAAGACGCGTATGTGTCTGCAGTATGACGCGATTGCTGCCAAGAGCTCCTCGGCGCCCGCTGCCGTGGAGTACCGCGGCATGGCCGACTGTATCATGAAAACATATCACAAGGAGGGAATCCGAGGCCTTTACAAGGTAGTTTCCTGTGAAATTCAAATCTTAGAAAGTTAGTCTGTTGTTGAATAAAAGTAATATTAATTTTAGCCCTTGAAAAAAGTAAATTTCAGCCCAGAACTGGAGTTCCAAAAGTGCATGCATAAACTTCAAACTTTGCAGAGAGAAGCAACAATGGAGCTTTGAGGACATGACACTGTACGCAATTTTTGTGAATTTTTGCAGGGGTTCATTCCGGGATTAGTCGGTGTGTCACATGGCGCGATTCAGTTCATGGCCTACGAGGAAATGAAGAAACTCTACAACAAACACAAAAACAGGCCGCTCAACTCCAAATTTGTGAGTACAATGTGCA
Source organism: Terebella lapidaria (assembly GCA_949152475.1). Taxonomy (NCBI): domain Eukaryota; kingdom Metazoa; phylum Annelida; class Polychaeta; order Terebellida; family Terebellidae; genus Terebella; species Terebella lapidaria. The sequence goes on from OX424569.1 coordinate 4,708,573, forward strand.
TGTATTGTTTTAGGTTTATGTGATGTGCTGATGTAAAATAAAAGTTTTATGAACACTTGAAATATGAAACACTAATTTCAAACTGCAGGCAAACATTATTGTTTTTGTCTACATACTTTGGACCGTGTACTGCAGTAATACACAAAATTTATACATTTCTGAAACAAACATTTGCTTCACGCTTTCACACCTGATTTATACCCAAGTGCTGACTCATGTTATCACTATTCTTACATCCACCCCCCCCCCCCCCCCCCCCACAACTGGCCCTGTTTATCTGATCGTTGTAGGGAACATTCGAGTACTTGTGTTTCGCTGCTCTGTCCAAAATCCTGGCCGCGAGTGTGACGTACCCATACCAGGTCGTGCGGGCGCGCTTACAGGACCAACACAGGAACTACGCGGGAGTGTGGGATGTCGTCAAAACAACCTGGAGGTTTGTCTCTTGATTAATTTGTTTTTCGAGGGGGTGGGGGGGGGGGTTTAATTTCAAGTGCGGAAGAATTATCATGTTGGTCTTAACAGTAGCATGCCTTTTATCAGTAATAGAAGAGCTTTCTAGATACATAATTGTTTATTTAATGTTAATCGAGAATATATTAGACCACTAGCAAATATATTAGACCTCTTTTCGGAAAGCTCCATGCTTCATTCACGACGGACCAATATGGTATTCTACGGTACATGTAGCAGGGGACAGAGCATGCGGGTATGGGACATAATCTTGGTTGATTTGGAACTTGGCATAAAGTGACAATTGTTTATTTATTGGACTTTTCTTCGTGTTATGCTTCTTTTGTTGTACATAAATTTTATTAATTCATATTGGAAATTTCACCTGGAAAAAAATATGAGAATTGTAAAATTGAAAAAAAAACCAAAAGTTGAGAAGAAGTTCCGAATTCACTTCAATTGATCAAGATAGAATCTCATCGTTGCAACTGCTTTGTCCGCCTCAGCCAAGATTCTTGTCACATATCAATTTCTCTCTCTCTTTTCCCCGATTCCCCCTACTGCCCTACCTCCGAAACTCCCAACGCTATAGGTACGAAGGAATGCGAGGTTACTTCAAGGGAATGAGCCCGTATCTGCTACACGTCACGCCCAACATTTGCATCGTGTTCCTAATTTACGAGCGTGTCACAGCTTTGTCGATATTCCAGAGAAGTTACGCGTCGGAAACGTCAGTCTTCACTGGGAAAGACAACATTTTAAGCCGATCAAGTGAGGACCGAGTGCCGCGAATTTCAGAAGAATTCCGTGAGGATTATGAAAGCAAGACAGACAGATCGAGTGGATCCGTCAGATAACGATTTTTGATATTTGTGATTGCGTTGTTCCTGCAAATGTAAACGTGTGTCAAATATGAATGTCTTGTTGGACTTTCTTGTGATATTGACTTTCACTGCAGTCATGTTGTGGTGTTTTATTTGGTGCAAAATTTTCGGTAAAAAAAATATTCCTTTGAAAGTATCAAACGATGTTACTGTAATTTCATTTGCATGTTTTGTGCCTCGGGTGTACATGTACAAATGAAACATTTTAGTCCATGTTGAAAGAATATGGCAAATTCAAGATGTCTTGCTGTGGAAACCTGTGTTACCTGTCCAAGAATCTAGTCAATTTACTGGTACATGGCTGTTTTACTTTTGTTTGCTTTTATTCAATGAAAGTACAAGATTCCATGATTTTATAAAGGGAGTGACATATAGAAAAAGAAAATAGCTCAATGGTAGGAAAATATTCATATTATGGTTGTTAACCAATGAGGTGTTCGCTTTGTTTTGATGAGTGTCAATACATTGTCAATACTTATTTGTAAATAGAAGATAAATTCATGTATGTTGATATTTTGTAATTACAGACTTTTATGGTCATTCCATCGTATGGAAAAAGAGCAAAATATTGCTGTCACAGTTTTACTGTCTCACACTGCGTAGTTCAAGGTTTTGCACGGATATACTCATCAATATACCATATTCTATATTTAGTTGTAGAGAGTCACTAGACTATGTCAATTATACTCTATAATTTGATGGACTGTGGTAACAATGGTGTATTTGTTATCATTTATGAGAGTTGTATGGAATCACGGTTGCGACATGCGACCCGCGAGCATTAAACTGGTATGGATATGTTGCCTGCAAGCTACGAACTGTGAGATAACATTACAAACTGCGACCTGCGTACAACAAAATGTAACAAATATTTGGTAACTATTTTCTGTATCAAACCATGGTTTAACACGGAATAGGTCATATATACAAGATAATTTCATGTGCGTAAGGCGCATTGTCTAAACTAGTGTGTTTGTTCATGTGATGTGTATTAGTTTTTTGGGGATAGAATGTTTTCTGTATAACAGAATTTAATCACTCAAAAAAAAAAACAGAGATTATATTTTTGCGTGTTGAATATGTGGGTTCAATTGTACTGATATACAGAAAAAACATGATCTCAGCATTTGTAATGTTCACCTTGAAAATTGAAACAATTCTGTGTTCAGTTGAACATGTTGAAGTGCCGCTGTAAAATACATGTATGAACTTGACGATTATTCAGCATTTTGCAGCATTTGATTTCGTGTGAATTCGCTTTTTACCCAATTTTTTTAACGATGAAAAATTGGCATTTTCACGATGCATGCAATCATCTGTATACTTCGGCAGATTTGGCCAGTAATACTTTATTATAAATGTGAAATGTGTGCATGAATTTATCGTGTACATTCATATATCTTTGTGAGAGGGAAGTCAGAGGTATGAAAATGTGTTGTTGTAGAATATTATACACACAAAATAACTAGGACATATATATCATGTCTGCGTATTGATACATGTTATCAATGTTTGTTTGTATATTATTAAACATGCAACATAAAAATGTCAAATTTGGTGAATAAAGAAATATTCCTATGTAAGTGTTTTTCATCGTTACAATGAATTCCACACATCTAACTTTAATTTATGTTTATTAAAGCCAATGGACTTTCTATATTATAACGTAAAGTTGTATGGTAACCATTCATATGAGTCGGCATCGTAACATTTCTGAACAAGTATTTATACTTTACTTACAATTCCCTGCAGTTTTATCAATACATTCATCGGTAAACAGAAAGATAAATGTGATCACAAAATAGCTATATAATACACCAAGTACTATCCTACACACGGTTATTTTCTGTCGTTGGTTGTTTCGCGGACCCTGGCAAGTTCAGGCTCCGTGAAATGACTGCGTGCAGAATCAAACCAAGTATAGGGCAGTATTTGGTAACAGTTATCCCAAAAGAGACATCAGCCCGGTTCATTTGGATATTATAATTTTGAAATCCTAATACACTATCTAAATTGAGTTGGAGTACATGCAAGTAGTCATAATGTCTTGGACAATCTTGAAAATAATGGGCATGTCCTTGGCTAGTATTCTCTGATAGAATCTTTCTATGTTCCAGAGAAGAATGATGCCAGTATTAATGCTAAATCTTGTCATTCTATCTGCAGTTAATGGTGATATCTCCAAAAAAATTATTGCCTCAATATTTATGTAATTACCGGTACTGGTTATTTTTTGCATGCATCCATTAACTTGAATATAATTGGAATAATGCAAACAAAAAACTGCAATAACTGGCTTACAAGTTGGACTTGTTAAAACGGTTTTGTATCTTTTCTCTTGCAGTGGCGAAGGCGGTCGTGGCTTCTTCAAGGGTTTGAGTCTGAGTTTGCTACGAGTCGTCCCACAATGTTGTATCACATTTGTCGTCTACGAAAACATGATTGTTTATTTGTTGAGGTAGCGAAACCATCTGTGCGCTTTGTCAACATTAGTCAAACAATTTGTGAGTGGATTTGTCGCCCAGGATTTCAGCAAAGTGGTCACAGAAGGTTAAATGTGAGATTTGGAGGAAAATTACTCGCAGAATGTTATGATGTAATGTTTGTATAGTCAACAGTATTGAGTGAATTTTGGAAGAATTTACATCACAGGTCAGATTTTGAGAAAGGCAATTTTATTCAAACCGGGTGAGGAAAATTGTTAATTCCTGCTGCTTTCGCACAAAGTTGTGTGTTTGTTTTTGAAAGTGTACATTTTGAGTGAGGAAGTTTTATTGCTGTACCATATTGAGTGTCACCAGAAAGTATCGAATAGCTTCGACATGTTGTTTATGAGTATGTGCAAAATGTTGTGATAGAAGTTCAGTAGAGTGTTGAACAAATTCTTTTCGAAACTAAAGCGGGTATTTGTTAATAAATTTGTACTAAATTTGTAGACACACATCTGAATATTCGCACATGTATGTGACTGTATGTGCAACTGGTGGAATGCTACTGTGGACTTCATATACCAGTATACAATATGAACAAGTGGTCAATTTTAGCACTTACCTATGTCTGCTTTACTGTGTTTGTGTGTGAACACTTTTACTGTATTGGATTCACTATTGACTGGAAATATTTAGTGATAGTTTGCTGAATTTGTCTAAATGTCATTTGTTGTTGTGTAATAAAGATACGAGTAGATACTACCGCGAGTAGATACTTTTTTATACTGTACATCATTTAAAAATTGGACACACTTTTTAGCTGTAGTTTTTATTTGGGTTATTATATCAATTTGAAATTTTGTATGTTGTAAATGGGTGTGAAGCCGCAATTTAACACCCATGTTTCAGAATTCTTGGTGGCTATGAAGTTCCAAAACAAAATTACAGCCAAAAATGCATTCCAATTTTTAAATGCTGCGAGTTTAGGATATTGGCCGTACATAATGAAGGTGTACTGTATAAAGCCAGCTACTTTTTTTCCCAAAGAAAAGCATTCATGTTTTTCATCTCTTAGGTTTTCCCATTTGTATTGTCAGGGTATTCTTCATTTCAGCTGTTCACAAATTAGTTAAATGGAAAAAATGTTTTTTTTTTCATGAAAAACATCAGGTGTATTAATTCAGCAAAATAACACATGGATATTAGGTTGAGAATTCAATTTATTGTTCACATTCTTTACTAACAGAGCAGAGAAGCACACATTCATAAAATAAACAGACATCAACAAAACTCAGCAGATTCAATTCAATAAACAACTGTGAAAAATGCAGTTTTGTGCCGTAAGTCAGTAATATATGTTTTCTACGTCCACAATGGAATGGTCTAATAGCTCACTAAAAAGCTTTTGAACTCGAGTAAACAATTTCATTCACCGCGCTTCTCAAATTATGCTTTCCATGATGATTAGGGGTTCACCCTTGCGGAAATTTCAAAAAGAATTTACTGCCCAAATTTGTTCTATTCGCGTATGGCTTTTGGGGCGTGACTATTTGACTTATGTACATGCATTATTTACACAACACCCAGGTACTCTTCCACGATAAAACATTTCCTCTACACAATAAATTAGATTGCAACAACTAAATAAAAGTACCAGACTAAATGACAGCAGTTAGATTATAGACAGCCAATTATATCTTGTGCGAAGTTTCTACAACAACGAAAAAACAAAACAACATCACTTTTCGCCCCATGATTTTTTTTTGTACATTTGACACAAAAATGGCGAGCAAAAAATACTTTGGAAACGAGACCAAATTTTGGTTCGTTTTGAGTCGATTGCATCACAAGTCAAGCGACATGATTCACTGTTAGCACACAATGCAGAAACAAAAAGTCTTCTTAGGCAGGAAAAACATGTGCAGTGTATAAAATACATTGTATATCCTTAAATATCCACGTCCAAATACATTCTTTTTTGTATGAAAGCACCAAGAACCAGCTAAAAGTACAGTGAACAGTGCTACAAACGAATCGGGATGGGAAGATTTGAGGCCAAGCAAAATTTATATGAAATAACGCGGCAACAGCACACTGGCATGTTTCTTCATAGAAATGAAAAATTTTAATTCTGTGGATTCACTGTCATTCTGATCCTTGATCTTAAATCATTGTTACATCGAGAGAAATATACAAGATGTAAAACGTGAATGGTATCTATCAATGGGCATAATTTGTAATAATCTGGCACCATTTACTGACAATAATACTGTTACAACTGAATTTTGAACTCTTATGATTGAAACCTTTCATTAAAGTTCATCATTTTTCAACTGCATGCAGTAAAGCCACCGAAAGCAAGAAATGTCATGGTTATACATGTTCATGTATATAAATAACACAACATCATAACAATACAAATATATATAAGTGACTGACTGATAACAAATTTCCCTCCCCCAAACCCCTTGGATTTTCACAACATTAACTTGAATTACATCTGTATTATCGCTATGTATGAACACTTCCGGCAGAACAACTGCTTACAACAAATGAACATCGACAAAATTACGAATGATAAATGCATCTTTAGTGACATACGGAGACCTCTCTGTTTTATATCGGTAGTGAAACAGGAAAACAATTTGTGAACAATATTTATGATTTTTGCCAATTTTTTTTTTTTTTTCGCAGAGATCATTTTTTCAAGCTGTAAGTACACAATTTGATAGCGGTTTTTGTTATTGCACAAATGTTTTGAGCCCAACTCAGGAGTTGCTATGAATGCGTCAGTGACAGGCACCTGAAGATATAAATTCGATCAACCAAAACAAACATCATTATGGTAAATATTCGAAGATTAGCTGGTAAAGAAAGTTGACTGAGCTAGTATGTTATGAGATCATATTGTAGCAGGAAAAGATTTTCACATGACTGCATATTTTGTGACGCTACATTTTAATTTTAAGCTTTGCATCTTGTGATAACAAATTGACAGAACTCATTCAATACAAAATTTCTGTTCTCTTGTGACATCTTTCTCCAGAAATTATGCAAGTCTTACATAACCATGGAGTTTCATATTATTGCACTGTTTTTTTTTCTTTTTGTTGTTGCCAGATACATGTCTTCATATACAAACACTTTCGGCAAAACCGCTCAGCAATTTTTGACGCTTGCACACAATATATATACAAATGTGGCATGCAAATAGTGTAGATGATTTAATTTTCTTCACTATGTACAGAAGACGTACAGAACGAACAATGAATAAAGCTTGCAATATATATGCTATGCAGAACTCACACCGTGAAAATACTTGCACACCCAAAATGGAATATACGCGTGTACATGAAGCACACACACTGAAAGACGAGACAATTTCCTAAAATGATTTCTTTCGAGACATTCTCCTTCAAAGTTTTTCACTGCTTAAGTACTCTTAAAGCACAATCCATTCGTAGAAATTTATCTACGTATAATCGGCACATTTCCACTCGCACACATGCAGTAGCATGGACAGAATTCTGATTTTTTTTTTCGCTAAAATTTTCAACTTCAGCTAAGAGAATCACAAATCTTTGACTGAAGCTTTCCCCCAAAATTTACCATGTACAGATTGATATAACACCTCGACAAAACAGAACTCAAACGTCACTAATACCCTAAGAATGATCAGGCATATCACAAAGAATAGTTATAGGTGGGCCCCTTTTTATTTTTTTTCTCATTATATGAAATGCTCTCTTACTCTTCGATCATATTCACTGCGAGCTTGTAAGCACTTGATTTCATTGTAAATTCACCATTTGAATTTGGTTGAAAGGGCCCAAAATGAAATAATCAAGAAAAATATCAAAACAATAGAGCAAGTCAACTGGTGTATCTACAGAAATATATTTGGATCTGCTTCGAAAGAACCCATGTCACCATAGGACGAAAAAACTTGTGTTATAACATTTTGTTTCAGGACACGAAATGATGTTCTACAGATCCAAATTACTGTAGATATATTCAGTTCAAATATTGGAAATCAAAAATGCATACTGTGAAGTAAATGTACCTAAACACAATATGTATTTTATCGATGCCAAACAATAACCAACATACTGGGCAACTTGAAAGTTATCAAGAAACATTAAGTATTTTCTGAAAACTTCTAATAACCAGTCAGTCTGAACATGGAGCGTATTTTGAAATATATTCAAGAGATGGAGGGGTGCCCATTGAAAGTTCCGGAACATTTGGTAAACATCACAGACCAACGTATGTATGGAGTCAATCATAAATAGGAGACATATTCAATGCAATACATGCATGCCATGACTTTGGATGGAAAAATGACCATAGTGTGTAAGTGTACCATTCAAAAGACCACGATGTACATGTAGGTATTTTTATACACAGATCAAAACATACTCATGATACTGTGTGGACACGTGAGTTACATATTATGTGTGCATACTTAACAAGAATAAATTACTTTAGACATGTACATATAGTCAAACAAACAGAAATGTCATGGATATTTTCATAGTGGGAGGGCGTACAATTATCTCGATAATGATGTAGCTGGGAAAGAAAGCAATATTTGGCAGCACAATTTCCAACTTTCCACTGAAATGAAGCACCCTGTACAGAATATCTTATTAACATATGTGACACCCCGCACCATGTTGGTTTTTTTCGTTTTTCGCAAAATCTACTGACCAGAACAAAGCCAGAAAAAAAAATCCTGTGAAAAACGATCTTTCTTTCTTCGCCAGTTCACATCTCGGGACTGTGAATCAGAAATCTATTTCTCGGATTTAAGACGAGCCGAACTTGATGCCGTGGGTTTCATGAACGAGCAGTTTCCGGCGGAAGTAGCATTATCTTTGTTTGGTGAAGGGGACGATAGATTCCCCGTACTACGTCTGAGTGTGGATGTCTTGCCAGGTTTCGCGGGTTTTCGCTTCTTGTCCATGATGAGTTTGTCGTGACGCACGAAGACGCCGTGTCTCGCCTTACACTTGAAGTAACGGACGCCCTTCACAGAGCCGTCGTTCTTACCTGGGAAATTGACAGGCAATCATTGTGAATAGTTGAGAGGATAATTACTATGACAATGTGTGTTTAAAATATCAACTACATTCATCTCTCTCTTAAAGTTCAAAACACTGATCCTTGTTTCATTCACACAAATGAAGCATCGATCACCAGGATTGAGCCAACATTAAGACCTCTGTCCATGTGTTTCATGCGATTTCAGTACAAACTTCAAGAGCTGCTTCCCAAAATCAAGCAAACTATTAGTTTATTTTCTCAAGCTCGGCATGGTACATTTCAAAGGACCAATCCCTCTCCCAAATACAGCACCACCACCTACCGTCAGGGGTCTCCAGTGCCACCCCGACCCAGTTCCCGTTGGCAAATTCCGTGTGTCCCACGAACTGGACGGTGCCGGGTTTAGAGCCGCCCTGGGAGAAGAGAACGATGACGGGCTCGCTCACTTGGATCCAGGACGGGACCGGGACCTCGCCCAGTCGATGGAGGTCAGCACGACTCCCGAACGAGCAGATGCTCATCTCATCTTCTTCCTTGTCTGCAGGGGAAGACAGTTTAGAAATTATGATTATTTCTTTTTCTAGGAATGATGACTTCAAGCTTCGTGGGAAGTGTTATCTAAATCCATTTTGAGTTTTTTCAATACCGAGACCTTTATGCATCAAGACAGATCAGACTTGGTATATCAGACTTGGTATATATAAACTGTGAAAACATTAGTCAGAGATGACAGCATGACAGAATAAGCATCAATATTAAGTTATAATATCTTTTATAACATATTAAGAACACCCACCAGAGTCATGCTTGTCGAGATCCTCTTTGCTACTACCCTGATCGCTCTGCTCCAACTCCAGCATGTCTATCGGCATGGAAACAGGACGGTACGTCGCTTTCATCGGAGAAACCCCGCTCTTTCCTTTCTCTCCACTTCTTGTTTTCGGCTTCAGGTTCTGGCCCTTTGCGTCGGGTGTTGCAGACTTTCTGAGCTTGACTTTGTCCGTGACGGCGGAGTCTTCTGGGATCGTCGAAGGCGGGACTCTGTCGTTCCAACTCCTCCGTCTGACTGTCTTCTCCTCGCTATCGCTTTTTCTCCGTCGAAGCTTGACTTCGGCTTGTGGTGTGGAGGGCTTCACTGATGACTCTTCTCGGGTGAAGGTCTCACCTTCTTCCGCCGAACTAGAACTGTTTTTAGGTTCGGAGTTGCTATCCAATGCAGGTGTTTCATCTTTTTCATGCAGACTTTCTGTGGAAGTTAGTTCTGAAGGTTCTGTATCATTGACCACTTCTGAGGGAACGCTATTGTTGACTTTCTCAATGTTCTGACTAGATAATCCACTGGATTCACTTTCAGCTAAGGTATCGACTAGGTGCTGGCTGTGACAGTCCACCGTTGGGGTGGGTTGGAGCGGGGAACCAAGATTACTGGGGACGTCTGTGTCTATCAGACTGCCTGATCGTGCGAGCAAAGGTTTATCATTCACTGCGGAAATGTCTTGTTGTGTCAGAGTATCCACGGAAACCAAACTTTGACTGTCCGAGGTCTCCTCCATATCCTCACTCCTGTCTTTGTGGTGGTCACGTTTTGCATCGATATCCGGCGTGTCATCAGTGCTAATACTCCGAACACTCGCATTATCCTCGGAACTCAAAGTCTGCATCGACACAGCTTGCGACCCATAACCACTAGATGCCATACTCGGTGTGAAACTCTTTGCAGGAACGTCGGCCTCCACTAGGCTATCACTCGTGGATGAGTGAGTGACACCGCTCGTGTGGGGCCCGCCCTGGGACTCGGCTGGGAATTCCGACTGGGTTTTCCCAGCCTCTTGGAACTCCTGAAAGTCCTGGAAGTCGTCACTATCGGAGTGGGTTGCGTGGGGGTCCGGCGCGTGCTGGGTAGTGGGGTTGGTGACTTTGGGGGGAGAGGATTCCTTTAGCTTGGCAAATTCGTCCTCATCTGACTGCAAGTCGCAGGAGAAAGAATCACATAAAGAATAAAGAATAAGATGTAAGTGAAGAATAATGTAACTTTCATGGTATAATGTGTGTCTACTTCCGAACATTTATTGACACTAATGCATTAATCTCTGGACTATTCTGATCTATTCTGTTCATCATCACAAAACTATTTACACATCAACGATCGTGTTATAACAAAAGTATTGCAGTACATTATCATGATTATTTTTGCCTTTTTTATGTTCTTTAATTTTTTTTTTTTCACAAAATTGACACTGAATAACTTGGGAACATTTGAGTCAATATGAATAATCATGATAAAAAAAATTAGCCCAAGGGCTAAGAAAGGTTACCGGACAATATACATTTTAGATATTAGCCTTTTGTCCAGTGACCTTGAAAATAATTTTTCAACAAATATATCACTTCTAGTATGTCCACAATAAATTCCTAAGCTGTAAAGTCGATAATAAGTGAGATATTAGCCATTCTGTGATCGGCGATGTGACCTAGAAAATGAGGTCAAAGTTCAAGTTCATGAAAAGATTCAGTATATATCATTCCTCTATATTCGCAATTGATTCCTAAGCTGTAAAGATGATAATAAGCGACATATTAGCCATTTTGTTCTCTGACCTTGAAAATTGGATCAAAGGTAAAATTCTAGATCACCAAAATATTCAGCATACATCATTTCCTATATGTTCACTATGGACCCCTAAGCTGTGAATTTGATAAAAAGAGAGATATCAACCATTTTTTATTATGACCTTGAAAATAAAATGACTGGCCTTGAAATTTAGGTCAAAGGTCAAATTCAAGGTCATGAGAATATTCAGAATATATCATTTCCTATATGTTCACAATTGATTCCTAAGCTGTAAAGTTGATAATAAGCAAGATATTAGCCATTTTGTCCTGTTGACCTTGAAAATGAGGTCAAAAGTCAAATTCAAGGTCACCATGGTCCCTAGAATAATCAGCAAATATCATTTCCTATATGTTCACAATTGATTCATAAGGCGTAAAGTCACTAATAAGCAAGATATTGGCCATTTTGTCCTGTGACCTTGAAAATGAGGTCAAAGGTCAAATTCAATGTCACAAAAATATTCAGCATATATCATTTCCTATATGTTCACAATTGATTCCTAAGCTGTAAAGTTGATAATAAACGAGATATTAGCAATTTTGTCCTGTGACCTTGGAAATGAGGTCAAGGTCAATTCGAGGTCACGAGAAAATTCAGCATATATCATTTCCTATATGTTCACAATGTATTCCTAAGCTGTAAAGTCGATAATAAGCGAGATATTAGCCATTTTGTCATGTGACCTTGAAAATGAGGTCAAAGGTCAAATTCAAGGTCATGAGAATATTCAGCATATATCATTTCCTGTATGTTCACAATTGAATCCTAAGCTGTAAAGTCGATAATAAGCGAGATATTAGCCATTTTGTCCTCTGACCTTGAAAATGAGGTCAAAGGTCAAATTCAAGGTCACGACAATATTCGGCATATATCATTTCCTATATGTCCACAATTGATTCCTAGTCTCTAATCTCAATATTAAGTGAGATATTAGGCTTAATGTGTCCCATTATAAAGCATAGGAGAATTTAACATGGGAAAGTCCCATTTGGGCCGAGTTTGGGCCCAAAATGGCCCACTTCGAGCGATTCAAGGGCAACGAAATTTATACATGTCACAGAGGTATATATGAGGAGTGTTATGCATGAATAAGAAAAAAAGTTACTGAACAGATTTTGAGAAAACGACAGCCAAAGTCCAAAATTGGCCATTTTTCGACGAAAACGACCGCCATTTTGAAATAATTGCGAAAATCAAAAAACTAAAAATTACCTCCCTCTCGAAATATTTTTAGGCATTCTTGTGCAAAATTTCAGAAAGATTCGATCGTAAACTTTAAAGATAAAAATGTAGACGGACGACGACGGACGACGACGACGACGGACGACGGACGCAACGCCACGGCAATAGGTTATCGGACCAAAGGTCCGGTAACCTAAAAATATGAAGAAGAAAACCCTTTGCCGTGGAGGATATAACTTACGTCGGTGTCGTTGCGAAGCAGGAGAGGCTTCGTCTCGCGTACGTTTTGCTCCTCGACCAGAGTTGTCAGCGGCTTTCCGAGCTTGGCTGGCTGAGGGCTTATCCCCGCCTTGGGTGACGCTGGTGAGAATAGCAAAACGAGGGTCATTATTCATGTTATTTGGGATGAAATCTGCCTGGTTTTTTATCAATATTTTGTTTTGAAAATCTATGCCTTTTCTTGTATTCTGTATTATTTCAATTAACTACTCATTTTGAGGTCCATAAATTGGGGTCAAAGATATATGGTACAACTCCACTCAAAATTTTCAGTCGTAAATAGTAACTGCACTGGAACAAACAGTTGAAACATACTGAATCCTACTGTATTGTCAACCATCGATGAATCTTCAATGCATCCATTATTCAGGTTATAAATATGACGACATGAATGTAATTTGAAAAAAAAAATTCAATAGAATAGATTGCTCTCAGATATAAAATAGTCTCAATCAAAGTATTGCACATGCTCAGACACAATGAAAACAGGATGATAACGCCAGGTATCACGCATATATGTTTTGAGAGAAAAAATCCAGAACAAAGATCGAGACATTGACGGAAAACTCTGTCTTATGGATATTCAATATTTTCTAACATGCACTATAGTGGACAAGCCTAGCATTCCTATATCTTTTCTTGAAATTCATAAATTACATTACAAACTGATTCACCTTATAGTAACATGCTCTTTACCACTCATTAAAATTATGTACATGTCCAAGGTCTACAACATTTTCAAAAGATATCCCAAGTCTTTAATCTTTCAGAATAGTACACTAACTATGCTATCAGACGACATATAAAAATCAAATGAATTAAGAGAAATGAAATGTATGATTTTACCATGTTTGATGACAGAAATAATTATAACGACAGCTAAAGATTGGAAATTTTGCTTGCTAAATGAAAATATTTCATACCAAAAACATACAGGTCGATAGATGCACATACATGCTTCAATAACATACGAACGCCCAGAAATGTTTTTCCTTCATCATGTTTATTATTGATATCTTTTATCATGTTTATAATGATTTCTAGCTCGACTGGACAAGACAGGGCCCCAGACTATACCACACAGCATTACTCGGATCATAAGTGTGTTAATCATCGCTTCCATAGCAAGAATATATACAGAACATACATACATGCGCCATCAAAATGCAAGAACAAAACATACAGGATCAGTGATCATATCCGAGCAAGTTTGCATCCAACATTCAACACAAAATCGTGAGGTGTGTGAGAAGAACTCAAAGACACAATAAATGATATATTTGTTATTATATACTAGTGTATTGGGGTTACATTGAACATACGTTTGCAGTTATATATGTTAGTTCGAAGATTCAGGAAATTGGGGCGGGCTGAAATTGCACAAAAAAGACGGAAAAATTGGAAAAGCATGTGATGAAAGATGTTAATACACATTTATTAGTTAATAAAGTCAAACTTACATCATTATACGTCACATTTTAGTATCTACAACTTAATGGTTATTTAATGGTCAGATGCCTCTGGCATACTGCCATTTCCTCACAATACTCGTGCAATCACCGAAAAAAATAAATAAAATTTCAACTGGTGCTCTGTGCAAAAACTTCCACAAACATTGAATGAGTTAAACCAATTCCAGTTTTAGATAGATGCCATCAATTGAGTAATTAGGCATGGAGACATTAGTAGTAATGCATACAGTAGGTGTAAATATTAATATTTTCGCATGACAATATCGACAAAAACATACATAAACTGATCAACTAAAATTTGTGCTCATGAACACTCATGTTGCTCGAAGTACCAATATTGTGCATAATGCAACAGCCAAATTTGCTATGAATAATCATCAAAGCAAACTACTTGGGCGATTAAAAGCACAAATCAGGAAACAGGCAGCATAGAATTCCGTCTACCGTATTTCCCAAAATAGGAGCCCAGCCAACTCGGAGTCATTTCATGGAAAGGTCGAGCATATTGCTTGAAGATAGACCCTACAATGATTTATGGAAGGGGGTAGGTATCACTAGCGATAGTCATTGGAATATTACACATATCAGGTAAGATATCCATTCTAGCTGAATATTTTATGGTTTATTAGTGCAGAGAAACATGCTTTGATTTGCTGTGCTATTTGATTTCACACTGTTCATTTTCAGCCTTCCAGCCAATAATTTCATTGCATGAAAATTAAACTCTTATGGAAATTTGTGAAAAAATATATTTGCCACCACCTCTTCCATCCCCATATAAAGCCTTTCAAAAATTCCAGCGGAAAAAAGCTAAAAGCAATAGCAGTGAACAACAGTGAACAGTGCCCAGTATATAAATAACTCTGATTATTTTACATCCGGTAGAAACGAAGCAGCCTAGTGGAAATTCAGAACACGTACTGGAAATAACGATTTTGCACGACACAAAATTACAGCATGACCAACGTGAGGCAAAATCCACTTACAAAGTCCAAACGGGCCGGTCGGTTTGTTTGGTAGAATCGAGTCCTTTCCGATTTCGGCACCGTTTCGACGAATGGCGTCCATGCTGAAGGACTTCTGGGAAGGGCTGAATCCGTCACTCTCCCGTCGATAGGACAGGTCCTGGGAGCTGTCTGATCGCATCTGTTGGTGGAAATCATATAAGATTCCAGCCAAGGGCAGGCAAGCGAGTTCTTGATACTGGTTCTACATCTTTTGAACAGCAAGAAATATCCTAATATTTGATGGAATTGTGGAACAAAATTATACTTCTGATGAGAAACAATTGTTGAACTTTATATAGTAATCATAATGTTCAATAATCAGTGTCTCATATAATCATAATGTTCTCATGAATTGTCTACGAAGTACTGTAAAACGACTAATTTTGGCGCACGATTTATTTGGCGGATTTGGCGGTAGGGGATAAACCGCCAAATTCAATCTCCGCCAAATAACGTGGGGCTCACAACCGCCAAATTAAATAGCCGCCAAAATTAGTCTCTCTACAGTATTTCACAGCTGTGCAAAATGAGAAACGGATCAACAACGACTGATATACATATACATGCATAATGCACTGACAAAACTATAGCAAACGAAATTTATCACCTAAAGATGTAGATGTACGGTAAAAAAAAATAACTTGACTCGAAAAAATCCCTGGATGAATTTCACAAAGTGATAGAATCTTTACTTCTTGAAACGCTAATTACTTTACTTAAACCCTCATCATTTAAACACATATAATTTGATGGATTTAACGGATTATATATTTTGTGAACTAGAATTTACCACTACTAAGGCCTATGTCAAGAGTAAAACATTACATAGTTGTCAATAATGAGATTGAATGTGTGCACAGTATCGCGGGATTCACAGTGTGAAGCGGTAACCATGGTAACTGTACCTTCTCGTCCAGCCCGCGCGGTGATGACATGATCTGTATTGCGATTGAAAGGGTGGTGCAATTTTAATGACAAGCGGGACTTCATATATCAACGAGCATCTCTAGTCAATGTTAAATGAACAACGGTGCACAGACTCGACAAAACAATGATACAAACATGTTATACAATGGTTCTAAAATATAAAATGTTTGATCGCAATTAATATTGGTACAGGGCTATAAGTACCTTTTTACATCAATTAATTGAAAGGGATTGATCATATTTTTAAACCATTGTATACCAAGATTCTGTGTATCTTTATTCTTCTCATGACATGAAAAATGTGCAAATTGACTAACAAAACATAGAAGCGTGGCGTTACGAGTACACAAATATAAACTTACGAACTACAATAACAAGCGACGAAGAGTCGGGGATTCCCCACTATTACTTACACTGTGTATGTTGGGAACACTGGTCGCTTTCCGCATCTTGTGTCCACTGGATGCCAACATCTCCTTGATACAGACTTCCTGGAAACCGATACAAACATTTTCTTACGATATCTTCAAGTATCTAACGAATCTCAGATGATGGGTCATACTTCACCCGCATATCACCCCCGCCAGCTCCGCCCCTAGTAACCGTGATGACTGACCTGTCTAAGCCTGTCGAGCGTGAGAATGCTCTCGACTGCGGAGAGACCCCGGATGTACTTCTCGATGTATGTCTCGCCGTCGGATGTATTCTGGTCGTTCTGTGACGCGGCCATCCGCGCGAGACTCTCACGATCCTCCAAGTCCTCAGATGCCTGCAAACAGACAGGTGTGTTCGGGAGATCTTGTTTTCATTTATCGAATACCTTTTAATAGCAATAATATTGTTATTCATGCATGTGATGGAAACAAATTGAAATGTGTTACATGTACCGTTTACTATTTCCAGATTACCCTATATATCATTCAATTTTCCGGAATTGTTTGAAGAAAAATTTTGTTTCAACTGTGAAGTGCAAATTTGATACTGTAACCTGGTCTCACCTTTGGTATGTTGGAGACGATTTCGTAAGTGACACCGCTTACACAAAGGCTGTCCTGTAAATATCCCGCCTGATCATCAGATCAAGGTCATAGCAAGGTCAGGGGTCAACGTGGGGTCAGGGGTCAAAGAAAGGTCAGGGATCAATGTGGGGTCAGGAGTCAAGGCAAGGTCAGGGGTCAAAAAAAGGTTAGGGATCAATGTGGGGTCAGGGGTCAAAGAAAGGTCAGGGATCAATGTGGGGTCAGGAGTCAAGGCAAGGTCAGGGGTCAAAGAAAGGTTAGGGATCAATGCAAGGTCAAAGCAAGGTCAAGTGTCGGTGTGGGGTCAGGGGTCATCACGGTGTCAAGGTCATTACAAGGTCAAGATTCATTACATGTCAGAGCAAAGACAGAGAGGATCAAGGTCATAGCAAGTTCAAGGCAGAGTCAGTCATAGCAGAATTCATTGGAACATCAAGGTCACAGCCAAGCCAAGGTCAAAGTAATGTCAATCCAGGGTCAAGGTCGATTGGGAGGCATGTACAGTGGTTGGACAACATCATTACAGATTCAGATCATGCAGATTTAGGTTGAATATATTCAGGGTCATGACATTGACATAAGTGGTCAAAATTTAGTCATGCCAATCAGAACCAAACGCAGTGTGAAGCAGGATCATATCCGGGTGCCATAGCAACGAATAGGTGAGCAAATATTAGCAAGCACGGTGGTAGGAGGTCAGGCAGTAGAGAGGGTGGGAGGGAGGGTAAACAAAATGTAAATATGTGACAATCATACAAGCAACAAAAAATGTTAAGCTATTAACAAATGCACATACAAAATTGCAAACAAAAATTCCTCAAAAAGCCGAGTGTACTGTGATACATTGTTCGTAATATCAGCCAACATTAACCATCAGTAAGTAATTGGAGTATATTTGACAGCCATATTGGACTATTCGTTGTGAACTAGGTACTACAAACAAGGCAGGTGATTACAAACTTGTCTGATTGGATACAAACTACAAGTGCTAGATTCTAACTACATCTACATTACTTTACATTTGCATGCCAGGGGAGGAGGGATTTTGTGCTTACAAAATAATAATACTATTGCTTTTAGGACCATGTTTATATGTATATTTACAATTCACCATCCTTCTATATACATTATGAAATATCAGTAACCTCTTGACAATTGTCACCATTGTTCAACGACAAAAAATTATATTTCGTAATGATGAATATACATGTACAAGCAAATAAACTACACTGACCACTCGGCTGATGCGTTTTTTCAACTTGTCCGTGATGCTCTGTCGCTTGTAGACGTTGATACAGAGCCTCTTTCTGAGGACAAGCTCCATGGCGGCGGGGTGACTCAGTCTGACCACAGCCTTCAGGATCAGGTAAACCCGCTCGTTGTTCTGTGTGACACGGTTTAAATGAGGCGAGTCGTGGATGGACGAATCCCATGAGACCAGAGCACAGACCTGTGGGGTAATCGGTGGAATGTCCAAGTAACATGGTAATTGACAACTGACATTTTGATGGTTAGATATTAGACGTTAGAGTTGAAGTTGGAATTAAATTTTTAATGTTACGCGTGCAAAATTGTCATTCATAAAAGAGAGCATGCATGTGATCCTTGTCTTTTGACCACTGACTATTCATCATTTACCAAGGATGATCGAGAGGAATAAGATTGAATCTGCAGAAGTCAGAAAGTCAATGGGGACAGATTGAAATTTTGATCATCACCTCCTTATCGAAGTTTTTGACGAAGGGCAGAGCGTAGAACTTGGCGCCGTGTTCCTTTGGAAGTATAGAGTTAACCCCGGCTGCTTGGAGACCTTCTTTGACGTTTGGGGTGCTCATGTCCTCGGCTGGAAAGAGTACCATATTATGTTGCATATTTTCAGGTCCAAGAACAGAAAAGTTAGATGGTTGGGTTTGTTTTGTTGATGTGTTATTTCAAACTTCCGAAAAGAAGTCTTATTACCATTCAGGTCCAGGAAAATCACCGGGATGTGTTGCTCAAAACCAGATGGTGGCTCCCTGCAATATTGCAATAATGTCTTTATTAACAGGAAAAAAAAAATACGTTAAATATTTCTACATCAAAGATATTGTATTTGAAAGGTGTCCAAAATTGAACTGTGACGATCTCACCAAATAAGATCCATCCATACTCACGAGATGATCAGTGGAGATTCACATAACCCTCCATCATATAACCTTATAACCACTATATAACCACATAACCACTGTATAACCACTGACCAGTCGGCGGGTGCACCAGGGATTCCGCTGCCAGCCTGTGGTACTAGGACAGCGTTTCTCTCCTCTGTAAGACCGACCCACTGATCCAACAAACTCTTTTCTCGTTCCTTCTCTGTCTCTGTCTTCTCTGCAAAGTATCAAATGTTGTAATTAGGATAATTTCATGGAGTTTTTTTTTTTTGGTTTTAGCAACCAAAAAATCTGGTCAAAGGGCTCAGCACTCTGCGTATTTTAAATGCACTAACCACTTTCTTCCTTCCCCATGATGTTTTGCAGCTGTTCGTCGAGGTATTTCCGTCGTTTATCCAGAGCCTCCGTCCATTTTTCCCGCAAGACGTTCAAGTCGACTTCCTGATAGCTGTCGAGACCTTTTTGTAGCTTCGATCTCGCAGAGACGCAGCCAATTGACACGTGAGATATGCTCTCACAGATAATTGGCAAAGTGCCAGAATTCTGGATGGTGTTGACTTTGACTAGAATACGTCTTGAATGACCCTGAAACAGTTCGGGAGAAATTTTTTAGGTGATTCCCTGAAAATTCTGCCTCCCATGTATATTTCCCTTATGAATAGTAATAATACGGTATCAGTTCTGAATCAAGTTTAGCTGAAATTTCAGTCCTTCCTAGTTTCTCATTCGTTTCAATATCTTTTTTCCATGAAATCTTGGATCTGCAAACTATTCAGTAATAGAACCTCGCCGCACCTGTCTGAGTTGAAAGACGCCCCCGGTCAGCATCTCGGCTTTAGGCACGACCTCGACTGCGACATAGTCCCCCTGCTCGTTTAGCTCATGGATCTCAACGAACAGCTCCAGCTTACGTGTCAGCTCGCTCCATCTACAAGTGATCCAGGAATATTCGAGAGTTACACAGCAAAGCATCAAAATAGATCAGTGTTTTAAAACATGTTTCGGTCATTTTACAACGATTTTGACATATTTTGCATGTCTCCGTTGAACTGTGATCATATGGCAAATCATCCTGCGTCAAAATTTACAACCCAACTACATGTATATGTTTATATAATAAATAGTGAAAGAAAATACCCTTTATTATAAACTAAATTTGATTTGACAGATGACTGAATTACCTAATTCTGAAATACTACTGTGTATACACTGAACATACAACACCGACTAAACACATCCAAGCTTGCAGCCAGGTATTTATACACAAGTACCTGTCCATGATGGACCGAGACTTGGCAGAGACATGCTCCAGTTCCCAATCGGTCAAATTTGCGGAGAATCCTGGACTGCGGTTTCCCCAGACCTCGATGGACATAGCGCCATCTGTACAGTGTTCTAGGAACTCTTCCGTCACGTGAACCGTGAACTCCTGGACATAGGAAGTGATATTTACGTCAAACCATACATAATATTATATGAGTACATGATCGTGATGTTGATCAAATGCAAGCAGAAAACCCATACTATACATAAAACATGGGTTTCTGATGCAAGATATTTTTCTTGAGAGCAAACTTTTTTTTTGGATTGTCAAAAAGACTCCTTCCATAATTTGATAACGGAAACTTTTGACACAATCTCATAAGTGATATTTTACTTTGATTCCAACGGTCACAATTTTACATGAGTTTTTATCGGAATTCAGTCACTGCGATAATGAAGTCACCTGTTCATGGTCATACGTTGTCCGATCTCCCACTTTGTTGTCCCTGTCCTTGTTCTCTGGATCGATGACCGGGGGTACGGTGATAGGTGTGGGGTTTCCCCAGAAGGAATACTGACAGAAGACAAAGTTCGAGAGTGCTGGGGGTAATCCTCTCGCTTCTTTGATGCAAACCTAGAAACAGAGATTTGGTGAAAACAACTCACTTACTCTTCGATTTGTCACTGTCACTGCTTTTCATCAGCATTAGTACATGTCTTTAGAACTTTGTAGTCTCTAAACAGAACGAGAACGGCCATCGAATCATTCTTCCAACTAATTGCACACCCAGATTCCCAAAGCAAATTGAATATGAATTCAATCATGTTAAAAGCATCACAAACATCCGAAACACCAAAGTAAACTTCCAAAGAACTCACTTTGCAGACAATACTGGAGCCGATGGCCACGCCCTCCTCCCTGTCGCTCTCCAGGAAGCTGTTCCGATGACTGTCGCCACTCCCCTCTGAACTCTGGTCGTCGGAGAGTCGGTCAGGGAGCACGCCCGAAACCCGACTAAGCTCTATGTGCAGGCGTCCTGCCACCTGCATCAATGGAAGAAACGAGTGTGTAGTTTTTCGTGGTTACTTTTTGAAGTTTATCGGTAATGTCACAGTTCATAAAGGAGAACTGTTAGAATTTCAGGATTCAATTTCTACTTTTGTGCACAGATTGGTTTAGATCATCAACATAGGCAAAGTTTACGAAGTGGCAATTCAGTAGTGAATCACTATGAATGCATTGCTCAGAAATGTCCCCTCATTTTGAGCATTTTCACTATTTTTTTCCTTTATTGAAAATTGTCAATAATAGCGGCATATACCTATTATATTTTAATACATTTTCACGATATCCTCCTCCCACTTACTTACCTCCCCCTGTTGACTGATGATGGGGACTTGGTAGTCCAGCTTGACGTTATAAAACAACGCCTCTAGGAACACGTTCGCCACTCCGATCAAGTTGTGATTTTCATGCGATTCATAGAAAGGGTCGCCTTTCTGAGGTGGACCTTGGTCCTGGAAGCATAGGAATGATATTGTATTTGTAATACAGGTAAGTTGGCTTGATTCATGGTACAAATTCTTTTACGTGGAAGAATACTATGATGTAAATGGTGTTCTTGTTTTGTGTCAACTACATTGTAATCTTGTAATCTGTAATTTTATGCTTATTAGGCTTTTTTGTGTCACAAAAATGTGTTCACGATAATTTAATACATTGTTCTCTTTTTTTTTCATTTAAAATAAGGTCGAAAGCTTTTTCTTCAGTTGCAAAACAGCCAATTTTGCTGAAACATACATGCATACATGAATTGATTCTAGCATAAGAAGCCGAACAATGAAGCGCCATTCAATAATACGATAACACCGAACTAGACACCATTCTACACCGGGAAAAGCAATAATGCAATAATCGTGCTACTACAATTTTAAGAAAAGGCAAACAAATTAAGAACTGAACTAGACGTCAAGGCCTAAAAATGCCTTGGAGGCATTTCGGTGTTAGGACTAATTCGTAATATTTAAAACATGTTAGCCATGGGCTCTATGACACATCGTTTCCTAGATATGGATGAAAATGAAAAATGTCGACTCAGCAAGGTCAAAGTTCATCAATAATACCCTTAAGACATGTTTGTCTAGGGCGACGAGTCCAAAAATAACGTCCATTTCGCTCTACGACGCACCGTTTCCGAGATATCGACGAAATCGAAAAATGCTGACTCGGCAAAAAAATTTAAGGTCAAGGTCAAAGTTCATCCATAATACCCCTTAGACATGTTTGTCTAGGGCGACGAGTCCGAAAATAACGTCCGTTTCGCTCTACGACGCACCGTTTCCGAGATATCGACGAAAACGAAAAATGCCGACTCGGCAAAAAAATTTAAGGTCAAGGTCAAAGTTCATCCATAATACCCCTTAGACATGTTAGTCTAGGGCGACGAGTCCGGAAATAACGTCCGTTTCGCTCTACGACGCACCGTTTCCGAGATATCGACGAAAACGAAAAATGCCGACTCGGCAAAAAAATTTAAGGTCAAGGTCAAAGTTCATCCATAATACCCCTTAGACATGTTTGTCTAGGGCGACGAGTCCGAAAATAACGTCCGTTTCGCTCTACGACGCACCGTTTCCGAGATATGCAGGATGCCTCAAGGATGACTCAGCAAAAAATTATTTCGACCTCTAGGTCAAAGGTCGTTTGACGTATCGATCCCAAAATCAATAGGGTTCTTCCCTGTTGATATATAAACCTCCGTGCAAAATTCTGCAACTATTGCCTGAATATTTTTCGAGTTATCGTCCGGAAACCAAGTTTCAAGATCAGCCTCGATTTCATCCTCAAGGACCTCACGGACCTCGGAGCCGGATCAAAAAAAAACTAGACGTGAAGGCCTAGAGGCCTTGGGGCATTTCGATACACAACACAATCACAGGTGAACTGTTTATTACTGACAACTCTGCAGCCAAATGATTATGTAGATACATCCATTTCAATCCAAGACGACGGATCAAGTTGACTCAACATACCCCTAAGACATATTTGCCTAGTGTCACGAGTCCGAAAATAACGACCGTTTCGCTCTATGACAAACCGTTTCCGAGATATCGAAGAAAACGAAAAATGCCGACTCAGCAGAAAAATTCAAGGTCAAGGTAAAAGGTCATCCCTAATACCCTTAAGACATGTTTGTCTAGGTCGACGAGTCCGAAAATAATGTCCGTTTCGGTCTACGACGCACCGTTTCCGAGATATCCAAGAAAACGAAAAATGCTGACTCGGCAAAAAAATTTCGGGTCAAGGTCAAAGTTCATCCATAATACCCTTCAGACATGTTTGTCTAGGGTGACGAGTCTGAAAATAACGTCCGTTTCGCTCTACGACACACCGTTTCCAAGATATTGAAGGAAACGAATAATGCCGACTCGGCAAAAAAAATTCGGGTCAAGGTCAAAGTTCATCCATAATACCCTTTAGACATGTTTGTCTAGGTCGACCAGTCCGAAAATAACGTCCGTTTCGCTCTACGGTGCACCGTTTCCGAGATATCGACGAAAACGAAAAATGCCGACTCGGCAAAAAAATTTCAGGTCAAGGTCAAAGTTCATCCATAATACAATTTAGACATGTTTGTCTAGGTCGACGAGTCCGAAAATAACGTCCGTTTCGCTCTACGACGCACCGTTTCCATGTTATCGAAGAAAACGAAAAATGTCGACTCGGCAAAAAAATTTCGGGTCAAGGTCAAAGTTCATCCATAATAACCCTTAGACATGTTTGTCTAGGGTGACGAGTCCGAAAATAACGTCCGATTCGCTCTACGACGCACCGTTTCCGAGATATCGACGAAAACGAAAAATGCCGACTCGGCAGAAAAATTCAAGGTCAAGGTCAAAGTTCATCTGTAAGACCCTTAAGACATGTTTGTCTAGGTCGACGAGTCCGAAAATGACGTCCGTTTCGCTCTACGACACACCATTTCCGAGATATCGAAGAAAACGAAAAATGCCGAGTCTGCGAAAAAAATTTGGGTCAAGGTCAAAGTTCATCCATGATACCCCTAAGACATGTTTGTCTAGGTCGACGAGTCCGAAAATAACGTCCGTTTCGCTCTACGACGCACCATTTCCGAGATATGCAATGAGCCTCAAGGATGACTCATCAAAATTGTTTTTGGCCCCTGGGTCAAAGGTCGTTCAAGGTATTGACCCCGTAATCGATAGGGCTCCTCTGCGACACTATATCAACATATATGTCAAGTTTCAGAATGGCAGCACAAGTACTTTTCGAGTTATCATCCGGAAACCATTTGACTCAAAATTCATCCTCACGGACTAACCGGACCTCAAAGCCGGCTCCAAAACAATAGGGTTCATCTATGTTATATATGTGATAACTGGTGAAAATTTCTCGAAGATTCGTCAAGGCGTTCTTAAGTTATCGTCCGGAAACCGAAAAGTGAAAAAAAAAAAAAAAAAAAAAAAAATGAAAAAAAAAAAAGAAAAAAAAAAAAAAAAAAAATTCTGACAAAACCATAAGGACATTTCGTGCCGAAATGCCCTAATAATACACCCTAGAGATGTTTGTCTAGGGCGACGAGTCCGAAAATAACGTCCGTTTCGCTCTACGATGCACGGTTTCTGAGATATGCAGGAAGCCTCAAGGATGAATCAGCAAAAAATTATTTTGACCTCTAGGTCAAAGGTCGTTTCACGGATCGATCCCAAAATCAATAGGGTTCTTCCCTGGTGGCATATGAACCTCCATGCAGAGTTCTGCAACTATTGCGTAAATATTTTTCCAGTTATCGTCCGGAAACCAAGTCTCAAAATTAGCCTTGATTTCATCCTCACGGACCTCACGGACCTCGGATCCGGCTCAAAAACAATAGGGTTCTTCCACATATCATTTCTGACTTGTGGTGAAAATTTGATGAGGATCCGTCAAGGCAATCTAAAGTTATCGTCCGGAAACCAAAAGTGGCGGAAGAAAAAAAAAAAAAAAAAAAAAATCTGCTAAAACCATAAAGGCATTTCTGCCGAAATGCCTTAATAAAAGTTATTCCAGCGAAGTAATTTACTTCACATTGA
The DNA here is from genome assembly GCA_949152475.1 of Terebella lapidaria. Lineage (NCBI taxonomy): Eukaryota > Metazoa > Annelida > Polychaeta > Terebellida > Terebellidae > Terebella > Terebella lapidaria. Next base: position 4,734,392 of record OX424569.1, read on the forward strand.
CACATGTAAAATTAAATGTAAACACAAAAAATCAGAAACTGAAACCACATTAACTTACACATATATAATGCAAACAGAAAACAAGAACTGAAACCAGAGGAAAAACCAAAGCCAGGAAAGGGAAAACGAACCACACACAGTGACTCAGAAGGTTGCTCTACCATCAGCGGAAGTCCTTTTTCCTTGCGCTCTTCGTACATGTCACGCATGTCCACGATCTTGTTTTCGAAGTTTTCCATCGAGCAAACCTGATTTCCCCGACTTTTACGCTTGACTAGAACAGCTGGTTCACTGACAAATGTCCCTCTCTGGAACAGAACAGTTTTGAATTCTAAACGGATATGAGATAGGACAACATTATTGTCGATATTTTTTTCTATGTTCTTCAATTCAATACACTTCAGGTTCTATTCTTTGAACTCATGACGTAATGAATTTAAATACATGAATTCCTATCATGTTTTTTTGTTTCTCAATAATATCCATGATCATCATGAAAGGGCTTCAATTCAGAAAGACAAAACACACACAGGACAAATTCTCATGCCTACCTTTCTGTTCGGACTGAGGTTGGCTGCAGGGATTTGTAGAGTCACAGAGAACTCCGTCAGTTTCCCCATCTCCTCCGCGAGAGAGTTCGCCTCCCGGACAAGCGCGTTTGCTTTGACAACCTCCTCCTTCAGCTTGGACAGACTCTGTCGGAACATCTTGTCTCTGGCGGACAAAATTATCATACAGGGTGTCAACAGAATAACTCAACGAATCAAAACAGTAAATCAATAGCAATTCATTTACATGCTAAATACAGTAGTTTAGAATTTCATAAAAAAAAGAATCGAAGAACAGCATAAGATATCACATTTGAGAAGTAATATTTAGCATCTACGTATTCTAAACACAAAGCGAAAACAGATGAACCCACCTTTCCTGGGCCCACTGTTGGTACTTTGACTGCATGTGTGCACCTCCCATGCCGGGACTGGTCAGTTTAGAGAGAGGGTCGTAGAATGGGAGGTACGGCACGGACGGCGTCGACGGCGACATTAGCTGGTTACGCAACATCTGCATCTGTCGCTCGTACATCAATCGCTGCTTGTCCAGAGCCTCTGTCAACGCGAATTTATGTGATGAAATTGTAGTTATGAATATTCGTTGATTAATAGTTTTTATTTGAACAATCTATTATTTTTTTTTTATTACCACTGATTACAGTTTGTGGATTTTTCGTGCATCTCTGCCTCCCTCTCCAAGTGACCCCCGTCAGACACCATACCTTGTTTCTCCTCCTCGTGTTGCGCCTCAATCGCGGTGATCGCCTCCTGTACGGGATCGTTACCCATCTGTGCGGTCATCAGCTCCTGCTGTGCGTACTCATAGTCGATAGTGTCCGGCGTCTCAGACGACGGGCCTGGGCGGGCCAAAACAAGATTTGTGCTTTAAAAGTTCTCTGAGAGGCATGCCTGGTACACATATATCTATCTAGGAGTTTTGCACAGGCAACTTCGAAGTTTTTTTAGGAGAATACAAAGCGAGAAATATAAAGTTTTTTTTAATTCAAGTCCAAAATGTCAGAGTACAAACTATTCAGTTCACGAAAGCAGGCACTTACTGTTGGCGGACTTGGGACAGTTGACTCGGAAGAAGTGATTGTTTCCCCACAAGAGCCGGTCTCCGTGTTTCACACGAGATCGTTCTGCGATGGTTTGACCATTGATACAAGTCCTGCAATAAATTGTATGTCATTGAGTTCTGTGATAACTCTTGAATTCTGTAAAGCTTGCTGGGAAGTTCTTCAAGCTGAATTTACGATCTGGAACACATACATGTACATGTTCCCGAGAGCTACATTTCCATATTTTAAATATTTCCAGGGATGATTGCTACATGTATTAGTATCTAAAGATATCAGAGTTCAGTTTGTATAAAGTGAATATACTCATCCAAAGTTACAAGTAAAATATATTTTTCACAACATAATTGCTCCCACCTGGCTCCCTCTAGTGGCATGACGAACACCTCGTAGTCCACGATGTCGACGACGCAGTGTTCTGGCATGATGCCAAGTCCGCTGAGCTGAATGTCCTGTTTCTGTGGTGCGTCCCCGCGGCCAATCAACGTGTGCTCCTGGCGGAAAAACACAAAAATGTAATATCTTCTCCTTGTTTATTGGCAAATCAGAACATACATCCCTTGTCTGAGGTCTGCTTTGATCAAGGATTGAGCATGGCTTTCCAGTATTTTTTCACTACTGCAAATCAGTTATCTTTGCACCAACTTGTGGCCTAAAATAAATACACACGATGCAGTCAGAAGAGTTCTCCATTGTGTGCTGACTCAGAAGAAACTTGACTCATCATCGGATCATGCAAGTCTTAGTTGCAACGAGACTATACTATGCATGGTAAAGAGGTTTTATCCATGCATACTAACTGGAATTTAATGTTTACAGAAAGGCTTCACCGTTACATGTATAAACCACAGCACTTTTCCTAGTGTTTCTCGAGATAATCCTTCTTCCGTTTATTTTTTTTCCATGATCATTTATACTTCATCAATGCAGCCTCAAACCACACACGCAAAGAAAACAATGTGGTTGATGTGCTTACGAGGTGTGTTCAACATGCAAGTTTCTGGAAATGCTCCCCGATTACTCGGCCATGTTGAACATGTAAACATTACCCCCGCTACACTGAAGTGTGTATATATGGGATTGTGCTTTTTTACACTCTTCCCCAAAATTTTTGCACGCTTTATTGTAAAGTACCAACAAGATAAAATATTACAACACAGCTTTCGTATACTGGTATTTAGCCTCACTCAATATGAAACTTGTCAATAAGCATAAATTCCCCTATTGTATTTATACCGTAAATACTCACCTTTAAGTAGTAGACGAGTAGTTCGTTGAGCGATGGATCAGCGTTCAGGTTGACTAGATAATACTTTCCCTGTTCTACTTTGATTCCCGACGTTTGCACGGAAATTCCCATTTTTTCCAGAGTGTCATGTCGTTCCTACAAGTAATGAAGTGAAGATAAAATGATCGTGAGATATGTAAGCTTTCAATGACCTGATGTTAGTCTGAAAGAAATTGCAAAACTTTATCCAGGAATAAATTGAGATAAATTAAATGCATCAGAAAACATTTTTGAATGTACTTTTACCAGACTAAACTTTCTTAAGTGTCTGGCATTTTGAAAACCATCGTTATTTGCATGATAAAATAATTGAAATCCCTGATGGGACTTATTTTTATACATGTATGTCTGGAAATAATTCCTAACTGAAACAATAGCTCATGGTTTCTGTCTTTACGGAATTAGCAACTTTAACTTCTTAACGTATAAATCTGTGAGGAAATTTCTGTACAAACAGATGCAAACAGGCAAACATAATAAACATAGTAAAGAAGTTACACGGATGTTCAACAGAAAATAATTACATTCTGATTTCCATTATATATTTCTGCAACTCATATCTCGCCTTTTAGTCTGGTGTTGTGGTGCAGGAAAATCATGACCATACAAATTATTATGAAAACTGATGAATACATCTGAACGTAATTGATATTTCATGTAATAATTATCTATATCTAATAACACCATAACCTCTCAGTGACTCAGTCTAATGGAATATATTTCTTTTTCTTTATGACTAAAGCAGTAACCACCATAATTCCAGCTTTTTTTTCTTCATTGCTACTTTTCATTTACCGGACATTTCCGTCTATCTGGAAATGCTATTGCAGACTTCTCCACTCAACATAATAATACTGATTACATAATATCAAATCCCCAGCTATCTAAATATCTATACACACACAGGCTAATCTAATCAACTCATTTGGTGTTCTGGAAAACAACAAATTTTTCCCAATTATGCAAGAAAAGCAAATTCACATTACCAGAAGTAATTATGCTCGGCAAATAACGCCGTTCTACAAATATTATTAATTTTTGTACATTAACTTCGTCCCGGGTGTTACACCGTGATGTCACCATGGTTACTGTGTGGATTTAAGTTATGTAATAGTCTGTATGGAACTAAAATGGAAGCACAGACCTGGAACCAATCACGTCTTGGAATTTATTGGAAAAAATTTTGATTTCCCCACATACATGATACAAGAGTTGTTCAGACCGACAATTAATTTGTAGGCATCATCCGGCAAACTGGGTTTTAGAATTGTGCTCTGGGATATATGGACCTCAGCAAATGAAACATATTCTATGTGGTATTATATAATATGTATCATTAATTTTTTCACTTTTGTAATGTAAATTAATAACCATTGTTATCCATGATTGTTTACAATGTAACATCTCAATCAAATAAGATTGGCATGTGGGAGTGGACCAGCTTATGTAAATTAGTATTACATAACATTCCAATCAACATTATCAAGCACCAAGGAAATGCACTTTAGATCCCTGCCAATACCAATCGGAAAACCAATGAATTACTTTCCGACAATCAGTTAGGATCGATGACAGCGGTCCTGTTCACTACTGACTGATTGATTGGGTCAGGGATGCCATGTCTTAGCAATCAGAATTTGGAGATTTGCAGACGAGGCACATTTAAACATATACCATGTATTCAGTGAAACAAACCCACTATAACATTGTCCTGCCGTCCAAATTGTGTGAATTTACCAGAATCACTGCCATCCAATTAAATTCAATTACACAAAGGTAATCAGTAGTGCACAATGACGTTTATAGGAGTAAAGAAACATGGCCAAATTTGCACCAACTCAAAAAGAGTTATTTGCATTGGAAGTTGTAATTGATTTACCAAAATGGGAACTGGAGGGTTTTATTCAGAAGCAATCATTTCGGGGCGAGGTTCACCTTGTCGTAAAAATTGCTTTGTCAAGTGTTGCGACTTCCTCGTTAAACGCCAACCCACGCAATTTCAGAGAGCACAGAATTCCAACAAGGCCTTGGCAGTGAGCGAAAAAACTCAGCCGGGGAAAAAAATCGGCTGACCCTGAATTTCCCTCTCAGAACATTCACCACGACCCCCAAAAAGCATTGCTGGAACAAACAATAGGGAATACGGGTTGCGAGCTAACTGCAAGTGACATGAAAACCTTGGCCATTGTCGATTGTTTGCAGTTCTCCTGTAATCCATGGATTTGCATATTCATGAGCTGTCGTCTGTCATCCAACCGTTCGTTATCCACACAGAGAACGGTTTTATTATCGACATCATACATCAAACGTGAGGGGACAGATTTACACGGAGATTACCGTGAGAGCAAGACGGTGTCTTGTAATCAATTCTTGCGACATCGTCCTGTGTTTTCCGAACTGTGATCCTCATTTATGTTATCCCATCAAAACAACATGTTCTCACCATTTCGAATCCCTAAAAACAGTCGCAAACTCCTCAGTGACTCCTCAGCCAAATCATGGAGGACATTCGACCGACCGACGGACTTTCTCCGCACATGACATATGCATGTAATACAAGACCTTAGCCATGTTGCCTGTCAATACTGATTTACATTTTATGCCATACATGGCACAGCAAGCACCCTGATGAAATATACAGTCACTACATGGGGACCTGGGAACACGATTGTCAACTAGGGAAGACAATAGCATAGTGGGGTGGGGAGCAAAAATCACTAGATTCCATACAAGCCACCCCATCAACTTTTCATCAGGTACACATATCAGGAACGATTGTGCCATTTGAAACCAGCACCACCCCCGCTCCCCCACACGCATACCATTTCCCTTTTACACACTTTCGATCTTTGTTGCCCGATCACGGCAGTCGTGCAATGACTAAAGTTCGATGAGCTGGAAGTATATTCCGTGAGGCGTGTCCAAAATACAAAGGCTGCACCGATCGAAATCAAAGGCAATGGTTTGTCTGTCTTTTTTTTTCCCCACCTATTTTGATCGATATCTGTCAGGCATAGTTCATCCAGAATAGAAATACTGTGAAAGTCGGAAGATAAACGGACTTGAAATGAATGAAAATTTTTTGAAATGCTTCATCGATCAAATCAATGCAAGATTTGGGAAACCCATCACACTCAGATCAATAATCTGGAACTTTAACATTTGAACCGGTTAACATTTTATGCAGTATGAAATAACTATATTTAGTCTGCATTGGAATAGTCTTGCATATAAAACATTGTTTACACAACCAGAACTTGTCATGTTTTTCTTACCAACTGAACAACCGAGAAAAATACTCCACTTTCCCATTAATATTCGAGATAATCAGCAATCCATCTTGTTTCAAGTGTTTCATTGAAACCATCAGGACACAATCGAGCACTGCTTGTAACATAATCCATCCAATTAAGCGAGAAAAATATCCCATTATAAATCACATCTTTCATTATCCATCTCAACACGTGAACATCACGATCAAAATGTTACATTTTCACCGCCTTCTTGGATGTCTCCTCTATCAAGTTCTCGCAGAATTATCCATCACTCCTCAAATTCATTTTCGCTCTGCGAAATGACACCAAACCATAGGCGCATAATAACTAGCTCCTTGAAAGTTGTCACAAGTTCATTCCTTTCGGATAAGTACATCCAGGCAAATGGCAGATACGGTGTACAAAAACATACCCGACTTCTGCTCCACACGTAAATCCTTGGCTTATCTCGACACGGGGCTAGTTACTATGACAACAATCAAACACAGGATTGCCGTCCCGTCTAAGAAATGACTCTGACTCGTGTCCCAAAAACCTACTTACTTCCCCCACTAGCTGCCAATACAGGCTGGCGGGAGATAACATCATTAATGCCGACCGCGGCAGGGTTGCGGAATCCGTCCGCAATCTATGTTAAAATTACCCGTGCTCTGACAGTGTGGGTTTTCCCTGTGCCGCAACCCGGGACACATGGGTGTGGGGTCCAGCCTTGACGAATGTGAGTGGGGGAGGGGGGGAGGAACTTGGGGGAGAATCGCCTCACAAGGATGGAAAGATGGCAAGAATGAGCTGCGTCTGTTCCACTAGTCCTTGAACAAACAGCGCAATTAACGCCAGCCAATTGCGCTAAACACCAAGCTCCCACCAAATGCCACTATCGCGACGTCCCGGCACACGGTTGAATAAAGCGGGCCTGTGACTTTGCGTGGAAGAAGGTTACACTGCGGTGCTCGTGACGAGCGTAGATAAAGCGCTCTTCCTGTTCTGTGATCAGGCAAAAAGAAGATCCCAATTTTGACACGGCATTTAATGAGCATGGTGATCTTTTTCTCCCCCCATCACACTTTTTTCTATCTAAAAAGTGGGCGACTGTGGTAAAAAGACGGGCAGGTTGCTCACTGGCGTTAGCTTGTGATGTCCGTTGAATTATTGGAAGTCCCTAGGGGATAAAGATTTGCGTTGTTCGTTGCTAAGTTTGCCGAGCAGAATTTTACGTAAATCAAAGCATCAGAAGTCACCCTGATGAGCACATAATTTCCTGTGCACAGTTTCGGTTTTTATCGGCACAATTATTAATAAATGGAACATGTTCGGAGAGAAGATTCTATCAAACTAGCAATACGCTCAGTTTTCTACCCAGTTTTTCCCTGGGGCTATTAGCTCTGTAGCAAGGACCTCATTCTGTGTAACTTAGAATATTACAGAGCACAGGTGAGCATTCCAAAGTATTTTGACACAGTCATATTGCAAAAATATTATCATAATTACCAGATGCCACAACAATATCAGTTGCCATGGTAACATACCCAATAAATGTTTTGACAATATTGATACCAATTAGATGATAAATAATATAAACATGATTTAATCTAAAGTAAACATTTTAACCAAGGTCCTTATGGATAATATGATGGGAGATGATACAAACAAAATCCTCGAACAATATCATTGATTTTCCGAAATGTTGCCGAGAAATTGAGACAGATCGAAAGAACGAAGCCCATTGATTTCCCTTCACAATGCCGTGATGGATTGGATCACGACATACAAACATGTGCACAAGATTTGTAAACCTAAGGGTCGTAGGCTGTGAAACCCATACACCACCAGCCAAACATACGGATATTACTTACAGATATTAGGGGAGAAAATCTCATTTTTCACTAGTCTTGATTAACTTTCACGGCTCAGACCAGAGCAATATATCTAAAGATTACTGCAATACATTTTTTTTATGGTAGAAGCCGCTCTAAGAGCTGATGGGTTTCTCAGAAATACAAGATTGTAAAATACTGGATAATTTGCTCCACTTTCTACTTGTTCTATCACCACTTGCTTTTATTTCTAGTCTTCCATTGTGACCATCAAATAAGTTCAAACATACAGTCTCCAATTTGTCCACACACTGCAGCTTTAATATTGTATGATAAGTTGATCTCTCAATCTCGTTATTTATTCACTCTATAATTTTTTCTGCCTACAATGTCTACATAAATAAATCACAATATAATCCTGCAACTGGTTTCAGTTTACTGTTACACTACTCCTCATAACCCTAACAATTCAAACTCAAATCGCTGTTCAAAAAGCAGCTCTGCCCCAGATGAAAGTAGAAATACATCAATCCAATAAATAAGATTCGAGCTCACGTGCTGTGAGATTAACTTACTGCGTGTTTTCGTTCAGTTTCCTGCATCTTTTCCTCCCAGGTTTTGCTCATTTCGCTCATCAGTTTCTCGGACTCTTCCAGGCGTTCTCGCAAGTCCCCGCCTTTCAGACTCTGTTGTGGAGGAAAGGTACAAATATTTACATATATTCAACTGTATTCAGTATATTCCGTTCAATTTTCAGAATCTGTAATGAAGACATTGACGCAGGGGAAAAAACAACTTCTGCAAGATATTGCTTGGTAAATGCAACAATAGCAACACGATAGATTCGAATCATTACATCTGCTAGCTTGAGTATATTATGAGTATATTATGATAAACACAAAATATGCAATATGTGCACATAGAGAATGACGAATATGATGTCTATGTTTCACATCACGAATATGGTGTTTTATATACAATAAGATTTTGTCTACTTTTAAGTTTACACATGGTCAGCTGCGTGAATAAGCTACATGTACACACTCCTGAAGTGAGTGGATTCCCACTAAAACAGTTGAAAATGCATTGTACAGTGGTCCCCCTCAGATAAGACCTCTATAAAGAATTACCCTTTTGTAATGACTTTTGCTTATGGCAGATAAGATAAGACCTCAGATAAGACCTCTACAATAAGACCTCTATAAAGACTTACCCTTTTGTAATGACTTCTGCTTATGGCACCAAGATGACGAAACATGTAAATGAACCTCTCTAATAAGACTCCCCCTTAGACATGTTAGATAAGACCTCGAATATGTGGCAAAAGAGTAGTTGTTATCTGAGGGAGACCACTGTAATTAAATTTGCGTTCCAGATCACGGTTCCATCCTCATAAAATTTAAACCGTGTTTCTGATAAAATGGTTAATTAACTAACTAACCATCGCTGAATCAAAGCGACACATTTTCCACCGTATAAATTTCTACGCAAACTGTCCAAGTTCCTTATCAACTGTGACACCTTCCATCCTAAAATTCCCCAAAAAGAACTTGATGAACCAAAGGGACGACATAAAAATGCCATTCGCAGACGTGGGGCGTAATTGCGGGAAATTTCTATGGGGACGACAAAATTCTGCATCGCGTGTTCCACGCAATAACCGTATCTCGACAAATCCAGGACAAGTTGTACGTTATTTTCTCAGACCACAGCTGACAACAATACAAACACCGGACTCTGTTCTTGGCAGGTTTTAAATCGGAACTGGACCCTTTGCTCAACATCCAAATCGGAAGTGTCTCCCATCTCAAATTGAAAATGTTTGAGAGTATTATTTACGAAGCTAGTTTTTAGGGTTCTCAAATAGATCAAGGTAACTTTTCAATATTCATATATTTATCAGGTTATTACCAGAAAATATTTTTATCAAAAATAACTTCCGAACAGATTAGACTTTGCAGAAGAGTTTCCACTACTTGTATACTTTCCCGGATTAAAGATTTTGAACACCGCACTTCCAACAAAATGATTCCCAAATCTATCTACAGAAAACTGGGAAACATTGAGTAATACAAGGTACATGGATAGAAACATTACAAGGTCGAGAGCCTGTTCGTGATGTATGGGACAGGGGATTGCCGGAGACAGTACTGTGACCATGACATGTAACTGGGAGGGTGAGGGGTGGGGGGTAAATCCTGTGGGGATAGATTTGTGGGTGTGTGAGAGCCTCAGGGGTACTACCTTGGGGATCTGTTGGGTTTCTGGGGGATTTTGAGGCAGGGACATTGGCGAAATAGGGAGATGGGCGCAAAAATTTATGGGTGTGGTGGTGCTGGAAAAAGGTGAAGGGGGGGGGGGGGGGGGGTAGGGGGGTACAGCATGATAGGGATTAAGTTATTAATGAAGTAGGGGGGTTCGGGGCTGGGCGGAAACAGAAACAAGGGAATTGCTGCGCAATCTTCAAGGTCACAGCTGGTGGATTTCATGCAAATTATGTGCATATTTCCCATGTCATCATATCGGAATGGGGCAATGTTGCTGCTCCAATATACAATACAGTGGTCCCCCTCAGATAAGATCCCCCTTAATAAAGACTTCCACCTCTGTAAAGACCTTTCTGTTTGGCGCTAGGATAACATTAACATGTAAATGAACCCCTCTAATAAGACATCCTCTCAGATAAGACCTTAATTTTGTGGCTGAAGTGGCTGAAGGGACCACTGTATACATGTCTGTTGTCTGAAAATTATTACTTCTGAAACAGGAGGCATACATGCATCTTAGCAGGATTTATAAATAAGTTCCTCACTCCCAAAGTGCCATATTATGTTCACACTCCTGTGCTTTTGGGACAGATTTTATGTAATGAAACAACTTGATATTTATCATCACATTGGTTCAAATATGACGGGAAAAAATCATTAACATTTTTGAAGATCTTCGGAATCTGTTGGCAATATCTGTCCCATTGAGCTGTCTTAGCAACCTAAACCTAACCACGTCTGGTCCTTGTCAACAAATATACATCAGGAGAAGCCCCAATAACCCAGTTTTGAAGCAGACTTCTATATTTGGAAGGGGGCAACAGCCAGAGAGTCAAAGTGGCAAAAATCTAAGTGACAAACAGATGTCGACTAATTAAAACAGGCACCAAAATGACTTTTCTCGAAGGAAAACAAAAATTTACCCAAAATTACAAATTGACTGTCCAAGTTACGATGTTTATTTCTCATACAATCATACATGTAATATGTATAATCTAGCGGAATCTGTGCCGCAAACATGTGAAAAGCTTTCAGTTATCATGACAAAATGTCACAATTCCGCCACTGCACAATACCATGCTCTCTAAAAGCTCTTGGAAAACGGAAAACACTGCAAAAATGCGTAAGCATGTGTCGTGATAATATGCCTTATCTCGCGGGGAAACGACACAGATAGCTTGTATTTTTGCCAATATTCCGGAGACACTAGTGTGAGCAGGTTGTCGTGGTAACAACATCACACCCAGGGGAGGAGAGATATGGGTGTTTGGGGTGTAATTGCGACAACTAGAAGGAGAGGGGGGGGGGGGATATATATTCCTCAGGTCATGCAATTATATGATATGGAGAGGTAAATTGGATGTGGGATTATGTATTACATGACTGTAATGAGACAAATTCGGTAGAAGGGTAGACGGCATAGTCACATGCTCAAGATTAAATCTTAAACATATTGAGACGCAGATACATTGTATATTAGTAGAATCAAACCGTTCTCGATCACTCATTATGTAACTTACAAATGGATTCCTGATTATATGGAAACAATGGATATAAATTGTTGGGTTCAAGCCACGCAAACCAGTGTTACATGTGATATAAACGAAAATATCCAATATATATGTGTCTACATCACTTTATATTGACAAGTATTGCATCTTGTCAATATATTTGATGAATATATATAAGATGAATTTCATGATGAAATATTACGTAGGTCCACAAGTGACAGATATTTTCATACGCATGGAGGAAGATGGGCAGGGGGGAGGACGGAAGAATGGGAAATATTTATTATACAAGTTATGTGGACAGCGGAGGGTAAATAGCGAAGGCTTGGGGGTGGGTGGGGGGGGGGGGGGGGTTTGCCAGGAAATTTTATTATTATGGTCGGCTCGCAAAAAACCCATCTCCCGAGGAAGGAAATATTTCTGCACTGTCCTCATGGAAACATTCACAAGTATCTCCGACTAGAGTCGGGTGATGAGAAATGGGCTTCCATCCATTTCGCGATGTGACCACTTTTGCCGACTCACTTTTTATGCGAGGCATCTGACCAAGAGGAAAGAGATACCTTTCGCGGGAGATGCCTCGGAAAAAACGTTCGTATTTACGGCATTCACATTGACAGGAAATGGCGCCCTTTCTGCAATTCCCTCGAGGCATTATGACTGGAAGGGCGATCTCTATTTATGGCTGGCCATCAGGGCCAAAATCCGTGGATAAATAGATATTAAGATTTGGAGCTTAATGGATGGATATTTAACATGGGCTGACTGACACAAGTAGCTACTTAGAGAGTATTGTATACAAGGCAAATGTTACCATGGTAACCTGGAGGTCAAACTGCTTATTTACGTATTTGCCAAGTGAGGCTTTATCGTGAAGGGTCCTTTTTTTCTAGAAACTGAAAATAGTGGATGTAAGTTTGTCACAGTACAATATACTGTCTATCCTATGACTGCTTTTGGATATTTTAAAGTCTTGATTTTGCTCTTTCAGCACAATGAATGTGATCGAACTGGATGGCAGAAAATCTGACAAAATCCAGCTTGTGATGTCTAATTCCAACGGGAGAAAAGTCAAAGCCAATAAATACTCAGTACAATAGATTTACATTTTTCAGAATCTCCCTCTACAACAGCTATTTGAATTATGAATCAAACTCATAAAATCCTCGTCTGAAATTCCACGAGATACACAATTAGAAACCTGAATAGAAAGTAGACAGTCTACGTAAATAATGAAGCAAGATTTCTCCTTGAACTGACAGAGCGGAAAAGTTGGTGGTAACTTGAATTGACAGCTAGAAACCATGGAAACTGGCTTACGAAAAGATTTGCGCAGATATCACACAGTCTATCAGAGCTTTGAAGCTCTTTTTTTTTTCAAGATGATACCAGTAAAATAGATTTGAACCACAATTCGTTGTGACATCACCAGTATCCTTTGGATCTATAGGAAGGAATATCAAATGACCATGCAGGAAAGAGCCACTGGAAACATGAATGTCAAAATTCAACACATTAATCCAGGTCTTAAAATACAATAAAACCTGCGTTGAAGACCATCTGAGTGGTCCACCTACCATAAAGACCAAATTTGAGTCAACCTCTTTAGGTCATTTTACAATATCTAGATACTGGTAGTTTATGTTTACAGAACTGCATGTCACTAACACCTCATTATTTGCACTTCAAGGATGGTTGGTGACTCAGCTTGTAACATTTACCTCAAAACATCTTGCAAAATCTACACAAAACAAAGAACAGTAACATTACCTGGGCCTCGTTAAGCATCTTTTTGAGCATGTCGACCTCCTCACGCAGTTCCCGGATGATGCGGGCGTTCGGGTCCTCGTTGACGACCGCGTGGTTGACGATACGTTTGGCACGGTCCGCATATCTCAGTGTAGACAGAGTCTCCTCGTAGTTGTCGGCCGCTGGACTCAGTGTCGCCACCATCACGGTCTTACTGTTGCCGCCTAGATTGTCCTGGATGATAAGAATGATTCATTGAATTTCCATGACTATTCGGCAAAATTTGGACAATACTAACTGAATTCAGCAACATCTACTAAATAATCAGTGAAAATATCATAAACTGCTAAATAGCAACGTTATATCATATGGGTTGAATGACTGATACATTTCAAAGGGTGCATGAAAATGATGCGCATAAATTTCAAATATTTCATACTCTTTTCTATTCTTTCTCGTGGAGCATGAAGGAGACTTATATATGATCTTTACGAAGAACACGAGCCGCCTCACCTTGAGAATCCATGTCAGTACAGAGTCCCGGTACGGAATGAACTTGCTGCGACTTTTGCTCCCTCCCTGGTCCGCGAGCGCAGATATCACAAGGCCCAGAGTCGACAGCGATCTGGGGAGAAATGGTTATTTGATCAATATTTTGATCATTAATAACTACTACTTAGTTTTGATGCATGCACTGGTGAAAGTGTTTGTTTATTTGCAATGCATTACTCTTTTGTTGTGAACTATATATAATATTTAACCAAGGTATTTCTTAGCACTGTAAACAGAAATGTTATGCTACTCATCACATTTTTTTTTCAGCATCTGTCACTTAAAATATCTAATCTTTTGACATGGTCCCTGACAACTCACTTGTTTATATTGCTGCCCTCTCTGAGACGGTCCCCAACAGCTCCTGTTTTCTGTGCACGCTCGCTTCCCGCCAAGTCCACGAGACTGAGTTTGCTGACCTTCTCGCCTGACACCTGGTGAACGAAAGGCAAACTAAACTTAGTGTTGTTCAGTGCTGACACCTAGTGAATGAATGAGAATATGAGGAACTACATATTGGTATGTTACTGTTATTGAATTTTATCATTCATGATATAAACTGGTAAATGCTTGAATAGATTATTCGTGAGAATAGATCGTTGATTGTGTGGTAGAATGATTAGAAGGTAACACATATTTAGTTTGTTCTCATGTAAAGTATAATTTTCACCCAACAAATAATACTAGTATGTAAGTGTGGTTGTGTGTATAATATAATTTCCTCCAGTATGGATATATTTTCCTTCGAAAATTTTTCTTATCAACTGGATAACCTTTCCTAACCAAAATTTGTTGCTAATAAACCATGCACAATGAGATGGAATCTCTGCTGTACGTGTATGTTTGGTACATTATGATTTTCATGTGACAAATTTGTAGTCATAATGTGCTCAGCAGGCCCCAGCTCATGCATGTTTGCGAAATGAAAGACTGATAGTGGATATTTTGAAAAGAATATAAAACAGAATATAAAACAAAGACGAAGATATGTACACATAGGAAACCAAAATGTCATATTGGACAACAAATTCTATTTCCTCGTAGCACTTGAATCAAGGTGCTTCAAATTAAGTGTATAGGTACACAATGTTCACACACACTACTTCCCTATGGACTGGTCTAAACAGATTTCTCTACTGTAAAATATACCAGTATTCACTTTCAATTCTTTATTATTGGCTTCTGAGCTGCCTGGATTGAACCCAACCCTCGATAAGATACTTTCTACCCCACATCCGAACCCCCCTTCCCCCCCCCCCTGCCCCGCCCACTCCCAACCCCGCCCGTTTGCCCTAAAGGCTCTATCCGCGAAGTTATCTTCATACAGCTGATCAAGATTTGCATTATCACTGCTCACTGGCTTGATGATGATTCTTTCATTTGATTTCTCCAGTAATTTATTGTAAGGCACTTCTGCCCCAGAAACAATAAACCCTTATCTTCTTTCAAGCCCCCCCCCTCCTCCCCCCCCCCTCCCCTCCCCTCCCCACAAATTTCCATTCCTATTTACTGAGCCCCCATCCCTCCTTCCTAACATTTTTTGTCCGAACGAAAAGAGTGATATTGCCAAAGGTACTGTATCAGATATTACTTAATTGCTAATTTTCTTTCAATGCAAATCGTTTGGTCCTTTCACCCCTAAAAGTTCCATCACATTACCTATCCCCCCCCCCCCCCCTCCCTTAACTCAGATTAGATGTGCCTTTGACTCAAAATAAAATTGCAAGTGCGCGAAAAGACGACATAATCTGATGATGCCTCTCCTGAGTCAGCCCCAGGAGAAAAGTCACCCTCATGAAAAACATTAAAATACATTACAAATACAGGCCATATCCCACCCCACTCAACAAAACTTGTAACATGGGTGGGACAGAGGGGTGGGGAGAGCAGGGGAGGGGGTGACAACATCCCCACGGCAAATCTAAAATTCCACTGACATGTTTCCAGCCCTAATCCCTCATTTATCACGGCTGTCCCCGTCCCCAGGGGTAATATCCACCGTACCCAATACCCCCCCCCCCCTCATCAACTCCCCCCCCCCCCCCCCACACCAGTAAGGAAGGGTGCTGGGGCTTCCCCGCAATTTTTCTTGCATGTCCCCCAGGGCAATCCTACCCCTCAGTGCTCCGTGCACCCCCCTCCCACTCCCCCCCCCCCCTCCACCAGACAATATAACTGCATGTTCACCAATCCTAGATGATATTTTTCATCATCATTGCATTTTCTTCGCCAGCTCCTAAAACCAAACGCAGGACGCCAGAGAAAATTGCGATGTCGTATTCGTCCCGGGCTAGAGGTTATCTGATGAGGCGACCGCGCAAACCATAACACGCTCTTCGCTCCAACCGAGCTAACGCCATTTATCTTGGCTGGGTGACTCACAGAGAGACATCTCAATACGGTCACCAGGGATCTGCCTGGACGCGACCAAATAGAGTTAAGGCTGCTAAATGGTTGTCCGGGGCAATTTTGGGACGCTTGCGGATCACAGTCGTGAGGCAATCCTTGGTTGCAATTTTGTGTGACCTAATCTGTACTTGGCATTCGGGGTGAAAACTTGTTACGAAATCGATATTGTTTTCGTGTGAACAAAATGGATTTTTGCCACACTGCCGTCCTGCCTTGTTTGAACTTGGGATTTATTTTTGGTCATTCACAACATAATATTTTGCATTTTCTTATCATTCTTTTTTATTCATGTTATTTGTTTTCATTAAAATTTAATCGATAGTTTGCACTTGAAATCAATGCTGAATTGTTCGTCTGTTTTTTTTTTATTTCTTATTATGTAATTTAATTGCTCTCTCCTCACAAATCCAAATTCTTTTGATGTTGTTTTCATCAATCTTCAATTCACTCAAATTTTATTGTTTTCAAATCATTATGGTGGTCTGATTCAACGATCAAAAGCTTATTCAAACCTTGAAATTGAAATTATGCCACTGAAAATCATTGACCATTTTTACAGGAAAACATCCTGAAAACCCTGGATACCAGAGATCAATAACTCACCGTCTGAAATGAAGTTAATTACACTCAACACCAGGCCAGTGAAACCCACCTACCCCACTGGCCTAGAAAACCACCCCGGCACATTTCAACAAGATAAACTGTTCGTGGATGTAGAAAAGCATTTAGAAAATTTCCTCGCATGTTTTAGGGGCAATATTCTAAGCGGTCCATCGGTTTAGGGCACTTCCTGGTTTTTCCGCATCGGGGATCCCGATAATTGCAGGAAGTTTCCTGGTACATGTTGGAATGCTCGGGACTTTCCATTCCCTTAATTGGGTCGAACTTTTTACCGACCCCCAGACAGCATGAAAACTTGAATGACGGCTAGTTTGGCAAGCACAGAATCGGAGGAGTTCTGCAATGTATGTGGTCTTTTCTAGACCTCCGACAAACTTCAACAAAGACACGTAAATCACGACATGTTCATTTGCAGATAAAAACTTGGACAGCAGTTTAGGCTTCTAATTTGACACTCAGCCATGTACTTTGATTAAATTTAATTATTCTAAATTAGTAATCAGCTTCCAAACGTGGCACTTCACAATGTTAACAAGATTGCAAATTAAGGTTTCAATCAAGGAATTGAATGCTGAAATTGAAAGACATGATGATGGTAAAAACCTTATAGAATTTGAAGGATAATGGTAATTTAATAATTTCTGCCATAATTAATTACACCATCATCATAATGATGAATTATTAGCAATACCTATTGTAAAGAAGCAATTCAAAATGCCCGTCTGCAAGGACTAACCCTTCGCAACAAAAGCAAAGGATCCCGAGCCACTATACTGGTGAAAGCACTGGAAGGGGAAGGTACTAGAAATTAGATTTTGGTATCTACACTACAATCTTGATTACAACAATTGTATAACTATCCAGGGTCCAAACAAAATATCTCCCGTGAATTATCAAGGCTGCCCTGCAAATCTGCATATTGTACGCTTTGATTGAATTGGCATAAACTCAGTAAGGCACGAGAAGGCGGGATGCCCAAGCTCTATCGAGAAAAGAATAGTCCAGGGGAGTTTCACAACAAAGAAGCCACTGGTAAAGACCAATTTCTTCATTTAGCCGCCAAACTATTGGTGCTGTCCAACTCCCTAATCTGTCGTTAAATTGCCTCAAAAGGACATGGGAAAAATCGATGTAATCCAATGTCAGTGCGCCCGTGAATGCTATCTTCAAGTTGTAGCTTTCAACCCTTGAGAATTACCCACAATGCACCTCATCTCTGTTAACTTTGCAATTCGTAAAACCGACTTCTTTGAAGTGTTTCACCATGCTGTAGTTTTTTTGTTTGTTTTTTTTGGATGGATGCCCTGGTGAGCAGTCTTTTTTTTACGCATTTCGTTTTCGTCATGAAGAATGCAGTTAAATTCCTAGGTGGCAGGAAAAACACCTCAAAACATTCGCTGGAATTTAGGCACCTATCCTATAAGCGTTGTCCTTGCTTGTTACAAATCCGCTAGTACATGTTCTAAAGTACGGGAACAAAATTTTTGAGTAGTGTTTCACTTTTTGTGACTGTCTACTGAGGACGAGAAAAAAGGTGTGTCTACTTTTTCATGTTTCAGTTACAATACGTGGATCAATGTGACTGTGTTTATTCTAAAAGAAATATCCAATTAGGCAACCACTTTAGTCCCTATTATTTTTTCAGTAAAAACCCCAATGAAATAGTATTCAATTGAACGTGTAGTTTTATTTCCTGAATTATTCATGAACTAGGCAAATATGAAACACCAGCAAATAATCCATAAAAGGACAACATGACATTATTCGGTTGTTGGTCAACGCCTTCAAAGACGACATGCCAAGTAGGGTAATATTGCAGTATTTTTAGAATGAGATCCTCTTTCGTCAGGGCAAAATACCTTCTCAGACATCGTACAAACTTGTTCAGTGCCACCGTTGTGATGAAATAAAAATGGTGTGGAAAGACGGAAGATTTGTTACTATTTTTAAAGAGGGTGCAGTGATAACCAAATTTAGAGAGACAACTTGCCAGAGATCAGGTTTTCTTTCTGATGGTGATCACCGTGTTCAGCTTGCAAAATAACTACCTGGTAGATTTCTGTCTACGTGAGGGGGGGGGGGGGGAGCAGTAAGTGAGAGGAAGGGGGGATACCTGGGAGAAAACACCTGCAATGGTTGGAAAGCCTTGTTTTGGTTGAGGATTTACCCCACTCTTCGGATTATCAACATGAATGATTCTGAAAACGTTGGACTCATTAGGCAAAATGGCAGTCAATATCTTTTATTCATTCTCATGAAAAAGGAACAAATTAGTGCGGCAGCTATTTTCATTAGGTTAACAATCCACACCATTATATTGCGCAATTTTTATCGTGAACCATCAACTGCCCCCCCCCCCCCCTACCCCTTCAAAATACAATGCCGACTACATTTTCACCCTATTCTCATATCCCATAATGCTGAATACTTTTCCGTTGCCCTTTCAGGAAGGAGATGCCCGTCCATATTTTGATGCCGTCCTTCAGATCCGATTCCATCCTATCGCGGTCTTGGGCACCGAATCCACCGTAATTTATTTGCAATTTACGCCACAATAAATCCCCGCAAAGCTAATAAGCGTCCGATATTTGGAGTGATCCCCGAGCGATGAGTCACTGATTGGCTAAAGGAATAGATTCAACATCGCAGGATCAGATACTATCAATATTGACCTTTCGCCCCAAAACAAAACTATCACACTTGTGATTTGTCGCCTGCCGCGACAATTTTGGTCACGCGTTCGAGACATTCCATGATTTCACCACTTACGATATCTTTGACGTTACACGCATTTACATGATATATCCTTGTTATGTGGTTGTTTTATTCATGTTTGATTTTTATCCCTTCAAAATTGCTTTCACTTCAATTTGTAAGGTTATCTTGTAGGACATAACAAGTGTTCTGAAAGAGTGCCAAAGTACGACGCACCACGCATTACCCAATATCATATCTCTTAATGGCTTTTCTGCCAACATGTTAATATTTTCATTACATGCAGGACCAAGTATGTTACATGAACAATCATTATTGACTGCTTATACTGCTTTGTCTAAGTTATTCCAACAATGCTGCAAAAACCAATATCCTCCTAAAATCTCGCAAAGCAGTATCCCAAAGTGAACCTAATCAGCTGATCACATTTAAAAACCTGAAATAACATCTCCAAAAATTCTGTTCTGACGAACCTGCAGGTATGTTCTGCGGAAGTCCTCACGAACCTCTACTTTCTGTTGATATTGTTCAGTCGGGACTGTACGCCCCAGAGAACTTTGTCGCTGCAACCTCAACACACTCGAGGAAAAAATTCCAAAAAAACATTGCAAAGTCTTCAGAGATTTTGCTACTGTAGTGCGTCAGTTGCAAGACTTAATTGCCTGGGTCTGTGTCTGCAAAAACTTTTCAGTTTTTTTTTTCCGTTTTTGGAAGGTACATGAGGTGAGCTGGCGATACCAGAATATTTGAAGTTGCTGAAAATGTGGGAAAATTGAGTGTTGAAGTTGGATCCAAAATCGAATTAAGTGCCCCTGCTTGGGAATTACCCGTATACCACATTGTTATTACCAGTAAAAAAAAAATCACACTACCAATGCATATCATGCATAGTTTGCCTACCTGTGATTGTATCAAAAGAAATATGGATACGACAGAAAAAATGTAACAAACTGCCAAATATAATATCCCAACAGTCAGTTTTCCGCGAAAATTCTGACTGCCATCGTGAACGTAAAAATACAGAGGAAATCAAATTTATCACAACAATTGCATTATAACTAGAATAATCTTTTCCAAAACCTAAACCCATACATGTTTGTAACATTTCCTCGAACAAATAAGTCAACATGGAACCAGCACTGTGTAATCATTTATGCTATGGTAAGTCTTGTGGGCAACTAAAGCAAGCCGGTTCGAAAAAGTGATAACTTCCCCCTGTAATATTTGCAGCCGGAGAGCTAAGAAGGCGAAGGATTATGGCAACAAGTTTTCTTCCGGGATCAGTTCACGAAAAAGCCTCATACTTGTTTTCAGCAAAGCACTACTCTATCTTGTTACAGTGATACAAGTGGGTCTATTCGTTCAGTAGTTATCGGATGTTTCTGTCATCAGTGCGCACTTACTTTCAATGAATTCCTCAAAACTTCGGACCAGTTTATTGCCGGAAATGTCAACAAAAGCTTAGAATCCGTGTAAACTTGTCAAAATACACCTAACACCTGCAATACATTTTGCTTTTTTCACATGTCATTTTACCAGGAAATTCCCCAAGAGAGGATATTACATAATTCGCTAGGCGTGTCTGGTCAGGAGAATCATCGTAAATTGCTGGGAACATCATAAAATGCCGGAAGCATCCAAGAAAACATGAAGAGATTTTCTAGATAAATATTTATTTATTTGCAGGTGGCAAAATCCGGAGAATCTGGGGCAAGAATTTCGGCACAGAATCTCAGGTATGTAGTCCAAGTTCTCGTAATCAATCTTTTTGCATAATATTCTCATCATCTTTCTCAAGAGAGAATGTGGGACATATTTCTATAAAGCTATATTTCAAAATTAGAACATTTAATATGTATCAGTTTGACAACGTAGTGAATTCTAGACGAAATGCACATCAAAAACGGTAGAATATTATTGTTTATATCAGTTCATACTTCTGTCAATTGATCTGCAGAAATTATTCCATGAATTTTGATCAAACGACATGCCGATCTCACCCCACCTCGCAATGGCTTTGCACTTTCGCTTAGTCTTATGTCATATCAGTCATGATTATGAAAAGTGGGAAATATCTGGAAACACAGCAATGGGTTAGGCCAGGTGAGTTCAGGCAGGGATATTCGAGTGCAGACTGACCAGAATTTGACAGACACACATTAATTTCATGGCAGAATGAGGGCAAAAATTTCTTAGTTTGTGGCTTTGGCCGACATTTTGGACTTTGCTTCGACAAAAATACCGCCACACAATCTGGGGATTTACCGTGAAATAGCACACATTACATGTAAAACTGGGTATTTGTACTGAAAGTGATACGGGAAAAAATGTGGGAACTCTGACCTGCTAAATTAGGAATATTGTTAACAAGTATTTTAGTTCTTCTTGACGGGTACACCTCGTCCGCAAAAACTAACACGCAGAACATAAAACCCGTGAATCTCCTTGTTACGTTGTATCACTCTTCTTTTTAAGGATTCGAGAAATTATTCAATTTGTCCAGATATATTTTGTTCAATGTACCACAGTGTATGTGCTTTTGAGTTTACATGTAAATATTGCTCTTACAAGATTTATTTCCAATTACAGTAGAACTCCAGTAATGTGGTCACCCATCGGACCAGTGATTTTGGCCACATTATAGGAGTGGCCACATTATAGGACTCCAGCCATATTTTGCACCGGCCATATTGTTCATCTGATGTTAACTCAAGCGAAACTCAACATATATTATACAATTTGTACATATGTATGAGTTAGATAAAACATGTACATGTAGTTTATATGTGAATAGCATTTTATTAAACCAAGTTATATATCATAAATGTAATATTTGAAACACAAATACTAAAATGTCAATACAGTTTACTAACAGAATATTTAGAACAACTGAATGTCACTTTTTGAAGAAAGATGTGATTGTTGTTTGGCGGCGTTTAGAACATGATGCGATATCTTTGCTGACAAATCTACTTGTGTGTGTTTATCAACGTTTGTGTAAGCCAAGAGAAGAGAGGTGTGAAGAAGTGACACACAGACAGCCGGTCGGCCTGCTGCTCTTGTCTAATGTAAATGTTCAGCTGACCGCATCGGTCAATGAAGACATGCAGACGGCTGGTTGGCTGGCCGCATGAGGCTAATGTTCAATTGACCTCATCAGTGAGTTTGAGGGGGGGGGGGACATTGGCTGCTTGGTGGCCGTATTGTGTGATTTTATGGGCTTTTGGGACCAGATACACTGACCGCATTGTGGATAAGGGGAGTGACCATATTATAAGAGTAACCTTAACATGTAAATGCCTATGCTGGCGTTCGGGACCAATCCATCTGACCACAATGCACGGGTTGACCACATTTCTGGAGTGACCGCAGGCTGGAGTTCTCCTGTAGTTAGTGCTGCCATATATCAAAACATTCAATAGGTAATGGTTTTGATATCCAACCAGTGCCACCAGCAGGGCAGGAATTCCATGCTTACGGTATATGCAATATACATGAACACTAATACGGTAGGCAACATTTGCAGGGACTGACAAATTATGGGATTTTGCCACCATCACCAGTGCTACATGTACAATTACCATAAAATGCATTGGAAAGCAGCGAGGGGGAAAGGGGCGATTATGCTTACAATACATCATCATCAAATGAAATTGCCTGGTTTTGTGGAACACTTAGAGCCTTTCTAATGCCAGTTGATGATGAAATAACCAACACAGACTGATAATCCACAGGTACCCCCTCCCGATAAAGACTGTGTTATTTATGACACCTCGGATTTCAGGGAGAGTAAATCAGTAAAATGAGAAACAAAGATGTCATCCTTCCAATGGATGATAATAAAATTACCATGTCTTAGTTGCTAATTTTCTGCACGCTAATCCGACGCTAATCCGTAATATTGTGTACCTTTCAAAATCTGTTTCGTATATTTATAAACAATAATTTTCAAAAAGAAGGTGAAAAACGAAACCTTTACTTTTTACATACAACATTTAACCTTCCTCCATGGCCCGTTTATTGAATTTTAAGGACACAATACCCTGCCAATTTCAAAGGGGAATTCCCATATGCAATTACAGCCACAAGCGAAGATTGAAATCGCCCGAGCCCATGGCCTTTTGTGCATCCAATTCCAGGATTTGCAATTTAATTCCCTACACAGGCTGCCTCTACCGACACCCAAACACTCTCCACCCCACCCCTTCGCTTGGCTTTCAACCCTCTGGAATTATTTTTTGTGACACTTCTTTGTTTTTCTTCTGTTCCTGATACCCACAAGAAATTACGGTGGCAAGCGAAAGAATGTCACCATGGTTTCAATGACATCATGCCCACCATCCCCCCCCCACCCCTCATCTCAAAGAAAATGCCATCACCACTCCATCCCATTTGTTTTCTTCTGCATCCTGCCACCCTAATAACCATCCCTCCTGCAACTTCCCTGTCAGAAAAAAATTTCCAGAAATTTGTTTGCATCGAGTTCCCCCGTGTGACATGCATCATTCTGTGTCGCCAAAATTGACTTTGTCACCACTGGCGCTTCCTCTCCGAGACTCCACCCACCCCCCTAATTTCTTACAAACAATCGTGGACCATTCCCCCCTCTACCCCTAACACCCATCCTAATCCCCTGCCACTAATCCGGTGACATCTGGCCAAGGGTTACATTGCGACGCACTTTTTGCGTCCTCTCCGAGCAAACTACGACAACGCCATTCCTCCACATCAGATACTCTACTCCACAGTGCGTGATCACGTGCTATCCCTTTCTCTACATTTCTCACTCCCCACCTCCCCCCCCCCCCTCACACACACACACACATACAAATATTAATACTGAGGGGTGTGTATCCCGCCAACTTCCATTTTTCACGCTTTTCCATCATTTTCGACCCGGTGAATTCCCAGCTGCACATTACACTCGTAGTATCATGAGTATTAGAAGGGACCGCATGTAATTGGGAAATTTTATGCAACATCGCACTTCGTCCCAGGAACCGATCATAACATTCACGACTTTTCCACTTACACCCCCATGAATCATCTCCCATGGTTCTTTGCATCAATCAAAACTATTTCCAGAAGATCACTCATTAGATTGTCACATAAAATTTCTGTCTATTTTGATCCCTATTCCTTGCAAATTGCTGTCTTATATGGCATCTAAATCTACAGCAAGAGAGATACCAATGGATTGTGATCTATTTTCATTTTATGCTTCGCGACAGCAGGAAATTCAAAATATCACAAAATTGCATTTCCAATATAGCCAGATCAATCTTACTGGGCACTAAGTCACAAAACACTCTGATCTATATTTCTGAATGATTTCCCCGTGTGGGAATCACATATTTGGAAGTTTGGAATTATCTGGCTCTTGGGCATTTGGAAGTATCTGGCTCCTGGATATACGGTAATCTTCCAAGCCAAGAAACACGACAGAGTTTCCGAACTGCTTGCTAGAACCGACGGCACCAGATCTTACTTTACGAAAAATTCCTGAGAACCAATTTCTTGCGTGGAGAACTGCCCCACTGGGACCAGAACCTTAATCAAGTCGGGATGTTTTCATGTGTAGGGTTACGCTGCGCTAAAACGACACCTTCCAAAATTGGATGTGTACATTACAGTTTCCACTTCAGATTGATTCATTTGAATCCTTAATTTTCTAGGCTACTTTATCTTTTCTTCATTTTCTCCCATTCTCAACTTGTAACAATCAAAGAAACATTCAACTTGTCACTTGTGAGCTTTTCTTTTGGCTTTTCAGAAGCATGTGTTTGTAATCCCTTGCATATTTTACATGTTTTTATACTCAAATATTATTCATGCACAAGTCCGACAGCGATTTACCTAATTGAAGTGTTAGAATATGCAAATCAAATCTGACACAGTTTGCTCTACAGAACTATTCCTGTTCATTCCACTGGGATATTCCCATACTACACAGAACTGTGATTTACCAGTAACTAATACAAGGCAGCCCCAGCAATAATACTGATGTAATTTTATTTCTCCAACCAATATCTGCAATACCAAGAACACCTTTTCCTCTGCGATTTCTGTCCACAAAAAGGTCAAAACCGGGTTCAGCGAATATTTCCCAAGGGGCAAACAGAGCATAACTTTGGTTACTGCTGCACTTTGCAGATGGGGAACGGTCTTCAGGGTGCAAGAAAAAGACTTGAAGCAAGTGAGGTCATCTAGTTCAAGAACAAAAGCATTTTCTTCCCAATTGGCATGGGGGCAGGCAGGGAGGGGGGGGGGGGGGTTGAAGACGTGAGGGTGCAGTAACCATTTTGGCACAGGACAGTGGAAAATAAATATCATGAACACAATGAGTGCATTTTCCTGATTTTCTTCTCTTTTTATGGAGAGAAGGGTTTTATTGTGAGGGGGGGGGGGGGGGGGGGCATGGTGAGAGAAGGAGTGACAGGAAAACAACAGAGGGATGGGATAAATCACCAGCATTTCCCGCACTGACATATCCTTCCGACTTTTTGTTCCACCGGAGAAATGTTAAACTAGGAGCGTTCTGTCAGTCCTACCCCGGCCGGCACCAAAACGTCTGCGATGACCTTGAAACAGTCGCGAACCTCAGATCATCAGCGTCGAGCCACACACAAGTTGCACTTGGGTAGGCAGCACCCGTCAGTGGCAAAAACGACGCAATAATTTTTCCATTTTTATTTTCGCTTCAGAAAGTCCCGAAAGCCGCAAGTAATAATAGGAAACTGTCCAAATAAGGTTCCTGACAGAGTTTTGCACTTTACTGACAACCCTGAGAGTTCACTGTGACCTCTTCCAGGAAAAAAACAATAGACAACTAAGACAAGAGCCTATATTAGATCTGTACTGAACTCCACCCGCTGTGCCGGTGCACAAATATTTTTGGAAAAAGTAAGGGTTCAATACCAATACGAGTGTTCAAATCAATTAACATCAAGCATTATTAATCATTTTTAGACAAGATAATCAGGGACATTGCTATCGTGTTTTGTTTTCTATGCTGTGCATCCCAAAATGCCATTGATCGCGCATGAAAAACTGGTTATATCCCCTAAGAAAACATGACAGACACTTACTGGGATCTTGATGTCTGTGACTAATTGATATTTATTATGGAGATCTGTCTACATGTAGCCCCATTTTGTCCAAGTGAATGTCCTAAACAGAACAAACCCAAATCCAACACAATGTCAACTGACCTTGACATCTACAAAATGGATGTGCTTTGTGCTAAAGGCGAAGGACAACTTTGGGCCCTAGCGACCGGGCAGATTAAACATCGTCAGGAACCATCAGACTTCTGAAAGTACGTCTGATACGGCATGCGATAAAACTAATCACTTTGTTTGCCCATGGCATTCACTTGGGGGGGAGGGGGAAAACATGGACAATTACAAATGGGAATAGATGGGTTTCGCTGCTCGTCTCAGTCAGAATCAGATGAGAATGTCTCGAGAATCATGATGTACTGAGCACGTACGTGAAACATTTTCATGAAGGAAACGCTGGACACGGAACATCCACTATCATCGAGTTTGAACTCAGCCTGAGGTATCACACAAGTGAAGTGATCCCCAAACGTCCTTCTTTCTCTCCATCCGGGATCTGGAGCCCAGCCACAGGCTCCAAGGCGAAGTGACCCAACACATTGATCTCCGACTTTCAGAGGCTGAGAGAATGGGGGGGGGGACTTCCATTTTGACATCTTGAGGTTGCTGAACTTGCTTACTGGTGAGGACCTTCAATGGAAATTTGACCTTGAGGGTATTTCGCTGGTTGCCATAGGAACCCAAATCCTTCGTGAAATCCGGAGGTGCCTATGGCCATATCGGGCGCCAAATTTTCCGAGTGCGTTAAGTCACTTGAGTAAAGCCCCTACAGGTGGCAATGAATATTCGATGCAATGCCGGGGAACGATTTTTTTCCGATATTCCCAATGCAGATGGGTGTTGCCAGTTCAGACGAAGGGCGTAGGTTTTACTTGGGGTCAATGAATTAGACAGCGGAATGAATTTCTATCGGGGGATATTATGCTTTAGGGCCTGCGGGGATTAATGCATAAATCATGTGCTCCAAAGTTTCTACCCAACAATGTGACTATGATCAACCCCCAATCGCATAAATGATGGATTAGTCAGATACATACATGTATAGATAGAACAGTAACTCCGGACTGGATGATGAACTTCCGCGACTGAATATAGCCAATATCACAGCACAGGGCTATAAAACATGGGTTATGAACATGATACGCTTGTATATGACGGCACAAAAACACTCATAAACTATTCTGTTTTTGGTTTTGTTGTGCACAACACCACAATCAAGCTTCCAATTCATATTGCTCATTGTTTCTGGGAATTTTTATTTGGAGAGGTCATGATTTTTCAGAATGAAAACTGAAACTGCAGTGATGCTGACTACAAATTTGATACATTTCTGTAATTATCACTATGCATTAAATAACACACACTGCAGAACACCACCCAAACTAGCATTGTGATTATTTTGAATTGCCAAAGACTTCTTCGTTTGTTCAAGAAATTTTATTCACATTTTACAGAAAACCATGTGTTAGGTTAAATTCGGACATGGCAATGGCGTTCATTAATTTCCAAATTGAAACTTGGGCTGGGAACTCCTTCCAGTATTAAAGCAGCTGCCTTCGAATGTATGCAATATTTTTCTTCAAAACTAAATCTTAGTGCAACACATCTAATACAATATAATAAAACATATGCGCATTGATTTCGACGATTACACTCCGTCCGAGTTGTCTTTTCATCCGATTTAACACACATTTTATGCCAGTTTTGTTTATAAACAAACGAAGTGTCGAAGGCAGCTGCTTTAAGAATCTCGTAACTTTAGCACATTCACCTACTGTTAGCATGGTTATAGTAATAACGTAAACATTGACCAGACCATGATATTGATTCCATTGCACGCATTTATATAAATGCCAGATATTTTAATCGCTACAGTAATGCTGGTGCTAGCCGAGGGGAAAAACCTATCTGGTCAATTACGATACATGCCGAGAAAAATATGGCGGCTAATTAAATCTGTCAGGCGGTGAATACCTCGGCTATGAACATCACGGGAGAGTCCGTACAGTAGACAACTTGTGCGCAGAGCTCCACTGAAAAGAATCGAACAACAGCAACACGAGGCAAGTGAATCGGGAATATCGCTAGCTACGTACACCTGGATCCAACAAGTCCAGTTCAGTCTGACGAATCTTATCCGTTATTGGTTTGAGATTGCGTTGGGGGAGCGAGTGAAGGAGTATTATTACCTGTTGTAGTGTAGGAAGTAGGGGGCTTCGAGGTAAAGCAGCCGTGAATATCGCTCGTTCACCGACGTTCAAAGGGAAATTGAGCTTTAAAAACATCAAGTGAAATCTAGATCTACACTGGATTTGTGATTATTTTCTGTCTTGCTGATTGTTTACGTCTCCATGTTGGGATCTGTGTACCAAGCAAGAGCTAAGCCTGGATCTGCACGCGTGCATTCTCTTTGAGGTAAGGTCGAATGTAGTATGAACTTTCATGCAATGCTCCGTGCAAATCGTTACAAAAAAATTCACAGGGATGGCCCTGACATTAATACAGAAGAAATTTTAAGGAGTGGGAATATGAAATGGATCTGCAGTAGAGAGCATTGAGTGATGTTTGCCATGGTAGGCTTTTGCTGAATTTACTACAAGTATGCAGCTGTCTGAAAAGTCATTTGGCTGCTGTGAAATTCCTATTTCGCCCACGCATGTGACTGGGTGATGTTTTTAAGTAGCTGGTCATGGAGCGGACACTAAATTATGATGGCAAACTCAGCAAGTAAACAAAACATTGAAATAAAACCAAGACTTTCTCAGGTTCATGTTTCATGGCAGTTTTTTTTTGTTTCTGGCACTATAAGTGGGTTTTAGTTTTCGGAAGTATATCTTATTGGGGACAGGACATCATGTTGTAACATTGGAGGAAAGAACGGACCCGGGGATTTATGCCTCGTTAAGACGTTCAGCTGACAGCTGGCTCTTGCCTCTCTAAAGTGGTGACTACAGGTCAAGTATACACTACACAGTAACCTATAGATATCCGTTACAACGGTATTTCTATCTTGTAGCCCATAATGTCTTGCTTTATTGTGTAAAAGAGACCAGAGGTGATCTATATGTACACATTATTAACAGGTGGCTAACTCAACTTTTCAGTTTTCTTCCTTTGGACATGATCTATTACTGGTGGAGAACCAGTTAACATTCAGGTCTACCAGGAAATTGGTTAACATTATCAGTATTCGGCATGAAACATACATTGTGTACTTGATTTTATGTGATATACGAATAGCAGGGGGGGGGGGCCTCATAAGGTCAAAGATCAACTGTCGAAACAGACCAAAAGCTGTGAAAACACGATAAAAAACCATCATTTTTGTCACATACTAGTACATACGCCAAACATTATATGCTTACAACACAAGCATCGTTGTGGCTATCATCATTATACTTAGAAAGCTTGTCGGTGGTAATTTGAGAAGTCCTCTGGCTGCGCTCACAAGTTTTTCAGTTATCAGCAAGAGATTCGGAGGAATTTTCGCTGGTCACAAGTGGCCAGATTTCGGACACGTTGTCACCAGATGGAAAAGACAAGAGCATTAATGTGATAGAGAGTGGGTGGGCTTAAGATGTCGAAACAGCCAAATATAGTTCAGAAAAAATAACGAAATCTGAGGACCTGCATCGGAGAGATCAAATATATAGAAAGGGGTGGGAGTCGTTTTTTCTCTTTTTCCTGGCTTTTTTTATCTTTCTTATATGACCGCATGGATTATTTGCCATACAATCGCCTGTGGAAAATCTAGATAAAGCTCGTGTATTACTCGATAAAGCTCGAAAAAAATGCTGCCTAATATTAACTTTACATGGTGAAAAATCTTGGCCGTTTGAAGGATGTATTGCGATCTCTGTGTGTGTGATATCAGAGGGTGCGCCCAATATTATTCATTGCGTACTGTGATTTTTGGTGTTGTAATGTTGGCTAGCTTGTTTATGCCACTGGGACTTTGAGCGATCGGAATCATGAACACTTGCATGTGCTCTGGAATACCTCTTGTACATTTCGACAGGCTATATATTCAACTCAATGCAGGAATAACAGCAATATGAAAATGAAGTGAAATATACAAGGTGATGCCAAGGTAAATATGTTTGGATATCAGTGAAGTAACTGACTTTATCTCCTAAATTTAATTGAAGATGAGGATTTCCTGAATTCGATAAGCTCGCGAAAGATCATGATCATAGGTAATGGGTATCGACTGCGAAGCAAAATGAAGCAACATAACCGAAACAGTGATCCGAAAACGAAACTTTTTTCCTGATTTAATCTCATCCATGTTCAAAAGAGATTGCACCAGTGATCAACCACAAAAATCCTGTGTTTTCACAGGCAAAATATTTCTTGAATGTACTTGGCATGGATGGGACACCTACACAATTACAATTAAATGGAAACATTGTGGGTTGTTATGTACTTTGTGCAACCCTAAAAAAGGTTACAAATGATTGCGAGGGATCCACAGCAATGACAAGCTGAAGTGGCATCAGACAAAAAAAATTCAACAAAGGCGCCTACCAGTTGTTGACAAACATCGTCATGTTCTGATAGAAATTTCAAGTCAGGTTCTACAAACTGTTTGTTTAGTCGACACAGTGGAACTCACAACTTGCCACGCTTCGAAAAAGTGAACGGAATTACTGGCATCGCAGCAGGAGGAAACACTCACTAGCGTTGCGGAAAGTAGAGTTTTCACAATTTAAAATTTTGCAGTTACATTTCAGTTTTAGACAGGGTTCAGTCAGAATTGCAAACTACAGAGCAAAGTGGAAGAGTAAGTTTTGTTTAGTGGTGAAAACTGGTTAAGTTGCGTGTAGTATTTCTTGAGGAAAGCGATAAAGTGTGGAGTTTTTATTGCGGTATTTATGGCAACGAGTGGATTTTTCCGTCTGAGAGATCACAAAGGGTTATCTAATTTGTGTTGTTCTGTTGTCGACAACAACTGCAAGTGTAACGTCTCTTTTCCATGACAACCGGAGTGTTTTATTTCATATCTTCTTCAGTTTTAAAAGGATTGAATTCTGCTTGATAATTAGGATAATATTGTGTGTGAACTCTGCAGATTTCTTGTAAAGAAACGCTCATACATAATCGCAGCAAACATTTGTAAGTTAATGACTTCAATCATCATCAACATGATTTACAAATTGCTTCTTTTTTATTCCAGAGAGCTCAAGAATAACCACCGGTGCACAAAAATGTGAGCAGAACCAAAAGTCGGCCATCAGCATTCCCGGAAAAGCCTGAATTCTGAAAGACCCTAAGGAATATCAACCTTTGGAACTAGACTTCGAGTGTGATAATTCCCAAATGGTCATCGGAGCTTCTTTAGTTGCCAATGCATCATGTCCTGTGCCTACAATGTCATGTGGGATGTTTCCAGCGGCTGATGGTGTCGAGACTAAATCAGGAATCAATATCTCACGATGGACTGAAGGGTGGACGCTTGTATTGGGAGCCTGCCAGTCTCCAAATCGGAGTGGGCGGTAAATGAAATTGCGAAAACTTGACTTTCGTTTTGCAGTGATGATGATATTGGTTTGCCAAGTCAATGATCGGAAATGAAACTATAAGCAATGTGATCTCAACTCAGTAAATGAACAGATAGACAGACAGACGAAAGGACGAATAGAGACTTCGTGTGGTTGTGGCTGAGAAAGCAAAGCAAATAGCGAATGGATCTCTGTTATTTGCTGAGAGCTTCTCCAGGACGATACATGTGGATAAAGTATTGTTCAGCGATAAAAATTGACATGAAAATGAAACAAAACCATGTGATGAGATTTTTCAGGGACGAGATAAACCATCACAACTGAACATTTATTAGAGCAAATTTCATCAAACATCATGGAGACTTGGTAACTTTGAAAGGATCCATCACGGGTTTTACAGGAGTCGCTTTAGGGTTACCACGACGACCACCAGCTGAGAAGTATGGCAACGGCAGACGACAAATCTTGAGAGGAAAAAGACGTCTGCTTTCATTGCCGTCCTTTACATAACTTGTTGCTTTTCTTGTTCTCTATTTGGATGTTTTTCTGCAGAGATTTTTCGCCCCCTGGGTTATGACAAAAGAACTTTGGATGATGTAGAGTTCAGGAACAGAGATATAAATGTGGATGTGGATGCGCCGCAGTGAATCAGAAAAACATAAACGACCATATTTATTCTGTGACCGAAGCCTTTATAAGAGAATGCTTGAGTGGCGCAAATCTTCATGCCCAACGTGTGGACTCCTGGATGCTTTCTAAAAGGTGTGTGGGTGATAGGCAGATGAATGTTGGATAAAAAGTTGTTTACCTCGTTCGGCGTGACTCTCATAGTGTCTCGCAAACAGACTTCAATGGATATTACACTTGTGAAACTGTGATGTCGACATCTGAGAAATGACGGAGGGACTCAAGACGTTTCCTCCAGATGAAAGCGATCATACGTAACGCCCGCAGGAATAAACCAGGGAAAGTCATTTCCAGACAATTTACTGCGAAATAAGGACACATCGAGGATTAATCGAACTGCTCAATCGGCAATTAGTCTGCGCTATGACGCAGTACATAACATTTAATCGGCTGATATTAGCGGAAAGCTCATCTGCATGTACCGAGCAAACTATCCGTCCATCTGAGTATGTGACATTCACACGCTGAGAAAAACAAAAGTGATGTATATCTGTCATCAAACTCGCATATATATGGAATAAATGTAAACCCAGGGATATACTGGTGCAGTCCCCATGGGGAAAACTAATGTGGACGATAACAGCAATTCATTACAAATACAAGCATGATATAGACCGATATATATATACCCGACCTGTCAACTGATGAGGAAATGAGTTTTCCTTGTTTTTCACGTCACTCTCTCGTCTCAGGCCGGCCCCTATATTAGCGACCCACACAGTGGCATTAATGTGACTGGTGAAAATAATCCTTTCACACTGACAACATAGCTCGACATGGCTCTACCTAATCCAAGAACATTGGATGGTAACTCAACTCCACGCAAAGACAAGAGGCAATTTACGCAAAGGGAAGGACTCATGCAGAAATAACTAACTTGCGAAGTGAACCACACTGTGATATTATTCATGAAGATATGAAGCAAGGGTATGAATCAAAGTCGTCTAACTTGAAAGCGAAGTCGACTTCGAGAGTCAACATGTCCGAGAAAAAGTTCCCACGGTCACATAACCGCCCACCCTGGATCCAAAAGCAGCTTGACCAAGGATACAAACCATGCTCGTTCTTCGTGACCTACCACAGAACAACCCCTACTCCACCCCCACCCCCCAGGAAGTCAACAACGCCTGCCACCCCCCGCCCCAGTCAAATGGTGAGGGATAGGACCCATCCCAGCAGCACATCTACAGTGACTGCCACCACTACCGATAGAACAAGTCCACTCCCCACACTGCCACTATCTACGGTCACCAAGGCTACTACAAAGCGAGCCGGAGGTCACACACCAAATTCCACTGGCACATCTCCACAACGACCCACACTTTCCACGGCAAGGTCGTCCATCAAGCAGTCATCATCGCAGACACCTGGTTTCCCTCGGACGTCCACAGTTGGGACATCACAAGCGGAGACGACGGCTAACGGCTTTGCCTCGTCTTCCGCTGGAAGCTCATCAGCTGGTGTCCCTCACAGGCCGGAGGACCGGGCAAGCACTGGGCTGGATGGGCTGTCAACAGTCTCCATAGCCAGTGACTTCACAGCGATGGCAGGGGGTGGTTACCGTGGCGAGGACAGTGAGGGTGCCAGTCATACTGAAGTAACTTCCATAGTAGACTTGCAGACAGACGGAGGTACTGATCAAGATATGGACCCGTTGTTTTTATTGAGAACGGGGAATCAAAACCCGCTAGCTGCAGGTAACAATGGACTGTCTGAAACCCTCTCAACGCCATCGGTGAACGGACTGCCAAATGCAGGACCAACTTCGACAACGGATATTGATCTAGCCACGGTGACAATGCAAAGTGAAAAAAATTCAAAGGGGATCGATCGAGAAGAAGTTTTGCCGGATGAACGCGACTCATTAAGCCGGCAGAACAATGATGGGCATTCCGAGACGGAAAACAACTTGACAACTTGGTCCGTCCCTGACGAATCGGCTAGCGATGCTGGGGACAGCCGGAGGGAAGTCGAGAAAACTACACAGACGACACAAAACTCATCAAACTTTAACAGTTCTGTACTGCCGCTTATAGAACAGACCACGGCCAACTTACAGAGGACTTTCCAACCAGCAGTGCAGGTGATGAGTGAGGCCTCTACCGCCTATAAAACACTGGTGGAACAATCAACGGAGTCCGAGGGAACTACTGACGCAGTGACAATTGCACAAACATCAAGCAATTTTGGTGATACAACCCCATCGGAACATTCCAATACTGTGGCTGATGTGACAAAAACAATGGAAGTCCAAAGTAAGGTCGAACAGACAAGTTCCGTCTACGGAAATGTGACAAAACTACAAATTCCTGTCACTGTGTCACTCACGGATGATCCTCACGTTCAACAATTTGAAACTGTGATGGAACATGAAATGACCACAGACAAAGGTCAAGATGAACATGATTTGGATACTTTCACAGAGCCTACACTAGCTGATAATGGCTCGCCTCAAAATGTGACTTTAGGTGCTGACAATGGGAGTTCAACAATAAACCGAGTTCAAAATGTGACGGTGAGTGCACAATCTGTACCTAAAATTCCTGTTGAAGGTATACCGAAGGACACAGAAGGAATAACTGTGAAACCCACAAGTACACCTGAAAACACTCCCCAGGTGGCGCCCACTCGAACGACACCCGTTCCGATCTTGCCGAGTTCAACCATTCCAGTCCCAAGTCTATCGGTATCGTCACAAGGCACTACCAATGAGAAACCGGCATCAAGTTCCTCCAAAAAAACTAAAACTCGCCCACCATGTTACCTTCCATCAACATCCCCCGTGACTCCCACTACAAAACGAAAGCGAAACCGAAAGAGGACACGCCCAAGGAAACAGCGAACAACATCGCAACCCCGAACGTTACCAGTGGGACAGGAAGGCGCCAGTACTTTACGCTATCCGTTGAATCTACTGGCGTCCCAGTCCGATCGTCCAGTAGCATACAGCACCATACATCACACCACGCCACCTGGTGGACATGTGGTGCTTCGGAACAGTACATACGGAGTTCACACACTCTCATCCGGGGAGGTGACGGGGATAGCAGTCGGGTGCATCGTGGCGTTTTGGATAATTCTCGGCCCGTTGGTGTGCTTCATCTGTCGAATGCGAGATAAAGCCCATGAAAAACACCGCGAACGGCAACAGGAGGACTCGTTGAGTCACACGCTCATCGAAGAGATGATTCGGCTGGAACTCGCCAGGGGACGAGCGAAAATGTACAGGACAAACGTGGACGACGAACGGGAAATTGAGCGATTACCGCTGCAAGGCTGCGACTGGAATCCAGCTAACGGTTGTCCAATCAACCCACAGGATTACGTGATCGGGAACCGATACATGGAGTACACGAAAATTGAGAATCCACCGGATATCAAACAAGACTACCACAAGGAGTATATACTCAACAAAACATACGTTGATACATTGGATATCAAGAAACAGTACAAAGTGGATACTTGTAGTCGAGACACTAATGTCTGATGGATATACCGAGTTCATTCTCACAGTTGGATATTTATGGACGTGGATTGTGAATTCTTTTTTATACATTGATACTTGTGTATATCAGACAAAATGTCGAGATGTTGTGATACAAAGCGCAAAAAGTAACTGGGTTCAAAATATTTGATATCATGTATATGAACACTGATATTATTTAAATGTTGTGTTGGAAATAAGTGATAGTAATTACGTAGGGTTTATGTTATTTTGGTGTTGTTCATTCATGTGTTCAATGTGTTGTCATGCATTTACAACTTGCGTATACTGCTAAAATGATGATTGAGTAAGAATAGTTTTCCATTTAGTATGCAATATGCAATATAAACGCTTTCAGATGTTGTGTTTGTTTATCTAAGTGCTCCCAAGTGTTTGGATTAATGAAAGTTTGATTTTTGATTATCTTTTTAGATATATCTCGAAACTTTCGGGTATGCTAAAGCAACAAGTCTGTCTACAGGCATCATTTGACACATTTGTAAAGCAATTAGCACGGACTTAAATCGCCTTCATTGACAAAACAATATTTGTTTTTATGTACATTTTTATGAAAATGTTATATCAAATAGAATTGCTACAACAGTGACGACCTAGAAATAAGACAAGACAGGATGTGTCCTAAAATGAAGCCTATAAAAAATATCGATTAATTGAATCAGTCACCCTCGACTCATTTCTCCATGGGCTAAACTGGAATCCCAAACACCAAATTCATCCAAACCCATTTATTCAATCTGCTAAAGAAAACTAGCAGCATTCCTATGTGTACTTTGGAATCTAGATTTTGAATTCCCGTAGAAACAACGTTATTCTATCTGTAAAAATAATTTGTTCCACACGTCAAATTATTTCCTAGTTTCAATTGAATCAATCAGAAACAATTTCCTGCTTTGTAATAGAATGCTTTCCATTAATGTGAATGCCAACAGTGGCTCAACTCTGATGTGGACTTGGGGGTAAATTTATCGTGCAATTCAGAAATAATATCAGCAGGCCAATTCAACAAAGGTTGCTTTCCAGAAAATTCAACTTCCAACAAAAAAAGCATGCATGGTGAATGATACCTTGCAGTGTAATATATCTGGGAACTTTGAAGTTTAAATGTGCATTTATATGAAATAAAAAATTTGGTTTTTAAAAGCAAGCACAGGATAATGAATGGGTTGAAAGAACCAAGGCTGTGTGAATAGTAGTATTTTGAAACTTTTTTATGCATTTTTTATATGGATAGAATGTCAGTCCCATGAAATTGATGTCCGTACCTTTGTGCTTTTCTTATACAGGTTTTTATGTAAGTGTATTTAATACATAGGTATGCGAGTGGCCAGAGTTTTGTAATGTAATGTATTCATGTTGTTAATGTTGTTTATTCGTTTGTTTATCATGTTTACTATGGTTTAGGATGGGCAATAAATGATTTTTTGGAGATGCTATTCAAATGCAATTTCTGCCTTTTACAAATAAAAACAAACAATACATTAAAGTTTTTCAGCTCAAACCGTAAATCTAGGTAAATTCGAGACTGATACATGGAAATGTTGACAGTTATATCAAGTCACATCATAGCTTTCATCAAAATTGGAAGCATAGTTTGGAAACATCTAAAGCTGATGTTGTAAATTGTTTTGTATTATTTGTAGTGAAACAACCTGTTGTTTATTCCAATAGATGGTCATGAAAACCATTATCTATAAAACTTGTTCTAAGTATGTTTTGAGTGTTCCAAATTTGGTAATCCCAATTTTTGAACTTCCTTCATCTTCACGGACTAGAATTCAAATCATAATGGTCCAACATGCAACATCTGCATCAATATTCAGGCAGCTTTGAGGCAGTGACTTTACAATCATAATGCAAACGAAGTTCCTTCAATGATATAGAATGCATGTATACGTTATGATAGGCTGATTTGGTAGATTTCCTATCATAATGCAGCAAAATATACCAGATTTGACAGTTGGACAGTAACTACAACTCGACTCACACAAACTAACTGTGTGGGAACTGAATAAACATTCAACCTACATTTTCTGAAATCACTCTGCTGAGAATAGCCAATTTACATGTACATCGATTAAATTGTAACAAAACAAAACACTTCAAAACCACATGAATGCTCGATACGGCATTGATCCTAATAGATTAATAGAATCATAAGCCCTAATAGAATAGCGCTCTGTGCTTATTTACTCTATATCTGTACTATTTTCTTATAACAAGGTCTTATCTTGTTTTAAATCATTATAGCCTATTCTTTCAAACACTATATCATCATGTATACATATTATATCAATGATTTCTGGAAAATGTCTCTTAAATGTTACCCTTTGTTTTACATACACTCCTATCACATGTATCAGGATCAGTTGATATGATACGTATTAATATCTAATATCTATTATAATCACTGAAATAATGTGCCTTAATATTGACTTACTCCAAATTACAGAAAAAAAACCCAAAAACAACCCCACTTCATCATGTGCAATAAAATGACTGCCCCTTGTCATTCTCACTGGGCCAAAAGACACTAATCTACCGCTTCCATTGTATGAAATAGCGACAACAACAGAACAACCTTGGGCACTGATGGCGGGAACACACAAAACCCCCGAGGGAGTCAGTTCTGACCAGGCTTTTATGTTCGACAAAGACAAGGGAAATCTTGTTATCGGCTGGACAAACAGGCGAGGAGAAGGGGGGGGCTTGGTGCGGGTGAAAAGAGACGATAATTCTGTGGGGCGCATGGTATTTCCAGATTTTGGTTTTATTTCCCGTGGGGGGTGTTGAGGTTTCGTGTAATATGTTTCCGTCATATTTCCCATATGAAATTGAGTTACATGCGAATGATACTCTGTGACCAGAAACATGGTCGGGTTTATGTTTTTTCCTTTCGCGGTTCTTGCATGTAAAAGTACAGTATGATGCAACTGCCATAAATGTGCCCAACAAATCTGACAGTTGTGACAAATTAATTTGATTACGCAGAGGAAACATATCCAAGAGAATACGAAAATGAAAGTTTGGGTTCACTAAACTAATAAGTGGACAGCTTGTACCAAGATGTATTTTTTTTTCTTTCATTTTTTCGTAGACATGAATGAATATGTTTGAATGGAAAGTGTTTATTTGTGGAAAT
The DNA here is from genome assembly GCA_949152475.1 of Terebella lapidaria. Taxonomy (NCBI): domain Eukaryota; kingdom Metazoa; phylum Annelida; class Polychaeta; order Terebellida; family Terebellidae; genus Terebella; species Terebella lapidaria. Next base: position 4,774,176 of record OX424569.1, read on the forward strand.
TGTCAGCGGGACTTGTCGTGCGAGATGTGTTGACGTCAGGCACATAACTTACCCCAGACTGTACGTCGGTGAGTGTCTGCGTGAGGATAATGTTGAAGACCGCGTGTGATCTGGAACTCTCGCTGTTCATGTTGGTCGCTGCCACTGTTCTCGATTTGTTACCTTCGGACATCAGGATGTCGATGTCCTTTTTTTTGAGCAGCGCGGAAAATAAATGGAGAGAAAAACATAAATGAAAGGAGGTGTAATTCAATTAGCAACGCTTTTCAATGATTGGTTTTGTCAGGAGGATTCTGGGCATGTATAGCACGTTCGGTTCTATATTGTGTGTGTTTGTCAGTGGGAGAGGAAGGAGGGGGTGGGGGAGAGAGAGGGTGTTTGGGGGGAATTGTCATAGCCATTTAGTTTCATGGTCAGTTGTAGAATGCCCGAAGTACTTCTAGGACATGTTGCTGGCTGCCATCGTGTACTTTTACAAAATTGGGTATGACATGGCTTTCTGTCCACTGTGTTACATTTTATGTGATGAGAATGTCGGAACAACATGACATATAGGAAACTGTTATTATCTGGATTGATTTTGTTTTATTACAGGTACATTTACATAAATTGTATTCCATTTTCTAAGTCAAAGTTAATTATTTTCTTTTCCAAAGAATCCTATCCAAAGAAATGACAAAAATCTTCACCTGATCATGCACGAAAATCCCTGTACAAAAACACTGTAAATTTATCGTAAATTTTGCCATAAATTGAATTAATTTCCTGACTTTACTCACCTCCAGCGACGACACGGCGAGCGTGGATAATCCGTCCACGTAGGGTCCGAGGATGTTATGTTCCCGGACTTTCAAGTTGTGCTTCCTGTGTCACATAAAAAACACCATAAATCACGAGGCTTGGCTTGAGCGAAAATCCCGTCCGTCATAATGTTACAAGTGATGTCCTTCACTCACATAGATGAAGGGGATTTCTTTTAGAAGTCAGCAAAATTTGTCTCGAAAGCCTCAGAGCAAAGAAGCGACCCCAATTTACGTAAATATTCTCAAGATCTCAAACCATGAAAGGTAATTTTCCAACGCCGACCAAAACGGACAGTAAAGATCTTAGGAGACTGTCGCTATTTACGTATATTTTGTCGGGAATTTGCTTTTCACCCTTTGAAGCGAATAAGACTCCAGAAATCCCCTAGAATTGAGAAACTGGTGGTAAATTCTCAGTCATCAGGTGTTAGGAAGAAATTGGTTTCTCAACCAGCATAATAATTGATGGTTACAGCAAATACCAATCCAATAGAAAACATGTTCCCCGGAGACAAGTCCGTCTTCATCAGCAAGGAAATCCGCCTGGACGTTGATCCCATAACAAATAGTTTTTTTTCTGCTATCTTTTACACCAGTCCTGTCCTCCTCGACTCCTCAACATGTATCAAAATCAATCACGTATGGGATTTTTTCATGAAATAGCTCATGAATTTCAAGTATTTGCCTCACTTTACTTTATAGTTTTTCCGCTATTCATCTTACTCGAACAAACCGGTCATGTTTGAACGTTTTTATTTTTGTCCCGCAAGTGACACTGTATGATCAATAAGTCTAGGGCTTGTAATATTGACACAGGTCCTCAAGCACCGTTCGTAATATGCACATGATCACAAAAACGTGAGTAAAAAAAAATGAAAATTTTGCTTATATGTGAACAATATTTTTTCCATATTTTAAATTCCGTGCACAAACATTTCCCAAAAATATAGGCTCCATTTTCAAATAATAAGTCAAGTGTTCATCAATTATATTAGCAAAATTGGAAAATCAACACAGATCGAAAGATCCCATACAATATTCAATTTGCAGCCAGTGAACTGCGAAATTACCAACACTACACCACAACATCCATGATATACTTATACGCACCCTTTGGGGTCGAGCAAGTCACGGACTTTTTCATTGTAGATTTCCATGTACGAGACCTCTACTTTATGTGACAGTTCTGACAATTCCAGATTTGCCGCGATTCTTTCAAACAGTGTATCACAAAGTCGGGGAATGATGCCCTTCTGTTCCAGCGTGCCCATCATGGTGTAGGACTTTCCAGAACCTGAAATCAGACAGAAAAATATTGAGGGATTTTTTTCTTTTCAATTCTGATTTGAAATAAAATTCTTGACTCATAGTACATGTATGTACAGTCTTTTATATTATTGATTTAAAACTATTGAGATCCTAAATTTTTCCCACCAAAATCCAAGCGTTACCATGATTAACTAGACATCAAGGCCTAAAGGCCTTGGAGGCATTTCAGGGCGAAGCATGAAAAAAACAAAATGCTGACTCAGCAAAAACATGATAAGCTCCCAATGAGACCTATAAGACATTCGTGCAATAACGTGTGTGAAGGACATCCCTAATACCCTTAAGACATGTTTGTCTAGGGCGAAGAGTCCGAAAATAACGTCCGTTTCGCTCTACGACGCACCGTTTCCGAGATATCGACAAAAACGAAAAATGCCGACTCAGCGAAAAAATTTAAGGTCAAGGTCAAAGGTCATCCATAATATCCCTTAGACATTTTTGTCTAGGGCGACGAGTCCGAAAATAACGTCCGTTTCGCTCTACGACGCACCGTTTCTGGGATATCGACGAAAAACGAAAAATGCCGACTCAGCGAAAAAATTTAAGGTCAAGGTCAAAGGTCATCCATAATACCTCTTAGACATGTTTGTCTAGGATGACGAGTCCGAAAATAACGTCCGTTTCGCTCTACGACGCACCGTTTCCGAAATATGCATGAGAGCCTCAAGGATGACTCAGCTAAAATTATTTCGAGCCCTAGGTCAAAGGTCGATTGACGAATCGGCCTCAAAATCAATAGGCTTCTTCCCTGGTGATATATGAACCTCCATGCAAAGTTCCACAGTCATTGCCATAATACTTCTTGAGTTATCGTGCGGAAACCAGAAACATTGATTTCATCCTCACGGACCCCGGAGCCGGCTCAAAAACAATAGGCTTCTTCCACACAACATTTCTGACCAGCAGTGAAAATTTGGCGAAGATACACCAAGGCAAACTGAAGTTATCGTGCGGAAACCAAAAAGTGAAAAAAAAAAAAAAAAAAAAAAAAATTTTGACAAAACCATAAAGGCATTTCTGCTGAAATGCCTTAATGAGGCTACGAAGAAATGTCTTGTGTCACTATCTTTGTTGTACTGCGCATCCAGCTAGTTAGTTTTCCAATAGTTAGTTTTCCAATAACCAATTATTTTTCAAGAAAAATTCTCCATTATTTGATTTATTGGAAACTAGGCATCGAGACACGCATCCTAATACAATTGAGCTTCATTTGATACACAATAGTGAGTAGGACAATACCATTAGTTTGATGTCCTATGGAAGGACGTCTCAAAAACAATTTTTGTGATAAAATTAACTTACCGGTCTGGCCGTATGCAAATATACAGCCATTGTATCCTTCGAATGCTCGCTCCAATATATCACGTCCCAGACAGTCAAATACCTTTTCTTGGCCTGGTGGGGAAAGGGTTAATATGGTTAACATAGGCAGGTACTTAGCAAAGGGTTAAACATGACCATGATGACATAATTATGACAGCATGGGGTAGGATTTTGACATGTTATCACATACTAATTGTAATACTACTGGTACGGTAGTACTGATAATTATTTATCATTAGTAGCCAATTATTGTCACTAGCTTATACAACATATTCTCAGAAAATTATTATCACTGGCTAATTGTTGTCACTAGCTTATTCAACATATTCTCAGGAAGTAATTCATTTCACCTTCATTCAACCAAGTAGTATAATTTTCCTTTTTCCAAGTTTCAACTTCAATACAAACAACTCCAGACTTAATAAAATATCGTACATTGCGCCCACTCTTGCAAGCGACAATGTACAAGTTCTATTGCACTCAATATTTTTGAAAAATGACCCTATCCATATCAATCCTCTCAAACACATCCACACTAACACACTCTCATGTACTAAGAATATTACCCCCCCCCCCCAATCCCCCCCACCCGACCTGTGTGCCCTAACGCAACCTATCATGCAAGAGAATCCTGCACCCCCATTTGCGAAAAAAAAAGCCTTGTTGAAAGTCCATGACTTGCAACCAGATTTAACTCAATTTGCAATGCCTTCCGAGAAAACCGACCACTGACCCTTTTAAATCAATACCCTTGAAGCCCCACACCTTTTTCTTTTGGCTTACAAAAGCATCACTTTGCTGCTGTAGACACCGGCATCCAATATGAATCTTCCCTCTTCCCCAGACCAAATACAAATCATCTCGTGTCTCGGTAATAAACAAAGATTTTCTCTTGAAGCGCGTTCTGTCAAATCGCCGAGCAATCCTACTTCATCAAATGCTAGTAGATCCACTGGCTTTTCCGCAGAGTGTCTTCGAAGTCAAATCGACGTTGTAACTTGCGAGGGGAACTCGCAATTGAGACAGGGTCGAAAGAGCGCTGCATAAACAGACATTTCATGAAGCTGCTCGGTGACCGAAGTAATTCATCGCTATTTCTCCAATTGTGTTTTCAGAATTTTTTATTTCCGTTTTCCACTGGATTTGGTGACAAAACGAGACAAGTCGTCTTGATTGATCGCGACTGGTCGCAGGATGGTCTCCACTGACACAAGCAATAGTCTACAGATGGCACGCTCAGCGGTGAAAGGTTTTGGTCGTTGATTGCATTTGGACTTGAAGAGATCATGAAACGAGACTTTTTTAACAATGTTTCTTTGCGTCACTTGTAACCAGACTAAGCAACATAAAACCTGGCCTGAATTATGTTTTGGATATTCTTGCATGAACATGATGAAGCCGATATCACTGTTTTTCGTGAGTTGCAACATGTGCATTGCACTGTCCGGTAACACAAAATTGTGCTCAATATTATTGCTGTGTGAAGTTTACATACTTGTATATCTATCATTTTTTTCTTACTATTCAAATTTATAATTTAGCCAATGAAAAACCAAGTTATCAGCAGGGAACAACCGAAAAACTCAGCAGTTTTGTCACGCAGAGTAATCCATCAAATATTGTGTGTACAATGTAGACACAGCGATGACAGATTACCTGATGTTTGGCACTGACATGGTACTTGCTCTGGTAAAAAAAAATTGTTTAACAGGTACAGAAGAAAATACATGTGGCTTAAACCAATACCGGAGCAGATAATGCATTGTTTAAATGTAGTTTGTATGGATCGAAACTGACAACAAATGGTTATCACATTCAACAAAGGAGAGATTTTGCACCTCAACGTGCAACTTCACCTTAGATGAACATGATGAAAGGTGGTTAAAAAAACCCTTCATCTGTTCATAACTAAAAGATATCCTGTTATGAATTGCTGAACTTTGTGTGAAGTCCGTCTTCGCTGGAGAAAAACCTGCCATCTCAAGTTCCATACCCCTGTGGGGTGAGCAACGAGGAGAACCACCTTAAAAGCTAACACTGCACGGACAAAAAATGATAACAAGTAGACCAGTATAAGCCGACAACACTTTCTCTGCGTCTTTGTTCAGAAAGCAAAACATCTGAAGACACAACAAACAAACGTGCTTCTTTCCCCCGTTTTCCCCCTGAGCAAAACCCCAAAGAAATCGCGTCCCTAAACACCAAGGGAAAAAAACATTTTGTCAGATCGTCTTAAAGCATGTTACGATGCCGGTTTTGCTCAGAATAATCCCAAGTTTACCAAATGTAATATCCTAATCGGATTTTGTCGGTCATTAGCACACGATAACATCGGTGCTCAATATAAGCCTGGCTCAATAAAATGCAGCTCCGGGCTAGGGGCGGGGGTAATACGGTAATTAGTTGTCATGGAAACGAACAATCACTGTCTGATTCCTTCATGCAAATGGTATTAGTTTATTGCTGTTGCTATCTGGATGGTCATGTGTAATCATCATTTATTCATATTTATAAGATTGAAAGGTTTCAAAAAGATTTTCAGACATAGAATTTGCAAAAGCAAAAAGCATTGGAAGTTACATTTGCAGTCTTTCTGCCTTCACTAAATGTCATATTATATAGAAAATCTCCAACAACATGTCATGATTTCTACCGCACTTTGTATCCTTTTTTCCCCATAAACAACTGCAGGGCTTGTATTAAATAATCACTAGAACTCCTACCCGTTGAGTCGAACAACATCTACACTCAACTACCCTCACAAAACTGGGCAAAAAAACATGATAAAACCCCCACAGTTTGACATTTTACAATATCGTACGGAAGAAGTATGGATCTTTGCAGGTTCGCGACAAGCACACACAGCTTTATGTGCTGATGAATTGAAAATGTCACTGTGAGTCGCACTTTGCCAGAGCGTGCCACCCTATGGCTAAACCCAGTGCGTATCGGCTTTTTAGCTTAATGTATATCACCATGTGACTAGCATATGCAATGAATAAAAACATATCTATGGCGTAAATCATTTCACAGGTAGTACGGATGTTTCACAGCTTACAACTGTCAGCAGAAGCATGCTGTGCATGCACGAGTATTGCGCATAGAAATGTAGAACAGTTATAAATACATCTATGTGAATATGAACACATTTTGGCGACATCAAATTGTATTGCAATGATTATTTTAAGGTTTCGTTTGATCGAGATTTGTAAGAAAATTTTTCCTTCCAACGGTGCAGAGATAGCCAAGCAGAATACCTCAGTACAAACAGGTCAACAATACTGACAACATTAAATGACTATAATTCATCAATATTATTCATATTAGTCGATTGTTGAAGATAATTACAATACAACGTTATGTAACCTCCTATGTAAATTTATGCCATTTTTCCCCATCAGTAGTTCACACATTTACTGACTAGTACATCCCACACTGGTGAATAAAATATTCATCTGCACTTCTTATTGGTGACACAGCGCACCGACTTGAACCAACTGTCCTTAGCTATTGTGGCACAATCGGAGGATTATGGACGACAATGACCGTCTTCCGTCGGATTTCTTTCGTTGTCCATCACGAATGTAATTACGAGAAATTCCAACAGTGCAAACCAAGAACTGGGAAACAACAGTGCATAGTCTGTGAATGCGCCATGCAAGGAAGAATAATGAATTGCACGGAAAAAGTCATTATTATTTCCGTTTGTTAATTTAATTGTATTACACTTTATTCAAATTTTGGAAGAAATGAAAATATGCGAAGTGTCAAGCCAAGAACTAATGACAAATCTGATAATTAATCTAATTAGTTAAGAAAGCCATATAAAAAACATACGGAATGAACCTCCAACCCTCGACAAATTACTTTGGACTCTTTGACACAAATATTAAATCTGTCGTCTGTACTTCAAAGTGTCCTCAAAGACACAGGATATATATGCCTCTCAAAGCTTGTTTTTACACTGAGTGATGTTCATGGCGGCATAAACATCTCAGGCTTCACTAAAAAATATGTAAAAGACTCGCAGAGGTGAATACGACCATCAAAATCTTGTCGTCCACCCAAATACTTGCACCTGAACATAATTGTCATTTTTTAAAGCAACTGCAAAACACAGCCCAAAAAACCTCCAATATACCATATACTAGTAGCCATCAAAATTCATGCACCCTAAACCAGTTCACAGTACTATAGATGAAAAATCCATGCATGCAGAAATTAACGCATCTCATACATTTATGATATGACGTAATTATATTGTATCAAAGCACATGATCACGATCAATACCTCTTGATTTATAATAATTGAGTCATTTGAATCATTTACCTGGCGAAGATCATAATCTATGCTTTTAAGTCTCATTACTACTGTCGGAGCCCACCCACGTGAAATATTGTAGATAAGTTTTTTGGGGCCAATTGGTACTCAGCATATATATATAATTTATCAAACTCACTGGCAAATTTCGGCTCCTTTTCATCCATCGACCAGAAGCAATGGTCGAACGCAAACGTCTGAAATGTAAAATGCTATTCAGTCAAATTGACCCATGTTTCTAATTTTTTTTTCTAGTCATGCCATGATCATTCAGTATTTCTGCAAGGTGGCATCAATAAAGGTATTCGTTAATCAATTTTTAAAATTATAGAGTGAATAATTTCGAAATTTATATTAATAAAAGCCTAATAATATCAACAAAATACATTTTACGCATAATCCATGTGTAATGAAGATTTTATCAAGATGATCTATTTATGATCATGTACTGCTAGCATTACAAAGACTAAATTTAATTATGGACATGATCAATTGAAATCTCATACCTTCGGGGCTTTCTTTGTGCCTTGCATTCCATCGCTATGGCAACGAACAGCACAATCACCCACGAAGCATGGAAGATAAATGGAGTAGAACGGGTAGAAAAATATTAGCAAAAGGATTTATAGGAATACATTCGCAACTTTCCTGTTATAATTAGACTCATTAGGCATAAATTGTTAAGCACCTGTATAATTTATTGACCCAGTGTGCTCGTTAATAAATGTTTCCATGCTAATTTATTCCATTCAGGAATATTTTTATCAACTGGAGAATTTTTTTTAACACGTGTGTTGGTTTTTATACAAATCGGCATGGCTCAGTCCAATTTTTATACTCCAATGCACAAATCGGTAAATCATATTCTACATAGGCATCATTATCATCAATGATTAATAAACTTCCATCTGCCATCTGGAATTATATGTATGGCAGCCGATGTTCTAACAAATTCTCTTTCCAAGAGAAAAACTATTCACAGGTGAATTGCATTAACCTTTTCCCACATTTGGTTTAATAGCAGTAACCAATATTTACATTGTAATAACAGAAGAAAAGGAAAACTGTACAAAACAAAAAATAATCTGTGCATCAATTTCCAAGTCACTATATGGAATGCGGCATACTTAATCTGTTAATGTCAAAATATTTTGAGAAAATCAAAATTTCCATTGACCTAAGGCCCCTTGGTTCCACTTATGTACACCCCCTGGTTCCATTTATGTACAATTTACTCTCTAAATTACTCACAAAAAATCTGATTTTCTTCGATGAGATGAATCTCTGCTCGAAAGTACATGTAATTTGATGGATGAAAATCCAGATATATTGTGCATGGAACATGTGATGAGCAAGGAATTACGAATATAATTTATTACTTGTAGATTCTCGCTAATGAAAAACATTATAACTCATTATTATTACAATTATTATTATTATTATTACTATTAATATTATTATTATTATACCTGGATTCCTTGACCCCAGTTGAAGGGTGAAACAAGACGGTCTGAGTCTGTGCTTTGTCCATATCCACAACACATTTTGTCCCAAGGTCGATCTCTGAAAGGTCAAATAAAAGGTCAAATAAACATATTGGACATCATGATCATGAACACACGTGTATTAGGTGATGCAAGACTATTACAGCTTTTTTCAATTTGACAGAATATAAAACCACTTGTGAATGAAGAGTGGTTGGAATGTAATGGTTGTGTATAAATTGTTTGGCTGTACAAATATTCTTTATGAATTATTATCTTGTGCGGTTAAAACTGAAATCACGGTTAAATTTGTTTAAATTTCGAAAACCAATTGACAGCACTCCATCAAAATTTCATTGACCAATCAGAGACATGGAGCAAAAGGTAACCATGGCAACATGGCGATAACAACCTAGAAGGTTATTTCATGGATACTAGTATTTGCATGTGAATGTATACATTCAATATTTGCAGGGATATAGTATGTATAACATGCATTACATCAAAGAATTGTGAGCCTAAACAATAGTCAATATGTTGCTGAATCCAGCACTGCAACAGATGTGAAAAGAACTGCTGAGGTACACAAACGCTGAGTACCAAAAGTCAATAAACATCAAGGTAAATCAAGGTATGTAATACATGTAATACTGAGAAAATAGATTTCATACGTGTAAATAGGTGTAATAATTTGACAAAATTAATTAATTAAATTCCAACAGTATATACTATTTTGATAACGGAAAATTACTGGTGACATAAAATCAATCAGGATACCTGATGTCACTGTTCATGTTGTTTACAAAATGCAATATCTGATATACATCATGATACATACAGACATGATGCAGAGGTAAAAATCTCATGAGATCTATGTATCTAGTTATCGACTGAACTGGGATACCTACAGATGGCTTCCAGGGAAAAAATACTCATAATCGCTTGACCTTTGTGCAATAACAACAAATATCACATGATTCTCTGTGGGTGAGAAGGGTTTTGAGTATATAACACGTATCGTTCTGTCCAACGATAAGCAAAATAATCATCGTACCTGTATGCTACTTTAGTATGGTATCATCTTCTAGAAAAGCATGAATTGTTTTTGTTTTTTTCAGATATATATCATCACATATCTCAAGGCCATTTTTATTTTTACAACTAACATCATTAGCAAGGAATAGGTGGGTCCAAATTTTCTTATAGCCCTGCATACATGTACGGCATCTGCTGTCCTGAAATTTTTACAGAATTCAGCGACCTGCCTAACCCTGCTCAACGGCTGAACCTATATTTGTAATCGATATTTTAACATAGGTTCAGCCATGTATAGTGATGTAGGTTCATTCTGTGAAGCTGGTATGGATCCGACGATTTTGACGTTTCGATTTTAGTGTGAGTAAAAAAATTGTCACATATGAAATATGATGTAGGTGTAAATGTGAAAATAAAGCAGTTGTGTAATTTAGCGAGTTTATTTCGTTTATTTTCCAACTTGTCAAGATACATGAGAGATCGGAAGCTGTAATGCGCATGCGCAGTACTCAACTTTGGAGGTTCGTTTTTTATCCGAAAAATGATAGCACAGAAATATCTAGAATAAATGCCGTTTATTCGTGAATAATGTCGACCTGTAATCTGATGGCGAATATGCCCTAGCATATTCCCTGCCTTTGGGAGATTGGAATACGCTATATAACCAAAGTTAACCTGCCTCTAATCATGCTAATAGTTCTCGAAATGAAAAAGCTATTTAAATTAAATTTTAATCTTGGGAATAAAAATATAACTCTGATTGGAGATGCTGAATCTTCATGACCAATGACATGAAGTACTGGCTCTCCAACATGTCCAACTGAATGAAAATGCCCATCATTATCTGAATATATCATGCCCAGTTCAATAGTACGACAAACACAGCTGACGAAACTCCCACTGAAAACCTCTGGACCACCAATCACCCCACTTATTGTCACTTGCAGACGATTATTTACAACAGCATTCGATTTGTCATCCAATGTGTGTGGTGATGTCAAACGCACCAGCGAAACTGAGCACTGACTGTCAACACTGATCGACTGGTCAATACACAACTCAATTGTCATAACTGCAAACTGAATTGCTCAAGATTAAACAATAACTACTTAGGGAAAAATAGAATCACGGTCATTGCACTTATGTAACAAAGCAACGGCATAAAAAGAGATATCAGTGATTTATTATCAGCCGATGAAGGCAACTGTCAAAATGCCAAAACAAACCAACCTCGTCTGTTGAAAGGGCGAACACGCACTGCAACTTTAACCTTATCCATACCGGCTATAGCGCCAATAATCCAAGTAATTATCCAATAAATGAAGTAATCTGTACAATACACGTTTCCTGATAGCAAATCAGTCCTTTTTCGTTACGTGAGAGCCATGATAAACACCTAAATTCTAAGCGAAGTGCTGCAAATTTACAGACGTCGCCATCTTTGATTCAGAAATGAGCTGACGAACTGGAACGAGGCTGCTTCCGCTGTGATGTCATTTGTACAAGGCAAAAAGTCATCGTCGAGAACGCCAGCGGGGGGCTTCGATCATCGCACAGGGTGGCCGGTGGGGTGTCATCGACTCACCGCCCTATTGAAGAGGACTTGAATACCACCACCGGTACAATAGTACAATACAATGCGACTCTTGTAAAATCATGTAATGAACAGTTTGAAGCAGTGGTCACTTCATAATAATCCAATGCCTCGGTTTACTTGAACTGAGCTATTGTATTTCAGTTTGAGAATGTATCCATTTCGTATTTGTAAACAACATATATGCATGTACATCTCAGATCAATTACGACTTCTCATTTTCTGCAAATCCAACCTGCATTTTGTAACGGGATAAATCTAAGCCAAGAATCAGGTAGGTCTACCAATATGGTAGACCTAGATCTACTAGAGCATTTAAATTTCATCTTTATTGCTGGGTCAGTGAATAAAAACAAGGAAAACCAGTTTTTATTGTGAAAATAGCGATAAATACTATATTCTATCTTTATTAATGAGGAATTTTTATCTGGTGGAATTAATCATGAATGGCAATCCTTTATTCTTCAATTATCCCTTAACACATTGAATACCTATAAGGGCATGAGGGTCACGAGGGGTTATTAAATACATGTACGAACATACAACGTGACAATAGCGCTTCCGTTATTAAGCCAGCTGAAGTGGGGGCACCTGCCACATTGTGCCAGCTTGAGATGGAATATTAACTGGAGGTAGAACTACCCAGGTGTCGGTATCTTAGAGTCACGCTTCTATTGTTAGCTTCTTCTTGTCTCAGCATGGCATGGGAAGAAAAGTGTCATCCATGGTTATAGTGGCACGCTCCCTAGCTTCTTAGACACGGTGTTGATACGGGAATCTTGTCAGCAGGTCAGCAATCTTGTGAGGGGGGGGGGGGGGGGGGGGGCTGGGCGGGCTGGAGTTGTACTACATACTAGTAGCACAAGAAGACAAAGCAAGCATGCAGCTCTGATCATGATTGACAATAAGTATTGTAGTGTGGTTCCATCATAGAGCTAGCGCTGTGGTTCTATGTACATGTATACATGTGGTATGCAGACACAATATATTGCGCTGGTGTCAGGGATGTGATGAGTATGGTATTTTACTGGAAACATTATAGGGCAAAATTATGCAGAAATTGCTGACGTTAAGCTTTCTTTCTCTTTTCTCTCTTTCAGTGTTGTGAAAACGATAGATTGGTGAATAGGTTATATAAATAGACTATATTCAATAAATGTTGAATCGTCTACCGATGACGATGACGACAAATGTGTAGGGCCCATTGAATTGCCATTTATTCTCAAGTTGTTAATTACAAGGTGTCCTATTGGCACGAAAGTCTATCCACGTTTTTCAAAATTCCCGGAAACTTCGTTATCTAGACTGGGAGTTGTTCTAAAATCTATTGTAGTCTAGGCCTGTAAGTTAAAAAATACGAACTATGTTTCCAATGTAGCTATAAGTGTCTTCTATGAAGTATCTCGTGCATGCTCGTGCATGTTTGGATTAAAAGTAAAAGATAACAAATGCGTGCAACAAACACACTAGCCCGAAAAAAAGCTTACTGGACCTAATCACAATAGTTTCCATCGAATTTAAAATCTTTATCTACATAACTACATGTAAAGATAAAAAATCTTTGTACATATATTTCTTTTTACCTAGTAGTTATTTACATCTAGCTCCATGGGGAACAACTAAATCGCTCTGGTTTCTCAATAATTTTTGCGTGTGCACCTGGATTCTGACAATGACATACAAAGAAAATTATGTGTATTGTAATGTATTACATCCCACGACTCGCTAGTACTATAATTTAGTCCAATCCAAATTTATTTATCATAAAAAATACACAACGATACATAAAATATTTGTAAGTGTGTGGCATACTACATGTACAATATTACATCTACGCTATTCGTTGTGGTTATCGATGTTGTAGCCTTTGGTGTGCTCGCTTCTCAGGGGCAATTTGCCAAATATCGTAACTTTTATCCTCCCCCCGCCCCCCCCCCCCTTCCCCCCCCCCCCCCCCATCCCCACTCCTTGTCCTCTACCCGTAGTGCTTAACTTTTTGCATGTTCACTAAGCTATATTTTTCCGAAGCTGAAGATCCCTGCTTCATCCAGGGCGGATTAAAGGGTCTGGAAGGGGAGGGCCTGGAATAGTTATGGTCCTAAATGTTTGTTGGTGCTCTCTGGCACATCTGCATTCAACCTGAACACTTTACGGATACACGGAAGGTAAGAATAATAATACTCAGATTTATTTAACGACGGTCCAGGATGATAATCAAATCGGCCTGTCTTCTCCATCCTGCGTCGAATGACAATTTAGAATTTGGAAAACTCTTTCGAATAAATAAAATTAAAAAAAGAAAAAAAATTATTCGAAGAAGAAAAAAATATTCGAAATAAATATAATTAATTACGATTTTGTGATGACAAGGGCACTGAGAAAGCCTCAAAGGCTATCGCAGTCTGACAAATGACAACCTAACCAGACAAATGAATAATTAGCGAACCGAGCTCCTTATATAATTGTTTTGAAGATTTGAGACCGAAGAAAAATATGACGGAACTAACATCAAATACTTTCGGGCGTGAGATCTGGGGCTCAACTAGAGCCTCAGAATCAAAATTTTTTAAGTTTTGTGGTACATAATCTACTAAATCTGAGGTTTAGAGACCCGAGGTATTCATTATACCATGATGAGGGATGAGACTGAAGAGAAAGTATGTACACGTAAGTTAGATTCAAATATGGAAAATAACTTTCGGGCGTGGGGTTTGGGGCCTGTCTAGCACCCAGAAGCCAAACACTCTTGCGTTTTGTGGTGCATTATATACTCATTCTCAACTTTAGATAAATAAGCTCTCTGAGACCAAAGAGAAATGATGTATTTTTGAATGCGAAACAAAAAACACTTTCAGATATGGGGTCTGGTGTACATTTGCATTAGGCCCCTCTCTTTCATCTCTTCCTTCTCTTTTCCTTTCACCCACAAGGGGGGGGGGGGGGGGTCAGGATCCCATGGATCCGCCCCTGTCATCACATTTCTGCATTGAGAGACCTCTGAATCCGATTACCAGGTTGAAAGACACACACCAATTTCTGTTCGCCAGTAAATCAGCATTGGAGTTCAATGTTATTTCGAGAATCAATGAATCACAATACAGTGAAACCTCCATTAGTGAACACCTCCAGTCAGTGAACAGCTCCAGTTAGTGAGCACTTTTTCTCGGTCCCAAATGAATCTTGGGGTGCTCTCCCTATTAGCATTAGTGAACACATCCATATAGTGAACAATTTTGCTGGGTCCCAGAGACATTCACTAATCAGAGGTTTGACTATATTATCACAAAACTGAGCATTCATCTCTCAATTCTGTTGTCTTTAGGTTACCGAACCTATGGTCCGATAACCTATTGACGTCACGTTGCGTCCGTCGTCTAGCCGTCCGTCCGTTGTCCGTCCACATATTTGTCTTTAAAGTACACTGTCCAATCTTTCTGAAAATTTGGGAAAAGATACCTTAAAATATTTCAAGGAGGTATTAAATTTTTCACTTTTTCTCAAAATGGCGGCCGTTTTCGACGAAAAACGCTCAATTTTGAACTTTGGCGGCAATTATCCCCAAAGCTGTCTGATCAGATTTGAGATTTTTATTTTAAAAGATCCCCCTTTATATGTACCTCTGTGATGTGTATAAGTTTAGTTGATCTTGGATCGTTGGTCTGTGCATGACGGCCATTTTGAGTTTTTGACGGGTCGGTAAACAAAAATTTTTTGCCCCAAATCGCATTACTATTCATTTTGAGTCATTTCTAGGTGAAAAAACCTTTGAAAAAAATGTTGGTCTTAGAGAATGTTCAGCACTTTGTTCCTTCATAATGGGAGCTGCCACAACTGTACTCATAGAACGCCTGAAGATAGAGCTTAGATATTGGCACTTTCAAATGGGAAGTCAAATATAGCGATTTGTTTGGTGACCTGGAATTGACCTTCGATGACCTTGAAAGGTCAAAAAGGTCATTTTTGGGTAAAGAATTAGCCCAAGGGCTAAGATAGGTTACCGGACAATTATGGTTTTAAGCATTGCAGGTGACATATGGCCTTGACATTTACCAATCAAGGTCATCTTTGTGAACTTCAATGTCACCATTAGGTATGCTGCATATGACTTTATTTATGTTCATAATACAAACATATAAGCTACATCAACAGGTATTTTGTCTGTAGAGGCCAATTTACACATGTCAGGTCAGGCAAGATTTTGAGATTTGGCCTCAAGGTCTTTTGATGTCAATTTCAAGGTAATCAAAATATGTGCCATATATACAGGACTTCTTTTAAGCTTATACACAATATTAACTTGTATGTGCAAGTGTTTAAGCCTAAGAGGCCAATTTACACATTTCAGAACTCACAATCATCCAAGGTCAAGATCAAGGTCATCATTAGTCCCAGGGTTGTGATGGAACTAATTTTGAATGCATTTACGCCAACAACTGTTGTGGTAAATTTGATTTAGGATTGAACCTTTTCTTTTATGTTATTGCAGCTGATCGCATTTTGACGGTCTTCCCAATTAGAGAATATGTGATAGGCCTATTTAATAATATATTAAATAGGCCTATCTGAACCCATTCAGAGGGAACCATTTAATTTGAATATATATACTAAATTCAACTCGAGGCAAAGTAGCAAATTGAAATTTCTGTATTCACCTATCTTGAATTTATTCTATGCAATTTTGCATATATATAACCAATATAAATAACCCCAGCATCGGCCGGAACAAGCTAATTGATGCTTTGTTACTCATCATACTGTTCATGTGTGTGAAAGTTCAATTCGTTGGTCATTCAGTATAGTTTTAGTTGCCGAACTTATGGTCCAATAACCTATTGGCATGGAGTTGTGTCTGTCGTCCACATTTTGATTGATAAAGTTTATCATATTGAGAGATGAATTTTTGCAAAAAAAATTGAACAGAAATGCTTGAAAACATATGGAAACCCAGTATGACATGCGAGAAATATTGCTTACATGTACATATGACTGCAAGCCATAAACTGGGACCTGCGTTACAAACGGAGACCTGTGTGCAACAAAATGCAACTTGAATATTTGGCATACACATTTTTTTTGGTATTAATAAGAAATAAGCAATAGTTTTTAAAAGCAGATATGATTTTTTTTTTCATTTCTAATTTTTTTTTTCAAAATAGCAGTCGTTTTAGAAGAAAACTGCATTTGTTAATTGCTGCATTGGAATCCCCATGGGTACCTTTTTGTACCTTACTGTACGAGTTCACCCTTAGATTACTTCCAAGATAGAGCTCAGGAGTGAACTACTCAATCCAGAGATTACTCAGAACATGTCATGAAGGATGTGTTTATAGCTTTAGCGTCAAGTTGTGTCTCCATTTGCAAACAATGAGGCAACAACATATTCTTGAAAAAGTAAACACTTTTAATATGGTCGAATAAATTAATATTGAGAAAACACTTGATCTCGTAATTCTTCATTTTGTTGACATCACCAACTGTTACAGTCTCTTGTAATTTCCATCATTCACATATACAATACTTAGAGAAACAAAAACAATTGTATTCCTGCAACTCAGGCAATTGATATTAAATATATAGTCTCAACTGCACAAACAGCCAAATGCAATACAGTAATATTGCTGCAGTACGTGTATCTCATGACAGACAGAAACGATCCAGTTTCACGGACTTGAGATATACCTCATGTTGTAGTGTTAGCGGCATCATTTGACGATACCAGAGCGAAAGCCAAGGACTCCACTGTAAACCAATATAGTATAGTTTAGTTTAGGTACAAGTGCTTATTACATTACCATCTTTGCCTAGGTATACTGATTTGAGGTTAACATGAAGTGTGTACATTTCATACATGGTGACACCCAAAGATACTCACAGTGAGGGAACGATCCACGTTTGATGATATTGTTCAAGAATGATGATAAAAAGTGGATGTATCGAGTGAATTCTGTCTCCATTTCCGACAACTGTTCCTCACTGAAATTGAGCGATTCAACTGCATCAATAGGAACCCTAGAGATTCATATAAATAGTATACTGTAAGCAACATATGCATCTACATGTATTTGAAACACCGGTATGAATTGAACTGCCGATATCCAAAACATTCATCAGCACATTTTTCCATGAAAGAATCAGCACAATACCTGATACTGTCAATTCCTTCGTCCCATCGAGCGGCCAGCGTCAAGGCTAGGTCGTGTACTTTCGTCACAATGGACTTGATGAGCGCCACCTTTTGGTGCAGTAGACATCGTTCATGCAGTTTGCTGACATAATTGTTGTGAGCTTTGATGACCTTGTCCAAATCATTTGCATTGGCGAGGTCAGCTTCGAACTCGAGACCTGTACTGTGCAGGATCTGTATCGAATGGAACTATTTTATTACGAGCAAATTTTGTTGTTTCTATAAGAAATCAAATCATTTGTATATTTACATATAAAGTGCAAATTTTGCTGCTTGTATCCAGGACTGGTACAGTGATTTTTCAAACAAAAAATGCCATAAATTTCATGCATAAAGAGTGTACATTTTCACTGTCCGTCTTTTCTTACTCTTGTCATAATGTAGTTGTGGAGACTGTTGACGAAATGCATCAATCTCATTCTGAAAATCTGCATTCTGTGGATCATCGTCCGTCGCTTCTGTATGGCGTCCTCAACCTTACCCAGAATCCTTTGCTCCAGGTCGATCGAGGCCAAAACATCTTGTTTTTCCAGATCTACATACACAACAAAACTCAAATTATATTTATATCAACCTTTCATACAATGAACCTGTTTGTCGTGCACGGCATATTTCACTCAATAAAATGTTATAACTAGACCTGTAAAAGTTCTGATGTATTTTTAAACAATACCATACTTTCATACAAAAGCTGATTACAAGAATGAAGTGAATAAAATTTCACCTTTAAACCTAAGTTCATCCAGGCTGTACTTGACGCGTTTGATTTGGAGAATAAAGTTGAACACGAGTCCGTACACTCTCAAACAGCGGGAATGGAGGACCAGATCTACGGGCCAGGGTACCTTGTATCAACGGAAATACATTCCATACACGACATGTATTGGTATTTTAACATCTTAAAATACATGTTTATGTACCTTATTTGAATCGATGATTACAAATTGTCGTCATATGAAATGCCAAAATATTAATAAGCGTAAATTTGATAATATATATTGATTACTAAATGTATTATTCGTGTCTAGCCCTCACTTTGTAGTGCAGAGTGAGACCTTCCAATGCAGTGACAGGCTGCTTATCTCGAGATTTCTTGTCGACTTTCGTTTCAACACTGACGAAAACTCTACAGAGAACAGTAAATGCCTGTATGAAAGTTTTATGATTTGCCAATGAATTATATTGCACTCTTTTCAAGGAAAACTGTGTATGAGAAATTGTTCAGGGTGAAAATCGGTCCGGCTCATCACCGAGTCTCAGAGTTAATAGGATCTTTTAACCATAGTTACCAGAAAGTAATATCATTGATTTTAGCAGAATATTTTCTGTTACCATACACTGATACCTGGTAACGTTTGTAACCTCCCCCCCCCCCCCCCTCCCATCTTCACACCCTCCATATCACGAACCGATCTACATCCAGTGGATGTCTCGTCTGGATTGACTCCATGATTGTGCTGTTCAGGAATGATAGATCTTGCCACGAATCCCGCAAACGCAGCTGCAATGAAGAATTTTTTTTTCAGATTTGTTTCAGAGATATTATTCAGATATTATTTCTCCTTTTTTCCAGATTTATTATTCTGAAATTTAGTCTCAAAATTCATTGTTTTTTTTCACACATTTATTTTGTTTTATTGTGTGAGTGGAATGTTGTACAAGTGTCTTTGTTGTGGCTGTTTCACACACGGTAAACAGTAAATTTGAAAAAAAAAATGCTCCTTGCCTTCACTTTCAATGACATAAAAATGTTTACCTTTTCGAATATTTCTGTGTAGAAATCATACATCGTGTCACCAGCTTCCATCAAGTAATACCTCTGGGAAATAATTCAAAGCATTTCAAAGTACAAAACACCCCAGAAATTCATCATGATGCCATGCAATTAAAATTTTGTCCTTATCCGAGAAGTTTGTAAAAACATCGCTCATTACTTTTTCCTTCAGCAAACTTCACACAAGAAAATAACAGCACAAATACAGTTACCCGCATGGCTGTGAAGTATTCCTTGAGTTGGTACTCCGCATCCAGTATGTGTAGCAATGTGTTAGACACATGCTCGTACCTCTGATGTATGTGCGGGTAGAGACATTTCTCCAGTAGCAGCTGCATTGGACATAGACAGTTCAAGTCTAGACTCTTCAAGCGACTGTTGGGGAGGGGGGGGGGGGGAGGGGTGGGGGGAGGGAGAGAATAAAGAAAGTACAAATGTATATCAAAATCTATTGATTTCTGAATGTCAAATCCATCAGTAACATTTTTATTCACAACAACATTGAAATACTTATTTCAGTTTCAAGGTCAAATTTCAAACTAAAACTAAAATACTGAAATACAGAATACAGGGCTACGAAATTTATCTGTGATGATTTTATGCTTTATAGAAGAATACATGTTATTTATATATTATGAATACAAATTTTGATTTTCATATTCAATATAAAAGGTCAGCTCAGAAGAACAAAAAGCATACAAAAAATAACACTCCACTATAGTACCAACTTGTGTATATCTGTCTCCCCAGTACTGAGAGGCTCAAAGTCCATGGCGTGCGGTTGAAAGATGTTCCCAAAATTCAAAGCCAACAATGGGTCGCATACACCTTTTAGTTTCATCTGCATCCGGATATTTTCCGTGAAGATATTTGATGGACTTGATTTGGCAATCAGTTTTGAACTATTTCCACTGTGTGTGTTGGATTGAGTTCCTTCCTGTTTTGAGCCTAGGGCTTGTTCAAGGGTCTGAATAAATTTCTCATAAAGGCTTGACATGTCATTCCCTGAAAAGAAAGTAGTTTTCTTTTAGATTCTATATACCATTCTCCATATTCTGTCATAGCTGTACAGGACTGTATCACAGTAATATGATGAAACAGGAAACATATCACACACCAGTATTTGTAACAAATCTCAACCATTTATTCAACTTTGCCTTCATCTGTTTTCCCGAAAGACACCAATTATGTCTTTTCCATATGCAACTCTTCGAATTTTCTATTCTCAACCAAACAAACCACACACCTCTGACAACGAGCGACAGTTTGCCGAGATTCTGGATCAGTTCCATGGATTTCCCAGCCAGGATGATCTGATCCAGAACGGGGAAGAGAAACCTCGGAGCCACATCGTCTTCACTTGGAAGTTCAGAACCAGTCGCGTCAGGGTCAACATTCTGCTCGAACGAGTCAAGGCAGTGAAGTGTGAATGCTGTGTCCCAGAAGTTTTCATCTAGTGATTTGATGTCAATATTCCTGCAAGAAATCATTAACACTTTAGGTACCATGCTCTTAAGACAACAGGTGAATTCATTTTGGACCATAATGCCACGTTCAGTTGTGAACTATCGCTTTAGCCCTTTTTACAGCAGTTTATCAAGCCATAGCTATCAAACTTATTGGGCAAAATCACTAATCTTTAAACAAATCGTACATGATTTTTCATTTGTTATGTAATACCAACCGTTGTACAATGAATTCCTTGTATGGATCGATGAGATCCCCTTTAGTGAGCCACTGGTCTATGATGTCTAAGTACGGGCGACACGACTTGAGCCACAGTGGCATCAACAGGTTTACCTGTGAGTGAAAATTCCAACTTTGCAACTATGAATATTGATAGATTTGATGCATTTAATTTGATATGGATATTTACTCACAGGTATCTCATTTAATACAAAAGTACATGACAAGTAGTTTTTGTTCTGTTTTCTTTTTTTCAGTCGGTGATAATTCCATGATTTCTACACTAAACACTCAAGAAAATCTGGAAACATTTATCACTTTTTGTCCTCCAGACAATGACCTGTTCAATGTATGTCTCTCCAAGATTGTGACTTTCCAACAACGACTGGAACAAGACACTAAGCAGCCCCGAGGCTCGCTGTGATGTGCTGGTCACATGACTAAATGCCACGATCCCATTGGTAAATACGGGATGCAACGCGTTCAGTTGATTTATAAATGGCTTCAAATCAGTGAGAAGTTTGGTAAGGGTGTTGGGTCCATCTGTGAACATTTCAGGAAATAAAACAATGAGGGAATCCCGAGGCAAATGGTCAGTGAAAGCTTCAGTTATATTTTGCAAAAGAAAAATGTTCTATGTCAATGACATTTTCATCCAACCATTTTTATACCAACAACATATTCAAAAGTATAAAATGTGCAGTCAAAATTCTCCAATTTCTATTTCCCTTACCCTGTTCAGTTATTTCCTTCTCAAGTGATAGGAGTTGTTTTTGCATGCCTTGCAGATATAGCGATAACGCCGAAGCAAATGCCTGGTACGTCTGGCACGTGAAAGTAGATTGTTCGTCCGTATTAACGTCAGCTGGTCTTGCTTGGATGACGTCACTGACAAAACTGTAGAGATTTCGCACCAAAGTGGCATAGCTACCGACGTGATCCAGCATTGAGGCTAGGGATTCCTGGAAGCGGTAGAAAGTAGGGAGATTTGATCACTTTTTGCACACAATTCCTAAATTTGTAGGCTTAATATATCTTAATATGTATCAATTATCATGATCATAATTCAGATAGTTAGAAGCTTGGCAAATTTTTTAACCTCAAAAGAGTTTCGTAAAGTGTGGAGTGTTTCACCTCTGTCAAATGTGTCACCCGAATGTTGCAGCTCGGAATGTAATGATCGACTTCCCATGTTAACAAGACTGAGTCTTGCGCTCCGGATAGTAACCTGAAAGATATCTATTTAATAATAAAAACAGTTTACATTGTCAGTTTAATGATTTGATAGTAATTGTATATTGTGAGCAAGTGGATAATACAAAAGTTCAAACAGTTAGACATGCATAAGCCTTGAACATCATCACAATTTTATATTTTTGTGATTCAAATATGAAGATTTACCATGCCTGGTTGAACAATACTTTCCACCAGTCTAAGCTAGATGAATTCTTTTCAGTACCGAATTTCCACCACACAATAAAGCAATATGACATTATGTTGAATGCATACACAGGAATAACAGTTTACTATAGCTAGTCTCACCAGATTATTTCCCGCATGATCTGGTGCTCAGTCATCAGGAGTTTCGGGCTCGGTACATAAACTGGATTGGTGTTGGACACAAAAGTCTCCCTGGAATAAAGAATACACTCTCTTAGCTCACATATTTATCCAATTTTTTTCATTTCAGGTTCGTATCTGCAATCTAAATTTCCTTACTTTTTCGGCTATGCACCATATAAACAGAATTTTCACTTTTGAAACTTTTGAGATCGAACAGAAGCCAACTTACCAATCCTGACTTAGGTTGGATGATCTGTGTGTACCATCGTTCACGGGAATGCCGACAGGCTTCGACCAGTATTGCACGACAACGTTTCTCGTTAGCCAATCAGACGCCGGAGATTCCTGAAGTGTCACATCGTCGCTCGAGTGTTGAGCTACAATTGTGCTCAACTCCGTACCATCGGTCACCTGTGTCACTTCGCCAAATGTAACATTTGGCTTGTCTTTGGTAATGTCAAGGTCAAGGTCATCATCAGACCACACCTGAAAATATCGATTCAAAATTCTTCTGAGAACTGTTTTCCGATACAATAGCATACCATGAACTTATTTTATTTTTGATCCAAGGCAAAGAAACATTTCAAAATTCAATCTAATATTATGACTAATATTCAAAGGATCATTTCATGAAAAGTAATCATGTTCTTGGAAATTTTTTTATTTTTTACAAAAAGGAAGTTTTAAGTTATTAAAACCAGTATTTATTACACACTTACCTCTATAATAAACACTTTGGGTAATCTTACTTGGCTTTCAAATAAGAGGGAAAATCATGCCATTAAATTTTTTAATGGCAAACTCTCTTAAACTGGTCGTTCTATGCCCCTCAGTCAACAGTCATTCATAAAAGTTTCTTGACGAAACTTGACTGTGTCAGTGGTCACTGAGAAATCTTTCTTGACGAAGCTGTTCCACCGGAACCGCCATTACTTTGTCCCCCAAAAGGTTAGGCTGGGGAGGCGGGAGGGAACATGACCGTGTTTATTATAGAGGTAAGTGTGTAATAAATACTGGTTTTAATAACTTAAAACTTCCTATTTATGTCCACACTTTGACCTCTATAATAAACACTTTGGGTTATATCAGAATAACCACAGGAGGTGGGCTAACCCCTCTCCCACGTCAATGAACATCATTGAGGCATAGAACGCACAAATTCAGTTGAGCATGAAGTTACTATTAAATTGAGTTTAATTTCGCCCTGTAGTAATTCGTTGAGGGTTTAATACCCCCGACGAGTAATTAACAATTAGTTTAATAATATGGGCGAGTAACGAACATGAACAAGAAAGAATAGTACCTGGGTAAGAGAGTGAAGTCGTAGAGGTGATTCCCCCGCAGTTGTCTTGCTGACGGTGGGACAACTCAAAATTTCTTCCACCCAAATAAGAGGGACAACCAGAATCTCCGAGACGACCAGTCTACGAGAGATGTGCGTATATACACGTGCAGTCCCTTATGTACATCATTTACAGATGGACCTTATGCTGCGCGGCCACCACGGGTCCAAGGCGGTAGCCGGAGTCGTCCTGCCAGGTCAGTTCCCTGCAGTAGAAGGAAACAAACGTATTGTTAGAGGCCCAAGTGCAGGCCTGCATGACATCGGACAATGCAACATTATTCATGAACGCGAGAGACGACGCGAGCGCTCGCACATCATGAGCCTTCACGCGGAAGGAGCCCGAAGTCTTAGTTTTGGATTTTTCATAGCAGAACAAGACGCATTTCTTAACCCAGGACGAAATCGTTGCCGGTCTGATATCTTTAGAAAAATTCTTCTTAAAGGCAACGAAAAGCAAACGCTTCCCGACATGGAGCTCCCTCGTGCGATCAACGTAGATGCGCAAGGCTCTAACGGGACACAGTTTAGCATCTTCCTCCAGGCCCGGCCCCAACGAAGAGGTAAGGGACGGGATAGAAAAGGACATAGACGGGGTATGAGCTAGCTGAGTCTTAGCCAGAAACGAAGGGATAACCCCGAGAGTAACCGCGGAGCCATCTTCCTTCCAAAGAACTTTGGAAAAGTCAAGAGCATGGAGCTCACTTCTCCTCTTCCCCGAAGCTAAGGCCAGGAGGAACACGGTCTTGAACGTAAGAAACTTAAGTGATGCTCTCTCCAAGGGTTCAAACGGATCAGAGAGAAGACAATTTAGAACGAGCGATAGATCCCAGGTCGGGACGGGATTCCTCAACTTGGGTCTCTCCACCACAAAACTATTCAACAAAGCAGACAAACTTGCATCCTGACCGAAATCAACCCCAGTTTTGGGCTTGATAGTCTTTGCAATCGCAGTCCTATAGCCTGCGAGCGTAGAGGGGGCTCTCCGCTCCTTGAACTTCTCAAGGAGAAACTCGGAAATCACAGGAGCAGTGACCTTGAAAGGACTAACCTTCCGGCCACGGCACCAAGCACAACATCTCGTCCACTTGGATTGGTAGACTGCCAAAGAAGATCGTCAATTAGTTCGGGCGATCCTAGCTGACACCTCTCTTGAAAAGCCCTTCTTTCGGTAACATCGCTCGACAAGAGCCACGCGTGTAGCTTGAGCGTGCCCGGGGCTTGATGGAAGCGATCGGACCGCGGCTGTTTTAACAGGTCCGACCGATCTGGCAGTGGAACTGGGCTGTCCACCAACAACTCCAGAAGGTCCGGGAACCACGACTTCTGTGGAAGGTGTGGGGCAAAGAGAATCATCCTGCTGCGATGACCCTTGAACTTGGCTAGAACCTTGTCCAAGAGAATCGCAGGAGGAAAAGCATAAAGAAACATCCTGTCCCAATCCAGGGACATCGCGTCGACCGCCCATGCTTGATCGTCTGGGATCGGGGACACAAACGTCGGAAGCTTGGTATTCCACCTCGTGGCGAACAGATCCACTGCAGGTCTGTCCCACAGGTGACAGATCGCCCGGAAGACTACCGGAGACAACGACCACTCCGTGGCCTGAATCTGGCCCCGACGAGACAAACGATCGGCCCACACATTCATATAACCGGGAATGTGCCGGGCCCTGAGCGTGATCCGGTGGTGGAAGCACCAGGTCAGCATCTCCACCGTCAACAAACACAGGGACATGGACTTGGTCCCGCCCTGCTTGTTGACGTAGGCCACGACCGTTGAATTGTCCGTGGCGAGCAAAACCACCTGGTCTGAGAACTGGTGCTCCCAATGCTGAAGCGCGAGAAACACGGCCCTCATCTCCAGCACATTGATATGGTCGTCCTGTTGTGACCGAGACCACCAACCCGAAATCTCTTGATCGTCCCAGTGAGCTCCCCATCCCTCCATACTGGCATCCGTAAAGAGATGCCTGGAGGGAGGAGGCGGACGGAATGGAGCGCCCCGAAACAAATTGGCCGGGTCCAACCACCATCGCAGGTCTTGAACGACCTGGTCCGACACGTGAACCAACTGGGCCATGTCCCCCGTTGCCTGCGACCAGTTGGCATGAAGCTGCAACTGGAGGGACCGCATATGCAAGCGACCTAGAGGCACCATTTTCTCGGTCACCGCTAATGTACCGATCAGAGACTGCCAACGCGAGGCTGGCTGAGGAACCCTGCTTAAGAAATCGCGGGACTGCTCTGATAACTTTGACCGACGTTCCTCCGTCGGGATAACATAACCGGAGGTAGTCCGAAATCGATACCCCAAGAAAACGAAGTCTTGACGAGGAGATAAATCGGACTTTTTTTGATTGATTTTGAAGCCCATGGACTGACACAAATCCACAACCCACTGGGCCTGATGAAGCAAAGTTTGAGGGCACTGATGCCTGATCAACCAATCGTCGAGATACTGGTAGATCACAATGCCGTTCCGATGGGCCAACACCTGTAGCTCCCGAACGCACATCGTAAAGATCCAAGGGGCGGTGGACAGACCGAAAGGCAACGCCCGAAACTGCCACACCTGGCCCTGATAAAAGAACCTGAGGTATTTTCTGACGGACCTCCTCATAGGCACGTGAAAATAAGCATCCTTGAGGTCGATTGTCACGACCCAAAGCCCGCAAGGGCATAGCCGACCTTACCACCTCTGCCGTCTCCATGGTGAAGGTGGGAATAAGCAGATAACGGTTGAGAGCAGAAAGATCTATCACCGGCCTCCAACCGCCCGAAGCCTTCGGAACCACAAACAGGATACTGTAAAACCCCGAGGAGCTGCCCGAAACTGGTTCTACCGCTCGCTTTTGAATCATGGCCGAAATCTCGTCTATCAGCGCCTGACGCCTTTCCGGGTCGTGAGGCAACGAAAAAACCCTTGGAGTGAGCGTCAACGGAGGAAACTGTTCGAACCGTAGACCGAACCCCCGACGCAAGGTGGAGACGATCCAAGGACTGGCTCCTAGGTCTCGCCAACGAGGCCAAAAACCTCCTAGTCGCGTGCCGACAGGCTCAGTTATATCCAAGATATTTACTGGAGCGAGTGAACTTGGAGACTCGACCAGACGTGGGGGTCCCACGACAGAAGATGAGGGTATTACCTGACTTCTTAGCCCCTGCTGGCTTTGCTGGGCTAGCTGGACGTCCGCGACCGCGACCTCCACGTCCACGCTGCCCCCCTCGCTGACCGCCGGCAGGGGCCCCACGAAAGGGCCGGTCCAGGGCCTTGCCTTTACCGCGCCCTACCGCTGAGGACCCAGCACCAGAGGAAGCTGACTGCTGCTGCTGTGGGCGCTTACGCTGCTGCTGCTGCTGTAAAAGCATGCGGGACCATCTCTCCATGGCCTTAGACTGCATAAGGGAAGCGTCAGTTGAGGCCTTGGCCCGGTCCCGCTCCTCTTGACGAGACTTAAGGGCATCCACCTCGAGGTGAGCATCCACAGGGAAGGGAAAAGGAGAGGCGGGCCCAGACTCCGGGAGAACTGGATGACCACGGAGCTTAGCCAGCAACTGGTCAGAGACCTTCAAGTCCAGACGCTGGATCACGGAATCCCTCCGCCAAAGCTCCGATGTCCACCAGGCCGTGCAATCCAGGGAAACCTTATCCGCCACAGCCTTTCCCAACGACTGTAAGAGTCCAACAGAGCCATGGAGCACATCCGCGAGTTCAGAGCGATCGAGGTTCTCATTGTCCATGACCTGCTCATAACACGACGTCGTAGCCAGCGTGAGAGCATGGACCATCCAATCCATCGACGAATCCACGGCCACGCCCAAACGTAAAGCAGCCTGGAAATCCGACAACTGATTCCACGGGAGAGAAACAGTCTTAGGCACAGAGAAGATCTCCTGTTCCTGTAGCTTGGAAGGCTCCGCATCCAGGACTGACGAAGAGTAAAAATCCTGGATCTTAGGCTTAGCCGGCAAGAGTCCAAGCTGAGGACGGCCACGTTTCGCCGTTTCCTCCACCCTAGCTGCCAACATGTTCCGAACACCCGGTGCTACCGGAAAACGCAAAGCGTCACGAGGGACCTTGGGCTGCTGGAGATCCCGCTCCGTGAAAGAGCGCGCCCGCTTGGCTGGAGGTGGGGATGTTGACGCCAGATGCGGCCACTCCTCCCCAGTAAGCCTACGGACATAATCCAATTTATCGACCCACAGGCGCTTAAATGGATTATTTGGCTCCTCCTCATCCTGGGAGCCCAGATCATCCTCACGGAGGCGCTTGGGACGAACCAGACCCGAAGGACCTGGCAAAGGCACAATGCCCTCCTCCCGAGAGCTGTAGGGCAAATCCACCGAAGACTCCGCAGAAGGAGACGCCGCCGGAGGGGCCTGAAGCCGCTGGACATCAGGAACCTGGCGCGCCAGGAAAGAATCCAGCCTGTTCAAAAACTCAGACCTCATGGCTTGCATCTCCGCCTGAAACTCGCCTCGCGATAAAAAATGGGAGGAGACCCCCGGAATCGTGGACAAGGGAGTGCGGAACGGTGCAGTAGCCACAGACAGCGCAGAAACCGAGGCCGAAGGTGACGCAGACGTAGCCGCAACAGAGGCAGAAGCCGAAGGAGCAGCAGGCGCAGAATGCGTAGCATCCGCTGAAGACGTAGAGGCAGTCCCCTGGGAGTCCATTGGAGCCGACGAAGCCGGGGGGTTGGAAACCTCTGGAAGGAGGGGAGATGATGGGACCTCCGCACCCTCAAAATCCTCCGCAATCTGCGGGTAAAACTCACGTTGGAATCAAATGACACAGACTTGCGAGATGATTTGATGGAAGTAGCAACGCGAGTTTGCAGACGCGAATGCCATTGGCTAACTATAACCCTGGGAGACAGAGGATAGCCGGGCCTAAAACCCGTACCCGCCATTGAGCTCCGCTGGGATAACGGCCTAGGGGATCCACACCCTGAAACATGGAACAGAGGTGAGGATAAAGGCCGAAACTGGTTCCCGGGAACCGAGGCACGGCTCCCGGGAACCGGTTCCCGGGTCCCGGGAACCGTAGGCACCGAACCAGCCAGAGTGGAGACAGCCGGAGCCGCCGCCACCCCAGAGGAACGTGGCAAACCCAAGGCAGGAAACCGGCCCCCGGGATACAGACGCCTGAAGTCCACAAATTGAGACGTTGACGGAATTGAACCTACGGGTAGAGGACACCGAAGGCCGCATCCGAACGGAGCTCAATGCCAGGTAACCGGGGTCTATGGGCATGTTTCGGCCCCTTGCCCGGCTACCCTCAGGCGGGACAGGGTTAGAGTTAACCAATGTTATACACGAAGTATGAATTGAAGAACTCGCGGTACTACCGCGGTAGTACTGGTTCCCGGGATCCGGCAAGCCGGGTCCCGGGAACCGAGGAAGGCTGAAAGAAGAGCATAAATCATTACTCACAGCAGAAATCAAATGCAGTAAAGATAAATCCTGCTCCTCACGCTTCTGTATGGCCTGTTTATGTCTAGACCTAGCGCTAGAACTACCCGAGGGACTTGGAAAGGGCGGGAGAGGTTTACTCATCCTTCCTTGTTGAACGGCTCTAAGACCACGCAAGTAGTCCGACCACTCGTCGACCGACCAACTCCCACACAGACCACAAGTCGCCGTTGGCCGACACAAAGATCTGCACATCCAGCAGGAAACGTGCAGCTCCCATTTCGGCAAAAACTGCTTACAACCCGCGCACTTCATCTGGAAAATTCCAACATGAAAGAATGGGGGCGGGCGATAATAGAGGAAACTAAGTAACACTCGAGGAAATTACCAGTTCCTCAACCGAAACTAAACTAAACTACTCAAAAACTACAGTAGCTGTACGAAGTACACTAGACTGTGAAGAAATCCGTTGGAAAACGTTCGTAATCCAAGAGAAAGAGTGAAAACTCCAAATTTGAAAGCCTAGCAAGATCCTTTGAACTGGCGCCAAAACCAGGGACAAAGGTAATGGCGGTTCCGGTGGAACAGCTTCGTCAAGAAAGATTTCTCAGTGACCACTGACACAGTCAAGTTTCGTCAAGAAACTTTTATGAATGACTGTTGACTGAGGGGCATAGAACGACCAGTTTAAGAGAGTTTGCCATTAAAAAATTTAATGGCACGATTTTCCCTCTTCTTTGAAAGCCAAGTAAGATTACCCAAAGTGTTTATTATAGAGGTCAAAGTGTGGACATAAATACATCTGCACAAGGAAATGATTTTTAAATATCTTTCAAGAAGATTTATCTTCCAAATACAAACCGGCGATGGGGGAAAAGGTCCAAATGGCACATCAATTCCTTCTCTGAGGTAACTCGCCCAGTCAAATGCATCAACGTCTTCTGCAATTCAGTATACAAAATATAGCGAGTATCCAAAATGTCAGATGACAAATTACTAATGACAACAAGTTTAACTTCAAGAGATCTTTTCTTCAAGATACTTCTATTCAAATTTGAACATTATGCACATATCATAGGTATATCAGAAACCGTCTCGAGCGACTGAGATACCATGGCATCTCTGACAGAACTGACCAGGAACTGGTTGCCTGACAGGTTCAACATATTTGCCAAGTGTTGGACTCTCACACAAACAAAGCAGTAGCGACAGTATAGCATAGTGTGTGTCAGTCTGAAAGATGAAAATAAATATGAAAACAATCTGAAACATTTCGTCATTGCGATGATCAACTTAATTCCACACATGATTTTTTTTCATGGAATAAAACAAACCTTTCCAGTTTCTCTGCTCTCAAAAGCAGGGATCTCCAAGAATTTTGACACCAGTCTCTCCAACGCGACAGCTTTCTCTCCTTGTGAATGAACTCGAAATTTGTCGCACAACCTGAAAGGGTAATACATAATTCCAGCACAACAAAACCTATGTATCCTGTTGATGGACATGAGATGAACAACTTTCTAAGCACAGTTCATAACACATGCTCATACCCAGAGATCGACATTAACACTGGCCCGCTGGCCCCACACCATATTTTGAGCCTGTGGGGCCAGTAGGGGCCACCAGATTCCCTAAGTCACTGGCCTCACTGGGTCAGTATAAAATCTTCATTCTTTGAGTTTGTACTTCACAATGTACACATGTTGCTTCCATGTTGCTTCTTTGCAAAAAATACATCAGTGTTTGATATTCACGTACACATTGATAGTTAGTGAACTTCGAAAGTGGGGCCAGTAGATTATGGATGGGGCCAGTAATTTCCAGATGTTACTGGCCCCATAGGGCCACTGGTGGCATATGCCTAATGTCGATCCCTGATACCAGTAACCCACTCACCCGTCAAGTGACCTCTGGACATTGTGACTATTGGTGTCTAAAAATCTGTGAAACTTGAAGTTAGATTTGGCAAACTCATAACACAAATTGAAGTTCTCTTCTTCTTCCTGAAAAAAGAAACACAGACAACTGTGAATGTGACGATATTGTCAAGAATGTCTAATACACTGCCTAGAGATCAGTAATAAATGTCATTATGACAATGTTGATTGATGACTGTGAAAGAATTTCTGCGAGAATCTGAGAATTAATTCTCGCAAAATGGTCCTTGATTCTCACCAAATATAATGGAGTATATGAGAACAGGATTCTCGCAAAATTTTACGAAATTCTAACCATGGAATCTAATACAATCGGTCATCCAATCAACTCTAATCCACTGGGGTTTTTTTCGTGATAATTTCTGCACTTTTTTGGGTAACCTCCTGAAATTTCAGCAGGTTTCATGATTCTAAATGGCCCGAATAGGTATAAAGTTTAAAGGAGTACGGACAGTAAACAGTCTCCTCTTATGGTCAAAATCTGATGAAGTTGGCTGTGGATAACTAGTGGCTACACTAGCATTCAAATACTTTTGACATTATCTTATTTCGTTAACATGGTTAGGTCTATGGTGAAAGTGGATTTTTTTTGTTTCCCATCTTCCTGAAGTTTTGTACTCAAATAGGCCGCTAAGAATTATAAAACCTATACTCTGATTTTCCCAACTCATTTACACTGTTTATGGCTGATAATTATGCGATGCTAAATGATATCTTATTATAAATTGACATACTTCAAAGGTATGTGAAACGGCAATTTCCTACCAAATTTCAAAATTCTTTCGCAAAAAATAAACAAGTTGGCAATCTGCCCCAATGCTAAATTTAGCCCCATTATTGAATTTCTGGATCCGTTCACTTTTGTAGTTGTGTAGCCTCATCTTTTGAAATCAGCATGTTTGTGTAGAAATCATCCCAGTGTGTTTTCTGATCCAAAATTACAACAATACTTTCATTCCTGGCAGTTGTGAACTTGATCAAGTACCGGAATACTCAGATTCCTGAGATGTTGTTTTGGGTTGAAATTTAACATTGGTCAACTTTTTCAATATTAGCCATAGAAGTCTTGGTAGGAAACTGCCGTTCAACACCTAGGTGAAGTATGCCAAGTTAGAACACAATGCCATTTAGCACCGCAAAAATATCAGCAAAAAAACGGTGTAAACGCGTTAGGAAAATCAAAATATATGAAAATTTCATCAGTTGATGACCATGTCAGTTATTAATCAGTCATCAGTCATTGCCTTTGTGCATTTTCTATCCTGAATATATTAAGAATATTTCCACTTTTTAGAAAAACTATCTTTGGAACAGCACTGTTACAGCTGCAATAAGTAACATTGTCAATGTTTGCTTGTAATTTCAAACTGTCAATAACCTGTCAAAATGTACATTTAATAACTTTTATAATTGATTTCAATTTATCCTGTACTGTTTGTTGTTGCCAAATAAATCAAATCAAATCAAATCAAATCAGGCCCTCTGGACTAAGAGGAAATTACGTAGACTAGATCACTTCCAGTTACACATCAAAAGGAAAATAAACAAAAGCAAGTGGCTCCACATGGTCACTGTGTGGTTATGTGTCAGCATATATTATTTAGGTATGAATGGATTATTTCAAATCAACCATCATACCAAGTGATTTATACAAAATGTTCCAAAAAAAAGAATCTGTCAATCTCATATGAACACTATGTGTACAGTGTACACAACAATATAGCCTAATGTCCGTTCATTTAGTATATTCGCCAACATATTGGACTATACCAAAAAGAATTAAACACGTTGTGCTCTCCGATGAAATTTAAAGTGAGAACGGGACCAAAACCAACTGATTTTGCTGGCTGAATTAATTGGTGACCAATATTTTTTAAACAATGTCGATTTTTCTATTTTGTTATTCGTTGATTTATCAACTGAGGGTGCTGTTGGGTCTAGGTCTAGATTTAGTACGTTCAACTCGAGTCCCCTATCATAATTTAGATAGCTTTAAAATTGATGTAGAGTGGTCAATATTTCTTGGTAAAAAGTAGGCATGTTTTTGATAACACAATTACTTCCGCACTGTATAATATAATCGAAAGGTATGTTTATGATTTCGTCCAAAATAATTTTCCAAGTACTGCCCGGGTTTGTGAGCGCTCGTTTGAACCAGGAGAATTTTAGAGATTTTATTTTACCATCTATATCTATCATTTTCAGGCCGCCATCTTCAACTTGTTTGATGATTGTTGTTTTGGAGATTTTGTGTTTCTTCCCGTTCCATAAGAACTCGAAAAACAAGCTATCGATTCAAGTCTCATTAAAGCAACTGCCTTCGAATGTATGCAATATTTTTATCAAAATAACAAAAAAAAATTCTTGAAAATCGTCTTATACAAAACATGTACATATTGGTTTTGACGATTACAGTCCGTTCGATTTGTCTTTAGATCCGTTTTAACACACATTTTATGCCATTTTTGTACATGAACAAACCAGGTTAATTGCCCTTAAAAGTTCACAACGAGTACATTTTCCAGTTTTTATCTGTAAATATAGTGTAGTTATGAGAAAACAATCAGTGATATATCATGTATATGGTGGTGTGCGTGGAATTGTCAGTCCCTCTTGCACTTTTATGCTTCGTTTACATCTACATGTGATGGATGCAGTTCCTGTATTTACGTATGAACCGCCTGTTCAAACGAGCAAAATTTCGAGAAAGACTGGGTTGCAGACATAGCATTTGATGTGAGGACGTGTCATTGAGTTAATTACACATGTTTAATGTGAGATATAGTTTTCCAAAAAATATTGCCTGTTTTCGAAGGCTTTAAAAATCATAACACTCATCTTGTAACTTGTTATCTGTCATCTAAGAATTGTTGTCTATTGTGTGCTTTCCCTTTTTGCCGCACATTCTACTTAAATTTCACACATTAGTATTGCTTGTGGCTTATAAGTTATACTACGAGCTGTCAGTCCTAACTTGGCCGCATCCCTAACTTGGCCATATTTTGTTACTTTTGTTGCAACATCTCCAGCTGTTTTGTTTCTTCTAATAAAGCATATTGTTATTTAGTATAGATTCGTAACAGTTTAAATTTCATTTATTTTCCCAGGATTATCTCACATTAAACGTTATTTATACGAAAGAGATGTAGTCCACTCCTTTATGCCATTCATTACGCGCCTGGGGGAATGCCGTTATCATGGTTCCAAACAGATGGATGTACAGCCAAAGACATTTCTTCCATCCCTCACCATAATGTCCTTCAATTGTGGAAAACTTTAATTTTCTACGAGTGTGTGATAAGAGTTGTGGATCGATACATAAAGTGGGTTGACTGGTTTAGAAAATGAGTTTAGAAAATGTTGTCATACAAATCTTTCATTAAATTTATTGTTCATATACTGAAATATGTATTTAAATGTTCAAAATAATACACATTAATTGATGCAAAGATGGTCAATTGGCTCCAGTATCCTTTCCATTCCTGAAATTGTCTTCATTCCAACACACATATTTCTATCTGTCGAAATATTTTTAGTAGATGACCGAAGGATGTGCAAATTGCTTTGTTTCATGGTACAGAATATTACTTTTGTCAGTTGATATAAAATACAGCTAAATTATGGCTTCAACTGAACAAGAGAATACATGGCCAAATTAGGGACTCTGAGCTCCACTGTCGGCCAGTGTTACATCGAGATTTAGGCAATCGCAATGACAAAGTTGACAAACACAGGCACATGGTGGAAACATGCAGAAAGAACTTAATTTTAAAAGGGAAAAAGCCTGTTTCATCACTCGTCATATATTTCGATTTATTGAAAGATATGACCCGAAAAGTGGCCAAGTTAGGACTGACAGCTCGTACAAGTCTAGTATAGCTATAGTATACGTCCGTCAATTATCGTGGGCGATAAAAGGAGAAAACTGCAATGGATATTGACAGATGGACACCTTTACGTGACTTGCAAGGAAACTACGGATGCAACAAATATGAAATATATCACGTCGCATTCAGAGGAACACTCAAACAACAACCTCGAGAGATGTTAGCAGAGTAATCAGTCGTTTTGTGTCTTTTTCGTAAGATTGTTTTCCCCGCGCCATGGCGCCGAGGGATTGCATGAAACTGAGCTTGAAACGGGAATCGGCCTAGCCCCAAACGTGACTCTCCAACCGATTGATCGACATGGACGGTTGGTGGATCCATCAACCGCCGATATCGCTCACCAGGTTGAAGAGTCATTTTGGAGAATACACTATCTCCAGTTTGTCATCACATGTCGGTCAGCATCGTTTTTCTCCTTCTTATATTGGACGCGTTTCATGCGCTCTGATAAATGAGATCAAAGTGTAACGAGTTTGTGTGTTAAGATGGTGAAACCCTGCCGATTGTTGGCAGTAAATTTCACGACTTTAGTACCGCATACAAAATATGAGCATTTGTCACAAAACTTCTGGTAGTCCGAAGTGACTTTTTGCAGTTGGAGTGAATAGAGGAGTCATTTTCTTGTTTTAGAAAAATACAATCTTCGACCTGAAACGTCTGGATCATTCCGGATCATAACGATAAAGTTGGTACATCCGTTCTCAATATCAACCACGTAATCTTTAGAATACATCGACTTTTTACATAGTGGAGCAGTCAGTGTCTATGAGCTGAGAATTACTTTTTGAATTTACCGCCTACATTTGTCACAAAATGCCCGACTGTCTTTGACACATTTACGAAATGCGCCATTTTCAAAATATCACGTGGATTTGGACAACACACAGACTTGAAATATCATCTATTATTTTGATGATTTTCAAAGAATAGCTGACTTACTTGGGATTGGTACATCGTAGACTCCATAACGAGCTATCCACAGCCATGTGACATTGCGTTTTCCCCCGTAAAATTGAGTCTGAACATCGGCTACTTTCAACGTCAGGTGCCACGAAATCGTGTTTACATATTTCCCAGGTCAAAGTTTAATGTATCCTTACGCGAGACTTATCTTTGGTCATGTCGATTGTGGTAATCTGTCTAATCCATTGATCACACCAAATAATCCACTTTCTGGATACTGAACGGGACTACGGCAGGAAATGTTCACAGTACGACACATTTACATGTGTTTTGTAATATCAATTGGTAGCGGTCATCCTCGGAATATTTCCTTCGGTTGTGAAGACCATATTTTGCGACTATGAGATTCGGTAGCTTCGTCTCCAAATGTTTTCCCGCGAGGCACCAACACTCCCATGTGTTATGCATGTATATCGGCATATGACGGAGGTAATCCCAGAATTATGTACATAATCGAAGACATATTAGTTCATAGACAAAGAATTGTTGTAGATCGGGGAATGACAAACACTGAAAACCATGTTTCCAGACGATAACTGACATATCGCTCACCACGTGAGTTTGTATTCGCTCCGGTGAGAAAGCCGTTGAAATCCGTGAACGGAGTTTTGAGTTCAATGTGAAGAGCAATACTCACTAGCTGCTCAAGTCCAGTCTCGGTCAGTGATCGCATGCAACCACACGGAAAATCGTCGAGCACATGTCCTGGGGCGGATTATTAACCCTCTTTCGACCCTTCTTGCACATTGGGAGTTTATTTTCACAAATAGGTAATATAATATTATATTTGTTCAGGTACGTACACGTAATTTAAGCATTCTGTATATTGGAGCCCCGTCTCTATCAACACTGATCAAGTATCTATGAGTACCTATTCCATAAGTTCGTGGTGAAATACATTTCGATAACAAAATGAAACTGTATGTAGATGTATATCTATATGTATGTCAAGAAATTTAAATCAGGTGCCCTGATTGGCACAAGTATATAAGGTTATTATCAATAAGCAGCTATATGATAATTCATATCACCAACATATATATATTTCTTCTCTAAATCAAGAAGTTTACTTGATTGTAATATTCCAATGATCAATTCAAGGCAATGTGATTGGTATCAGCAACAGAATAGAGTGCCATGTGACAAATCCATCATCTCATATTTTTCTGACTCCAGATGACTCCAGATGTTGCTGACAACTCCACACCACTTTCCTGACAGCTCAGCCAGAAGACAACACAACCAGAAGCTCCATAAATCCTGGTTCAAGTCTCAATCAGAAGACAGGCAATAGCAGCTCCACACCACTTGACTGATCCCCCAATGACAGGCACCCAGGAGAAATCATTCAGTTGGCCAACAATATGGATGTCAAAGCATAACAACAACTTGTGTTTTGAAGTTTGCACCAATATATACATGTATATTAAAACAATATATATATAAATTCAAATTAAGTGCATGTTGGATCTGTAATTCTGAAACACCTGTAGAGAATTGCACACCACCATTTTGGGTATTGTAATGTCACTATTAGGCAATTGGGTATCTTATACAACAGCAATTTGGGGATTCAATGGCCAATTAATAATATTTTCATATTTTATATTTTAATGGATAAAGTGGCCAACACATTGTATGTATCAAAAATTTGTTATTGATACACATGTGTAGGTCAGAAATACATTATGAAGATTTGAATGGCAGTGTATCAAGTGGCCATGTGCAATATTGTTTGCCAATTATGATAAACTCATAATCTTTTTGATTGGTATTATATTTGATTTATTTTGTTCTTGTTTACCTTCCATGTACAAACTTTGTAAGACAAACATATGGATAAGGAGTATACTACCAAATACACTATTTATTCATGACATTTCTTGTCTGGTATGTTTGATATCATACCTGTGATCCATGTATGTCAAAAGATGAATTGTACTAATAAAATGCTACCACTGTGTGAATTTCACATCAATTATGTTGACACAACCCATGTGCAATAATGATACTTTAATGTCACATGTAATCATGATGACAATGAATCGAAAGCCTGGTGATATCTACATTTACATATTATTGGGATCAGGATGTATCCTGTATCTAGCTTGGGGTTTGTGTTCTTTGTATGCATAGACCGAGCATTATGCATAATAGGGTCAGTGAAGACATACATGTACTGTTAGTTATTCGATGAACACAGAGTGTTATGAATTATGCCAAATGCAAGAAGATGTTACTTCCCCAGAAGTTTTAAACTTATAACTGTCACTTTGGAAATACGGGTTATTATTTGCATTGATCAGGTGAATAGAGTAGTGTCATGGCCCAATGCACACAGAAGCCCTAGCATGTAGCAGTCTACATGTAAAGGCCAGTGTGAATTGTGCACAGTGGAGCATATGATATTGAAGTCTCCCTCTCACTGTGGCAGTGTCTTGAAGGGTTAAAAAATAGTGCCTGTGCTGGCCACTTGGGAAAATATTTTAGTTGTCCATAAATGTCTGAACTTCAAAAATCATTTGTGATGCAATGGATTTGAATTTCAAAAAAATATTTCTCGGCTCATAAACTAGCATATGTAGTAATGCTCAGAAAAATACTAGGAACATTCGTAATCGACTTTTTCCACAAGAACGGATGTCCCGAAATGTTGGTAGTCAATTTCACCAATTTTAACATAAGATGCATAATAACTGCGCGTAAAATGCTTTAAATTAGTTATTAACATGATAATATAACATTTTTGTGAGATATGTGTTCATTTCTTCAAGAAAAACCATTTTCAAAAATATTCAGTGCGCATCACTGACTAAAATATGGCGAGGGTAACAACCCCTTAATTCTCACATGTGTGTTGCCTGTGTTTTCAGTCTCTGGTGTAGGCCTACCTCTGATCTGTGGGTCCGAACGCTGGAGACAATTTATAGAAAATAAGTGAAGAGTTAAATGCTGAAAACTGATCTTTAGACTCACAGGCTTAAATACCACACAGCGACGAGCAATGAACACATTATGAATATATGTGGCGATTTTGCCCTAAGATCGCGGCAGGTGATTGTAAAACTACATGCCATTTGTGTGGCCTTTTCTGTCTTGGCCTTGTTTTGACACGCTCCGTTCGAGCGGGCGTTGCTACGGCGACGCATTGTTATTTACGTTATTCCAGTAAACTATAACAATGGTTTGATTACGCTTCGCGTGCAGCCTCTAGTTTCTGGTGTATTATATATACACTGGAAGCGACTTGATCGAGGAGATTGTTCACGATCGAGTGGCGAGGATGCACTCGGAGCTCGCCATGAGCTTTGAGTTCCCGAGTCGCGAGTAGAGGCCCCTTGGGGCCCTGGGGACAATTTCCATAGGGGGGCCCGGGCTGGGAGAGACGAGTTGCTGACTCGGGGGCGCAAGCCCTGTGGATCGCCAGTTCTCTCCCTTCCCGGGACGGTGTGACGTAGGCTCTGGCTAGCTCGTCGGGCTGTACGGGATTCCGTCCCCGAGGCAGACCGCGGCTCGCCAGCCCTCTCCAGCTAACACCGCGTGGTGATGAACTAGATTCTGAACGGTGTCCGTAGGCCTGG
Source organism: Terebella lapidaria (assembly GCA_949152475.1). Classification (NCBI taxonomy): domain Eukaryota; kingdom Metazoa; phylum Annelida; class Polychaeta; order Terebellida; family Terebellidae; genus Terebella; species Terebella lapidaria. The sequence continues at coordinate 4,814,399 of OX424569.1, forward strand.
GCGTGTCGGGTGGGCTGTTACCTGGTTACCGTAAATGTTAGAGTGGTTACCGTGTCCGCACTCCGCAGTGACCTCCGGTGAGCGGCGCCGCCGCAAGGATCCGGAATAGCGGATGCGCGTCCGCAAGGACTCGTGGTGAGAGGACTATCCTCGAGGATCCCGAAGAGCGGACGACAGTCAATAACTTTACATATATAATCCACTTAGACAGTGACCAGGGACACTGAGTCACCGGGTCTCCTGTCTCGTCCTGTGTACGTGTCAACGCGAAGGTAGGAAGTCAGGGCTCCACAAATCGTCCATGTGCAGAGGCAATCGCTGCATATGGAGCCATTGCACAGTCCGTCTGTGCAGAGGTTTCCTCCTGCCGAGGTTACGTCTCTGCAGAGGCTCCTCACACTTGCTCGTCAGTTGCAGATGTTGTCTGTGTGGAGGTTCATTCAAGCCCGGCTTGGCCACGGAGCAGGGATCTGCATCTCAGGAGGCTCCTCCTCTGCCCGCCTACGTTGACACAAAGATCTGATTGTCAACGTTCATGCCAGGGGACTGATGTCACAGAGAGCATCCCTCTCTGTATGGATGAGGAGCCGACCATCACACGCAAAGAACTGGTTCTCTCCCCGTCTCTGGCAGCTTTAACTCGCCTGTATGGTTGTATGTGAAATGACAACCATGCCGTTTGCTGTAACATAGGTCTCATCAATGTACTATTATGACGTGTTGGGCCTACACAAGTAACACCACGGTTATCGTGCCCATATCTCAGTATGTATATATCCCAGGCAGGTATAGCACTTGTCTGGGATATGGATACCTACATGGGTGATTAACTTGACCAGGGTGATGTGGCTGAACAGTGAGATCAGGGCTGACCTAGGGGACGAGGTCGCTTCGAAAGAGAGAAATTTTGAAATTTTGGGCTACACACAGTAGTAACACCATGGTTATCATGCACAGATGCCGTGGATATATAAGCCATTCGGTAACAAGAAAGTAATGGTTTATACCTATTTATCGTGGGATCGCCAAACTTTATTTCAAATTGTAGTACCAAGGACCAGATTTATAGAATTGACATGTGGACCTGCACCATTCCCATTGACATTTCCCTAAATGTTCCCTTGTGTTGAGTCTCTATCTCAGGGCTTACACGTTGTCCTTTCTCGACTGATCTGACCGAGTGAAGATACAGTCTGCTGTTATAGGCCTTGGGTCCACGTGGTCGAAGGAAAATGGTTCTCCGCACAGAAGTCTCTTGCTACGCAAGCATATGCACTTGAAGGCATGTGAATGTTCTCCACAGGGGGTTTTGTGTAGTTATCATGTGTAAGGAAGGGTTATTGCACAATATAGGGTATGCTGTATGCCCAAGGACCAAGCCTTTGAGAAACCCAATGCGAAGCGGAGGGCTTTTGAAGCCTTGTTTCGAGGGCAATGAACCCCATATTGCGCGATTACACGTTTATCACATGCCAGTTGTGCTAAGGGACATTTTAGTGTGTTTTAAATCGCAAAATCATCACCAAATCCAAATATAAACAACAAATTCACCTTCATTCAGATTCACACGCCAGCTCAGAAGTCCAAGAGAATCCGTGTAGAAACGTGAATTTGTCGGGAAAACATCATACAAAGCCAGCAAAGTGGCCATGTGCTTTTGTTGACCCTTCCGAAAATGACAACCCAAAGTTTGTTATTGGATGACTGGGCACAGCTATTGAAGGACAAAATACGAAGCACTGGTGTATGTTTAGGTCTAAGATTGTTGACAGTAGTTTAAATCACTGGAAAATAATACTAACGACGTTATTTGCCTTGATTGTCTTTCTGGCATGATAAATGGGTGTATCTAATGTTTTTTATCAACATCAAAGTAATTAGGATCTGAAACGTGGTATCAAATCACCAAAAAGTTTTTTTTTTCACCAGGAATACCATGGCAATATTATTGTCAAATAACGAACAAGTCATAACACATTTAACGGTGTGTTCCATGCAACTTGATTACTCCTTAATTTCTCCTCCCTGACTCCTTAATTACGGGGTACTCCTCCCTGGAAAAGGGAGTTCCACGGATGGACAGTTTTCCACGGGAGGACGGTGTAACCAGGTATTGTTCACCAAGTCGCCAGCACCAGACCCAGCATGTTGGGTAGGCTGACTGATTACATACTGATTACACCCTCTAGTATTACATGCAAACTATGTTGCCCATTGCAACACTCGTCAACAGCCGCACAGAAATAGGACTCCGGATGAACTCACAAACTGCCTGTTCGCACATCTCAGGGAACACTGAGCAATGCAAGCATCAATGCAGCCAAAACCTCCACCGACCCCAAATATATTCGAGTTCTTTAGGGCTTCCCTCCATGTTCTCCCTGGGGCTAGATCTAGTCAAAACAGATCAGAGATGCTGTGCTCGACGTCAGTTAACCTCGAGTATTCAGCCAAGAACTGACAAGAATATGAGGCAGGTTGGTCTCAAGGAAGTGCATGTTTATAACGCATAACAGTCAAAGTACAGAGAGGGGAAAGAGCCAGAATACCTGTCTCAGCAATCCCGCCTGCACCGCACCGCAGTTTCCAGAATTCAGGCCCACCCCACAATGTTGAAGGGAACTGGGACCCGCAGCCCGTGCCGGGAAACCTGCCCCTCGCAGAGACTTCCTGGAAAAACTGAACAATTCACGAACATGATGAAACAGTGCCAAAGCAAGTGAGGACCTCCAACACTACAACACTCCACGCAACAAGATCAACAGAATGCGGAAATCTCTGACATACAATTTCTTCAAAACAAGCGTCCAGACATTTATGGGCTCCTTATCAAGGAGTAAAACATCTCATCATCAACACCAAATAAAATCACCCATATTGCAATGGCGACGAATTGCCCCTCTGCTCTAGAAGTGTACCCCTCGTGGACGAAATATTCAACCAGGCATTCCATGAGGTAAATGCAGACATGCAACCTCTGGTCAATTAAACGCCAAAGCAAATCAACACTCCAGCCCACTACTCATAACAGTCCCTGTGGTGGAAAAAAGTTATCACAAGTAAATCCACATAAGTCAATGGGATCTCCAACTGGGTACTAAAGCAGTTCTCTGCCTCACTTGCCCCACCAGTTTGTGCCATCTACAACAACACGATCAAAGAGAGCTACATCCCACCACTCTGGGAGTCGGCAGATGTGGAAAATAACCTCAAGTTGAGTCAGTCTATAGAACTTGGACCGATCACATTCTCACCAGTCCTATCAAACGTTCTGGAAATATTCATTACAGCCTGCATAAATGGGGAAGTGTCTCACTGCCCTAAGCAGTCCGGAGCCATCGAAGGTAGTTTTATAACACATACCCTCATAGATCTGCTCCATCAGTACTCCAAGTGCTTGATGCTCCCAACACCTAAGTCTACACCCTCATGCTGGAATTCTCCAAGGGGTTTGATAAGATAAACCACACCACACCTTTGACAAACTCGCAACAAATGAGGTTGATCGTCACTGACCCATTACTTGTCTCCTTACAGAAAGCGTTCCTAACATAACGCCAAAAGAGGGTGAAAATCCGAGAAATCAAAACTTCGTAGCTCTATGCTCACGGTCAAGGCACGCATGTGGCAGCAAGCAGCAGTTGATATCTTCAAGTGGATCAACAACTACAAAATGAAGATGAACCCCAGAAAACCATAATTGCCAAGAAATCATGATCTACTTCGGATAACAAGAGCTCACAATGTGGAACATTGACATTGAGGGTGATGGAGTACTAGTAGATCACAGAAACAGGGCCAAAGTACTAGGAGTCCATATCATCAACGGACTTATATGGGGAGATCACATACATAACATACACAAGAAAGCCCATCGCGGACTGTCTTATCTCTGTCCTCATCCAACTGAGGATAGTGTACACGACCATGGTCAGGAGCACTACAAAGTACTAGCATGCGTGCCAAACATGGGCAGCTGCACTCACGAGACAGACCCCATGGAGTCTATACCTCGAAAGTATGGCGCAAGAGCACAAGAACATGATACTCAAGAACATGATAATCCTTGGAAAATCCCACCCACAAAATAAACAAGCTCACCCCTGAAGGACAGACCCACAGCCACAATTAACCTACGTAGAGACCATGCCCGCCACCTAACACACATCTGAACCAAAATATTCAAAGACAGTTTCGTAAATTATTATCATGGAAAGACAACTGATAACGTGTCACTAGTAGGCGACCATTGCTTACAACCGAACAATGCCAAAGTATGGAAGCGTTCAAGTCTGTCAATATTCATAGTTCCGACAACATCCCAACAGGCCACGCCCCTTGGCAACCGCTGGAAAAGTCCCACAAACATACCATGTGCTTCTGTTTCAGCGAGCCGCGAATAATGCAACTTTTTTTTTTTACTTCTGTTTACATATTCGTTCTGTGAAATAATACACCATATTACACATGTCTGTACTCATAAAGGAATGGAGAATATACTGTGAGCCTAAATCTCACTTCATTCAAGAGATTGGGCTGTTGAACACGCCGGTTTTGTTTCTGGGACTTTTACGTTTTGGCGCATTTTTTGACGTCTTTTGATTGGGTAGTAAATATGGAAGTGGGCGGGGCTTACATATGATCGGAACTATGAATTGAAGTAAAATTACCGAGCTGGTCAGTTTGCACGTATTCTTACTTTTTTGACATTAGAGCGTTGGGGGCGAAGCCCCCAACTCTCTACATGTCTATGTGCTGACTTTTTCATGGAGGTTTCATGCCTACCAATCGACGCCCGTTTTGGCTTGTAAACCTTTGTACACCTACTTCAAATGAGGATTTTCTTCGTCCTTGACATAAAATCTCTCGATTTGATGGCAAGCTTTGAATATTCCACAGATATATAATGCATAAATCGATGTGTTAGGTTTGAGAAAATTACGCAAAATGGTCTGAAAAACGTCAAAATGGCGGAGCAAAGCAAATTTTACCGCAATGACGCGTACTTTGGAACACACAATTTTCTGTGCAGCATTTTGTGCATGCATGTACATGTAACCTTGCATGTGGCCTTCTTTGGCGTTATGAAGTAAAGACAACGATTCGTCTGCGATACCACGACTACATTTACCGTAATTTGACATATTTTATCACATGAGAATGTGTTCCATGCTGGGTTGCGAAACCTTTTTATTTTAAACTATTCTTTTAATTTGCTCAGTATGCATGTGTTATCTATATCATGATATCAGATGCTGATACTCCTCATAGTATCCAATATTTGAGGATATTTTATTGAGGTTCAATATCATTTTATCAGGCGTATCTGTTTCATTGAGTTCAAAATAAATGTTTACTTATTAAGAATATGATTGAAGTACGCCTATGTGTTTCATCATAATATAGGGAATGTTGCTTGGTGCCCGCCTACAGCTTGGTACTAGTCCATGCAAAAAAAACGGTCATCGAACGGTCTGAAAACCCGGGATTTTCGTGTTGGGCCAATATCTCATGAAAATCAGTGTGTATGTGCAAATAAATGTGTCAAAGCCATGGGGGACCCTCAGAGCCATTCTGTGGAAACATTTTGAGTAGTTTAAGTTGGATACAGTTGATATATTTTCCAGTTTAATATCGAAATGTGAGAGATTTCTTGCAACCTTTACCTGGGTCCGCAAACTGTTCTCAAGCATGATTTTTTTAGAGTTCTTTTTTTTTTTTTTTGGAAAATTGTATCCTTGATGGTAAATATGCCTCTGACAGTTGATTTGGTCAGCTATCTCATGTGAATAATATTACCTGCAACAATTTATATCAATTTACTGAAGATGGTTATATCACCGATTTATGAAGTTGCCAGATATCTCCCAGGTTTGACTATGTATAAACTCAAAATATACCAAATATAGTTTAATATATACACATGTAGACTATCCAAATGATTCAATTGAATGGGCATGAAGTTATTCCATGGCTCTGACACATCTGTAGCCACACACACACCGTATAAAGTGTATTTCATGAGATATTGATCCAACACGAAAATCCCGGGTTTTCAGACCCTTCGGTAACCGTTTTTTTGCATGGACCAGTACCAAGCTGTAAGCGGGAATCGAGCAATAGGGAATGAATTGGAATCATGTGGGGGCATGATATGGTTCAATTTTCTTTTTTTTGCGGGAGAGGGGGATTCATAACAGCTGTCGTGGTGCTGATGATGTGCTCGAGCTCTAGTGTCGTCTCCCGCAGTTAGCTGCATTTTCTTGTCTAATTGTACGACTTTCGCACGTGTCACCATCGATTGAAATGGCGGGAAATCCGACTCTTCATTGTAGCCAAACTTTAGTTTGCACCGTGTCTCTACTCTCGTGTGGACGAATTGTAAACAAAACTTTTTCACAAATTCCCTGAAGACAGCCCGAGGAATATCCCATTCGAGCAAAATTTGAGGGTGAAAGCTAGCAATCAATATAAACGTTTGTACCTCGACTCTTGTTGGACAGATTATTTTCGATTGTTTACGAAATGAACTCTCGTTTCTCTGCCGGCAGTCACGTGACCCCGTACGACTGTCAAACCCGATTCATGCCTGTCCAAAATTGCTTTGATATGCTTGGAAAAACATCAAATATGTGATAGATTCGCAGATCATAGTTCGAGACAAATGTATTTTTGGAAAGCGTTTAGTTCACTCCTCAGAAATCAGCCTCGATATTGTGCTTGTAAGTAACATTTTACGAGGTATTTAGGTTTTTGTTGACCCTTTGCATACCGAATTTGGGCGCGAGATTTTGGTCTGATTTGCATATTGTTGTAAACATTCATGCATGGAGGCAGTGAAAAGATGATGATAATCTATGATAGCCATTTGATAGGCCTATCAAAATATTCACATAGTTTGGTTATCATCTCTTCTGTGTTTATCATTGGTGATGTGACTTGAAAGCAAACTGCTAGATCTTCAGGAAACAGCACTTTAGATGAGTCATGTATCATTTTATGTACTGTACATGTATTATCCTGTAGGGGGTACAGGTGATAAGGCCGCCAAAGTGATCAGGCCGCCATTGTAAATTATCAAACTGCGGGCTAAGTGATGGATGACGATTGTCATGACACTCGCCATGTTATATTGTGCATTACGGTGTGATAATATGCGGCCTGATCTCTTTGGCGGCCTTATCGCATGGTAATACCCTTTGTAGGTCTACAGCGGGATGTATCATTGCCATGGCATGGGCACTGGCTGCCATTGATTGACATTTCTTGACTTTTTCACAGGTGAGAATGGAGCCAGAAGCCAGTTGCTATTGCTGTCCCAAATCAACTCCAACCAATTTGAATTCATCTGCTATGAACCTTGACTCTGCTCTAAATGAGCTCGGAATGCTCAGTACAGTTACTGACAGTCGTAAACAATTCCTCAAGGAGGAGGATTTGAAGGTGCGAAGGGCATTACTAGTGCCACAGCGAGGCCGAAACCTCAGCGAGCCCGGGCTTTCCGGTGCAGGAACTCCGTCCAACAGTCCATCGAAAGGTGTATATCAAATAGTGCAGCTCAACCAACAGTTCGTAACAAGTTTATCGACAGGTTTATCCGCTTGTACGTCACAGATGAGAAGATCCGCGCCTTCTTCGCCATCATCTCTGCTGAAGCCAGACCCAGCAAACAGTGCCGTCCGTGAATGTCTCGATTTCGGTGAGAGATACAAACAGGAAGAGCTAGAGCAGGACGCAAGAGCCAATAGGCTATCACGTCTGAAAATATCCCGAGTCAAACGATTCCGCAGACCTTATGATCTCCCCTGGCGTCAAACGTTGGAACGTGCTTATAACACATTGTCGCCACCTGTGACTACTAGTCTGCTGTATAATATTAACCAGGGACAGTATTCAAGTCAACCGTCAACACCTTTCATTTGTGTGTCATCGGAGAAACCGAGGAAGGTAGAGCAGCTCTGCAGCTCGAATGCCAGTACTCCAGAGAAGGTGTCAAAATCTTGCCGACTAACTGGGCAGGAAAGCACTGTCACTCGTTCTAAGTCATTGGACGATCTCGATATTTCAAAACTGCAGTTAGCGGAGTCAGAAAACCACAACTTCTTGCAGGAGCGAAAGGATATTGACACGGTGTCAGATCACTTTCAAGGGTTACATGTTCAGGAATAACATCCGATTACCGAGCTATGGCTCCGTCTTGAATTTCATAGTTGACAGAAGTGTCTGGTTCACTAGATTGAATATTGTTTATGTTTCAAATGGTTCAAGTCATTGAGAAGTATGATATTTTATTTCGAACCTTGTAAAGGTTTTGGAAGAAAAATAGGGTAAATTTATAGAGTGATATTGATTGCAAAACTTTGACACAGATGTGATTCAGTTCACTAACTGTATTGCAGGTTAACATTGAAATTGAATATGGTATCGGTATGAATGAGTTATACATCCAAAGTTTCCTCATTATGATTGAGTATCACATGCTGTATTTGAAAATGTAATTCCAGAATATTTATGGATTCTAGTGGACCTCTGGTTCCTCAGATCTATAGTATTGCCAAATTTATACTCAGATAATATTGTACTTAAATGGAGCTTCTGCTACACGAGTTATACCATACAAAATATGAACTGCTGAATTGCCACAAGTTCGCAGAAATAGTATTTGAAGAATTTGTCAACACCCTAAATTTTTTTTGTAATTTTTGGTTGTACCATCTGGGAAATGATGACATCTAAAATTTGTATCCCTTGAATGAAAATTGGCCGATACTATGGACTTGCATGATCTTCGCAGCGCCGCATTCATATTATTCTTGCGAGTTGCATATGCTAGTATAATGCTCCTAATATAGCTATTATTATCCTCTTTAAAAAAAACTTATGGCTCAAATCAGGCATCCTTCCCACCAACATGAACATGATGAAGAATCAAAGTGATTTGTTGTGCTTCTACCAATTTTACGGTTCGCAGCTGAACCTGCTGAACGAAATACTTTTTGCCAGCTCTGCACTGTCTGCAGTGACATCGTTATTTTGAATACCTTATGCTGTACAAACAACTTTTTGAATGTTGACTAATGTGTAAGTGAATACACTGTATGAGCACTTAGACAGTAGAATACGAAATGTTCGTTATGCACCATACTACAATTTAGTTTCTGGCATAAAATCACTTCTTCAGCAAATCGAGTGGCACTGAACATATATATGAATAGAAGAACATCGGCAACCCGAGTGAAAGTTTTGTCTATTCGAATAGGTATTGTTTGCTGGAGTGATCTGAATGAATATGTAGTGAAGTGCTAACTTATAACAACAATCAAGATATACTAAATTCAGGCATTCACATATGTTTATATGACATTATTTATTTGGGAATATTGTGTGGAAAGTCACCACCGGTAGCTGTGCAGCTGGAATATGTTGTGCGGATTTAAAATGTTTTGGGCGGCAGGAATATAAGGCCTTGAGGGGGATACACCGACTCAGTCATGGGTGTCTCTAAGTTTTGTGTTGTTATCGATGATTATTCTTTGAAGTCATTCACATTGCGTGGATGTCTGGCACAGGTTGAAAATGTTATGTATGATGAAGATGAACTGTATGCGATAAATTATTGAGTTTACTGAATATTTCGTAATAAAGTGAATTACGAATCATTAATGGTTAATATTGGTTATCATTTGATATTTATATATCACACACAACTGCACATGCCTATTTTGTTTTATAGTGGATAGTTAAAGTATGATACCCTGGAAGTGCTAGTATAAATATATTATTTGAAGAATATTTTTTTTATTTTTTGTTAACAACACATACATGTATCTATACAGGAAGAACCCATGACAATAGATTGACACCAGAATTTACGCTGTTACAATACATATAATTTGTCTGACATACAAGTAAATAAACATATCTAAACAACATGTATTGTATACATTTACCAAAAATATGCAATAAAAATATATAAAAAATTTAAAATCTTTAAACAAATTTTTTTTTAAAAAGTTGATGAATTGTTACACACAAGATGTAACGGGTGTTACACAATTTGTAATCAAGCATGGGGAGCATTAAACAACTAATTTATAAATGAAATAAATTACGGTTAAAAGCAAGAAACAAAAAAAGCAAGAAAAAAAGATGTGTTTGCATCAAACACATTCGATGCAAAATTTCAAAGAAATTGGCACTTCATGTAGATCAATTAATGAATTTAACTTGTCCATCTCAAAATTTGCACAATTGAGACATAAGATAGATAAAATGATCATTGTGATAAGGGTATATAAAATGCCATTGAAATCATTAGCACATACATGAATAACATGGGTTAACTTATGGGTTTCTGCTTGGACTCATTCACCCGATCGAAGGTGATCATATATCTATCTATTCAGTGAACTGTAAATAAATGTCACATTTTGATCTGACAAGGGTAATGATAATTTTTTCACTGAAAATGTGTGTATTGAATATTTAAATATGGTACAACAATGGCCACTTCACTAAGAAAAATATCAAAAGTACATAATAATATTCAATGAAAGTCTGCAGAGTAAAGTATGAGCAAATTTCTAAAATAGACGTATAAAATATGGCACCAATAATTTGAACAATTCATGCTACGAAGCTTTGGAAATGAATCAATACACAGCCATTCTACGACTTTACACAATGCCTCATTATGCAATATTATCTATAAACATAGTACACAATGTATACATGTAAATGGCAAATCACATTGGAAGCATTTTAAATATCCATTCGTGGACAAACAGTCACACTCTTATAAATCCACATTAAACATATTTTGAACAATTCCACTTTAGAAACGTGAATCATATACCGTATTGGTCCTAATAGTAGCACAGCGTGCCAAAGCAAGACCTCCAGCAGCAGCGCGAGCAAAAATGAGGTCGAACTCTGAGGCAAATTTACGAAAATCACTTATGATATACCTATAGCCTTCAATCCCCTTTATTATGATTCAGATAACATAAATATATGGATGGAACACTCCAAGATCTTAATAGAAAAGTATCAAACAAATTACAAGGTTACGAAAATCGTACAATTTTGGGGAAAAGAGGTGTATTATTTTTAGGGCATGTCCCACTATTTAGACCAATACGGTGTACCGGAACGTCATTAACTTTATCGTTATTCTTATTCCTCACACAAAGATTTGTTTCCGTTACCATAACGAATTATGCATTGGAAGCCATTTTATCAGCGAATTTCCAATGGAATGTTCTAGATTATTTTTATAAAACAATCGAGCAGGAAGCATGTATGTAAATATTGTGTTTAACAAAAACAAACGAGAAAAGAATCAACAAGTGTATATGCAACCCTCATTGCATAGACAAATAACATAAATAAAACATGATTGAACAGTGATTTCCAACAAAATACTGTGGAGTTTGTGGATTCTGAATAAATACTGATTTTCAGTGACATACATATATAAAACCATGCGAGTGTGTTTTCTGCAAAAAGATATCGGTCGAGTTTGGTCTGGCGGATGAATTCAGGATGCACGAGTCCGAAGGACGAGTGTATTCTGTGTTCATCCGCCAGACCAAACGAGACCGATATCTTTTTGCGGAAAACACACGAGCGTGGTTTTTATTTTATCACACACAACTGTGCAGACATAATTCTAGATATTGTCGTAAATCTTACGAAAATTTTGAATGATCATTAATATAATAATATTACTTTTATAATATCCATGAATATGCCTGCTGTGATGTCCAGAAAATCTCCAGTCGACTTGGTGACTTTCGGTTGCTAAGATCGTTTTCATCTATTTGACTTCACATTGTTCTTTTACGTAATAACGATTTCACGTAGTCCGCCGTAGAAAAAGTAGTTTCGGCCCGATGTGCTCAGCGAGTGATACAGTATAATTTGAAGTAGGGTGATACAGAAAAGGTTATAACACCTTTTTGGGTCCTGTAGCATTGTAGTTTATAGTGTGTGATAAAAACTATTACCAGTCTATATACATTTGGGGAAAAAAATCCTCATTTTCCAGTAAACAGGTTTTATCAGATGCAGTTTCCAATTTGATGCACCTGTTTCTACAGACAATACACAATCACACCATCTGCAGCAGCAACTTACATCTTTGTATTTGTTTTCCTAACACACATATATAGTATATAAAAATTTCAACTGTTTCAGAACATTATAGAAATCTCAGCACAGTTTCTGGCCTGACAAAGCAGCTGAAACTGATTCACATGTAAATTTCTCTCTGTTTGACAATGTTTTTTCAATGTACCGAAATACTGTTTTGGAATGCTCTTCAGAATGGTGAGAATTACTACCTCGACTGAGATCGTAGAAAGTTCTCCGAATTCTCTATTAATGAAAACGTGAGCAAAATTTGAATAAACTACATGGAAATACTGTACATTTAAATCAAGTGGAATGCACTGAAATAGCAGTTTATATCTACTCAGTTGTACTGCTGCAATCTGTAAACTCAAACATTGGAGCCCGAAATATTTGTTAGAGTATTTTCTCGTACCCTTGGAATATTTACATGTATTATTACACTTTACTCAGCAAGAAATATTATAACAAACAACACTAACAAAGTACATGTAAAACAAATCACTCAATCGCATCCATCATTTAATACAATGTACACTGTTCATGCCATGAACACTTACATATTATGGTATACATGTACACATAATATATATTGGTATGGCACTTTCCACAAATTCTAATTATTCTACTCACACAAGAAGATAAACAGACGAGGACACTTTATACAAACACAGTGACGTAAAAGTGACCTTATTTCACCAGGAATACAATCACTTCCAAATTTCCAACCTTTCAAGTTGATTGTTCATCTTTACAGTAACCACACAAATGTACAACCACTGGAGATAGGTTTACATTGAGACTGTACTTGTGGACAGACAACATTTCGTTGCAGAGATTTTGATCAGTAGGTTGTTTTTGTTAGTAGCTCAGTCATTCACTGTCCCATATACCCTGTATGGTGACCTCTTCTCCGCTCAGCTGTTATCAACTTGGACCCAGTTACTGATAGAGTCTTGGAAGGCTGTCATCCACCTGTGGCAAATACTGACATTTAAAACTTCTAAAAAAATTAGCCCAAAGGCTAAGATAGGTTACCGGACAATTTTGGTTTGGCCATGGCAGCATTGGCAGGTAACAGACCTTGAGATTTACCAATCAAGGTTCGCAGTGTAAACATATGACCTTGGGATTTACCAATCAAGGTCATCCGTATGAACTTCGATGTACCCATTACATGTATGTGTGCGGCATTTGATATTCTATATGTTGGGTGGAATCGTTTAGGCCGCTCAGGTCAATTTACACATTCCAAGTCAGACATTTGGCACTCAAGGTCATCTGACGTCAAGTTCAAGGCCATCATTAGTTGTGCCATATATGTCTTCCTATATGTTCATAATGCAAACATGAGCTCTATCTGCAAGCATTTCATCTACAAAGGCAAATCTGGGCATTTTTTGACCCCAAAATGGCTGTTTTGACCTTTCAAGGTCATCCAAGGTCAAATTCAAGGTCACCACACAAGTCGCCATATATGACTTCCCATTTGAAAGTGCCAATTTCTAAGCTCTATCTTCAAGCGTTCTATGTGTACAGTCCTGACAGCTCCCATTATGAAGGAAAAAAGTGCTGAAAATTTTCCAAGTCCAAAATTTTTTTCAAAGGATGAAAATTTTTTTTTGCCTAGAAATGGCCCAAAATGGATAGTAATGTTATTTGGGGCGAAAAAATTTTTTTTCGCCGACTCGTCAAAAATTCAAAATGGCCGCCACACTGAGATCGGCGATTCAAGGGCAACAAAACTTATACACGTCACAGAGGTATATAAGAGGAATCTTTATAAGCAAAAATCTCAAAACTGATCAGAGAGTTTTTGAGAAAATACAGACCAGGTGCAAATTTGAGCGTTTTTCGACCCAAAAATGGCTGTTTTGACCTTTCAAGGTCATCCAAGGTCAAATTCAAGGTCACCACACAAGTCGCCATATATGACTTCCCATTTGAAAGTGCCAATTTCTAAGCTCTATCTTCAAGCGTTCTATGAGTACAGTCCGGACAGCTCCCATTATGAAGGGAAAAAGTGGCGAAAATTTTCCAAGTCCAAAATTTTTTTCAAAGGGTGAAAAAAATTTTTTGCCCTAGAAATGGCCCAAAATGGATATTAATGCGATTTGGGGCGAAAAATTTTTTTTTCGCCGACCCGCCAAAAATTCAAAATGGCCGCCACACGGAAACCGGCAGATTTAGGGCAACCAAACTTATACATATCACAGGGGTATATGAGGGGAATCTTTTGAAACCAAAAACTCAAAACTGATCAGACAGTTTTTGAGAAAATGGCCGTCAAAGTCCAAAATTGAGCGTTTTTCGACAAAAATGGCCGCCATTTTGAAAAAAATGCGAAAATCAAAAAACAAAAAAATACCTCCTTCTCAAAATATTTTTAGGCATTTTTGTGCAAAATTTCAGAAAGATTCGATCGTTAACTTTAAAGATAAAAATGTTAACGCCGGACGGACGGACGGACGGACGGACGACGGACGCAACGCCATGCCAATAGGTTATCGGACCAAAGGTCCGGTAACCTAAAAATACATGATGCATGTAAATATTTATATTATCGGCATACTACTTAACTTCATAAATATCAAATGAGTACTGTGATTATTTTCAACATTATTAATATTTCGCATGAAACCTCATCACCAATTTTTGCTGAATACACCACTTATAGGCTTGTTTGAACTCACACAAGGTGGAACAGTCTGCTCACCGTTTATGTTCGGTTTCATTTTCGGCGTAGAAGTAGAACGTTCTCATTTCTGGGTCTGGGGGTACCAACATGAAGCCGAACTGTTTTCTGTACGGCATTGAGCCCTGCACCTTGTAACCATGGAAATGTGCCACTCCTGCCAGTGGGGGGGGGGGGGGAGGTTAGGGGGATAAAACATAATAGAGACCATTACTCAACAACTTAACTTAAACATATTGTTATTGCTTTGCGTTACCACTGCTGCGATTTCCTATTCCTATTTTCCCTGTCAAATTTCAAGTTTAACTAAGGAACTCATATTTCAAATAGATTCTACGATGAAACAAGTATACATGTAGAATAGATGACGAAGAGCCGTAGAGTATGACGAGTACACAAGTCAAAGCTTGAGGATTAATGAGTGTAAAGTCATACCCTAGGCTGTGTCTAGGTGGAATACTCGTAGACCACAATCTGGCCTATTATTGAAGGCATCAACCGTGGTACAAAGTCGTTACCTTTAGCCATTTTTGAGTTCTGTGCTGTGTAGTAATAGAGACAGGCATCCTTCAAGACGCAGTATCGATGTCGCCACGCTTTGTTGTTATTCCCCATTTTGTACAGGTTTCCATGGCAATCAGGTTTACGGATGTCCAGTGCGGGTAAACAAACATTGTGTGCGCTGATGTCAATCCAAGTGTTAGCCTGAATAGGAGGGGGGGGGGGGGTGGTTACAATGTACAGTGTGGACATCATTTCTCGTATTTAAAATTTCACGAGAAATTGTGAACTAAATATTTTGTAAGTTATGAGAAAACAAAATAAAAAATTTTGAATCACCATATGTGGCAAGAACAAAGAACATGTATAACAAACAAACGAAAAGGATGTATTTAGATCAAATTTGGAATTTATATTATGGTACCTTGTTCCTACTCTGAGCTGCAGTGTTGATCGCATTGGCCCATCTGGAAATTGAACCAAGCAAATTGTACATGTAGGTGCTAATATACAGCTGAATTGCTCATGCTTCGAAATCGATAAACTCAATGCATTACCAAATTTTGTGTATAAATATACGATATCCCACTTTCACTGTCATCTATTCGTTCCCAGCATAAATTTCATGTTGATGTAAAACACCATGAATAATATAAATATTTGAGTATGACCTGCCCATATCCTCCTCCGACTCGGCAGTGAACAAGTAGGTTTTGGACGTATATTTCGTCATTTTGAATGCAAAGTCCACATTCATGTCTGGCGCCTTGGTAACCATATAGTTGTGGACAGGTACAGCTCCCAGGGGCTCAACGTCCTGTAACCATAGCGATAAGTACATTGTTAAGTCCTACAATGTATGGGGTACCAATATGCAATTTATATAATAAATTTATCATTTGTTTTGTCCTGGAGCCTTTTTTCACAAGTTAAAAACAAACATTCTATTTTGTTTACATGGAGAAGTTTGGTAGCTATAATCCTACAATATCTAATATCAGGAATACATAATGTTTACGACTAATATGGGATACAATGCTAATATCTCACCCCCTCGGTCTTGTAGTAATAAAGACAGTGGTCAGCTTTCAGTTCCATCCAGCGTTTGCGCCATTTCTTCATCAGCATAGATCCGCACTGTTTGTTCAAGTAACCACAGCAAACCGGAATTTCCGAGGCTAAATTCCCTGTCCCAATCCCTATTGTCACTTTCCGCGTGCCTATATTTGACAAAAAGTGGATACAATTTTGCTAAATACATATTATGTTTGATGTTTGTAGTAATAGCCTATTTTAGCTTGCTCCAAATATTGAATGATCGTCAATGATCAACTAAGGAAAAAGATACCATTATCATTTGATTCGTTTGATGGTATTCATAATTTTGCATAATTTATTCACCGATGCCACAATATATTATGTAAATATATATTTTTATCACACACTATAAACTGCAATGCTAGAGGACTCCGAAAGGTGTGATAACCTTTTCTGTATCAACCTACTCCAAATATAATCTGTATCACTCGCTGACCCACACCGGGCCGAAACTACTTTCTCACGCGGATTATGTAAAGACCGTTATTGCGTAAAAGAACAATGTGATATCGTATGAAAACGATTCTAGTAACCTAGAGTTACTTACCAAGCCCAGACTTGAGATTTTTCGGACATCACATGCATATTCATGAATATAATTAAATTAATTAATTAATTTATTAATGATCATTCACAATGTTCGTTGATAACGACGGTATTTAATATCATATCTGAATAGTAGTGTGTGATAAAATAAAAACCACGCTCGTGTGTTTTCCGCAAAAAGATATCGGTCCCGTTTGGTTTGGCGGATGAACACAGAATACACTCGTCCTTCAGACTCGTGCATCCTGAATTCATCCGCCAGACCAAACTCGACCGATATCTCTTTGCGGAAAACACACTCGCATGGTTTTATATAATGTATCGACAAAAAAAGAATTGATTTACCTCGTCCAATGATCTGGACTACTTCCTCCGTGGAAGACTCAATGACGTTGATATCGTTCACCGAAACAAAGACGTCACCGGTTTTGAGACCTGCGATTTCTGCAATACTGCCTGCAAGTTATATAGATGTTGTTTGTCTCGGACATAATGTTATGGGTATGAAATGCAGTGAATGACAAACAATGAATACTAGTAGTTTTCATTGAACACATGTCAAAACGCATTTCTTTCTTAAGTTGATTAAACTACATCTACATGTATTCATTGTTGAATATTGAGTAAATTGTACATGTATCTATTTTCGTACAAGTCAAGCATGTAGTTAGTATTTCAGACTGGTAATGTTTTGAATAAAACTGATTAGTTAGAAGCATGAACGTGGAACCACGACCACCATACATACCTGGTTCAACTGTAGAAACTATAACTGGCCTTCGACCCCAGATGTGAAAACCAAAACCCTGTGTGTCATCGGGTCGCTCTAACGCGGCGAAATGGTCAACCACTAAAAATACAAACAGGAATACATTTTACAGTAGAGTTGGTCAATTGCAATATCATCATCGGACAGCAGTAAAATAACGACAAAAGCAGTAAATTATTGAAACCATAGCAAAATTTAACACTGTTACCTCATATAGCTTCTGTAAATTTAATGCAATTGATAAGTATTATATATATTTACCACAAACAAATACTGCATAACTACGAAAAGTAACGATATCATGATGAAAAACATGAATACCACTTATGCACATTTACAACTGTAGGCCTACTTCTACAATTTTTACAATACGGGACTTGCTCCACAATTCCCAGATATTTTGTATTCCTTACACCTACCATCACTTAGAGGCCTGGTTTTACATGAGCCGTTCTCGACCATGGATGCATTTCGCAGGATTTTAGTTCGTTGGAGCGAGCGGTATTTCGATCGGAATTCCCGTTCTGATGCGGTTGTGGAGACGCTGGACAGAGACTCGGACCTCGAGGAAGCCTTTAGGAAGTGTTTGTCTGTTATACAGAAAAAATTGGTATTCACGGAATATTCAGTATTTTACGAAGGTTGTATGAAGGATATAGTATCAACAAGAAGCGGCAATCAATGGGCAGAAAATGAATAAATGATTGAATGTAATCTGGTCAGCTTGTTTTTAGATAATTTTTTTTTCAAATGCACACATAACAAACCACTGCATACTTTTCACCATAATTCTTCTGTTCCGACTCCTATTCTTTGCATACATCATCAACAAAGTATACTACAGCCATGTGCAGCCTATGTGATCACATAGAAGCCTATGTGATCAATCTACCTACAGTTAAGCAGGCAACAAGATTGCTTATTGTGAATCAGCCCATAGACTAAACATGTCACAGTATGTTATCCATACACAGACCTTATAGGATTAAGACTCCAATCAAGAATAATGCTTTCCTACTTGATGTTACAGAATTAACATGGCAAAATTTCACACATACACAAATTATTATGTATGAATCACCATAAATGCCTAGGCATTCATTATTTCTTCAAGACAAGATTTAAGTTATTACAATTCTATTGGTATAGAAATGGGTTCAAAACAACCATAAAAATATATAATTATAATACCATCAAACAAACTGGAATGCAGCCAACAAGGTAGGCCTACATACAAATGTATTTTTTTTAATATAATAAAATAAATTTTTATTCATCAGCGCTATGAATGACCACTAAAACAATACCATGAAATGAATACAATTATATTTATTCTCACTTTTCTTTTTGCTCTTCTTGCCCTGTTGAACTTCAATCTCTTTCTCGACCAAGTCAAAAACGTCGCTCTCCTCCGAACGATTCAGTAGATCGGTGTCATCGACAAACACATCTCCGGAAGTCTCGCTATCGGTCGCGGACAGGATCCTGACTTCGGTGGGTAAACCATTTTCCTTCACTGTGTGGGGAGGGCTCGTCGACTTGCTCTGGCTGTCTGTGTGGGAAGAAAGAATTGGGACAATTTGTACATTAGAAGATGTACACTACTTATTTATATTGGTCCTAACAGAGGTATGTGTCCTGATAGAAGAGCTTCCCTTTACTGTATTTTTTTCACTGGAAAAAAAGTTGAATTCATCTTTCAATAATAAAAAACTATTAGCTGCGTTATCAAGCATTTTTAAAAAGTCTATATTCTTGTATAGTCTTGTATAATTATTGGAGTGATTTTTACAGTAGTTATAATGCTATATGAAACATACATGTACAAATATATCTAAGCCAAACCATATAACAACATCCAATCGACACGACTGAACGGAACATAATAGAAATTGTTTGAAAACATCAAGATATTCATCAATGCACATACCTTGACTGCTTGTGCTGCTATCCAAGCTCTGTGATGACAACATTTTGCCGCGTTTTTCCCTTGCGGGGGACGGTGGGAAGATGGACGATGGACGCTGAGATGCTGCACTGCCAGTCCGTCTGACAGGCGTGGATGGCTCGACTATTTTCGGTGAGGCAGATCGACTTCCACTTGGGCTGTACTCTGAACTCGTATCGTATTCTGGTCCGATGTATGCGAATGTTGAGCGTCTCCAAGCACCGGGCACAACGTGAACTGTTTTAGGGGCGTTGGTTCAAAAATACAGATGTGAGAACAAGATAGAAAGCTCAATGTATCCAAATGTTTTATAAATGTATCTGTCCAATATGAGATTTTTTTCACATCTTATCGTGATTTGTCTTTTTTTCAGCTTGTGCAGCCTTCTGTAACACAAAGTTTTCTAAAGAGAATGCATGTCCTGCATTCCTAGTGTTCATATAAATATACGCTTACCGATTCAATTTTCGTCAATTTTAAGCATGAGCTATGTCATGATTCTTTCCTGATAATAGAACTTCTATTCCTGTGTATATATTTCTGTACGGCAAGTCTGCTACTTGTACGTGTGTGTTTGGCCAGCACAAGTTCATTTGATCATTTGAACATCAGCTATATACAATGTATGTTGCAAAGAGAGCAAAGAAATCAGTGTGGAGAACTTGGAGGTGGTTACTTTTTACAGAAATTGTTTCAAGGCTGTAGAGCGGGAAGTCTGCACGACACATTTCTACGAAACAAAAGCATGAAGTATCGCTGTCATCTACGTCACTCACTTTAAATGTTTTGCTCCCACTCAGCAGGATTGGACATTTTGGGCTCGTATACAGCTCTCAAAAAGCCAAGGTCATGATATTATAACTTTGATACATTTTACACTACAGTGTATTTTCTATTCAGTCCCAATTTAACAGACTTCAATCAGCCAGTCATCCATTTTTCCCCATTTATCGGCCTTCATTGCTGTTGAGATCTACATGTAACATTGTGTAACAGATACGGTTGGCATTATGGCTACTGCAAGTCGGCAAACCAATCATTCTCTGACCAGTGTTTTTACACATTAACCGTGATTTTCCAACTAAAAATGTGTCATTGAATTGTGCACATGACATACCTGAGATTTACTTCAACGTTCTCGTTTTAACAAACAGGAATGCTAAAATTTAGGCTGATGTTAAAATTACATCACAAATTTCAGTAATCATTAACTTTTGGTGAGCAGTACAATGTCATTTAGTAAGTCTATATATAGTCTACATACAAACACATAACTATGGCAGCAATACAGGATATACATAAAAGTTGTTCCGGCATATAGACACACATGTAGGTGTATTTTGTATGTTTGCTGCTCATGACAGTTTTCGGGAAATCCCATGATTTCGATTAGTCACTGAACATGCTCCACACACTGCCCTGCCCTGAAATACATAAGACCTTCAAACCTGTCAACTTCAAACATGATCGGAAATAGTCTGGAGTTGAAGAATTGGTAGGATGTAGTTTAATAGTGAAATACATGCTTATGGAAAGTTTTTTTTCACCTACATATATTTTGTTTCAATATTCGATAACATGTAAAAATGTAAATTGCTAATAGTAATTTCATTCTGTCTTTTGATACCATTATGTAAATTATCAAAAAAAAAGATAATATGTGTGTACCGGTACATACTGAAATTTTCATATTCTATTATATAATAGGGCCTGTAAGTCAGGTGCCGTTTCAGTATGATTCTGGTGGCAAACAAACACCTTTTGTGTTACCTGAGTAATTTGAGTTTTGAATGAAGTTCTACTCATATTAAACAAAAGGTGTATGACATTGTATGTATGTTTGCCACCGGAAATCACACCATGACATCACATGAATTACCAGCCCCATAGTCTACAGTGTTCTGGCATATCTCAATAATTATTGCCTCAAATTAGAAATGTACAACTAATTTGGCATCAGGAGCATTTACCTTTATTTCATGTTGATTCGTATACAGGTTCACAGGTTTACATCATGATTGTTTAATAATAGATCGGATCTATATATCATAATGTATCAGATGTATAAAATAAGCTTTTGTATATTATACATCATGATTTTATCATTACGTAATGGATCTGAAAAGAATTTTTGTCCACAATCATAACGTGTCTGTAAACTCCCACATGTACTGAATCCATATTTTTTTGGCTTTGGATTTGATGCTACTGAAATGATTCGATTTCACGAAACTATGAGGTAAATATACATGTTTTGAATTTGTTCACACAAAATCACCATACATGTGACAGTGAAAGGATTACCTGGATGTTTTCCATCTTGATTTAAGATGTGACCGGTACAGCAAGTTAATGAAAGTAAGCATGAATTCACTGGCAAGTTGGAGATTTATGTATATAAAAACGATATTCAGTGCCGGCAAGCATGTAATATTATGGAAATTGCTTCATGGAGCACAGATTACCATAGAAACATACCTTCCTCGTCATCATCGTCAGAATCTTCTGTCTGGTCGAGGGACGAGCATCCATCATCGCTCGTGTTGTCTGCGGACCGGTCAGGGCTGTCTGATTTCTCGCGAAAAACTTTACTCTGTTTTCTCAGAATTGGTGAATTATTCGATGAACTTCGCTCAACTTCCACCTCAGTGTCATAATCTTCTTCTTCTTCTTCTTCTTCTTCTTCTGCATGTTCGATGACTGTCGAAAGCCGACTTTGCGTCGTATCCTCTGTAGCAAACTCCAGATCATCAGATTTGAGAAAGTCAAATGCCGCGCTTATAACTCTAGAATCTCTCAACTCAGGTTGTTCCTCTAGTCTGATGTCACCATTTTGGATGGACGATTCCTGTTTTGGAGAATTTTCATCGCCATCAATCTCATCATCACTGATGCCTTTGATGAACTGGAAAGCTTCACTGACAGCTCTTCGACTTTCATCTGGGGTCAAAGACTTGATTCTAACAGGGATGTCACCATGGTTACTGGAATTCTCCAAATCGTCATCACAAATACGGGTAACTTCAGTCTCTGGTGTTTCACCAACAGTTTCATCCGGATTTTCTCCGCATTTCTCATCTCCATTACTGATAGATATTTGGCAATTTTCAACTGGTTCTGTATCCAAACCATTGCAGTCATTCCCACAATCCAAGATATCATCATCATTTTCCAGATTGACATCTTTAGTTTCATTCAAACTTATTTTGGCAGCGTCACATTCATCCAAAGATTCCTTTGTTCCATCGTTTTTTGGCAGGAAGCTGAACGCATCAGAAATAAGGACGGATTCTGGCGTTCTTGTGGCATTTTCAGGATTCGCACATTTTTGTAGCGGTTGCTCAAGCGAGACATTTTTTCTTAGCAAGCTGTTCCACTCAGTTTCAGTATCCGGGTTTTCCCCATTTTCAGTTTGATTTTCGATCGGAATATCATGATTCTTTAGAGAGCTGTCATCCAATTCCTGTTGTTCGTATTCATCGATAATCGCATCCAGATCGCGAATAATCCCGGATGCACGAAGTTCCTTGGTGTTTTCCAGTTCTGCCATAGCATCCTGAGAAAACAATGATAAAATGAAAAGATAATTGAATATTTGTATTTGTCAGGTACATGTACAGTGGTCCCTGTAAGATAAGACCACTCTGAATTGAGATTTTTATACATGTACTGGCCAGAGAATATCGATTTAGCATGTAAATGAACCTGTGAAATAAGACTTCTTGCAAGAAAAGACCTAATTTTCTGTGCAAAAAGTCAAGTCTTGTCTTACAGGATCCTCTGTCTATTATCTGAGAGGTCTGATCTCACAGGGACCACTGTATTGTATAACAATACTAGTGTACATCCAAGCAGAAGACATTCACCACGACTGCAATGGTAACTCAGATATCACTCTGGTTCCTGGGTATACAACTCAGTTGTGACATTCGAGTGTGTCACATGTGTGTAACTCGAGTGGGATCCTCGCAGTGAACCAGAGCACAAGATAGTCGAGTAGACCATTTAACTTCCTTGTTATGAGTTGATAAGTTTTATGAATCTTTATTACGCTCGGTATACATTTGTTCGTACATACTAGCCGGACCACAATATCACAAACATTGTGTTCAATTGCAATAAATAGTATTATTATTAAACACTTTTTCTGGCCATGCTGACTATTGATGAATTAACAAAGAATAGCAAACTGTCCATTGTTTTTGAAGTAAATCAAGAGTCTAAAAATCGTGACGCTGCGACATTTTTTTCACCTACTTGAGCTACTGTGGTCCAAAACTGAAGTGCAAAGATGACATTCTTATAATATCTTATAAATATTTTATATCTTTTATGAAAGAAGCATGGAAACTTAATTTACTTGTGGGGTGGGGGGGGGGGGGGTAGGGGGGGGGGGTGATGAGTCGCAGTGTACAAAATAATCCTCAGTCCATTGGTCCGAGCCTTGTGACTGAGAGCAAGTTCATAAAATATTCAGTAACTACCCGGTAGTATACAGTACTAATAATACTAATATTGTTATATAACCTCTCCATTACAAGGTCTCTTACACTTGGTCTATTACGAGGAAAAAAATATATACAGTTAGTTTAGCAAAACATGCACTTGCTAACTTGATTTAAAGAGCTCCATACAAGAGGCACACGCTGGAAGTGCACTGTTAGTGTGCGCATTTGTCATGAAAACATTGACACTGACGATAAACAAATTTTTCAGATTGATGGTCCTCCATGTTCTGTCACATAAATGGGGCTCCTGTCAGGTCTATTCTAGACTGATGTACATGTACCGTACGGATTGGTCCTAATAGTGGGACGTGCCCTAATAGTAGAGCACACACCCCCCCGACCCTCTTTTCCCCAAATATGTTCCGACCACGATTTTTATAACCCCGTATTTCACTTTATATACTTATAATAAAATTTTGGAGTGTTCCAAACCACACATTTATGTTATCTGAATCACAATAAAGGTGATTGAAGGCTATAGGTATATTTTTCAGTGATTTTCTTGAATTTGACCTCAAGTTTGATCTAATTTTTGTGCGTGCTGCTGCAGGAGGTCTTGCTCTGGCTCACCGTGCTACTCTTAGAACCAATACGGTATTTGTAATAAAAAATTGTTCTTCCGTTCACATGTACACAACTATGTGTAGGTCGTATATTTCACTGTTGGAACGGCATCTGTTTGCGAACTTGTTTACTCGCTATATGATAACATGCACCTGAGGATTTATCTCAATAAACTTGAGCAAAAATACATCAGGTAATCAAAATTGAAGGTTATTTCACATAGTCCCCAAGTGTAGACAATATCGGTTAAGTCTTAACGTTTCTCCTTTTTCTTGGTGAAGGCTTTTTTCTTGAAATGAAAAATTTCTAATATCTAATCGGTTTACATGATAATAAAATTTGAAGATATCATCTTCCCTAGCCCTGCAAATTGAGTCATCGAATATCAAAACATATATTAGTATCTGATTATTCTTCGTAAGACGAGAGTTAATTGAAATACTCATATTAACATAATATTGCATAGATCTGCAGTCCAATGCTAACTGAATGGATGCCATTTGATGCCAACATTTTTCCATAATTTTTTTTTTATGGTTTCAAAATTAATGGCAAAGTTATAAATTCAGACATGGTACATTAGAGAATTGTATAATGTAAATTAAACCCTCAATCCTGGGTGAGATCCACTCTTATTAAATATCAGTTTGAAGCTATTTTGGCGGGGATTGCATGGGAAATTTCTCCCCTTTGTAGTCATAATTATACAAAACTCTGTCATAATGCGAGATGAAAATATGTAGGATACAATATTTTTTGAAAGATGATCATCTGAGAGCACGATACCAGCCTGAGTCAGATATCATTACTCATCTGGGTCTACTGATACATTTTTGGTAATTTTTGATGAGTTTATTGTAAAAATATGGACAGTAGCCTCTATTATTCACTCGGTGGTGTCGTGGTGAACTCATTGTAAGGACACTCCTGATTAGACGACTTGTCAAGGCATTGAAAGCGGTACTAGTGATATAAAATGAGCTAGAAAACCTTTATTTCATGGATATTATGTGTCAATACTGTACTAATTGTGTGGCCTCCGGCCATACTATTGTATCTCAGAACAAAATACTAGTTACGCTATTCCACAGTTGATATAGACTTCCGGGCAGTGGTTGCACCAAATGCAATCGGAATACACACCGTTTTACCGCGATTGCAATCGATTCGTGGTCCCACGTGAGAGGATAATTAACAAGCGTGTTATGATTTGAAATACGAATATAAAAAATTTATAATATGTATCGTCAGTATATCATAAACGTATTCAACAATTCGTCAGATGACGTTTTTGACCCAGGATATCTGCCGAGCCGATTGTCAGATCAGCTTAGGTCAGTTCGGCATATACCCTAGATCAAAACGTCATCTGACGTTTTGTTCTATAAATAGAAGCGTCGGGAGAAAAATCTTGGAAATCCCTAAAAACAAAATCCCATATAGTACCCCTTTAACAATCAAACAATAGTATTGCTTGTTTGGATATAGAATCTTCACGGCTTTCACGGGATATGCTGGTTTGTATCAATTTGTTGGACAAGTAGCATTTTTGGAGCTTTGAAGTTTGGAGTGTTTGTCCAACCACCAATTTCCCGACAGGGGCTTGAGTGCCTTGTATATATTAGTTATATATATGCACATTGTACTGTCAATTTAATGGTCTTCAAATGTCTGTGCCCTAGGGCCGCATATCAACGGATATAACACCTATTGAAATGACTGAAATGCTAAGAACCCTCTGACGTCACCCTGTTAGAAATATATATAGCACATTGTACCGTCAATTCAACGGTCTCTAATGCTACGTTCAAACCAAGTTGGGAAGATGGTGCACACCGCCGGTGACGTCGACTGTCACAGGCGGTGAGTGATGGTTTGAACTTAGCATCATTCACCACCGCCAGCTATTTCACTCGCGGTGAAAATGGAGGCGCTAAAAAAATTCCCATTTCGCCGCTGGTGAATATACCGTTGGTAACGTACGTGGCTTGAATGCAAATTACTGGTGGTGAACTGGGAAACACTGTCCTCACAAGCTGGTTTGAACGTGCCTGTGAGCCCAAAAACAATAAAGAGGCCTCTTTATTATTTTTGGTGAGCCTCAGCGACGCGGAGCTCAGGCTGCTCTCAGTCTCACACATGTCTGCACTGCACGGCGAGGCTGGCAATGCCATCTAGACTAGATCTAGTTATTTATCGTTACTGAACTTGGCAACTGATAACAAAAATAATCAATAGGAATCTACCTCAAATAATCTACAGCATGGAATTTGGCAATCATGCACGCAATGTTTGTTTTTTACTTTGACAGCTGATATATTCTAACTTCCTATTCCGAGTTTTGTTTACTCTGTGCTGCCACCTCGCGAGTAAAACATACAGATCACCAGGTGGCGGTGCGAACTAAGTCCTCACCCCATGAAATCGGAACCGGTCAGAAATAATTAGTATGGATGTAACCTGTAACCAGTAACAGGACGGCTGGGTTACTTACTTACTTGTGGTGGGTTTAGGGACCATTCCCAGGGTGACCATGGTTGGCCGCCTCCGATGGCAATCTCATCATTGATTTTAAACCTTCCCACATGGACCCACGTAAGGCACTTGAGAACTCGACCATATTCAGTATGTCGTAGGTGTCAGCCCTCCCCATCAAGGTATATCCCGGTATCTGTGGCTCATCAGGTACTGTTGACATGAATATGTCCAGTCTCCTCTTGAATGAGTCTATTGAGCAACCATACATACTCCTAACTGCCAACGCGTGTGTTGAACAGTCGAGGACCACGGACGGAAAGGCTGGCATACCGTATAGGTTCTGCATCTGCCGTGGTGCACTAGGTTTCACTTTGGGTGCGACCCCTTCGTATATGGTGAACGGCTCTGATTCCCCTCTCGAACTGTTGTGATGTATTTGGCACCAGATTTTCCAGAATACGCCATGTGTAGATGATAAGGTATCTCTCCCTCCGCCTTTCAAGGGAGTACAGGTGAAGCTTGTGGAGTTGCTGCCAGTAGTTGAGGTTACGTACTTTAACTATCTTTCTAATGAAGGATCTCTGGATAGCTTCCAAGGCCTGTATACTACCGGTCTGTATGGGACACCACAACTGGCTGCAATAATTCAGTCTGGAGAGGACTGAATTGAAGAAGTGACTTCCACAGTGTGAGCATGGGTTGTGCATCTCTGCTTTTGAACGTCCTGAGAATCCATCCACGTATGGAGTTAGCGGATTTAACGACATGAGCAATCTGTTTGTTGAATGTTCCATCACTGCTCATGATGACACTAAAGTCACGTACACTGTACTTGACCGTGATAACACTGCCAGAGTTTGATGTGTATCCAATGTGGGATTGTATGTCCTTGTAACTATGTCCTTGTATGTCCTATGCTATGTTTCGACCATAGCGTAGACATTCAAACTTGTCATTGTTGAACTTCATGTTGTTGTCTACAGCCCACTGGTAACTAGACTGTAGATCCAACTGGAGTTCATGAACATCGGATTTTGTCTGGATCCTTCCTCCGACTCGGGTCTTTGAAGTCAATGTCTCCTATCAAAACCAGGAAAAGTAGAGGCCCAAGCACTGATCCTTGAGGCACACCAGATTTCACTGTTGAGAGTTTGGACTTGGATCCGTCGACAACAACCCGTTGAGTACAGTCTACCAGGAATGCATGAAGCCATCTTCCTAGGTTCCCTGAGATGCCAAGGCTTTTGATCCTTCTCAGTGTGACGAGGGAATCCACCTTGTCGAAGGCTTTTGCAAAGTCCAGATAGAGGATATCAACATTGTCATCATTTTCCAGGATCTGGAATATGTTTTCGAAGTACGTGATAAGCTGACTCAGACAGGATCTACCACTGCGAAAACCATGTTGTCCTGGGTTGAGGAGGTCATTCTCAACAAGGTGAGAGATCAGTTGGTTTCTAAAAACTTCCTCGAAGATTTTGGTGAGGTGAGACGTGAAAGCAACAGGCCTTTAATTTTTCGGTAGGCCACAGTTTCTGCCTTTGTGGATCTTCAACAGAGCAGGGATTGTTCCTTGTTCGAGAGACTGTCGCAAGATAATGTACAATGGCTTGGCAAGTGAACAACACTTTTTGAGGAGTATTCCAGGAAACCTATCTGGACCTGCGACAGACGTTATCCCAATCTCCTGAATTGCTTCAATAATGTCGAAGTCATTGAAGTAAATGTTGGACAGGCCGTGTCCGGTTTTGTCTCGGAACAGGTCTATCACTGCTTCCATGGGCTCCATGGGATCACTGAAAACAGACTCATACTGACATGCCAGTAGATCGGCCATTTCGAGTGGGCACAGTGTTATTGCTTGAATTGACCAGTGGTCTTACTCCAGACTGTATTTCCCTAAATTTCTTGGCATGGCTGAAGAAATACTTTGAATTCTTCTTGATGGCAGAGACGGCTTTATGTTTGCTGGCGTTCCTGTCATTGTGAAAGGATTTTTCCAGCCTCTTCTCAATGTCCTTGGCCTCTTTTCACAGCTTTAGGAGCTAGATTCTGTAGCTTTCTGTAGTTGTTTGTTGACGCGGGATCTCCTGTGCATAAGGTTTTTTCTTTCTCGTGGGATTTTAGACTTTCTGCCACGATTATTGCCCTTTCTCTTGAGAGGTACATTTCCCCTGGAGATTTCATAGCAGACGTGAAGTAATCGGTTGAGTATTTGTTCTGCAATGCAGGAACGAAATTCGCCAATCTAGTTGTAGCTAATGAGCTCGTTTTTCAAATTCCCCCAGTCCGTTTCCTCACTGAAGAAATTCAGCACATCAAAGTCTGGAGCAGCATGTTCTCTGTTCTTTTGCCGTGACTTTGAGAGGCAGTTTTGTTTGTAGCACATGTAACGGTCTGGGTAGATTGTCTCATCACATCGGAAACTGTGTAACAACTCCAGGTTGTTCGCGAATAACAAGTCCAGAGTGTTCCCCTTCCTATGAGTAGTCTGGTCTATGCATTGGGTAAGGTAGAACTCATGTGATAGGTCCATAAGAACTGTAATCATAACCTGTTCTTCTGCTGTGCTTCCAAGTTTCACCAGTTCATCAGTCCATGACGCATTGTGACAGGAGTTTGTGTTGACAGAGAACAGATTGTGTTGTGCACTTTAGCAAGTGCTAACTTGAACTGTGAGCTGGTCAACCGATGTCCACTACTGAGATCATCGGACTGTCTGTAAATGTTTAAGACGATCAGGTCTTTTTCTTTAATATGCAGTCCTAGGAGTTCTATGACACTGTTGGAATATTCTAGAACGATTTCTTTGTCTGCAGCAATGCCATTTCGTACATTAATGGCAACTCCTCCACTGTCCCTGTCACGACGACTGGATTTCACTCGCTGGCGATCTTGTCGGAATAGAGCATAGTCATCTATGTTGAGTTCAGCATCCTTATGTTCACTGAGCCAAGTCACTGTCAGTGCAATAAACAGCTGGTTGGTTGTTTGGAGAACATCTTGAATGTAAGGAACCTTACTGGGGACTGTTCGAGGCTGCAGTCCCTGCACATTGAAAATGCTGAAGGTTGTTAGTGACTGGCCAGGCTGGGCCCCATCTGAGTCAGCGATGGAGGTGCTGCTGGTTATCTCTGTCCCATACTTGTGGACATTGTCTGGTACAACGGCATGTTGGGGTTCCACCATGTCATGGCTGGTGTGTTGTAGATTCACATAGGCAGTGGACTGATTCCTGTACGTGACCAAAGACAAAGCGCTTCCAGTTACTTACCAGGATATCTTGACCACAATTGCACGACAATTATTCCAGTTAACATTTTGATTGTTCCTGGGCGTGAAGTCAGCTACGTAATCCAACAAAATTGGACATAGAATAAAAATAACAGAAACAAACCTGATTCTATGGGAACAAACCTGATTCTATGGGAGGGTTTTTGTTATAGCCATGGAACTAAGAGCTTCTCGATGCTGATCCTGAATAAATATACAGTATTGAAGCTTGATTTTATGTTCTGTTTCTAGGAGGTCAATAACATGGATGACAGATTTTAGCCCATAGTTCCATGTTTATCAAATAAACCTACCCATAGAATCAGGTTTGTTCCCATAGAATCAGGTTTGTTTCTGTTATTTTTAATCTATGATCAATTTTGTTTGATTAGGTAGCTGATTTCACGTCCAGGAACAATCAGAATGTCAAACTGGACTTATTGTTGTCCAGATACCCAAGTAGGTTAGTGTGAACGCTTTGCAGTTGGTGATTTATTATGGATAACTGCTCCACCACCTGGCAGTTCCACTTCTGTGCTACAAATGTACGAACAACAGTGAACACTGCATAAGAAACTGAACATAATCCATATTCTGCAATGATTTATGGAGTAAATAGAACATATGCCATCAGATTGTGTTGAGAAATTTGTTGTTGATCCAGCATGTTTTGCTGGTGCCCCACCGCTTACTTGCTTATTTGCCCATAGAATCAGACAATTTGCTCATAGAATCAGACTTTTTGCCCATAGAATCAGAATAATGCACATAGAATCAGACAAACGGTTTCTCCCTGTGCACAGTGTGAGCATGGGTTGTGCATCTCTGCTTTTGAACATCCTGAGAATCCATCCACGTATGGAGTTAGCGGATTTAACAACATGAGCAATCTGTTTGTTGAAAGTTCCATCAATGCTCATGATGACACTAAAGTCACGTACACTGTCCTTGACCGTGATAACGCTGCCAGAGTTTGATGTGTATCCAATGTGGGCTTGTATGTGCTTGTATGTATGTCCTTGTATGTCCTACGCTATGTTTCGACCATAGCGTAGACATTCAAACTTGTCATTGTATAACTTCATGTTGTTGTCTACAGCCCAATGATAACTAGACTGTAGATCCAACTAGAGTTCATGAACATCGGATTTTGTCTGGATCCTTCTTCCGACTCGGGTTTTTGAAGTCAATGTCTCCTATCAAAACCAGGAAAAGGAGAGGCCCAAGCACTGATCCTTGTGGCACACCAGATTTCACTGTTGAGAGTTTGAACTTGGATCCGTCGACAACAACCCGTTGAGTTACAGTCTACCAGGAATGCATGAAGCCATCTTCCTAGGTTCCTAGCCGAGGCTTTTGAGCCTTTTCAGTGTGACGAGGGAATCCACCTTGTCGAAGGCTTCTGCAAAGTCCAGATAGAGGATATCAACATTGTCATCATTTTCCAGGATCTGGAATATGTTTTCGAAGTGCGTGATAAGCTGACTCAGACAGGAACTAACACTGCGAAAACCATGTTGTCCTGGGTTGAGGAGGTCATTCTCAACAAGGTGAGAGATCAGTTGGTTTCTAAAAACTTCCTCGAAGATTTTGGTGAGGTGAGACGTGAAAGCAACAGGCCTTTAATTTTTCGGTAGGCCACAGTTTCTGCCTTTGTGGATGGGAACAATAGGACAGGACATCGGATTTTGTCTGGATCCTTCCCCCGACTCGGGTCTTTGACGTCAATGTCTCCTATCAAAACCAGGAAAAGGAGAGGCCCAAGCACTGATTCTTGAGGCACACCAGATTTCACTGTTGAGAGTTCGGACTTGGATCCGTCGACAACAACCCGTTGAGTACAGTCTACTAGGAATGCATGAAGCCATCTTCCTAGGTCCCCTGAGATGCCGAGGCTTTTGAGCTTTCTCAGTGTGATGAGGGAATCCACCTTGTCGAAGGCTTTTGCAAAGTCCAGATAGAGGATATCAACATTGTCATCATTTTCCAGGATCTGGAGTATGTTTTCGAAGTGCGTGCTAAGCTGACTCAGACAGGATCTAACACTGCGAAAACCATGTTGTCCTGGGTTGAGGAGGTCATTCTCAACAAGGTGAGAGATCAGTTGGTTTCTAAAAACTTCCTCAAAGATTTTGGTGAGGTGAGACGTGAAAGCAACAGGCCTTTAATTTTTCGGTAGGCCACAGTTTCTGCCTTTGTGGATGGGAACAATAGTGGCTATCTTCAACAGAGCAGGGATTGTTCCTTGGTCGAGAGACTGTCGCCAGATAATGTACAATGGCTTGGCAAGTGAATTACAACATTTTTTGAGGAGTATTCCAGGAAACCTATCTGGACCTGCGACAGACGTTATCCCAATCTGAATTGCTTCAATAATGTTGAACTCATTGAAGTAAATATTGGACAGGCCGTCTCGGAACAGGTCTATCACTGCTTCCATGGGCTCCATGGGATTACTGAAAACAGACTCATACTGACATGCCAGTAGATCGGCCATTTCGAGTGCCACAGTGTTATTGTTTGAAATGACCAGTACGTGGTCCTACTCCAGACTGTATTTCGCTAAAATTCTTGGCATGGCTGAAGAAGTACTTTGAATTCTTCTTGATGGCAGAGACGGCTTTATGTTTGCTGGCGTTCCTGTCATTGTGATAGGATTTTTCCAGCCTCTTCTGAATGTCCTTGGCCTCTTTTCACAGCTTTAGGAGTCTAGATTCTGTGGCTTTCTGTAGTTGTTCGTTGACGCGGGATCTCCTGTGCATAAGGTTTTTTCTTTCTCGTGGGATTTTAGACTTTCTGCCACGATTATTGCCCTTTCTCTTGAGAGGTACATTTCCCCTGGAGATTTCATAGCAGACGTGAAGTAATCGGTTGAGTATTTGTTCTGCAATGCAGGAACGAAATTCGCCAATCTAGTTGTAGCTAATGAGCTCGTTTTTCAAATTCCCCCAGTCCGTTTCCTCACTGAAGAAATTCAGCACATCAAAGTCTGGAGCAGCATGTTCTCTGTTCTTTTGCCGTGACTTTGAGAGGCAGTTTTGTTTGTAGCACATGTAACGGTCTGGGTAGATTGTCTCATCACATCGGAAACTGTGTAACAACTCTGGGTTGTTTGTGAATAACAAGTCCAGAGTGTTCCCCTTCCTATGAGTAGTCTGGTCTATTCATTGGGTAAGGTAGAACTCATGTGATAGGTCCATAAGAACTGTAATCATAACCTGTTCTTCTGTTGTGCTTCCAAGATTCACCAGTTCATCAGTCCATGACGCATTGGGTAGGTTAAAATGACCACGCAAAACTATATCACTATGTCAGTTTGTGTTGACAGATCAGATTGTGTTGTGCAATTTAGCGAGTGCTAACTTGAACTGTGAGCTGGTCAACCGATGTCCACCACTGAGATCATTGGGCTGTCTGTAAATGTTTAAGATGATCAGATCTTTTTCTTTTAATATGCAGTCCAAGGAGTTCTATGACACTGTTGGAGTATTCTAGAATGATTTCTGTGTCTGCAGCAATGCCATTTCGTACATAAAAGGCAACTCCTCCGCTGTCCCTGCCACGACAACTGGATTTCACTCGCTGGCGATCTTGTTGGAATAGAGCATAGCCATCTATGTTGAGTTCAGCATCCTTATGTTCTCTGAGCCAAGTCACTGTCAGTGCAATAAACAGCTGGTTGGTTGTTTGGAGAACATCTTGAATGTAAGGAACCTTACTGGGGACTGTTCGAGGCTGCAGTCCCTGCACATTGAAAATGCTGAAGGTTGTTAGTGACTGGCCGGGCTGGGCCCCATCTGAGTCAGCGATGGAGGTGCTGTTGGTTATCTCTGTCCCATACTTGTGGACATCGTCTGGTACAACGGCATGTTGGGGTTCCACCATGTCATGGCTGGTGTGTTGTAGATTCACATAGGCAGTGGACTGATTCCTGTACGTGACTGACTGTACTCTGCCTGAGGTGGTTGTTGGCTTGTGGGCAGCAGACTGGCCAGCTTCCTGTCCATAGCCTCCATCACCTCCTCCTTGAGGAGGCGGAGTGCATCTAAAAAAGTGTCCGGTTTTCTGGAATTCTCAGTCATACTTTTCTTTTGATGACCTTGAGGGTTCGTTTCATGCGCTGGCTGTGTCTGCGCTGAATTCGTGCGTAAAGTATGTTGCTTGGCGCCGCTCACATGATTGAGTTTACACTCTTATGACATACTAGTACTCCCTTTGTCAACGAGCTGGGATTTTGGGATGAAAGGAGTCACAGACTTTACGACCTAGGGTGCATTCATTTGGTCCCTTCGTACCATGCTTCATCAGTTTCTGTACACGGGCGTGGGTGTTCATGAGGGCATTCTTTTCCCGTAAGTCCGTATCTGCATGTGTCTTTCCTGTAGAATGGGCACATCTTGCTATATACTAGTACTGTTCTTACTTTTGGAGATTCCACAGCATATTTGCTCATCAATCGAGTGGAGTCTTCTTCTGTTGTGTCATCAGCTACTTTTGTCTCATCATCTAGTTTCATGGGATCCACTCTCTCTTCGCTCAGTAAGTGAATTCCATCTGATATTGAGACTGAAGGCCTGGATGTTTGGGCTGTTTTTTTTTAGCATTCCTGTCTCTTTGGCTGGGATAGTGGCCACTGCGCATGCTCCACACAGATAAGGGAAGCTTGGCTTCTTTGTGGGATTACTCCTGGTCAAGGCTTCATCTGGAGAAAATTACTCCCATTCATCCATGGGTATGTTCAGTTTGTCCAGTATACATCTGTTGTGTGATCCTTGACCACAGATCTCACATGTGAGGAGAGCAACATCTCCCAACTTGGGACAACGCTTGCAGACATGAAATTGCCCACCTACCCCTCCCAGACAAACATACACTACCAACATCTTTCAAAAATGAAATATGTTACAATAATACTATAGTAAATCAAGAATGATGATTGAACATAAGAGAATCAGCCAGGCATTAGGCATTTATGTGTCACTGTAAATAGTTGTCTTACTTTTCAACAAGGTCAAATTCGATGTCAACATATATATGACTTGATCTCGTAAGCTCTATATTCAGACTAAATCTATGCATGCTGCCATATACTTAATGTCTCAACTGAGTCAGTCAAAAAATAACACTAGTAATAAACGTCACCCAAGCTCAAACTCAAGAGCACAATTTTGAAGATCATGTACCTTATGACCTATTTGATGTTACAAGAAGTTACAATGAGAGGATTTTTGTATTCTATGTCTGAACATCTAGAGGTCATCAATTCAAGAGTTTGAGCTTGGGTATGTGGGCATTGCTGTCAGACACACAACCGAGGACAGCCTCATGCAATGCCTGAGGCCGCATATCAAATGTGTAAATCAGCGTCTGAGGCTTCAACACTTGCACATAAATTTAGGATTGTGTATAAGCTTACAAGTCATGTATGGCACATCTTTTGAGGACCTTGAACTTGACCTTAAACAACCTTGGGGGCCAAATCTCAAAATCTAGCCTGACCTGACATGTGTAAATTGGCTTCTACAGACCAAATACTTGTTGATGGATCTTATGTTTGTATTTAACATGAACATATATATGGTCATGCAGCTTACATAATGGCGACATTTAAGTTCACAAAGATTACCGGATTGGTTCATCTCAAGGTCATCTGCAGTGCTTAAAATCAAAATTGTCCAGTAACTGATCTTACCCCTTGGTCTAATTTTTAAAGAAAGTAATTCAACAATATCGACAGGATATTTTTATCATTACACAAGTTGTGACCAAAATGCGGACATGGCTAATAGAAAATGGAACAGTATCCGGTCTGAGAATTTAAATGTGAATGCCAAGTATATTAATTTGCAAAATATGACTATTGTAAGCCCAGTTTTTAATTTCTTTTCGACAAATTTAAGCTTGTATCAGGAGACAACATAAAGCAAGACAGAAATTCATTTGTACACAACAAGATTTATTTGACTTTTACAATCAAACAGCATACTGCTCAAACAACAACAACAACTGTTCCTGACACTCAAAATCATCGTATCACACAATTGCTAAACAGAGTGGGATGAATTATGTAAGAAAACAAAATTTATTACCGTCTTATACAGTCATATAATATATAAAAGACTTGGGTATAAAACATAATCCATAGAATCAGTGGTTGCACAGTCCTGTCATCTTCAGCAAGTGTCATTCCTAAGTAGACATATTATAGTGTATGCACCTATAAGGTACACAAGAAAAGTTATCGGCAACGCAAACTGCTTATTGAGTCTTGAAGAAGCAGTAGTGTCAGGTCCACCAATCCTTATTGATCAGAGGATATCACATGAGGCGATAACTGTTAGCCTAGAAATACAACATTACCGTTTTTTTTTTCTTTTCAAACCAAAGACTGGCAAGTGAGTTGTATTAAGCATATAATAAAACCTGAGCGCTAAATGATTACGGCTATTTAAACCTCATTCCATTTTGAATTTATCGCATAGTAAAACCAAAGTGAAGTTTTGGGTAGAGGTACATGGCGACCTGCCATTTTGTGGTATTCGCAGCAGAGAGGACAATAACCTTACAGAATAAACACACAGAAACATAACATCAACATCCGATAATTTAAATACTACATATATATATATATCTCCTCTTAATGAAACAGATTACTGTTTAATAATTAACTATTTATTTTTCATTTGTTTGACGTACTAGTTTCATGACAATTTCCAAATATTAATCTGTCTTTTTTTTTCATTTTAGTTTTTTTTTTGTTCCATTTCGAGAGTTATTTAATTACAAAACTCCTAAAACAGAATCTTATTCCTCGGTCTATTCTGTTCATTGAAATAAAAGCTAGGAGGAAACAAGACTAAGAGAATTCAAAGTGTTCATCTAGAATGTCGAACTCAGGAACGGCCTGATCTTTAGTGTTGTCCAAGCGGACAGACATAATGTACGGCCTTGAAACCAAATTAAACCATGGGTGTTGTAGAATTTCTGAAGCTGAGAGCCGATCACACGGATCCATTCGCAGTAGACTTTTGATGAGACACTTTGCACGTGATGATATATTATCCGGTACAGTGTACAAGCCGCGACGGATCTTTGTGAAGAGTGCTCCAGCGTCCGAGTCTTGGAAAGGGTATCGACCAATCAGCATCGTGTAAATAATGACGCCAAGACTCCACATGTCTGCGCACTTGCCGGAGTATCGCTCTGTTGTTGTGAGGATCTCCGGACTGACGTAGGCCGGACAACCGTGCTTGTCAGCCAGTGTGTCGTCATCCTCATCATTTAACACGCATGCGTCTTCCAGTGATTCCAACTTTAAAACAGTTCTGAAAAATATCAATGAGGAAGTGTTGCTTTTTAATACCAGCTCAATTATTAGAACTACTAGTAGATGTATTTTAGCATATAACTGTTTGATTTTTGCAAGAAAAATTATTTGGAAAATGATATCATTCAAAACACATCAGTGGTTAACTGTGCTCATGAAACAAAGCATAAAATGGAAATATACAATCTTTTTTAAAGAATGTGTGGTTACTGTCAGATCAAATCTCACAACCCTGTTTAAATACTACGCTCAGATCAGCATGAAAGCATTTGAAAAATGCCACAACCCTGGCCAAACTTGAAGCCACAAGATTTTTTTTTCCGCGGTATACCGTATCACGAATATAAACAGAAGATTCCTTCTCCAATCATGATGCAAGCAAATTCTATTCACCCCGTTCAAAACTGGAGAAGAAAAACAATTTTCTTCGAGAACCCAAGCATGGTTGGACGACCACATGACCATGACGCCGTTCTTAGACTGGTACCCCATGGCAACTGACAAAGAAATACTAGATCGACTCCAGTGTAGTTTATATGTACATGTATTTTTCTGTCGTGTGGTAGACCACAAGCCTCTTTGACATGCATGACATGACAATTTCAAATAATCATGCCCATGCGACATGACTATCGTGATATCACACAGAAATCTAACCCCTGTTTTTCACCTACGTCACACAGAAAAACTGAACTTTCGGGCACTGACCAAGTAGGTGTCATGGACCCAAGGTTCACCGTTCATAGTGAACGGACGACTGGAACTACTTTTTTTGCCCAGGTAGCATCTGCCTTTTATGCCATCAAAATATAGATGACGGCAGAACAATAGAAAGATGGAAACAAGGCCATTGTTCTTTTTTTCCCTCCTTTGCCGAATTTTGAGACAAAGGAAAGGTGGAGATATCAGGAAAGGTGGGGGGGGGGGGGGGGGAGAGCTGTGGCAGGATGTGCCTTGTTTTGGTGAAATTTGGGGGAAAACCAGGCAACGCACAAGGGTGAGTGTTGGGTGAGGCGGGGGGGGGGGGGGGGGGGGGGTTGTTGAATGATGCAAATTTCATCACCTGGGAAAAGTTGCAGTGAGGTGGAGAGCTACAAATGGAGTGACAGGGTCAAAGTACACCCCCTTTGTATTGGTGGCTTGTAATACTCTGTCAGTGGTGAATAATTTTACTGGACGAAGTAATTTGAAAATTCCCTGGAAATCAACAGCAGTTGTTCTTTTTAGAATCACTATCAAATGGGACACTGCTTGAGTCTAGTTTACTTTACGAATGTGAGAATAGTCTGAATTTAGCAAAATATCTTGTACTGATCAGTGCATTAAATTTTGTTGCAAATCTACATTTCATCATTTATTTTTGGCAGCAGCTTTTTGCTTACTAGTTACTACGTCGATAGATTATTCACAGTACCATGACTAATGCTGTATCAAATTTAGAGGGATGTCTGAATCAATCAATTGCCCCTGAATCACCTTCTGCCCCACCCCCCTCCCCCAGCACGCTGTAGCTTAGAATCAGATGATGTTCGTATGACTGACATTCGGATTTCATGCCGAGCAACACAATTTAGAACATTTCCCGATATGCAGTGCATAAATGCAGCACGGCTTGCCTCTAACATTGATCAGTGGATTCATTTGCAACGATTCATAGATCTGGCAACATCACCTTATCCCCAGGTGTGAATATTTTCAGTATTCGAGGATTTTTGACGTGTTTTTCTTGTCTCACAACGATGACTCAGAAACCAATATTGATTCCCCATCCCTTGAATCATACCCACGACCCTGGAATTGTGCAACATTGCACGATAAACTGCGACGAAATTCTTGCGTAGTACAGGTGTTGCCATTTCAGTCTAGTCAGGAGCCACGTGCAGTTTGCAATTAGTTACCCGGCTAAATCTTGAAATTGTGGAATTATTTCTATAGTAATTTATCATAAACTAAGAATTTCAAGACAAGTGTATTCTTAATTAGAGCGTGTATAGTTTTCTTGTATTGAACAGGTATGCACTTGTAACAAATAGTGGGGGGGGGGGGGGGGGGGCTGTCTATCTAAGAGTTAACCTGTAATAACCCCAGTAGTGCGAACACTTTCTTAAAGGTATCATCTCGGGGTTCCAAATTCGAGGTATCTGGGATTGTCGATGCCATCACTCATAAATATGCATACTGACATGCCAGCATTCAAAGAATTTATATTGATCGGAACATTTATCATCGATATATCAATATATATTCAGAGATTTCCCTCCGCACTCACTTAGACATACATGAAAGGGATTTCCGTTGTGACGTAATAAGGTACCGCATGCTATATGTGTTGCTATTGCGGTCAGTCTCGTGAGCGGTCCATAGCCGGGAAAAAATTTACGTCATTTTACGTATCTCCAAGAAGCGATGGTTTTACCAGAGGTCTGGTTTTACCAAAGTTTACATGTAAACACAGGATTTTTGTACACTAACAGCTGTCACACTCACAGTTTCGCTGTACAGTTACACCTGTAGAAGGAATTATTGTACCTAGAACTTGTAGAATGCGTTATGTTGGAGATGCCGGTGACAACTGACAACGTAACAAAGGTTTGTTTACATAAGGAAACCCCAATACGTCATCAGTACCTTATTACATCACACATATGACGTCACATTTAAACGTTTTCGGAACGGCAAAATGAATTTCCTGCAATTTTCACAGATTTATTGGTGCGTTTTTTTATTCATATGCCTAAATATCATATGAGTATATTCAATAAATATCACATGACTTGTGATTAGTATTATCTACCTGTTACATGATATGTCTATGCATATATTTCGGTCGTAGGTGGTTCTCTGTATTCCTGGGGAGGGGGTGATTCTCCAGCTGTTGCCGTCATAGTGGGAAATATAGGGCGAGATGATCCCTTTAATGCAAATTCTTGAATGAATATATTCCCAACAAAAGACCAACACCCACTTGCAAAACACGATAGAAACTGAACAATACTCTGCCCGCTATCACAAAACATTTTTAAAGCTGATAGGAGAATGCACTCGGGTAACTTTCACCCCACGCCCACCTTTATCGCACAACGCCTGGAGAAAGTTACACCCAGGCATGCTACAGAAACAACTATTTAGGGTTGGGTCAAAATATCGTACATGCGCTCCACGTCAGTGGAAATACGAGAAAATCAGTAAACCGGTAGATTTCGAGGGTGGAGTCCCTGTTGAATGCAATTCTTCGTTTTCCGTTGTTTCTGATAGTTACACTGATGTGTTTGATATCATATTTAGAATTCAAATGTGTTACTCGTAATTATTGCGAACATGCATTGGGACAATGATCTTGAAAGAATGCAACAAATTTTTACTTACTGTTCAGGATCCTTGAAGACAAATTTCCGGAGTTTCAAGTCTCTAAGCACCACACCGTTACTATGGCAATGCGCTACTGCGTTGACCACTTGATTGAAAAGACGACAGGCCTCGCCTTCCTTCAGCTTTCGCTTCTTGCGGATGTAGGAATGCAAATCTCCGTGATGAGGTGGAAAGAAGACGTAAGCTTGGCTTTCTCCTAAGATAATTTCAGAGATTTCGTTGATATGCTCATGGTAACCCATGCACCAATAAGCGGATAGCACTTCACGGTATTTTTCTATTGGAACAACCTGAAAATATAGGGGAAGGAAGGGCAAAAAGAGCCAAGTTAGTTCTCGGTCATATTGAAAAAAGAAGAAGTTTTGTACGGCGTTAAAAAAGCAAAGATATGCACTGATGATAAACAGGACACAGAGGAACTGCGCAATTTGCTACATGATATTGTGGGGTCACGGATGCCATCAATATGGACGGCTTTTTTGTCATATCAAATTTGGCCTAATATCATGTTCCGGTAATTTTTTCCTCGAGGTTACGATTTCCAGAACTTTCTGTATAATAAGGAAATCAAGTGTATAAAACCGACGAGTGTAGCGTTGAATGTAATTATTATGTCTGGCGAAGAAATAGATTAGCTTATTAGCAAATTTTTACTACTGACCTAGTTTTTAGTAATGAATCTTTTCACCGGCCGTGGTGACATAATTATGTACAAGCCAATCATGATGCAATGCTGAGCTCAGCCGATATATTTCGTTCTAGCTTGACTCAAGTGATTGACGGCTGAACATAGGGGGTCAAGTATGCTTAGAGAGTTACTAGGAATTCTCCTAGTTAATTTTTTTATTCAAGCA
Organism: Terebella lapidaria; assembly: GCA_949152475.1. Classification (NCBI taxonomy): domain Eukaryota; kingdom Metazoa; phylum Annelida; class Polychaeta; order Terebellida; family Terebellidae; genus Terebella; species Terebella lapidaria. Next base: position 4,856,461 of record OX424569.1, read on the forward strand.
TCTATTAGCGAACATCCATGGTCAGAGAGTCCAAGTTTCGAATGATTTCATGGCTAATTTGTGGCAAAGTTTTCCTCAATTGCAGCTTAATGTAATCATGGAATAAGTAGGCAGTTACTTTTCCTGATGTATGCGGATGTGTCGGTTGTGAAATTTTGAATCAGTGTGGCATTATTTGGAAATTCAAAAGATGACGCAATAAAGACCACACGTCATGTCACTATATTGCTGAAGGATCAGATGTCAACAGCTTTTGAGTGCAGTTTTTACACTACTACCTAGATCTACTCCTAAAGCGAGCTGATTCGTTGTGCCAACGAAGCCTAAACATACAAACAACTACACAAAACCAGTTCTGTTGATCAAATTATGGTGGCTGTTTTTCATCCACTGGAAAACTACAGACTGCAAACTTACGGTACACCTACATGATAGCCACCTAACCATGCGGCCGATAACAATGAGATTGTACCGGGGCCTAGAATCGAGTTTATTGACGGGTTCAACGTTTTATCCGCCTGTTCAGACCGGCCTAGACTGGGGACCATACGGTGTAAGAGTGACTCACAATGTTGTCTGCCTTCATGTACCGTGGTGGCCCAATAAGCTTTCTCCGCATTACTGCCAGCACTGATATACATCCGTAGTGTTGAGTTGGCTCGTGCCCGTTGGCTGATGATGACGAAATAGTACCAACTAGAGTGCAATTGCCTGGCTTCCTCGTGGTAAATTATTGACTGGTGAAGAAATCGTGCTGTGCTGTCGCGGCTGGGTAACTGATACCTAGTGTCATCTTTGTTCCCCGTTAGTTGACCAGATATGTATGTATATGTAAAGGTTTTCCTTGTTTCCTGATTGATTACAAACAAAAGGGATTGATTTTGTGTTATAATCTAATGTTGAATATTTTCTATCAAGTTCCTGCATACAACGTACCAAACTACCGATAAGCAGTAACCTAAAATTGATTCAGAAGTTCTGCAAATTAACCAGGCAATTTTGGACAGTCGTGTCATGGCTGGCTATTATATCTGAGATTAGCATGATGAGCTGGGTAATTTCCTGACATCACTGTAATTTCAATTTGCGCTTTAGGGCTCAAATTTAGTGTGCACACGCCTGTCTGTTTCCAAGTCATAATGATCATACCAGCGTACATGAAAAAGGCCTGCTGGGTTCTGGCCATGTTTCAACAGGTTTGGAGTGCACAGCAAAATTTTAACTAATTTTCTACTTTCCCACGCAGTAAGCCAAGTCCAACAACCGGACGCCAAGTGAGCTGTCCATCACCACAGAATGAAACCAGTAAATACTAGTATACAGTAAGCTGATGTCAGCCTGATAGTTGTATTACAGCAACCTCAGCAGCACAGGGACATTGCGAAATATCATTAATATAAAATACATGACCATTCCTTCATTCTTTGTAAACTGTTTCCAAGAACACCCACGCCAAAAATACAAACACACGCTAGTCACTATCAATAATGCAGATAGAAAACATATGCCTGCCTGGTCAGATCTATTCCGTCAGCAGAGAAAATTTCTTTGCGGTTATTCAACTCTGGCATGCCAGGAATTTCTAGGCATCCATAGAATAAACAGCCCTTCAGCTTTCAACTGCACACAATTACTTAAGCTGTTTTCGTTGCTGATTCAAGAATAAGTAATGTTGTAACGAGGGTCAGACAGGGGTTCACATGTTTCAATGGTAATTATTCATTCGCGGATAAGACGATTCTTCCAGCTGATACAGGTTGGAACCCACATGCATGCGTTGAATCACAAACTTTTTGGTGTCATCGGGAGGTCAGACTTGGCTTGATATCAGTTGACTGCCAACGACATCAAATTGCCCTCAGACTAGAGTCCACAGACAAAATCAGCAAACAGTTTGATGTTCAAAGCGAGTGGCTGGCTGACAATGTGGGATGGTCGCTGACATGTTATTTCTGACCCAATATGTACTCTCAACTGGGAATCAGCATTATAATTGTGTTTGGGTAAAGATGAAATCACAAGTTTGATTACAAGGGTCAGCTATTGTTTATACACAAAACCTCAACACTTTCATTTAAATAATGTGTGCGCAAATGGAAATGGAGCCAAAAAATATCATCTGTAAAGGAGTGGGGGGGGGAATGCAGGTTTAGATATACTTGGTAGTTTGGGTCGAAAAACAAAAACACACAACACGCACACAAAGAAACCAAACCACGGACTGATTTGGTCTTGGATGTGTGCGGTTTGAGTCATGGATGGAGAGCCTTTGTCCAAGGGCTAGAGCCGTACTGTAAATGTACCGTGTGACCTCCCAATGATGCCAGCTCAATGAAATCACGTAACTAGCAATTCACACACGATTGTTCACCTGTTCTTGGATACAACTTTGTCATCAACTTACTAGTGACCTCATTCATTTATGACAAAAATTCACCTTGTTGGTTAGGGCTTATTAATATTCACAATTTAGTTATACTTGAATCAGAGTCTTGAATAAATGATTCATTATCACTTTTAAGCACACAAGCAACATAGAACATGATTGAACAAATCCCAGAAACATTGGACTGCCTATTGATAGTGAACAAAAAAGCCCCAATTCTAAATTGGTTACACCCATGTGACCATGAACAATAGTATTATACTCTACTGGACCAATTTGTACCAGTCTGGTAACTGTACAACGGGTTCCTCGTTAAGGGTCCAATTATAGTCACATGCTTCTTAAATGACAACTAGCTATAAATAACATTACAGACAGCATGTTCGAAATCTGCATATGTACAGATTCAGTGCCATCGACTGACGACATTAAGAAGTAGACCCATGTTAAATGCACTTTGCCACTTTACCATGTGTTTACAGAGAATGATGAACATTTATCAATATGTCCATACAAGACTTCAGTAACATGACTATTTATAAACAAGTTTAATATATCAGTTTTACTGTGAATTAAATGTTATAACTAAGCTCATTTTAAAATGAATTTTTAAATCAGAAGGAATTCCTGTTGACAGTGCTTGAGAATACTCACTTTACAAACACATTCTTCATTTGTGTCCTCATGGTATGCCTTGTGAACTTGTACTTGCAGACCCGACTGTAGTTGTAAAGTGTCCGTTCGCGATACCAGAAAATACTTCCCGATTTTCAAGGTACCAAAACTGCCACCAGTTGGGAAATTCGGCGGAGAAGCTGGCGTGAGATCCGGGGAGGGACAACCCGCTGATGAGAACGGTTTCTGATTCAGCTGCGGAGACGCGTCTGGACTGATCGTGTCAACATCCTTCCTGGGAGGGATGATGAGGTGAAGACTTGGTCGATTAGCGTGATTCATGTGGGTCGTTGGTTGCTTTCTGGTGACTTCACCACTCAATCCTACACTTGGCTTCCCGGTTGTTGTTTACTTGTTGAAAGTTGGTTGATCCGCAGTATACGTCTATCAATATGGTGGACTGTTCGGTTTCTTCAAATGCTCACACACTTGTTGTCTACTGAACTCAGCAACAACACATTGCAACAGTACTTGGCAATCAAACTTTGCTGCCGTTACGACAAGATACAAGCTAAATGCTAATTCCCAGGTTACAAGTAGTATACAGTACTATATATTTACAGTTTGTGTGTACAGTTCATCCTCAAGCGATGAAAAACAAATGAAGAACATATGCAGTATAACTCCTTTGTGAACAAGTCACAACAAATATATCACAGATTAGTAATAAAATGCCACACGATGCACTTTGAGGTTTCGTTTGCTGCCTGCCACTTGGATGAATGGAAGCGATTCAACAGCTTGATGGCTTGTGTTGCGATGTGTGATGATGCTGGGGTATGATATCGGCAGATGATGAATGGTGATGTAATGATCCTCCGCGACTGATCAACAGCCCACAGTTATTGTTTCCTCCACATTGCCATTTTCTTTCCTTGATTTCCCAAATCAATGAAATAAAATTACAACATCAGTGATTGCTGCGAAACGTTACAAAATACTTCTCGACTAACGCCCAATCAGTTGTCAATCTGTTTCCAATTGGACCACCGGTCAATAGAGTTGTGAAACAAATCAATGGCAAACAACACGTCTGAACACTGTTTTTGACATTGGAAGTCCACGATTTCTAGACGAGTCTTTCTATTTCATTGTACGTGCTCTATGTGACGTTTCACAATCAGTCAGTCATACTAAATTGCGTAGCACATCATCCAATGAATATTCAGCATGACATGACACAGAAATACGGGGCAATGATTGCGACATAAGGCATTCCTTGTACCGATGATTCATACATCCGTCCAATAAACGGTTTCTAGAACAGTCGAGCTTATGCAAGCCACTTGTGCAGCCTGCAGTGCGATACAAAACGGTCTCTAGACCAACCGGCAATACTCGAATATTTTTCCTGTTCGTTTCAACTGTCCAAAACCAGGCCTACAAGCTCAGGACAAATCACCAAGAAATACCCTTTTCTCCACAAAGTTGCGAGGCAAAATCAGTCCTCTTTGGTTTCCGTGCGTTCAGTCCATCCAATGGTAATTCACCTCTTTATATCATCCGTGGGACCGCGGCCATCAGACAAACCGGCCGGCGGAACTGCGTCGAATCTTTGCTCGCGAAAAATGACCTTTGTAGGATGGGAGGGGTCCCTTTTTACCTCGAATTTAATGGTGATTTAACCAAAGGATTCGCGTCCGAAGTTGCTCTTTGCCTCGCTGGGGTATTTCTTGATCTCCCTCATATGCTTGTCGGCCTGGGAAGGGGTGAATTTCCGTACCCTTCCCTGGTTTTTAGCAACCCTCTCCGAAGTTCGCCATAATGCAACGTGTGGTGAAAAGAAAGTGGCAATGAGCAACTAGGTCGATGTATTACTACGCGCATGCGAATCGGTCATTTGCTACGCAACATGTAAACATAGTTATTTAGGAAATATTTGTTGTTACGTTGATCATTTACGCATACTGGAAATAATTTTTTCGATCAGTTTGATGCAAAATTTTCATTATTTTTCGAATGAACCAGATACAAAGCTCTGAAACATAACGCACTATTTTCTCTGTTTCAGAAGGCACCATTTTACATGATGAGTATCAACAACAAATGCACGTGGTTGAGTGTACATAACTTTCTTGGGGAGACAAAAAGGGAGATGAGTTATTCGCACTAGACCTAGCTATTTTTTTTCAATTCAATTTCAATTTATTTCAACATCAACACAGGGCTAGAATTTCGTAAAATTTTGCGAGAATCCTATTCTCATATACTCCATTATATTTTGCGAAAATCAAGGGCCATTTTGCGAGAAAATTGCGAGAATCGATTCTCGCCGAAATTCTAGCCCTGTCAACACATAGTACAAAGACACAATACATACACAGCAATATAGATATTGAAAGGGGAATGCAGGGAAGCGTAGGCCTATGCTTATTACATTTGCTATTCCCCAACTAAAAAAAAAAGTTAAATTAAGCCTCCCCATCCCACCCCCAAAAATTATAATATTTCTTCAAATACAATAATATCAAAAACTGTTTGCTTTCAAAATGATATTGTGGCCTAGGCCAACGGTTTGAGAACCTTCCTCAGGTTGAACAACAACACATAGGCCCTACTCCTGGCTAGATCTACATATTTACAAAAAAACACGTGCCTGGAATGAACCTCTGAACAACCACGCCCATGCGCTTTCTTGTGCGCGCAGATATTATACATTGCCGTGGCCTTGAAAATGAGGTCATGCAATGGTCATATTCAAAGTCACGGGAATATTCAGTATACATTTCCTATATGTCCACAATTATAATTGCTAAACTGTAACTTGAATAGTAAGAGAGATTTTAGCAATTTTGTCATGTGACCTCGAAAGTGGTCATCAGAATATTTGGCATGTACCATTTCCTGTATGTCCACAAATGATTCTCAATTTAAAGACGATAACAAACGAGATATTTAATTAGCCATTTTGTTCTGTTTACCTTCAAAATGAGGTCAAAGGTCAAATTCGAGGTCATGACAATATTCAGCATATATCATTTTCTATATGTTCACAATTGATTCATTACCATTAAAGTCGATAATAAGCGAAATATTACCCATTTTGTGTTTTGACATTGAAAGTAAAGTCAAAAATCAAGTTTAAGACATGAAAATGTTCAGCATATCATTTCCCATATTTGCGATTACTAAGCTGTGAAGTCGATGATAGCAAGATATTGGCCATTTTGTAGTGTGATCTTGCAAAGGTCACATTCAAGGTCATCCAAATATTCAGCATTAGCATATGTCCACAATTGATTCCCAAGCTATAAAACAGATAAGATGCGAGATAATAATCATTTTGTCCTGTGACCATGGGGGTCAAAGATCAAATTCAAGGTCACGAGAATATTCTGCATATATCATTTTATTTACAATTGACCTTGTGAGATACAATTCAACTGCAGCCGTCTCGTATGTACAGGTAAATTTACACATTTCATTTTGGACATGACTTTGAGATTTATCATTCACGACCATGTGAGGTCGAGCTCGAATACACCGACATATATGTGAATTAGGACTTCCCATATGTTTATGAATCAAGCCCAGGCTATATCGACATGCAAGCATCTTGAGAGGCCAATTTCAGACCGTTTTGGACCCTTTGGGTGTACATTTCAGGCCCTACTTAAATGCCTCAATAATCGACAAGATAATCAACATATGCATATGTGAAGTTACAAAGTTATTGAATAATTTAGATTTCGAGCAAAGTTGCAAAAAGTGGAAATATGGTCTTTTTTGCGTTCAGGGCCTACAAATAGGGCCTTCGGATGAATTCAAGGCAGTCAATCTTTATACATCTTATGCACATAAGACCTTGAAACAGAACTGCTGGAATGTAATCAATGTGTAAAATTTGAGAAAAAAACACACATCATAACAGATTTTGAGAAAACGACCTCCAAACTCCGAAATTAAATTTTTCATCAAAAGTGGCCGCCATTTTGAAAAAATTGTGAAAATTAAACCCTCCCTCTTGAATACTGAGTATTTTTAATAATTTTTTTTGCGCCAAATTTCGAAAATATTGGAAAACTTCGAAGATAGAATTGTTGACGTACAACAGAGGACGACGACAGACGCGGAGCGCCGCGTCAGGTTTATCGGACTATTATCAGACTATAGGTGCGGTACCTTTAAAAAAACTTAGTTGGTTGGCCCTATTCCTCATCACGGCTGTTATATATAGGCCCCTTACTAAAAGTGCACTGGTAACGTTTTCAATGACAACACTGACTGTCGACCTATTTGATTGTATGCCTGGGGAAATGTGCGCTTTATTTAGGTTACAGTTGCGAATATGACAGGGGCACTACATGCAGCCCGTGTCCTCCTTGGCCCGTTTATTATCGAGTTATATTTTCCCTAAGACAGAATACACCGTACGCTTTTCCCCAAGAAAAGAACCCACGTGTAAACATCCGGCGACCTTGAATTGATTAAACGCACGTGGCAAGTCGCTATTTCCCATAAGGGGCGAGGCCCGCTGATTCACCACATTCACGATTGCTGACGTCAGAACATTGCACGTAGAACAGCGTGATTCGCCGGTTCATGAGAACTATACAATGTGTTTTCATTCATACATTTCCAACAGAGTCAGCACTCGTGTTTTGTTGATCGTATGATGTCAGTTATATGTTTGCTGGCTCGGCGCACTCTGAGAATTTTGTTTATTTCGTTTCAAACATCAACTGCAGATATAAATGCACCGGGCTGCACACGTCTAGGCATGGGTAGATGCTAATTATTAGGCAATGGTCAAACTGCATTGTTTAATTGACAATCAATCGGAAAATAAACAGGAATGAGCTTTACATAAATCTTATATAATTGTCTATCGATCGATTAGCTGCTCGGTGAATCAACAGATCGAGGCCTATAGGCCTATGGCTATATAGTTCTTATGCAAGGTTTTTAAAGTAGTAGGGCTAAATTAAGTGCAAATATGATGTGAATTTATATGAAAGATCTCATTGATCTGAGCGAAATGGTCTGTACAGCATGTTAATACATACAAAAGTTACAACACTTCAAAGACTGAGAACTGTCTGAAATCTGAAATTTGCATTTTCAAAATCATTTAGCTAATTAGTATGCTAATGAGATATTCATGACGTCATAGGGGAAGCTGTATTAAATAGGTACATTAACGTAGTCCTCTACAAACAGTGAGGTAAAGAAGAGTTAAAATTTAAAAGTCATTTCTTGAATATTTCTTCAAAATGACATATTTTATGGAGTAACTGATCAGCATCCTAATGCTGAAAAGAAAACAGGGGGTCACCGACTCACCGTGCTCGTTTCTTCTACATATTCGATCGAAATCACACACATTTACCTAAAATGACATAAATTATGGCATTTTTGCACATTTTTTCGTCCATATTCACATGTTTTCCATGCGAACGGATACGGTGACCCCCTATTTTCTTTTCAGTTTCAGGATGCTGATCAGTTACTCTATAAAATATATCATTTTGAAGCTCTAGATTATGTTGACACAGTTATTTATTTTAAAAAACTCTTACACCACCTACCCTCACTGTTTGGAGCGGACTACCTTAATCGATGTGTATTATTCGATCATTTCAAGTTAGGATATTATTCATCAAAACTTATATAGTTTCCAATATGAATAATTAGTGTTTTCACTTTCTCCGTTGTTGTCAAGGTAACCAATGACCTGGTATGGCCCATAGCAACAACGGTTGCTAGGGCCAGAAACCCACTGAAAACATGCACAAATAGGGCTGAGGACATGCACAAATAAAATCGGTGCAAACTCGAGCACTATATTAATTTGAATCATGAATAATCGACAGAAAGTCTGCAGATAGCTTGACTTGGCAGCTAGCGACCATGACGACCATGGGTAACTACGGCTCTAGGGAAAGACTGGTCGGCCTACCCATATCAACAGTACAGTTTGTGTGGATATTGGCTATTTGTGGTACATAATATATACCAGTCAGTTCGTCATAACCTTCAATAAGAATCATTATTTCATGGCTTAAAATATCCTAATTAAAATGTGTTCCTCTCACAACGTCAAGAATTCTCATTAACATCTAATTTGCATTTACCAATGGGTTGCTTAAACTTTTCAAGGAGTTTCTGTAATATAGTGCCGGAATGGCAGTTTCAAATGGCTGTAACTTTTGAACTGATTGTGGTATTGACATACCGTAAGCAGGTAAAGACCATTTCGCTCAGATCAATGAAATATTTCATGTAAATTCACATCACATTTGCAGTTTACTAGTACTTCAAATATGACGTACATGTAGTAAGCCCTACTGCAATGCGTATCTCATGTATCGCCACATGATTTCTAAACATCTACTATCTATGTATACATACCTGATTAAATTACAGGCGGTTCTATAAGGATCTATTATATATAGGGGCCATGCATGCATGTAGGTCTATAACTTAATTGATTGATAACGGCCATAGTGAACTATTTGCATTTATTTCTTAATAATCTGCATACAGTATTTGTTCATATATATTTTTACCGTCATGGCGCCTTGTGACTTTGCAACCATGCATGTGGTTGTGAATGAAAATTGATGTGTCTATCATGTTTTTATCTCTATTAAATTATAGTTGGGAATCACTCGGAATTGATTGTTTATAAACAAAAATGTTGCATACAAACATACATACATTGTATGTATATTTTGAAATATGCGTTGCAATTGTAGGAGATTTCTCTTGTGGGTTACTGATGCAACTGCACTGGCAGCGTCCAGTTGACATACTTTAACTGCGTCGGATGCATATTTCGCAATAGGGTCAACGTGATATGAGGCACTTCGATCGCGATACTGCGCACTTATTCAGCGCCTATGAGAGGGACAATTACCCACGACAAAAGCGTGTCGAAACTGTCTCGACTATCAAAAGACGTCGCAGTTAATTTTCCATGATCTGGAATGCATGACATTCCGCGTTTACGTGTGAAGCTTGAGAGGAAATGCACGCTACCTATAAACACCAACGATATTTGTGAGATGATGTCAAAATACAGTTATTAAGCCAGCTAGGAATGTCATAACTAGGCATACAAATGTACTGGATGAAAAAATTCACATAGCCGGTAATTTTTTATCCTTCGAATCAGATTTGAGAAATTGTGTAAACAGATAGGAACTATGTAGGACCATGTAACAAAATTCAATCATAAAGCTCTTTGCTTTCTCTGTTTTGATAGAACGCAGTTTCTCGAATTGAACAGAACGCAGACAACAGTATTTTGGTGACCCGATTTGATTAACTCTACACCATGCCATTTGACCAGAGGAGGTGCACCCAAGTGTGTTCTTTGAATGAATAACAATAAACATATAGGGAATTTCCCTGGTAGAAGGCTGCGTATAGAATACAACGATCACTGGGCGATTTTATGCTATAACCACATATTTATATCAGCAAAACATCAACCCCAACTTCCAATTTCATTCACTGAGAGCATTGGCACGCCCAGTTTTTAAAAATACATAAAGTTTTAAATATCAAATTTGAATGTTTAAAACTGCACAACATATCATGCACAAGAAAGAAAAAAACATTTCTGCATGACCGAAACTAATGATACATGTAATGGCACAGATGGAAATGGCATTAATGCAAAATTACATGTATACTAGGGTTTCGCATAATTGCACTTGAATACTATGAATGTGGAAGTTTTTGTTTCCTTGACAACTGCGCAAATTGATTTGAAAAATATATTATCACGTGTATGATAAAAAGGCGTGGTACCATGCACCAGGCATGAATGGACAGGGAACCGGGCAATGACATCAAGCTTCCTCAGTCATGTTCTACATTTATGTACTCACGATCTCGTGTGCTAGACAGCAACACTCGAAGCACACACGAGGATGAAATCTCAGGTATATTCAGAAACACGATTCACTAATTAAAATACCGGACATTGCGGCCTTAAGTTGAATACATGTGGTTGGTACTAGTGTTGGGTTTATAGGCATTGTAGTCTTGGGTATTACCCGTGCACAATGAAATCTCAATATTACCAAAATATATGTATCGTGCGTTGAAAAATCCAGCGACACTAACATTTACATGATATGAACATTATCCGCGACATGAACATTCACTTGCAATGTCATTTACGTGTACTATATTTACGATGACTTCAATAGGCGGATCCAGGAATGGAGCCCGTTGGTGGCTGCAGGGAACTCCCCCTCCCCCTTTGTGTATAGTTTATACTCAGTTAAGGCCACTAAGCTAACTCAGAACAAATCAATGCTCTGGCTTCTGAGGTCCTCACTCCTTAGGCCGGTCCCAGACACCTTCACTGAAAGTGAACTTGAGTTGAAACGAAAAAAACAAAATTTTCGCCAAAATTTTTCAAAAATCAAAACGGCCGCCATGTGCAGATTTCAACAAAACTTATACATATCGCTTTAGGGAAATCTTTTAAACCCAAAATCTTAAAACTGTGTGAACAGTTTTTGAGAAAATAGCCGCTAAAGTCAGAAATTTTGAAGAAAAAAAAGTGAAATTAAAAAAAATTACATATACCTCCTTTTTGGAATTTTTTTTAGCCATTTTTGTACAAAATTTCAGAAAGATTCCGCTGTAAAATCTGAAATTAAAAAAAGGACGGATAACGACGACGGACGCAACGCCATGTCAATAGGTTATCGGTCCATCAACCGAAAACGACTGGATTCTGAAACCCTTGAGCCGATGGGTCCCAGATCCACCGGCGTAAAAGGCTCGCTTAGTTCGCTATGGCTCCTTTGCCCCCCCCCCCCCCCCCCCCACAAATCCTGGACCCGCCTCTGCCTTGCAATGTGATCGAATTTCAATGACCGTTTCAGGACAACATTGTCCCGCTCAGACAAAAAATGATGGACTCGGAACAATAATGCCCGGCTCCGAACAACTATTCCTAGCTTGGAATTAAAATATCGTCCACTGTAAGGGGCCGGTCATTATTTACTGGGTGGGGGGGTTGGATGGTTTTTTCCGAGAAATGAGTTTTGAAAGTTTGACCCCCCCACCGATATCGAGGTTTATCCTTCATGGTAACCTACGCGAAATTTTCCCTGAGTTCCATATCAGGTCGAATGCCAAAGCCGCCAATAGCGACGGTAAATTCTCTGGCGCACTACTGTCGCTCACGACAATGATAACGCCAATAGTGACGGTAAATTCTCTGGCGTATTATTGTGGGACACGACAATGACGCCAATAGCGACGGTAAATTCTCCGGCGTATTCTTCTGGGACACGACAATGACGCCAATAGCGACGGTAAATTCTCCGGCGTATTTTTGTGGGACAAGTCTATGGGACAAGTCAATGACGCCAACAGCGACGGTAAATTCTCTGGCGTATTCTTGTGGGACAGGTCAATGACGCCAATAACGACGGTACATTCTCTGGCGTACTACTGTTGCACACCACAATGACGCCAATAGCGACAATAAATTCGCTGGCGTACATGTCGTTCACGTCAATGACGCCATTAGCGACGGTAAATTCTCTGGTGTACTACTGTCGTTCACGTCAAATGACGACAATAACGACGGTAAATTCTCTGGCGTACTACTGTCGTTCACGTCAATGACGCCAATAACGACGGTAAATTATCTGGTGTATTTTGTGGGACAAGACAATGACGCCAATAACGACAGTAAATTTATCGACGTACTACTGTCGCTCACGACAATGACGCCAATAGTGACGGTAAATTCTCTGGCGTATTCTTCTGGGACACGACAATGACGACGGTAAATTCTCCGGCGTATTTTTGTGGAACACGACAATGACGACAATAGTGATGGTAAATTCTCTGGCGTACTACTGTCGTTCACGTCAATGACGCCAATAACGACGGTTAATTATCTGGTGTATTTTGTGGGACAAGACAATGACGCCAATAACGACAGTAAATTTATCGACGTACTACTGTCGCTCACGACAATAACGCCAATAGTGACGGTAAACTCTCTGGTGTATTCTTGTGGGACACAACAATGACGCCAATAGCGATGGTAAATTTTCTGGCATACTAAGTTGTGCATTTATGCTATTACACTGTAGATGAGTGTGTACCTGTACATATATATGGTATATTTTTATCAGGATGGCACATGACATCTGTGAACATTTGAAATTCTATATGCAAGAAAACATTATGGTAAACTTAAATATTGCTGGTGAGAAAATCACATGCCTTTGTAATATGACAGGCAGCCAGGTCGCGTCTGCAGCCGGGTCGCGTGTAGACCTTGCCATGTACATGTCATGGCTTCAGGAAGTGAGTTTGAATTTTGAAAAAAAAACCATCCAAAATATACTTACTAAAAATGGGCACAGATTTGAAAGAAACATTGAAAGAAACATTGAGTTCACCAATGATTTAAGAAGAAAATTCTGGTAGTCAAATGGCCTGATAACACTTATTGACCTTCAACAAGATATTTTGGAGAATACAAACATTAGCCTAATTTGTTGCCTGTAAAAGAACCGAGAAAGGGAGAATAAGATTCAGAATTTAAGCAGCTGCAGAAGGCGGAACAATGAATCAATAGGGGCCTAGTCTAAAGCAGAGGTGGCAAGAGCAATGGCAAGGAGTCAATGAGTTACAAGTTGTAGCTACAATACATGTTATGTATCATGGTGTGCGACAGTAGTAAGCCAGAGAATTTACCGTCATTATTGGCGTCATTGTCGTATCCCACAATAATATGCCAGAGAATTTACCGTCGCTATTGGCGTCATTGTCATGGCCCCCAAGAAAAGGCCAGAAAATTTACCGTCGCTATCGGCGTCATTGTCGTGTCCCACAAGAAAAGGCCAGAGAATTTACCGTCCTTATTGGCGTCATTGTCGTGAGCGACAGTAGTACGTCGATAAATTTACCGTCGTCATTGGCGTCATTGACGTGAACGACAGTAGTACGCCAGAGAAATTACCGTCGCTATTGGCGTCACTGTCATGATTGACAGTAGTACGCCCGAGAATTTACCGTCGCTATTGGCGTCATTGTCGTGTCCCACAAGAATACGCCGGAGAATTGACCGTCGCTATTGGCGTCATTGTCGTGTGCGACAGTAGTACGCCAGAGAATTTACAGTCGCTATTGGCATCATTGTCGTGTCCCACAAAAATACGCCGGAGAATTTACCGTCGCTATCGGGGTCATTGTCATGGCCCCCAAGAAAAGGCCAGAGAATTTTCCGTCGCTATCGGCGTCATTGTCGTGTCCCACAAGAAAAGGCCAGAGAATTTACCGTCCCTATCGGCGTCACTGTCGTGAACGACAGTAGTACGCCAGAGAATTTATTGTCGCTTTTAATTGGCGACATTGGGACGGTAAATTCTCTGACGTACTACTGTCGCACACGACAATGAGGCCAATAATGACGGTAAATTCTCTGGCGTATTCATGTGGGACACGACAATGACGCCAATAGCGACGATAAATTCTCGGGCGTACTACCGTCGCTCACGACAATGACGCCAATAGCGACGGTTAATTATTCGGCGTATTCTTGTGGGACACGACAATGACGCCAATAACGATGGTACATTCTCTGACGTACTACTGTCGCACACGACAATGACGCCAATAGCGACGGTAATTTCTCTGGCGTATTTTGGTGGGACACGACAATGACGCCAATAGCGACGGTAAATCTCTGGCGTACTACTGTCGTTCACGTCAATGACGACAGTAAGGACTGTATTTTTTATGGACACGACAATGTCGCCAATAACGACGGTAAATTATCTGGTGTGTTTCGTGGGACAAGTCTATGGGACAAGTCAATGACGCCAATAACGACGGTAAATTCTCTGGCGTACTACTGTTGCACACCACAATGACGCCAATAGCGACAATAAATTCTCTGGTGTACATGTCGTTCACGTCAATGACGCCAATAGCGACGGTAAATTCTCTGGTGTACTACTGTCGTTCACGACAATGACGCCAATGGTGACGGTAAATTCTCTGGCGTACTACTGTCGTTCACGACAATGACGCCAATAGTGACGGTAAATTCTCTGGCGTACTACTGTCGTTCACGTCAAATGACGACAATAACGACGGTAAATTCTCTGGCGTACTACTGTCGTTCACGACAATGACACCAATAGTGACGGTAAATTCTCCGGCGTATTCTTCTGGGACACGACAATGACGACGGTAAATTCTCCGGCGTATTTTTGTGGAACACGACAATGACGACAATAGCGACGGTAAATTCTCTGGCGTACAACTGTCGTTCACGTCAATGACGCCAATAACGACGGTTAATTATCTGGTGTATTTTGTGGGACAAGACAATGACGCCAATAACGACAGTAAATTTATCGACGTACTACTGTCGCTCACGTCAATGACGCCAATAGCGACGGTAAACTCTCTGGTGTATTCTTGTGGGACACAACAATGACGATGGTAAATTTTCTGGTATACTAAGTTGTGCATAAACCCATTTTTATGCTATTACACTGTAGATGAGTGTGTACCTGTACATATATATGGTATATTTTTATCAGGATGGCACATGACATCTGTGAACATTTGAAATTCTATATGCAAGAAAACATTATGGTAAACTTAAATATTGCTGGTGAGAAAATCACATGCCTTTGTAATATGACAGGCAGCCAGGTCGCGTCTGCAGCCGGGTCGCGTGTAGACCTTGCCATGTACATGTCATGGCTTCAGGAAGTGAGTTTGAATTTTGAAAAAAAACCTTCCAAAATATACTTACTAAAAAAGGGCACAGATTTGAAAGAAACATTGAAAGAAACATTGAGTTCACCAATGATTTAAGAAAAAATTCTGGTAGTCAAATGGCCTGATAACACTTATTGACCTTCAACAAGATATTTTGGAGAATACAAACATTAGCCTAATTTGTTGCCTGTAAAAGGACCGAGAAAGGGAGAATAAGATTCAGAATTTAAGCGGCTGCAGAAGGCGGAACAATGAATCAATAGGGGCCTAGTCTAAAGCAGAGGTGGCAAGAGCAATGGCAAGGAGTCAATGAGTTACAAGTTGTAGCTACAATACATGTTATGTATCATGGTGTGCGACAGTAGTACGCCAGAGAATTTACCGTCATTATTGGCGTCATTGTCGTATCCCACAATAATATGCCAGAGAATTTACCGTCGCTATTGGCGTCATTGTCATGGCCCCCAAGAAAAGGCCAGAGAATTTACCGTCGCTGTCGGCGTCATTGTCGTGTCCCACAAGAAAAGGCCAGAGAATTTACCGTCGTTATTGGCGTCATTGTCGTGAGCGACAGTAGTACGTCGATAAATTTACCGTCGTCATTGGCGTCATTGACGTGAACGACAGTAGTACGCCAGAGAAACTACCATCGCTATTGGCGTCATTGTCATGTGCCCCAAGAAAAGGCCAGAGAATTTACCGTCGCTATTGGCGTCATTGTCATGATTGACAGTAGTACGCCAGAGAATTTACCGTCGCTATTGGCGTCATTGTCGTGTCCCACAAAAATACGCCGGAGAATTTACCGTCGCTATCGGCGTCATTGTCATGGCCCCCAAGAAAAGGCCAGAGAATTTTCCGTCGCTATCGGCGTCATTGTCGTGTCCAACAAGAAAAGGCCAGAGAATTTACCGTCCCTATCGGCGTCACTGTCGTGAACGACAGTAGTACGCCAGAGAATTTATTGTCGCTATTGGCGTGAACGACAGTAGTACGCCAGAGAAATTACCGTCGCTATTGGCGTCATTGTCATGTCCCCCAAGAAAAGGCCAGAGAATTTACCGTCGCTATTGGCGTCATCGTCGTGTCCCACAATAAAAGGCCAGAGAATTTACCGTCGCTATTGGCGTCATTGTCATGATTGACAGTAGTACGCCAGAGAATTTGCCGTCGCTATTGGCGTCATTGTCGTGTCCCACAAAAATACGCCGGAGAATTTACCGTCGCTATCGGCGTCATTGTCATGGCCCCCAAGAAAAGGCCAGAGAATTTTCCGTCGCTATCGGCGTCATTGTCGTGTCCAACAAGAAAAGGCCAGAGAATTTACCGTCCCTATCGGCGTCACTGTCGTGAACGACAGTAGTACGCCAGAGAAATTACCGTCGCTATTGGCGTCATTGTCATGTCCCCCAAGAAAAGGCCAGAGAATTTACCGTCGCTATTGGCGTCCTTGTCATGATTGACAGTAGTACGCCAGAGAATTTACCGTCGCTATTGGCGTCATTGTCGTGAACGACAGTAGTACGCCAGAGAAATTACCGTCGCTATTGGCGTCATTGTCATGTCCCCCAAGAAAAAGCCAGAGAATTTACCGTCGCTATTGGCGTCATCGTCGTGTCCACACAATAAAAGGCCAGAGAATTTGCCGTCGCTATTGGCGTCATTGTCGTGTGCGACAGTAGTACGCCAGAGAATTTGCCCTACATAATTCAAATTCGCTTTGGGTGTCAAGACAATGACGCCAATAGCGACGGTAATTTCTCTGGCGTACTAGTGTCGTTCACATCAATGACGCCAATAGCGACAATAAATTCTCTGGCAAATTTTGTGGACACGACAATGACGCCAATAACGACGGTAAATTCTCTGGCGTACTACTGTCGTTCACGTCAATGACGCCAATAGCGACGGTAAATTCTCTGGCGTATTCATGTGGACACGACAATGACGCCAATAGCGACGGTAAATTCTCTGGTGTACTACTGTCGTTCACGTCAATGACGCCAATAACGACGGTAAATTCTCTGGCGTATTCATGTGGACACGACAATGACGCCAATATCGACGGTAATTCTCTGGCATACTACATGTACTGTCGTTCACGACAATCACGCCAATAACGACAATAACTTCTTTGGGACACACCTGAACGACAGTAGTACGCCAGAGAATTTACCGTCGCTATCGGCGTCATTGGCGTGAGCGACAGTAGTACGCCAGAGAATTTACCGTCGCTATTGGCGTCATTGTCATGGACCAAAAGAATACACCAGAGAATTTACCGTCGTTATTGGCGTCATTGTCATGCCCCACAAAAATATGTCAGAGAATTTACCGTCGCTATTGGCGTCATTGTCGTGTGCGACAGTAGTACGCCAGAGATTTACCGTCGCTATTGGCGTCATTGTCGTGTCCCACAAAAATATGCCAGAGAATTTACCGTCGATATTGGCGTCATTGTCGTGTGCGACAGTAGTACGCCAGAGAATTTACCGTCGCTATTGGCGTCATTGTCGTGTCCACATGAATACGCCAGAGAATTTACCGTCGCTATTGGCGTCATTGACGTGAACGACAGTAGTACGCCAGAGAATTTTCTGTCGCTATTGGCGTCATTGTCATGTGCGACAGTAGTACGCCAGAGAATTTACCGTCGTTATTGGCGTCATTGACGTGAACGACAGTAGTACGGCAGAGAATTTTCTGTCGCTATTGGCGTCATTGTCGCGTCCCACAAAAACATGCCAGAGAATTTACCGTCGCTATTGGCGTCATTGACATGAACGACAGTAGTACGTCAGAGATTTACCGTCGCTATTGGCGTCATTGTCGTGTCCCACAAAAATATGCCAGAGAATTTACCGTCGCTATTGGCGTCATTGTCGTGTGCGACAGTAGTACGCCAGAGAATTTACCGTCGCTATTGGCGTCATTGTCGTGCCCCACAAAAATATGCCAGGGAATTTACTGTCGCTATTGTCGTCATTGTCGTGAGCGACAGTAGTACGCCAGAGATTTACCGTCGCTATTGGCGTCATTGTCGTGCCCCACAAAAATACGCCGGAGAATTTACCGTCGCTATTGTCGTCATTGTCGTGAACGACAGTAGTACGCCAGAGACTTTACCGTCGCTATTGGCGTCATAGTCGTGTCCCACAAGAATACGCCAGAGAATTTACCGCTGTATTGTCGTCATTGTCCTGAGCGACAGTAGTACGTCAAAGATTTACCGTCGCTATTGGCGTCATTGTCGTGGCCCAAAAAAATATGCCAGAGAATTTACCGACGCTATTGTCGTCATTGTCATGACCGACAGCATTTCGCCAGAGATTTAATGTCCCCATTGACGTCATTGTCGTGAACGACAGTAAAGCGCCAAAGAGTTTACCGTCGCTATTGGCGTCATTGTCAGTGCCCCACAAAAGTACGCTGGAGAATTTACCGTCGCCATTGGCGTCATTGTCGTGAGCGACAGTAGTACGCCAGAGAATTTACCGTCCCTATTGGCGTCATGGTCTTATCCCACAAGAAAATGCCTCTTAATTTATTGTCCCCAATGGCATCATTGGCGTGTCCGACAATGCTACACTGTTTCATGGACATTGACCCATACAGATTCGCGGCCTGAAATTTCGCGGCTGTTACCATGAAGGAACGACCGATATCGAAAACCAATCTATGACCCCCCCACCAAGATCCAAAATAAAAGTATGACCCCCCCCAATCCCCATGTATGAATATAAGGCTATGCTTCACAATTGATGACAATTACAACGCACCAGTATCATAATATATATGATACTTGAATGCTTTTTTACGCTTTATTTACATTTCTATTGAAACAATTGTGACTTTTGTTGCAAATTTATGATACTATAATAAGGTCAGTGAATATTATGATTTGTGCTCTCCGTGTATCCACCATTCCTTCGCTTCAAGTGTGAATGCCATTACAACAATTATTACTTGTATGATACTAGCATATTCTTTTTCACTACACAAGCCATCGTTTCGGAGCCCATTTGAAACACTCGAGACCTAGGTCAGAGATAATTCAGCTGATTCCTTGACTCCGAAATTTTGATGGAATGGAAAAAATGTATGAAAACCCTCACGGACTGATTGGACACCATAGCGAACTCGCGAAAAATACAGGGCTCTTCCACATATCATTGATGAGAAGGGAAGAATTGGTGAATCAGGCCATTCAGAACTTTTTTTTCTAGTCTTGAATCAGGTCTGGGTTGGCTCTATTATGGGCTCATAATGTTCTGCCACCATCCAAATCATGTGAGTCAGATTCACTACCCGGGTCATCCGGGGCTATCCAGGACTATTTTGCCATTCTGTGTGAAAAGGTCCATGTCTTTTACATGGTGGTTTGCGATAGTCCTGAGGTCTTCGGGGAATATCCTCAGTGGGGTCATGTGTTGACAAAATTTTGAGTGGAGAACCGGTCTGTGGTTTTGGCATGCTGGTTCGGGTTCATCGTAAGGGATGATATGTTGCTCAAGGTGGTATGGACTGGTTGATCCGTGGTTGGTTTGTGACAGGACCCTGCTGATCTGGGTTCATCCTTGCCGGCACCGTGTTCAGCTACATAGTGCTGCTCCGTTAGGTCCAAAGTTGATTCTTGGTGACAATGTTTCAATCTGAGTGATGAGCGTTGATCAATGCACATCAGGGCTCAGAATCGCCACTTATGGGTAGCCATAGGCCCATAACGTTTCAGATTTGCTCCCAGGCAATAGAGCTCTCGAGCCAATTGGCTGATGAAAATCGGTTTAAGGTAATATTGAAATATGCTTCTAGGAGCCAATTGGCTCCTAAAAATTGTTGAATAGGAGCGAAATAGATGATACCTAAATGCTCTATCTAGCATTCTATCCCGCCTTTGGCTCCCAGATAAAATTATAAATTTTGAGCCCTGATGGACACGGATTGCGGCATGTTGGTGTTCCTGGATGGTCCTCTGCGGGATCCGGTTTCAGTGAGATTATGGTTTTACTAAAAATGTTCTGAAATTCCATCGCGTACTCCAATCAGTCCGTGTACTGATATTGGCTATTTTACTATTCAGATTTTCTCAAAATAACTCAATTTCAAACTCCGACCCCCCCAGTCCCATCGAAAATAAAAGTATGACCCCCCCAATAATGTTGAAAATGAAAGTGTGACCCCCCCAGTTTTTACCCAACCCCCCCACCTGATAAATAATGACCGGCCCCTAAACATTTCCAAACATATTTACAAAGTTTTTATTCTTATAGAATAAGTACATATATCCATACGAAATATAGACTGCAAATAATGTCATATTTTAGTGTGAAATTTGTGGTTTTCTAATAAATCATGTGTTTCAACCCCCCTCCCCCCCCCCCCATAACTCATGATATTCACCCCAAATCACGGCGCTCTCACATATCGGCTTCCGTACATTTCAGAAAGTATGGAATAGAGAGGTTTCACTCTGAAAATTTCAATTGTCCACTGTTTTATCTTACGGAGCACTGTAATCCTGTCGGCTGGAGGGTTGGTTGTAGTTTTATAGACACCTAGCTGTTAATATAATATGCATTTCCTGAAGACAAACAGTTGCGACAAAAACCCTTAACAATAGCCCACCTCTGAGACAAAGACATATTTTTTATGTCTTTGTGCAGAATCAGAATCAGTTATTTTGTCAATTATGGGAAGTTCTAAGAAGTTCCACAAAAATCTGTCGCTAAAACGCCAAAACGTCGTTCTTAGCAGTTAATAAACACTCTGTACTGTAAAACATGCACCTTAAAACTTGATTCTTGTGCTATATTTTTCATATATGCATTATAAGCATCATTAATTATAATTTGAATGAGCCACATACTTTCTAATAAACAGTGTCAGGTCATGTGTTTGCAGTCAAAATTACAATAAGTTAATTAGACTGAACATCTGTCATTTGAAATGTTTGTCATGTTTGACAAGTGCCGTTTTTTTTCAATTTTTAGTAAAAGCTAAGGAGACATCACGTACCTGACTTTGTGAACACTCACTGAATAGATTGCAATCCAAAAGCTGGTAAAAGAAACCAGTTGAAGAAAGTGCATGTTGTGGCATTACTGCTTGAATAAACAAAATGTTTGGCTAATATAACTACTCTAATCCCATTGCCAAGCATTACAAATTTCTCCAAGTATATTACAAAATACAGACATAGAAGATATTCACAATGTTACACAACCATGCACGAATTTATGTATTTATCAACTATTTCCCAGAGATCATCGAAGTTATCGACTTGTCATATATGGTGGTATACATTTCCCGGAATACATTTACAAAGTTATCTGAAATTTCAAGCTTTTTCACATATATACAGTAGTTAGGTAAAAATCAGATTATAAATTTCAATTTCGATTAGTTATAAAGAATGTTTCAAGCTGTTGGGAGTGTCCATATTAACCTCCACTTGAACAATTTATTATTTTGTTTGGTGTATAGGGTACAGGAAGTAAGGTGATTTAAATAACCTACATGTAATAGGTTGTTAATGACACACCCTTCTCTAATAACATAGACAATTTACTGTTAAAGAGTCCATGGATATTACCCTGCGTTGCTTCGCTATCTTTTGATACGTGTATATCAATTTTTCAGTGCATTTATTAGATCTAGATATATCTACTGTAGATTATACAACGTATATCACGGTGGTTCTTCATATTTCAGATGACATATTGGTGAAGATCGCTCGACGACTTATTAGGGACCTAAATGCGTTCTAGTATCATGCGGTATTGTTATTGCCAAAATATTCAAGGTCAAGGTCACGCAATTTTGACAGTTGTTTGGTTGAAAAATCTTTGTCAGCTGATTTGCGTAAGGAATTCACTGCAAATGGGTAACCCTTGCATGATTGCAACCAATATACTTTACTCAATGTACGTTTCTTAATAAGTTTGAAGTAATAAACAAGGCAGAGTCTGCAGATTTATACAGATAACCGTTTTGCGCAAAAAGATTCGGACTCATCTCAGTCTCATTCATACGGTCAGTCTAGTTTCGTTGGAACTATCTCATTCAGGAGCACATGTACAATGGCGTGGGCAATTTTTTCCCGGGTCTACTGTCACACTGAAAAGGGGCGATACTATTTTTTGGGGGTGGAGATATAAATGGGGGTTTGTAATTTAGGGGGATACACTTAAAAGAAGGGTGGCTTTTATTTTCGTCTTGTTTCTGCGACTCCATTTCACACCCGTTTGCAGTCCGTTTGTCCGTCACCGTCAACTGTCAGTTAATTGCTACCTATATGTTGTGCTTAATTGCTTGTGATGTTAGTGTTTGTGAGTGTTGCAGATCCGTGCCGACGGTGATTCGATCCTGGGTCCCCTGGCATGGAAGTCCCGTGCACTGCCTCTGAGCCACGACGCTCGTTGGGATGACTCTGCTTGGAACTTTTAGCCACGGTTGATAAGTGGCGCTGGTGTCAAAGTCTCGTTTGTGACCTTCGGCCTAGTTGAATAATGAGAGTGACTTGACCCAAATAAATATGCATGAGATCACGTGTGTTTTGTTTATACCTAGGTATGATCACGTGTTGTTGTGTATGGGATTTGTAGTTTGTGCATAGGAGTCTCCTTCACGTCTATGGTTTGTGTTGATAAGTGTTGAGCATAGGGGGAATGGCAAGCAGCTGTGTGAGAGAGAGAGCCGGGGGGAGGGGGTGATGAAATGGCGTTTGAAGTGAAGTATGCACAGATAGCATGTTTATTGGGTATACGTATTGTGGACAATAAGGTGAAGTGAAGCGTCGGGAGGAAGACGCCTTTGAGTTTGAGTTTTGTAAAGTAGGATGGGCCCGTCCAATTTTAGATGAATGGGTACAGTTGGGAATGGAACATGTCAGTGTATGTAAATGTAATATAGGCCTAAGGCCTAGATGTGTTCCACGTGGGGCGTCTTGGGAGGTGTGGCCGCACTGTTGAGTGATAATGATAGTGGCTTCTACTAATAAACACACGGTCTCCCGGCCACGGAACAGCCCCCCCCCCCCCCCCCCCCCCAAGAAATAATGCGCACCCACATGAAGACAGTGCAATTGACATAACATGTGTGTAGGGTTAAGCACTACTCAAAAATTAGCATCGCGTTTACACGGTTGTTGTCGCGCACTGCGTTGTTTGGTTGAGCACGTGGAGGGAGTGCGGCCTTGCACGTACAGGAGCAAAGAGCACATGGTGTAGTTTATTATGATATGATAATGAGGGGAGAGAGATGAAAGTGAAGTCTCGTTGGTCACGAGATTTCGTTGGGAAGGACAGAAACATGGATGCCTCCAGGTAGGAGTAAAACGTAGTTTTGAAGTATCCAGAAAGCCGTGATAACCTGCATAGAATGAAATATGTTATGCTCATAAGTTGTATAGTAATGGTATAGATCCAAATTCCATCCTTAGATTTGCAATTGAACGATTAGTAATAGGGGTCAAATTGCCCACGTTATTGTACATCCTAGCCCTCATTCATCAGCTGTTCATCACTTGACATCAGACATTCACACTCATTCACTTACCATTGACCGTGTTCACAGGCTTGTTCAGCATTCAGTTCGGAACACAGGTACCTCATGAGCATTGTGCGCCTGGTGTATTGCAATATGGTTTGATACAAGGCACTCAACTCATGACTCAACTTCCATTTCTTTGCATATAGTGTGGTGACCAGTGCTCGTACTAGGACCAGTGCTCGTACACTCAATGAAATGTATCAAAAGAGCTGCTGACATGGTGTGAATTTGAAATTTTTGGTTTTTATAAATGTAAATTTACCCCTATTTGTCCGTATGTCTGCATAATCATAAAAAATGTATCTGCCATAATTTGATTATTTTATTGACTGTATGAGCACTGGTCCCAGTACGACTACTGCTCACTTCACGCTAGCTGATAGTAATATGTGGTTTTGAAACATTCGCTTCACTGTATTTCTTTTTCAAGTTTGGGTGAAACACATGGTTCCAACAGTTCTCAGTGCTCACATGTGATAATCATCGACTGAAATGCATATTATGTTTATCAGTATGTTGACGTGAATTTAGAGAGAGAGAGAAAGAGAGCTCTACTCACATCAACACTGCTGTTCCCTGACCAACCCTGTCACAAGAAATCAAAAGGGTAACAGTGAACATATCTGTCTTTCACCCAAACAAGTGAACAGCGGATGTTTTGAATCCACATTTCAGCGACGCAAGCATTGAAAGTAGGAACAGTGATATAAAATGTTTTTAACAACCTGTATTGGATGAATAATCATGTGTGTGTGTGAATATTACATTATGCCATAGTTATTTGATTCGCTGGTTTACGGATTGTTAACAAAAGCATTTGGTCGGGGGGCCGGAATATAAAAATAAATATAATTTGACAGTTTGAAAATAAAAATAAATAAATGTTATAATAAATGTAATTTGACACTTTAACCACGGTCGCCCCAAATGAATATTATTTATGATCATCTTTCAAGAATCTAAAAGCTTTAGATTCTCTAAAGGCCTGCCAGTGCTAGATAATTTATATACATTGTATAGCGTGCCAGAACTAGAAATTTTATATATTTTTTAGCTTGACATTACGGTCGGTTGCAAAATAAATAATTTGGTACTTTGGAACCAATTATATTTATTTTCTATTTTAAAAAAAATAGGGTCGGGGGGATCCGTAAACCAGCGAATTAAATAACTATGGCCTTATGCTGATTCGAATACTACATTGAATTGAATTGAATTTATTTCACCAATCAATAATACATTCATACAGACAATAGTGGTACAGAATCACAAACATGAAAGGTGAAAAGGGAAATGCTAGAAGCTTGGAGCTTATTAGTTGCATGACCCCAAAACAAGAATCTTCGTGGTATTCAAAGGATATGCTGTGACCAGGTTGCACTTTCAAACCTCTGAAGTTTCAAATGCTTGTTCAGCTGCTATTTCTGAACAGGTATTTGAGTGTCTCGCAGGAAATATTATCTACGCGTGCACAACATTCGACCATGTAGCTACCGTTTATCAGTTGACTGTGGACAGGAGTCAGGTTTGGTTCACGAATAGACTCATAGATCTGGCCCTAATAGGACCTTTCCCAGCCGTTGACTGTTGACAATATGATAAAGGAGAATGTAATATCTCCAGTTGTGGCATGAGACCCTAATATCGTGTAGTAATGGTTATAGATTTATTATTTTGATCGATCCTCACTGACTGGCAATGGTATACACACTGAGTTTGACCACCTGAGCACCCTAGGGACAAGTCGAGTGGTACCCAACTCTGATGGTGTGGGGGGTCACAGTGCTACATGGGCCAGAAATATAATGTACCCTTGATACATGATAACGATTTGAGGTACATTTTTTGTGCTCATTCTCATACCACATTCATGAAAAGAAACTATCAGCAAATTGTCACCAAATTATTTCTCTTCAGTTATGTCACATAAAAATAGATGTAAACTTCATGATACCCATTTGGTGGTGGAATTATTTGAGTTAAGTCAACACTCCCTAGATTGGGTTATCAATTCCACTGTCCCAACATCGGACCAGGGCTGATCTAGCATTGTGCGGCCCACAACTAGTATATGTCATTAAAATATTGCATGTACATGTATATTACAGAAAAATGATTGGCTTGTAAACTGACCTTGCATTGTAAGTCCACTTATATTATGTAAACTATAGTCTTAGATAATACATTCATCAACTCTATGACATTGGCCCTTTGCCAACTGATACATGATATATATAATACATGAACAACATACCAGCATACGGAAAGCTTCCTTGGCACGTTTTCAGCTTGTGAACAAATTGCTTCACAAATACACCATAATTACATGTAATTACTATTGTATGCAGCTAAAGTTATTAAACACTCGAAGGATACTTGAAAAAAAAGATAGCTACAGCACAGTGCTTTTTCACATTTTTTCAGTGGATTAATTTACTCTGAGTAGCTCAAGTGCAGCGAAATTTTTTTCATTCGTTAACTTGCCACTTGTACCTTGTGCCCTTGTTTTTAATACTAGACTCTGCTCCATCTTTTAATGCATGCCACATTTTATATCACATGAAGGCAACTTCTCACCGAGTCGCTCAAACAGTTTTTCAATCAACAACTTGTCCTCAATTTTAAGTTAGTTGGCAAATGAAGTCAATTACATGTACATGTTATCATATTCATACTTTTTACCTTTTTACTTCTCGTTTCAGATGCTTCGGAGCACTGCTAACAATATGTAGTCCTGATGGAACCAGATACCAACAGGAACTTGCAGGATGACGATAGAAAATAAAAATTAAATCAATGCAGGATTTTCATCTTTCTCAGAGACATTTTGATCCAAGGGAGATTTTGATCCAAGACATTGTGAACTATTTCTAATTTATTTCATTCAAAAGGAATATTGAGTCGACAGGAACTCTTAAATGTTTACATCGCCTGCTTTCCAAAATGCACTGACTCTATTGAACCAACTGATTTGGGAAATTAAATACGAAAATCAGTGCTATAATTGAAAAAAAGTTATGGAATGGATTAACAGTGGAGTGCTGCGCTATCAACACAAGGTATAGTAATCATTGTCAATATTCACAAATAATCCCGAGGCTTAGTAACGAATCACAAGCATCAAATTAATGAATTGAACCTTCATAACCATGATAACATAAATTGACATTGCACACGATATGAAAGTGAGCTCGGAGTTTTTATCCCTGTCAACATGGTCAATACTGGTGTTATTGGGTCAAAACTAATTAAGGCTGGCAAGTGCAATATCATGGAAGCTCACCAAGTAATTAATAATTATTGATGACCATCATAATGATACAATTTACATGTATGCCTGTGTGAGTGACTTCTGGATGTACATGTCATTATATGACCAGGTTCCCACATCGGTCAAGGTTTTGTGCTGTATACATCTTTATTTTAGCATCAATCAAGCAATTATTCTGTATATCCATGACTTACTGAGTCAATAGACTGAACATTTAATAAATGTATTTCTCCAAAACTTTGCTCCTGCATCGTTTAGGTTTGTTGAGGTTTATTGGGCTATTTTTGCTCGAATTTTCCAGAGAATTTAATTGAGTTTACACATACATCGTCAACATAATCAGCCTTCCTGGATATGCACAGACCAGAGCATCCAGGGTCATAATCTTGTACCTTGTGCATTAGATCAGCGTATGTGGACTACGGTAGCTAGCTGTGTATCAGGACCATCTCCTTGATTGTGAATCGAACATTTGCTGGTCACTGGAAGGACAATCCATCAATTGGCTCAGGCATATAAAATTTGAAGAACAATTCGGAAGCTGCAAAAGAACATGAAAATACAGACTACATGCAATGTCTGAACACATGTATGTTCAATATCTTGTTTGAATACACAAAATGAGTGAGCTGGAACTCACTGACTGATATGCATAATTGATGACATTGTACATACACTACTATATGTATACAGTGTAATGTTTTTGGATCGAGTGCTCGCTGAATGGGTTCAAAAGGTACATACAGGTAACAAATGTTACAAGCATGTGTTCCATGTAAATCCTTCGTAATAATGCTTTTCAACTTCAGTATTATGAATGTATGGAAAAAATGAAAAAAGTAAAAAAAACTGAGTTGCGTTCTACTCTCCAGATTGGAACTTACGACAAGCAACTTTGGGAGCGGTCTGTAGAAAAGAAGGTTTTGAAGGTAATCATTTATAGAATGAATGTCTTGTACAAATACATGTCATGTAATAATATATGCCTTTCATGGATTATTGAACTCTGAATAATATGTATTTTGAAATATAACATGATAACAGAAATTTATTTATTGCCAAAGTGTTCTATTCTGTGATGTTTTGTTTTCTGGTACATTCGAGTTTCATATTTTTCTTTCATTTCCCTGTTTTGTTTCTGCGTCTCTAAATGTTGTTTACATGTAATAACTACATATAACAGGTTTCTTTTAAAAAAAATTGTTTCGCCAATAACTAGTGTCTAAAAATGTTGATCAGCCTCTGATACAAATTCATAAATTAAAATTTGAGAAAATATTATATTGTCAACTTTCAGCATTGGACGGTACATAATTATATAAGCCTGATAAGTACATTGTAGCGAAATTTGAATGTGTATTTTTTTTTACCCAATTCCCGACCCAACTGTGTCATGTTTTTAATGCAATTAACTGAATTTAACCCTTTAAATTATTCGGAAATATCCTCTAGAGATAGAACCAATTTGGAATCCATCCAAACAAATTACCAAAACTTTTGATTATTAATACCACATAAATGTTATAACAAAAAAGTAATACTGGTAATTTTATATTCAGGATTTTATATGCACTGCAGTGTTTCATTGCTGTATTAATAAGTATGTTTTCATAATTTCGATAATACATGTATTGTGTTTTTTTGGTATACCATATACATGCTGTGTTACTTGTAACTACTGTTTAGAATGTGTTAGTGAGATGTGTTTTTTGCACGATTTAGGATTAATTATGTTTTTTTGTCAGTGATATTGTGGTAGAATGAATTTTTGAAAGAAAAGTATTTTCTTTTACCAGAATGTTGAATATTACATGTTATCGTATTTTGCACTGTTTTTCTGTCATTTCTTGTGTCGTTTGCATTTAATGTGTTCAAATATTGAAGTGGTGTAAATTGGTTCAAAATTATGTTTTAACTATTTTCATCTTGTAAAGAAATTTGCACTTTTTTTTAAAACATTGATACTTCAAGTCTGAGACTTAGATATCACATGAACTTTATCATAATCATTTTTTTTGCAGAGCATCCGAAATGTTCCAGGAAAAACTGTGAAAAACAAACCAGAGCTTATCGATGTCGATCTAGTCCGAGGTAACCATGGAAACAGAATTATAAACATACAAAATTTATGCTGATCTGATAAATCTAGATGACCCAAGTTTTAAGTCCACTAGTACTGTTCAGATTATTGATATTATCTACATAATCACTAAATATTTGTTTTGGGATAAATTGTGCTCAATATCAGAGATATTACTCATGCAAGTACCAGTACCATGAATGCAGAAACATGCAAGGTTCTCACAAACAACCATAATTGTATAGTATTACTACAATAATTATCAAAATCCTTTGCACTTTTGTGTCAGGTTCTACGTTCCCGAAGGCAAAGCCTCAGCATGGCCTGTTGGCCGTCACACGCCTCGGTCTCACGAGGCTTGTCTTCATGCCCTTATACTACAAATGGTAAGGATGCTCAATGTATACATACAATGTAGTATATCTAATATATCTCTATAAATTAGTCATTTGACTTGCTATTTAGTTACCACTGGTAATGTTCTCACATTTGAGCTGTGAATATGGTAAAAGTGAAATTTGATACAGTAACATTCTTGAACTGGAAATTGAAAATTAATGTTCTATAATCTCAACCTGGTACATGCGTATCATTAGGCATCCCGATTGTAAATCGGGAGGCCTTATGTTTTTGTCTGTTTTTTTTTTTTTTTTTTTTTTTTCTTCCGCCGTTTGGTTTCCGGATCATAACTCTTGAACACCTTGATCTATCTTTCCGAAATTTTCACAGCTCATCCGAAATACTTTGGTCCTAACCCCTATTGTTTTTCGTCGAGATCCGAAATCCAAGATGGCCGCCAGCGGCCATTTTGGAAAAAAAAATCGGGCGATTCCTGTCAATGTCATAATTAGGCATCCCGATTGAAAATCGGGAGGCCTTATGTTTTTGTCTGTTTTTTTTTTTTTTTTTTTTTTTTTTTTTTTTTTTTCTTCCGCCGTTCGGTTTCCGGATCATAACTCTTGAACGCCTTAATCTATCTTTCCGAAATTTTCACAGCTCATCCGAAATACTTTGCTCCTAACCCCTATTGTTTTTCGTCGAGACCCGAAATCCAAGATGGCCGCCAGCGGCCATTTTGAAAAAAAAAATCGGGCGATTCCTGTCAATGTCATAATTTGATTCAGGCAATTTCC
Source organism: Terebella lapidaria (assembly GCA_949152475.1). Taxonomy (NCBI): domain Eukaryota; kingdom Metazoa; phylum Annelida; class Polychaeta; order Terebellida; family Terebellidae; genus Terebella; species Terebella lapidaria. Next base: position 4,887,282 of record OX424569.1, read on the forward strand.
AGGGGGAAAAAATTTTTTGGGTGTATTTTTTTTTGGACTTAGAATTTTTCCCTCACCTGCCCCCATGCAGATGTAATACTGTGACTGAGCCATGCTACTGTATTCACTGACTGCAGCCTGCATGTCCAGCATGAGGCTAGGCTCTGCCCTCTCAGCCAGTGCAGTATATGAGAGCCCTGCTCAGTAATGCCTGTGATAAGGCAATACCCCCCCCCCCTCTCCCTCCCCCACCTCCACTGTCAGCCAGTCTAATCTGCATATGAATGTAGCAATGTATCAGTGACTTGTATGCACTGCCCCTCTTCCCCCCCCCCCCCTCTCCTGTCCCCTCACCCCAGTTTACTATACTAACACCAACAAGTTGGAACAATGCCCTCCTTCCCTTTCTAAAGAAAACAATAGGTGGTTATATAATGATGACCCAAACTGAAGATAACAGCTTTGAAGGTCTGCCTGGGCCTTGGTTGCCGGTCAATTGTTCATTGTATTCAGTTAAAACAGCACTGTGTTTATCTGGATGAAACTACATGCATTGTTTTGTTTTCTAGCTGTATTTCACATGCAGTGACCAAATTATCATTGTTTTACTTAGTCAGAACCCAGAATAATTTCCTTTTTGCTTGTATTATGAATGTCTGTCATGTCTGTACATTTAATACCTATTGAGATTAAAACAAATATCTGATGGACATTTGTCTAGTGAGCAACTGCTATAATTTGAACTCTCACTCCCACCTGTGTTCAATAATCCTGGTATATGTATTATAATAACAGTCAAGTTTCACCATTAGAAAAGAAAAGAAAAATTGGGGGATGCCACAAAGCCTATAGGCTTTTATGTCTAGTTTGATTCAGACAAATTTCAGGGGAAAAAAAATTTTTGGGTGTATTTTTTTTGGGGGGGGAGGGGGGGGGGGGATTTTTCCCTCGCCTGCACCCATGCAGATGCTGGCTCTCCATGCAGCCAGAAATGTTTGGCTTTGGTTATAATATGAATGCGAAAATTCCGCTGTGTTGTACAAGTTTTGAAATCACAAAATTGGCCAAGATGACAAAGCATTCTTTTAGTCACGTATCATTTTACTTTTGACAGGGGCACCTGAAAAATATCACGGAACATCCTGATTAAATATACTAGTACTCTGAATGATATTGGCTGGGTAATTGTCCATTCATTTTGGGTGGCAAATGTCTTGTGGGCCAAGTTGTCAAGATGATAGAAAGTATTTCTGGTAAGAACTGTCTGATGAGCTCTCACTCTTACCCACATACAATGGCCTATGTATTCTTTTTTCTCAGTCCAGTATGACCATTTGAAATGATAAGCACAAATTGGGGGATGCCACAAAGCCTATAGGCTTTTATGTCTAGTTTATCATGCAAGAGCCTTTAATAGATACCTCCACATGATTCTATCTGATTCTGACAGTAACTACTGGAATATTCTAAATAATACAATTATGTGTTAATAATTCCACCAGGTGGCACCAGCAGACGAACACGCCGTTTACGCTGTTGTTGTTCGCGCTGTACGTGCTCCAGTGGTCTACAATTGGGATCTACTGGTTCGACACTGATCAGAAACTCAGTGCGGAGGTCAATATACAAATTCTCATTGTATTACCATCTATACAGTATTTGTGGAAATTTTGCACAAATTTTGTGAAAATGTACTGTTCTGTGCGCATTTTGTACCTTAAAATGATTGGTGTTCCTCTATAATAAACAGTTTACCAGATTTTCAGTGTTTGACATAGAGGTTAGTATGCAATGTACATGTACACAATTCCCTCTTTTCCTAAACAGTACCTATCACTGGCACACATGGTGACCCCAGTGTTAATGATGGTGATTCTGGGACTGATGCACGCCCACATTGTCGCTACGCATGAGCTGTATCGACCTCGACGCAAAACCGTCACGGCTCTGGACAGCGCCAAGATCAGGTTGGTTGGGATGAGGATGAGGGGGGGGGGGGGGGGTAACGATTGATGACCTGTGCATTTCATCCAATAAAACCCTGATACCACTGCCAGAAGTGCTCGTTGTTTCATTGTGCTTACCGTATTGGTCCTGATAGTGGCACACGCCCTAATAGTAGCACACCCCTCGTGTTTTCCCCAAAAATGTTTGATTTTTGTAACTTTATAGTTCACTTCATATCTCTCTAATAAAATGTTGGCGTGTTCCCAACCACACATTTATGTTATTTGAATCATAATAAAGGGGATTGAAGGCTATAGGTATATTATTCAGTGTTTTTCTTAAATTTCACCTCAAGTTTGACCTAATTTTTTGCATGCGCTACTACGGTATATATTGAGGCTGATCATGGTGATAGCATCTCATTAATCTTCGTGACATAAATAGAAATCCAATAGTTGTATGACTACTGAAGTTTGCTTCAAATTGCATCTTTTAAATTTGTGTTCAGATGGTCAGGTAAAAGTATCCCAACAATATATTGTCATATTTACATTATGATTTTTTCCTGCTTTTATATGGCTATCATAGACCCACGATAAAGCTGAAAACACCAAAGCCGAAGAACAAACCACCGAACCTGAGCGGCCTATTAGAACAAGACAGCGGGTCACATGACACGGGTATCGAGACTCACTCAGAAGAGCTCTCTGGGCTCCGGCAGCGTAAGTTCACAACGAAGAGTCTACTCAATCGTAGACGTTCTGGGAGCGTGCTTGGAGGACCGAACAACCAGAACGCTAAAAACGACCTTGACGGTAGTGACGAAGCTGATGATGAGTCCGAGGATGTCAAGGTCAGATTATCAAGGTCGAGTTTGGAGGCGAAAATCAAAAATTTTCCGTCGAAGGCTGGCGATGGAATTGAGCAGGAAGAAAAGGATCTCATTGGTGTTCAGAAAGAGGGCTCGTCACCGAGACACTTAAAGTTATTGAAGCAACAGGATAGTTCTGACTTCGAAACTCTCACTTTGGAGGCTGAAAATGGCACAAGCCACGCCCCCATCGATGTGGAGGTCACCGGCTCATCCCAGCCGCTGGAAAGTCAAGGAAATCCCGCTGAGGAGGACTATGCCCCGTGTACGTTTGAAGACAGTGGAACAGTGCAAGGTTCTTTCTCTGAGGTCACTGGGCAGATTGTTACGTCAGGTACCTTGGAGTCCTCTCAAGACACTGAGCCAGTATTATTGAGTTCTATGAGTAACCCACCGAGTTCTAAGTTGGATAGATTTCCAAGTTCCTACGGCGTGACTTTCATAGCAAGCGAACCCAACAGTAGCTCAGAATATTCCCCGGAAATTTTAGAAGGCGGTGACTTGGACGAGCTTCGAGCCGCGGGAAAGGTGAAAAAATGTGGGACATTTGTGAGTGGTATTGACCATGATTTGCTCCTCAATGGGAGCCGGGAGCCTGATTGCGGCTCTGATCAGGAAGTCCCATTGCGGAAAAGTACAGCCAGGGAGAATCTTGTGGACGCTGCGGAGCTGCAAGCCAAACAGCAACTTGGCGGGGTCAAAAAGCCAACGTCTTTGAATATACGTCGGAAACGGCAGTTCAAGTCTTTGAGTTCTGGGGATTCGGAGGGGGAGACTTTGAATCAGCCGACAACAGAATCACCACAGGTGAATATCATTTATGATAATTATCAGTAACTTGTTTCTTTTTCAAGTGGTGCATGGTTTTTTTTGTAGATTAACTTAACAATGGGTATTTTTATTTTGTTTGCTTCATAACAAACATTATAGGCATGGTGGAAAAAATATAAAAATGAGAATGTAATTTTATTGCATTAGCTTCTTTTGATATTTATATTCTTGAAATATATTGATATAAATTTATATTTCTGATTTGCATGATTTATTGGTGGTTGGCTGAAATAATTTATGTTTCGACAATTAACGATTACTTAATGCAAATATGATTTTTTTATGCAGTAGTATCGTCCTAATCCTAATTAAATTATTCAAGAATACCTTAATATACTTGGGCTTTTTTAATTGATTTTGTGTTTCTTAATCACAGTAACCCTGATTTGTTTATTTATTGTTTTCATGTGATTTATTGTTTATGAAGTTTACAATGTTTGGTGATGCAATAACTTGTTTTGCTTTTTTATCCATTTTTTTTTACCCCCCATTAATTTTTTTTCACTCCCTGCACAACTATTACCATGGTAAAATAAAATATACTTCACGGAACGCAATATAAAATCGATTTTGCGGTTTGTATGAAAATGAAAACCAAAATTTCAGAAAAATCAGAAAAAAACGGAGGCTAAACGAACCCAAAGCTGTAACGATTACATATTTTGGAAAAACTGCTTACGAGAAGAACTTCTTTCAGCAGAGGTCAATGCAAAGTTACCTTTCAAAAATGAGGATTTGTGCATAACTATTCTGTACTCTTGGTTTTTCCCTGCTTTGCTTTGCAATTACATCCGTGCTGTGTAAATGGCTAAACCTGAATCCTTCACCACTCTTTCAAAAGCATAATAATTTTACAGATCTATCATGTTATGTACATATCATAATGAAAAGCGGATTTGTGTTTTCATTTTAGATGTCCTAGATTGGTACCATAGGCTGTAAAATGAAGCATGAAAAGTTTCCAGATTTCTCCAACAAGTTCCACCCTGCTGTATCATCTTTTCGCTCTGAAACAATTTTTACTACTTTTAACATGATTGAAGTTGCTTTTAGGAGCAGGAAATATACAGTAGCAGCCCAAATTATTGACGTACAACACCAGATGCTAGACGTACTATGCTATAGATATGTGCAAAATGTGCTTATTCTACCATTGATATTGCTTCAAGAAAATGATTAGTTGTTTTCGGTTTTACCTGTACTTTGTTTCCCTAATGACATGTGATACATGTATACATGTGTAAACATGTAAAACAAACTTCACTTTCATGAATCCTATATGTACTTCACATATCAATGTGCTTTCTGACACTCAATAAAAAACTAGATATTTCATTGATTGTCACAGCACAAACCGTTTTTACATGTAGCTTACCGGCCCTTTGGGCCGATAAGCTATTAGCGTGGTTTTTCGTCCGTCGTCCGTCCGTCGTCCGTCGTTCGTCCGGGTCTGTAACTTTTTTTTGGCATGATGAATTTCCCCATAAATTTGTCAGAACATACCTTAGGCCAATATCTAAAAACGTTTTTTTTTTTTTTTTTTTTGATTGAATCGTTTTTGTCGATTTGGCGGCCATTTTTGACGAAAAATTGCCAATTTTGGACTTTGGTGGCCATTTTCTCAAAAACTGTCTGATCAGTTTTGAGATTTTTGTTTCAAAACATTCCTTTCATGTACCTCTATGACATGTATAAGTTTCGTTGCCCTTGAATCGCCGGTCTGCGTGTGGCGGCCATTTAGATTTTTTGACGGTTCGGCAAAAAATTTTTTTTTGTCCCAAATCAAGTCACTATTCGTTTTGAGCCATCTCCAGCGAAAAAAAAAAAAATTTTTTTGACCATTGAAAATTTTTTTGGACTAGAAAATTTCACCAAATTTTTCCTTCATAATGGGAGCTATGCTGAGTAATCTCATAGAACACTTCAAGATAGAGCCTAAGTATTGGCACATTCAACTAGGAAATCATATATTGCGGTTTGAGTGGTGACCTTGAATTTGACCTTCAATGACCTTGAAAGGTCAAAACGACCTTTTTTGTAGAAAAAACAATGAATTTTGGCTTTGGTGGTCATTTTCTCGAAAACTATTCAGACAGTTTTCCTCAAAATCATGTATAAGATTCTCCTTATGTACCTTTGTGATGTGTATAAATTTTGTTGCCTTTGAAATGATGGTCTGCGTGTGGCGGCCATTTTGGTTTTTTGACGAGTCGGCAAAAAATAATTTTTTGGTCCCAAATCGAGTCACTATTCGTTTTGAGCTATTTCCAGCAAAAAAAAAAAATTTTTTTTTTTGGTCATTGAAAATTGTTTTCACCCAAGTTTTCCTTCATAATGAGAGCTATGTAGAGTAATCTCATAGAACACTTCAAAATAGAGCCTAAGTATTGGCACATTCAAGTGGGAAATAATATATTGCGGTTTGAGTGGTGACCTTAAATTTGACCTTCAATGACCTTGAAAGGTCAAAACGACCTTTTTTGTCGAAAAAACAATGAATTTTGCCTTTGGTGGTCATTTTCTCGAAATCTATTCAGACAGTTTTCATCAAAATCATGTATAAGATTATCCTTATGTACCTTTGTGATGTGTATAAGTTTTGTTGCCTTTGAATCGACTGTCTGTGAAAATTTGTCATTACCGAAAAAAATCTTTCAAGATGTAACTTGATTTAAGGGATAAAAACTGGTTTGCCATGATGTTTGTGACGATTAGAAACGCTCGAGGGACTGTGTCGCAGATTTGAGACCGACCCGAAGGGGAGGTCTCAAATGTGACGGCACAGTCCCGAGGGCATTTCTAATCGCCACAAACGTCATGGCAAACCTGTTTTTATCCCGATTATAACATGGCATTACATTTTAATTGTGTCTTACTTGATTTCCATATGTTTTTGAGCTGAAATAACGCTTATTTTGCCTTCGAAGTGAATGAAGCTGCATAGTTTTCAACCTGGGAAAAGCCCACAGTTTCGGACCGGAAAGAAAAAGATCCATGAAATAGCCATGACAACGCACGCGCAGAAGCGCATATTACGTAAACAAAACGACGTCATGGCAACCAGCAGCCGGTCTCAAAAGCCGGTCTCTAACACTTATTAGAGACCAGCTTTGGCTGCTCAAACATTGCCGCATCGTGGGTCTGGATGTTGATGCCATGTTATAATTCGTATTAAAGTCCATACAGAAAATGTGTTTCTATCAACATTTACGACATGTTTTAACATATAGATTTTAACATCAGTGTAACAATTTATATGTATTGAGCATTCCACGCAATTCACATGATTGCCGGTGAGCTACAGCACCCTTGGTGCTATGTTTAGATATATTCATCATGTAATACTAGTATGTACATGTTCATTATCATGTTTATTATTTTGGTATGAACCAGTACATGAATCAACAAACTTTGTCATTTTATGAATCATTAGTGTTTCATAGCATATAACTGTATACATACCAAAATAACCTTTGAGAAAATAATATGATACATGTATATGCTTTAATTATAAGTACTTCAAAACATACTAGAACTCTATAGAGTGTTCTGCAATGTAAAAAATGTAAAGAAAATCCCAAAACTCTCACATAAAAACTACCTTGGAATATTAATTTCTCCACACAACTTTCATTCGTTCCACCCTCGTAACAACAAAGGTATTTTTCTCTGCCCATACAGGTCCTGAACTCCGAGACTGAGTGGGGAGACATCGGACACACGGACATGACGTCCTGCGGGAACACGACCTCGAGTAACACGGCGTCAGAGACCGAGATCTCGGACGAAGACGGCGATGGGATCGAGGAGAAGGACACAGGGACGGCCACCTGCAGCACGACCGGACTCCCGCATGTCAGGCTTGGAAAGAAAAAACCCAATTTGTATTGTACATAGATGCGCTGAAATTTTGACTCAGGTTAAAAAGTTGATGACCCACAAGTCTCAAACTGTATGGCATCACTTGTGACTTAAAACTACACTTCAAGGTCATGAATATTGAAAATATTTCATATCCAGGTTGCGTCTGTGTTGAAGAATCTTTCCTCCACATCTGATAAAGGTATCGTCAGCTTAATCAAATACACTTTCAATTGAAGTTTGAATGTTGAATGTCATACGAAGAAGTGTTTCTTCCTGTATCGTGAGCTTAATCAAAGACACTTTCAATGGAACTTTGAATGTTGAATGTCATACAGTGTTTCTTTCTGTATTGTTCGCAGTGAGCTGCCTTATTTGGGAAGGCGAAGAAGTGAAGAAAATTGATCTCACAGTATTAGACATAGGCTGGTCTATCATTCAAAAGGTAACCATTTATCATGAAATTCAATATGAAATCCAAACTTGAAGTCTCTTTTAGTTGCAATAACAGTTAGTAATATATATCGGAACTTTGTGTCAACATGTTAGTATGAATGCATGCTATAACATCCTTGTTAGCATAAATTTCATGAATTTTTCACAAAGATAATGCATGTTTTGAATTGTTCTCCTTGAATATGTTCAATTTTGATAGTTACAAAAATTTCTCATTTTCCAGGTTGACAAGATACCAGAAACTTGTGATTACCTAGTGCTTGGGCTGTTTTTTGCCGTGGTTCATTCAGCCATGCCGATAATATTTCGTTTTTACCATGCGAAGGACAAAATCGTAGATCCTCGATCTATAACACAAGCACAGCTACAACAGGCGCACCAACTTGTCTTCGGGGACCACTGGAGGTGCGGTAGCATTTCTCAGAACTATATATTCAATTTAATATTCCTAAGGCAAAACTCAGCATGAAGTCAGAGCCAAATGTATGGAAAGTTTTCAAGAGAAATGTTGATCCTATGATTCGAACAGCATTACATGACAAGATTACATGACAACTTGAATTGTTTTTTCAGAATATTGACCAAAGTTATGACATTTAACATTTGCATAACAAATAATTTAATCTGCCTACTGGTTCTGAGCAACTCAAATTAAATGCTACTGCTCATTAGAAACTATTAACGGCTGTGTAATTGTATAGAACCAAAAATCACGTCACACTTCGCTACTCGACATGTTCCTAAATGACAAAGAATCAATAATCAATAACAAGGATGAATAAACATTTCTGAAAATTTTTTTTTTCCAGCCAAATGATAGTGGTTTGTAACGGAATGGTGCAGAGGTGTTTTCTGGGCTTCGTGCTGTTTTTTCTCCTCTCTGTCGCAGAACGGACATTCAAACAGGTAATCATGGTGATGTCGGAGTCATTGCTTCAAAATGAAAATAAGCATGTTGACGTAAAATACAGTTGAGAAAAATCAGAGTAGTTTCATGTCTAACAAAATGTACAACAGACATGCAGCAAAGGGATTATCATTTAGCACATTAGTATCTATGAATGATTTTCACAATTTAATCGCTTACTCTATCTGCCCTAGCTGTTTTGACAAGTAGATTTTCAAATAGAATACATAAGTTATGTTCAGCACTGATTTTAATATCCATGATTTGCACAATTTCAGCGCCTACTGTATGCTAAGCACTTCTGTTACCTGACATCGTCACGTAGGGCCAAGAAATACGATATGCCGCACTTTAGACTCAACAAAGTCCGCAACATAAAAACCTGGTTCTCGCTACGATCGTACCTAAAAGTGAGTAACGGATTTATTGTGTGTCTTAAACTTGTTCCAGAATATAGTGTCAAATGTAACTTCTGATTTGTTTTGTCGGAAATATGTGTAATAATCTGTCGGGAGACAATAAAAAAATAGTGCACTAGATGAAAATGAAAAATGAATAAATGAATCCAAGTCATCAGTTGACGTAATGGTCAAAGTTGAAATTATTGCAAATTATATATAATATTTTGTTTACAGAGGCGCGGCCCACAGCGATCTGTGGATACGATCGTCTCGGTCGCGTTCATCGTAGAAGTCATCCTGGTCTCCATCATGTGCTTCCAGGTACATACATCCTTCCATAGACCACCTGTCTATAGTCCATCCATCCGTAGTCCGTTCGTCTGTAGTCCGCTCGTCTGTAGTCCACCCGCCCATAGTACATCCTTCCATAGACCACCTGTCTATAGTCCATCCATCTGTAGTTCGTTTTTCTGTAGTCCAACGTCCGGACCTTACAGGCAAACTCAATGTTAAAGATAATTCGGACAGGGCCCACAGGCGCCACCCAGCGAACGATATTACGGCTATACCAAAACGTCGGGACGTCAGAAAGTGACATAAAATGATCACGCATAGTAATCTAACAAACTGCGCAAGCCCAGCCCAATGTACATCTGTACATATAGGCTATGCAGTAAAACAAATACAGAGCTCTTACTAAGTGAATAATACCGTGTGATCTAGGCCTAGTCACGGTGATGAGGAGCACGGTGACGGTAGTCGCCGTAGTCCTTTGAGCATGTTAACGGCGTCACTATACTCACTTCGGCTTAAGCATTTACACAATCCACGTCTGGAGCAAATCCGCCACAATTGTAGGCCTAGGGTATATAAGTTTTGTCGTGTACATTTTTTATTAGGGCATTTCGGCACGAAATGCCCTTATGGTTTTGTCTGTTTTTTTTTTGTTTTTTTTTCTTCTTTTTTTTTTACTTTCCGTCGTTTGGTTTCCGATCAACAGATCTTGTCAAAATTTACACCACTGGTCAGAAATATTACATGGAAGACCCCTATTGTTTTGGAGGCGGCTCCGGGGTCCGTGAGGTCCGTGAGGATGAAATCAAGGTTGATTTTGAGACTTGGTTTCCGAGCGATAACTCAAAAAGTATTCATGCAATGGCAAGTATTCTTTGCGTGGGAGTTCAGATACCACCAAGGAAGAACCCTATTGATTTGACCTAGAGCTCGGAAGAATTTTTGCTGATTTATCCTTGAGGCTTTCATGCATATCTCGGAAACGGTGCGTCGTAGAGTGAAACGGAGCTCGATTTCGGCCTCCTGGCACTAGACAAACTAGTCTAGTGGGTATCTTGGGTCGAGACGACCCCTGGTGTCGAATTTTTTTTCGCCGACTCGGCACTTCCTGTTTGCCCGTATCTCGGAAACGGTGCGTCGTACAGCGAAACGGAGCTCAATTCCGGCCTCCTGGCACTAGACAAACTAGTCTAGTGGGTATCTTGGGTCGAGACGACCCCTGGTGTCGAATTTATTTTCGCCGACTTTGCACTTCCTGTTTGGCCGTATCTCGAAAACGGTGCGTCGTAGAGCGAAACGGAGCTCAATTCCGGCCTTCTGGTACTAGACAAACTAGTCTAGTGGGTATTTTGGGTCGAGACGACCCCTGGTGTCGAATTTTTTTTCGCCGACTCGGCACTTCCTGTTTGGCCGTATCTCGTAAACGGTGCGTCGTAGAGCGAAACGGAGCTCAATTTCGGCCTCCTGGCACTAGACAAACTAGTCTAGTGGGTATCTTGGGTCGAGACGACCCCTGGTGTCGAATTTTTTTTCGCCGACTCGGCACTTCCTGTTTGGCCGTATCTCGGAAACGGTGCGTCGTAGAGCGAAACGGAGCTCAATTCCGGCCTCCTGGCACTAGACAAACCAGTCTAGTGGGTATTTTGGGTCGAGACGACCCCTGGTGTCGAATTTATTTTCGCCGACTCGGCACTTCCTGTTTGGCCGTATCTCGTAAACGGTGCGTCGTAGAGCGAATCGGAGCTCAATTCCGGCCTCCTGGCACTAGACAAACTAGTCTAGTGGGTATCTTGGGTCAAAACGACCCCTGGTGTCGATTTTTTTTTTTGCCGACTGTGCACTTCCTGTTTGGCCGTATCTCGGAAACGGTGCGTCGTAGAGCGAAACGGAGCTCAATTTCGGCCTCCTGGCACTACACAAACTAGTCTAGTGGGTATCTTGGGTCGAGATGACCCCTGGTGTCGAATTTTTTTTCGCCGACTGTGCACTTCCTGTTTGGCCGTATCTCGGAAACGGTGTGTCGTAGAGCGAAACGGAGCTCAACTCCGGCCTTCTGGTACCAGACAAACTAGTCTAGTGGGTATTTTTGGTCGAGACAACCCCTGGTGTCGAATTTTTTCTTCGCCGAATTGGCACTTCCTGGTCGGCCGTATCTCGGAAATGGTGCATCATACAGGGAAACGGAGCTCAATTCCGGCCTTCTGGCACTAGACAAACTAGTCTAGTGGGTATCCTGGGTCAAATCGACCCCTGGTGGCGAATTTTTTTCTCACGACTCGGCACTTCCTGTTTGGCCGTATCTTGGAAACGTTGTGTCGTAGAGCGAAAGGGAGCTCAATTCCGGCCTCTGGTACTAGACAAACTAGTCTAGGGGGTATTTTGGGTCGAGACGACCCCTGGTGTCGAATTTATTTTCTCCGACTCGGCACTTCCTGTTTGGCCGTATCTCGGAAACGGTGAGTCGTAGAGCGAAACGGAGCTCAATTCCGGCCTTCTGGTACTAGACAAACTAGTCTAGGGGGTATCTTGGGCCGAGACGTCTTCTGGTGTGAATTTTTTTTTTCACCGACTCTGCACTTCCTGTTTGGCTGTATCTTGGAAACGGTGCTTCGTACAGCGAAATGGAGCTTAATTTCGGCCTCCTGGCACTAGACTAACTAGTCTAGAGGGTATCTTGGGTCGAGACGACTTCTGGTGTCAATTTTTTTTTCGCCGATTCAGCACTTCCTGTTTGCTGTATCTCAGAAACGGTCCGTCGTAGAGCGAAACGCAAAGATGCCTAAGGGCGGGTTATGTCACTTAAACTTTGACCACGGACAGTTTCAGAGTCATCATGGTTCTAGACGCGGTCTCTTAGGTATATGTTAGGTAGGAATAGAACTCACACGAAATGCCCCAAGGCATCTTCAGGCCTTGACGTCTAGTTGTTACTATTATGCTGAGCTGTATGTAAAGTTTGATTTCAACAATTATTAAGACGCTGAAAGAAAATAACAGTGCATTTATGATCAGGTGACTCGGAGTGAAAATGTAGGAGCGCGGTGACGCTAGTGTGAGAGCACGTGACTTTGTCGTTGGTATCATATGTAAGTGACGCTCTCATTCACACAATATTGTCGCGACAAACTAGGCCTATGAGTATAAACTGTACTCTTCTACTGATGGGTATAAACTATAGGCTTTTACCGAAACGAAATTCATCGTGAGAGCACCATGCGGCATGTTAGGCTATCCGTTTTGAGAAGCGTGCCGTGTAACAATTACAACCCTTGAGATTGGGTACCGTGCTTGCAATGGAGTTCAGCTCTAGCATGAAAGTCCAGCAATAGAGTCACGAATTCGGGAACATCTATTTAATAATAACCCACACGAAACACTGATAAATTTTCATTAGTAGATGCTGAGCCGATGTTCCGACCAAACACTCTTTAACCATAGGCCTATATTGAGTTCTAACTTGAACAAAAAAAGACCTGTGGTGCCGACGTAGGCATAATAGTTCTGATGATCACAAAAGTTGTGACACTCGCATACTATCATAACCTGGGGTGTAAAAGGTACACCCACGTGTTCTGACATCTGAGCCTGATAAAGTGTACGTAGGCCTACATGTACACTCCAGAAATTGTTGGAAATTCAAGTCAATGATTGCACTTGTAGATGAAAATCTACCTTGGTTTCTGTAGTATATTGCGTTGTTAATCCACATGACACAGATATTCGTTTAGAATTCAATGTTATTTTGTTGTAGTAGTATTTGACAAAGGTGTGCACTGCTGCCATAATATCGTGAAATCAGTGCAAATACGTACTGCTTCCGATATCGTCCTCCTCTGGAACATCGATTACTCACCATGATTGCGAAAAAATGCAAAGACGTATTCCTGGCGGTCACAAGAAATTTCCTGCCAAAATGGGACTAATTGGTTCATTTTTCACCAATAATTTGTCAATATCTCAAAACTGAAATCGGTGACCTATATTTTTTATTTTCTCTACACGTGTATTTTTCAAAGATGTAAATCATATAAAAAAATCAGTGAAATCTGTCGACTGAATTTTTTTCTATTGCAATAAGAATGATCGAAATTTGCATTTGCCCATTCACTCCCATTATAAAATTAATACAAATCACATGTTCAAAACGCTGTCATAACTCGAAAACTAGTTCGGTGACATATATATTTTTTTCCGCCTATCATCTCAGTTCTACTTCATACATAAACTGACGAATTTTGAAAAAATTCTGACGAAAATTTAGTTTTGTCCGAATTGTCTTTAAATTTCCTATCTTAACTTTCCCCGTAAGTCATCAACAAAACCCGTAAAACTGAAATTTTGGCTTAAACCATGGTCAGCGGCTATATTCAGCTTTATTCTCGAACATATTTCTAGCCTCATCAACCTGTGAATATCCGACCAAAACTAGATATAAACAGAATCTAAATGAAGCTGAAGCTGTGGACTCTCTGTTCCAGTTGCTCCAAGACAGTGAGAACTTCCTGGATCACCTCGGTAACTGGGAGTTGATTCTCTGGTGCATGGCGCTGGCGATCTATCTGCTTCGCTTCATGACTCTCGGCACTAAAATCAACAAGAAATATCGCAATTTTTCTGTCCTCATCACAGAGCAGGTAAACAGCATTCGTAGATTGTTTCACATTCTTAGATTTGTCAGTTTCAGAAATTTTAATTTAGTGACAAAAAATTAGTAGTATTTTGTGCCTAACTGTCTCAAAACTCTTGGTTCTCTATGGTTCTGTTTTTGCAGCCTCCGATTACCATGATTATAGTTAAAAGGTAAAATGTTAAGCGAGTGATGTCATGACTGATAATTGATCGTTTGTACTCAGATAAATCTCTACCTGCAAATGGAGCAGAAACCTCACAAGAAAGACGAGCTGATGATGGCCAACAGTGTTCTCAAACTTGCTGAGGCTCTTCTCAAGGTAAAAAACACCCAATCTTCTGATATAATTTTTATGGTTTTGTATCTCTTCTTTATGTACATGTACATGCTGATATTTACCGGTATATTTATGGAATAATGTTAGAGAGTCACAAATCAAGAATGAATATTGGAAGATTTTTGACATTCATAGCAAGATTGAATATGTGTATGTTTATTCCCATCTTGCTGATAAAGTAAAACTTAGGAGTGAAATGTGTGATGAACATCATTCTCTCTGGTTTTTCCCCAGGAATTGGAAATTCCATTCAAGATTTCCGGACTATCGGCGAACCCTTTCCTATACAACATTACAAAAGTCATCCTTCTGTCGGCGTTCTCAGCTGTTCTGACGGAACTTCTCGGCTTTAAGTTGAAACTTTACAAGATCAAGCTGCGAGCATGATTCAGCGAAAAGTGCCGCGAACTGTGCAAAAGCTATGTGATGGAGTTGAAGATCTTTTCTTTGTATTTTCTCAGATATTTTACATGATTTTTTGTTTGGTAGTGATTGTAATGCTTTTTTTATTTAAACTTGGAATATTGTATGTGTTATTGTATGTATTACATGTGTTACTAGTATGTGCATTTGTTTTCAAATAGTCTAGATGACTTGTCATGTTTTATTGTAACTTTTCTTTCTCATGTTGTGTTGACACTATTATGTATAACTTATGTTGTTGTGAGACATTTTTTATTTTATATTCAGCTGTTTTCATGTTCAGGGTGGTTTCCCTATTGATATCTTCAGATTTCAAATGAAACAACTGCCTTCCGTACATTGTATGAATGCATTATTTATTAATTAGCTACATGTATTCAAAATGAGTACCTACCGGTATTGTGTATTTTGTTCATTGTTTACATGTACATGTATGGGCATGTATCCCATTGCATCCTGTTGGTATAAATTCAGTATAGGTTTGTAGTTTTCTTGTTGAAAATTTTGATTCAGTATGGGTTTGTAGTTTTCTTGTTGAAAATTTTGGATATTTTAGGGGAATGGCTTCCATCTGTGAATATGATTTCAGTGAGTGATAAAGAAGGAATTCTTTCAACCAGGATTATTAATGCTGGGTGCTGCTTTTGTCCAATTTATGCAATAATGTTTTGTTTTGTGTGCATTTTTGAAAGGTTCGAACTTGCCTTTATCAGTGATCTGTGCAAAAAAACAACAACAAAAAAACTTTATAGTCAGTGGCTTTGTTTATATATCTTATGTCATAATTGCAGCACAGTATATACAATACAGAACTTGCATCAAATGTAGAATAGAATATGATAAAATATAATCATATGTACAATGTGTGGACTATGATATATTCACATGCATATAGCTGTTTATTTGTACGAGTAGCTATATGTTGTTGATGGAACTATTAGACATTGTGTTTATTCATTACTTCCCTGATATGCAGCAGACACCGATACAAGCTTTAATATGTTCATGGACATGATGATGAACAGTAGAGTTTACACAATGATATTGTGATTCTGTGGCATTCAGCATTTAACACATTTTAGGCAGCCATGCAGTAAATGTATGTAATGTCCTAGTTTATCAAGATATTGCGTTGAATAAGAAGTGTAATAAATGGTAATATATGTATATGTTTTTATCATGAGTCTACTCAATATCACTTTATATTGTGAATTGTTTCCTGTTTAGGTTCTGTTCCAGAGAATGTTGTTCCCAGATAGTGTAGGTGTGTAAAAATGTGCTTCTTCGTTTGCTCAGATCTGAAGAAAAATCAGTATTGGAATGCCTTTGGATTACAGCTATGCCAATTTATGATATTTTATGGCAGTTTACGCCATGCTGTCGTCGGTTTGATTTTGTGTTGCTCATGGATTATCTTGCACAAATTCCAATGACAAATTGTGCAAGCTAGGATACAATCTACATGACAATCGCTGATAATTACTGATATAAAATGTGTCAAACGCCAATAATACTTTGTCAGTTATACAACTCAAATTCATCAATGTGGCATTGTCTTTTACATGAAGAGTTACACTTACAATCTCGAGTTATTGTTCAGACCTGTGTTAGTAACTTTATGAGTAAGAAATTTTGCCAGTATTCCACAGAGGGCCCATCCATAAAGATTTTCAGTTTTATTGGACATTATTTCTTGCAATGGCAGCTTACGTTTATATATATATATACTACGAACTTATCGATTGGTTCATTTCAGTGAATATGTAAACTTTATTCTTGAATGTGTTGCTCTTAAGTCGCAAATGTATGGTGATTGTTACGGCTTCTGCAATATGTGTTCGAAATTCACCAGTGTAAATATGTGTGAGAGCGTGTTTGTTCTAATGAAATTGGGGCCCAAGTAACTTCTGCTTGCTGCTTGAAAAAGGTGCGAGACGTATCAAATGGTATGTTTTCAGTGGACGAATAGTATTACAGGGCAGTTCAAGTTACTTTGGCTGAAATTGGTACAAGGTACTTGGGCCAATTTTTTTTCCTATATTGTATGATGAAAAAATCAAAACGGTTAAGCCGCAAAATATAAACAGTTATGAAGATAATTTCCTTTTCAAACCACATCCGAAGATGTTGATAGTTATTAATCTACAGGAAGAGGTAATTAAATACATGTCCATTGTACAACCGGTATTCAATATGTGTGACATTTTTTATCCATGTTTGAACCAATGTTAGACATGCTTCCTGTGTTTCCTAGGTCTCTATCACTAAGCTGTGATATATTGTTAATTGTGTATCAACATGGAATATGTAGCAATATGTGTTTCCTGCAAGTCGTAGAATATTAGAACTCAAAATAAAATAATTTGGTATGTTTTAGAATAGAAACAAATGGTATCACTATCATATTGTATATAACAAATATGTCACCACAGGTAATAGTTTGACAGTAATGCATTTGTTCAGATAAACGCACAAGAAGTTTTTCCACTCACATAATTTTATATTTTCCTTTTGTTTGGATTATTTTGTTGATATTTGGTGTGCGTTAGAGTCAGCGTACAAGTCGGTTTTATATTGTCTGCTTCATGTATCTATATAAAATTATATGTTCAAAACGCAAGAGTGAATGACATGCGATGAATTTGTACTGTTTTTTTACACCAGTTGTGAGTTTGTTGTTGTGATTGGCACATAATACTATAAAGTAGTTCAGTGTTGTATCAAATCACATTGTTATCTCTGTAATTGTTGTAGTATAAGATGATAAATCTTGGTGTGATACTTGTTAATCTAATGTTATTGTGTGTAATCTTAGTGAATTTACATTGACTTTCAATGTACCTCCTAAAGGTTCAGGAGTAGGCTTTTTTTCACATAAGTAGGTCGTAAAGATCCCAATAACTGATATTGTACTATGATATAAACAATGTAGCTGAGTTATAAACTTCATATATATCACAGTTAATTATACTGTAAAATTTAATACAATATTCTTGTGTTTTGGTGATTTCATTTCAAAAATTAGTATGTGGTTCAAGTTTTATTTTTCACAGAGATTTTCTGGATGGTTCGCCGTCAATTAATTTTGTAGATTTGTTCAACATTGACAGTAGAGTATGTATATTCTATCTGTATTTCGCACTAGTGCATGTATTTGTTACCTAAATACAAACTTGTGGTAGAACCTGTTGTTGTACATCAAAATTGATGTTAAAGGTATGTGATTCAAATAAATGTCACATTAATAAAGATGCAATTGTCCTGTTTTCTGGTTTGGAAAAAAAACCCCCAGACATACATAATTTTATGAATCTTTAAACTACAGCATTATGCATAATATAATTGGTGTAATAAGACGGTGTAATCAATCTGAATTGTGATTATTCTGGTGTATGAAGCTGAAGGAAATTGTACTGAAAGAAATTGCGAAAATATTTCAGCAACGATTGATTGAAAATGAATTCAGCAATTTGAAGCAAATGGAAATTGAATATTGTGGGTCACATTATGATCATGATGTAGTGGATGCGTTATGATGAGCCTGAGACTTGAGCGCCATCTGTCGGCAGAAGTAACAAAGTGATCATGTGACCAAATTGTGAGTTTGTTCATGTTGACAAATTGACCGCTGGGTTCAATTTATATCTTCAGAGCAATTTACAATAATTTACAGCAAGTTATCTGGTGTTTTGACCCAGGAAGTTGATAGAGAGTGAGTATACCAGATTATCTTCATGCTAAAAAGTATAATAGATCATGATATGTGCAGGTTGTGACTTCGTCAGATTGCCAGTTTATTTCCTATCTCCCATGCAGCCTGAGCGAGGCTGTCTCCCATGCTGCTCCCATCAGCCCATGTCCATCATGATGTCCATGACCAGTTGGGGAAAGGGGCAAAAAATTTGGGGACTGTTGTCAAATTTACCAACAGTACCCAAATTTGGGGACCAGGCCAGGGGTTGGTAAATTTGGGTACATGGTATTGGACCAATATCCAGAAAAATGTTTTAACTAAATTATATCATTATCAATGGACATCTAATGAAGTTGACACAATGAAGTCTTCTGCAAGTGTATATTGTCTGCAAGATTATCTCATTTGAAGTAGCAAATAAATTTCTGAGCTTCAGGCGCGTCCAACGCTGCACCAAAAACCTGGGACGCTCCTGTCATTATTAGGTGTTGGACCAGTATATTTACTTGAACATGTTGAAAGGGGAAAAGTAATGCACCAAACACTAATAACTCCAGAAAAAAGATAAGTTTATTTGAGTACCCAAATTTACCGACTCCACAGTTGTCAAATTTGGGTAATGTTGTCAAATTTAACAACTCCCCAAGAGTTGTCAAATTTGCCACTTTCCCCAACTGGTCCATGACCAGGATCCATGCAGTAGGCATTTGCCACGCTTGCGACGGTTAGGCCTATTCCATCATGGTCATGATGGAATGAACCATCGCAAGCGTGGCAAAGCTTGAATATGTGTAATGAAATGTAAATAAAACTATAACTTTGTCAATTAATTAGGGCATTTCGGCCCGAAAGGGCATGCCGAAATGCCCTTATGGTTTTGTCTGTTTTGTTTTTGTTTTTGTTTTTTTCTTGTTTTTTTTTTACTTTCCGCCGTTTTGGTTTCCGATCAATAACTCGGGAACGCCTGAACAGTTCTTGCCAAATTTACACCACTGGTCAGAAATATTACATGGAAGACCCCTATTGTTTTGGACGCGGCTCCGGGGTCTATGAGGTCCGTGAGGATGAAATCAAGGTTGAGTTTGAGACTTGGTTTCCGAGCGATAACTCAAAAAGTATTCATGCAATGGCAAGTATTCTTTTCATGGGAGTTCATATACCACCAAGGAAGAACCCTATCGATTTTGGGATCAATCGGTCAAACGACCTTTGACCTAGAGCTCGGAAGAATTTTTGCTGATTCATCCTTGAGGCTTTCATGCATATCTCGGAAACGGTGCGTCGTAGAGCGAAACGGAGCTCAATTTCGGCCTCCTGGCACCAGACAAACTAGTCTAGTGGGTATCTTGGGTCGAGACGACCCCTGGTGTCGAATTTTTTTTCGCCGACTCGGCACTTCCTCTTTGGCTGTATCTCGGAAACGGTGCGTCGAAGAGCGAAACGGAGCTCAATTTCGGCCTCCTGGCACTAAACAAACTAGTCTAGTGGGTATTTTGGGTCGAGACGACCCCTGGTGTCGAATTTATTTTCGCCGACTCGGCACTTCCTGTTTGGGCGTATCTCGGAAATGGTGCGTCGTAGAGCGAAATGAAGCTCAATTCCGGCCTTCTGGCACTAGACAAACTAGTCTAGTGGGTATTTTCGGTCGAGACGACCCTTGGTGTCGAATTTATTTTTGCCGACTCAGCACTTCCTGTTTGGCCGTATCTCGGAAATGGTGCGTTGTAGAGCGAAACGGAGCTCAATTCCGGCCTTCTGGTACTAGACAAACTAGTCTAGGGGGTACATGTCTCTTGGGCCGAGACGTCTTCTGGTGTCAAATTTTTTTTTCTCTGACTCGGCACTTCCTGTTTGGCTGTATCTCGGAGCTTAATTTCGGACTCCTGGCACTAGACTAACTAACTGACTAGTCTAGAGGGTATCTTGGGTCGAGACGTCTTCTGGTGTCGATTTTTTTGTCTAATCTCAGAAACGGTCCGTCGTAGAGCGAAACGCAAAGATGCCTGGGGGGGGGGGGGGGGGGGGGTTATCACTTAAACTTTGACCACGGACAGTTTCAGAGTCATCATGGTTCTAGACGCATTCTCTTAGGTATATGTTAGGTAGGAATTGAACTCACACGAAATGCCCCAAGGCATCTTCAGGCCTTGACGTCTAGTTTTAATACTGATTTGAATACATAAATATGAAATATAGTCTACTGCAGAAATTAGCCTTAAATATGACCTTTGACCTCTTATTAACGATATTTATAGATATCAACAGAAGAATGTTGACATCAAAAATATCGTCCCAGTAAAACAGGCAGCAAGAGGTCAAAGGTCATATAGGGCTAAGTGAAATTAAATTCTCACTCATGTCATTCCTTACATCCAACCTTCCGTGTGCTGTAAACATGTGTCCAGACTTAGTTTCATTCTCATTAAGGCATTTCAGCAGAAATGCCTTTATGGTTTTAGCAGAATTTTTTTTTTTTTTTCTTTTTCTTCTTCTTCCGCCGTTTTGGTTTCCGGACGATAACTTTAGATTGCCTTGACGGATTCTTGTCAAATTTTCACCACAAGTCAGAAATGATATGTGGAAGAATCCTATTCTTTTTGAGCGGGATCCGAGGTCCGTGAGGTCCGTGAGGATGAAATCAAGGCTAATTTTGAAACTTGGTTTCCGGACGATAACTGGAAAAATATTCACACAATAGTTGCAGAACTCTGCATGGAGGTTCATATGCCACCAGGGAAGAACCCTATTGATTTTGGGATCAATCCGTCAAACGACCTTTGACCTAGAAGTCAAAATAATTTTTTGCTGATTCATCCTTGAGGCTTTCTGCATATCTCAGAAACCTTGATACCCCTTAGACATGTTTGTCTAGGGCGACTAGTCCGAAAATAACGTCCGTTTCGCTGTACGACGCACCGTTTCTGAGATATCGACGAAAACAAAAAATGCAGACTCGGCAAAAAAATTTCGGGTCAAGGTCAAAGTTCATCCATAATACCCCTTAGACATGTTTGTCTAGGGCGACGAGTAACGTCCGTTTCGCTCTACGACGCACCGTTTCCGAGATATCGACGAAAACGAAAAATGCCGACTCGGCAAAAAAATTTCGGGTCAAGGTCAAAGTTCATCCATAATACCCCTTAGACATGTTTGTCTAGGGCGACGAGTCCGAAAATAACGTCCGTTTCGCTCTATGATGTACTGTTTCCGAGATATGCAGGATGCCTCAAGGATGACTCAGCAAAAAATTATTTTGACCTCTAGGTCAAAAGTGACCTTATGTGAAAGATCTTATTGATCTGAGCGAAAGTCTTTATGGTATGTAAATATCCTTGATACATGTATTACTATCCGTTCAAAAGTTACAGCACTTTGAAGAATGAAATCGGCAAATTTGCTTCTTCAAAATCACCTAGCCATGTACTTCATACTGTAACTATGTGAGCATTATTGTTTACAAAGCGCAAATGTTCAAACTTATCCTATCATTTACAGAACCTTACAGGTAGAAGCATAACATTTATGGGAACAGATACTCCGATTGCAAGCAGAAGTACATGTATTCTGCGCTAGTTTCTGTTGTTTGCGTTACTTACTTATCTAGGTTACTACGTTGCTCTCTGTTGTAAGTGCATGAGATAACATCCCTGATATACGTATAGTACTGGTGATGTTCGGGGAAATCATATATTGTGCGGATAGGATGGTATTTTGTTTTCATAGGAAGTAGACCATACAATAATGACTGATGTATATTGCTGTATCGATTACACCTTGTATACACAGCCTTCAAGCAGCCACGCAAGCATCTATCTATTACATGTACGTGTATGTAAGCGGTAGTTCATGGACTGGACATCAAAACTGATAAATGTGTTGTTAGTTTTCGAATTTAACATTACATCATACATAATTGACCTGGATAAGTTAAAGAAGTTTTTGCTTCGGGACTATTTGGAAAAATCGCCTATAACATTGTGCCATTTATCTGCCAACGGAAGAGACAGAATGATATGAACTGAAAATACATGCCATTTGGTAGGCACCCTATTGTGAAAGTCAGTTTGTAACTGATCGAAACAAGAGCATCTTTCTTTGGAAACTGCTACTGAGCCTTGGTTGCCATAGCGACTGAGGTGTGAGTAATGGAGTACATGTAGGTGTGGTTCGCATTTATCAGTGGGCGTTGAACAAATATCACACGGTGATGCTTTATTTTGACAGTTGCACTTGTATTCTGTTGTAGGAAAATACCACCACATGCGGATACATGGGATTTGTTACTCTGGACCATTCAATAGCATCTTTGTCTCTCAAAGATTTTGGACATTATGACCTTGAAAATAAACTCTGATTAATTGGACAATGCATATCAACAATACATGTACCGCTGGAAGAATCTGATGGAATAGAACACAAACATAAAAGGGAACATTTCAATTTGTTTATGACTCTTTGAAAACATGGGAATAATGGCACAGTTCATCAGAATGAATCACAAAATGAACTTGAAACTCTGTGCTCAGTGCTTTAAGGGCAATTTATGGACAGTTCGTTCATTTGCCAATGAAGACCTCAAAGGGATCCACAACAAAAACAGCCATGGCAAACCGCTGTTTTCACGGCAATTAAAATCTCGTGATTTGGAGGCATATCATTCAAATATATTGAGCCACAGGACTTTAACCGTTTCGACTGTAAAAATCGGACCCTCAGCTCATTGCGAGTCATTAAAACTGGGCTACACTTTGATCAATCACACAAATTGCGTTGTTCGATGTACAACAGGACTTGTGAACACTGACAGGAGATATTATTTTGCATTTCTTTTCAGAAATATGGTCAGCAAAAAGGTGAGAATGTTTAGCTCAATTTAAAAATTATCTTTCTTTTATTTTTAAAATCATTCACTTCCAATTCCCCCCTGTACCCTTGATATTCAAGCTACCCTGTGGTTACACTTCGCCTGCATGTTTGTTTTGCTTCATTCAATTGTATCCTTGCCATTGTGTGTTGCTTCAACTTTCTTGTCTATGTATATAAAAAGACGTATATGTATGTACCATATTAGTCCTAATAGTGGCTTGTACCCTAATAGTAGAGCGCCCTCCTCTTTTTTCCAAAACCTTGTAGTTCACTACATATCTTTCTAATAAGATCTTTTGAAGTGTTCCAAATTTTCCAATCCATGTATTCATATTATTTGTATCATAATAAAGACGATTGAAGGGTTTAGGTATATTATTCAGGGTTTTTCTTAGGTTTGACATAAATTTTACGTGCGGACCAATACGGTATTTGTTTGGTCAGTCAATGCCAATAACTGTATAGTGTAAAAGTAGCATACATATGTTCAATGATTTTATGCTGCTAGTGTAAGATTAGTAGTACTGGGACTGGGACTTGGTATCAGTTGATAAGCCACATGTATTCCTATTTGCTGTACTGTCTGTGTACCGTTCGTGTACACATATATTATGGGTTAATTTGCTGATATTGTTATTGGGCTTTACCCAAAGTTGACCGCTTCAGTCAAACTTGCATGCTTGTGCCTTGTACAGATAAATGTTGCTTACTAGCATATTAAAAACTATGAGAATTTGCCAGTTTATATGATGTAATAGTGAATAACCTTAAAATAAATTAACCTTCATAGCTCTATTAATGAACATAAAATACCCAACACCTTTAGTTACTTTCAATATTTTCAAATGTATATTTTGATACAAATGAATGTAAAACGAAAATGATTTTGTGACACATATTATTTGGATATTCTACTTCAAACACAGGTAGAGAATTTCAAGATCAGGGGCCTGGTTTCACCTCCCGTTACTGCCTTCAAGGAAAACGGGTAAGTTATCAGACTACCGCTACTTTAAAATTCAAACAGGAATCCAGAGACGGTATGTGAACACAAACAGTGATTAAGATTTGTGGTAAACTATTTAATTCCTGCTTTAATTGCTTATTTAGTATCTTTCACAATTCATCTGTGTGTTTTTACATGTACTTGTATTTTTTTAATTTTAGGGATATCAACCTTGAGATTATTCCGGATTATGTCCAACATTTCATCGATTTTGGAATTCCAAATGCTTTCGGTAAACAAAAACACTTTAATATCAAGGAAATCACATCATGCTAAAGCTGATGTGAAATTTAGTCTAGAATCATCAGAATACATCAAAAAGAATGATAGTCCAGTTGCCAGACAACGAACCTAGAAATTGTTGAAACAGCAAGGTTTTTTGATTGATTTGCATTCATATGTGTCTCCAGGTGATTTTGAGCTTTGTTGGCACTGCGCCAACTTTGGGGAAATTTTTTTATTCGCTAATTAGCATAATAACCGCTACATATGGATAATTAGCATAACCAAAATATAACTTTTTTAGTAATAGGCCTAGAATCAAGTGTGATAGCACTTTTCTACACAAGTCTGACCCAAGGAATTCATTTCTGGTGATTTTTTTGCGATCCAAGGTCAAGGTCACCGTATAAGATCGAGGTCAAGGTCAGTTTTCACATAAAATTGTCACAATTCCCGGTTTTAGGGGATATGGACATTCATCCACACCAGTTGATATTACTTTTTCATTTCTATGTGTAGTTCGCATGGTTGGAATGATAATTGTTACCTGGTGATGGTGTATCGATTACTTATGTGTGATAAACCATTGAGCAATGATCACTCTGAGCAATGATCACTCTGAGCAAAGTCAAACCAAATTTCAGACTTCTATCGCAAAATTTGAAAAAGTTGGCATTCTTTGCCAATATTAATTTTAGTTCCACCATGCTTGCTTTGTACAAAATCAATATGTTTGTGTAGGATACAGTAACCTAATGTGTTTTTTGTTCCAAAACTACAACAATACTTCCAACTCTAATAAATGTAAACATGACCATTTACTGGAATATGATCAGATTTCTGTTTGGGGTGAAATTCATATTTGGGTCGATAGTCAATTTTTGTTATAGAGGTCTGAGATTCGTTAAAAAAGTGCCATTTGACTGCCCGATGAAGTATGCCAAGTTATAATACAATATCGTCAAGCATTTCAAAAATATTTGCAAAACAAACGGTGTAAATGAGTTAGAATAAATATCAGAGAATATCGTTTTGTAAACAAACGTGGCTTCAGATTTACAACATTTATCTTCAACTACGCAATAATGACAACAAACAGTGCAACTGCCAGTAATATATAAAGTCAATTCATGACCCATCAAGCATTCACTACATTTTTTAGATAATGAGGTCAACACAGGGTGAAACATTCGACAGAAAATATCCATTTTACATTGGACGTAGCATTGAAACAAATTATCACGATTTTAGCGTTCATGGTAGTAATAGAAACAGTACGAGTTGACTGCTTCTGTGGACTCATAACTTCATGTCCATTACAGTAACTGTGATCAGCTGCAGTTGTAAATTTGTACAAGAAAACTTACTATCCAACGTATCATCTCCCAGCATGCCGAGATTATTCTACAGGACAAATTCATTATTGTGTTGATGCTCATCGACACTGTTCACCACTGCCTTATCTTTTTTGTGAACAGTTTATAACAATCGTCACCTGCAGAAAAAAATATGTGGTTCGGCTCAGTTCTGATGGTGACAACCGCAGCTGGTATTCTAGCAGGCCTTGTCCTTTGCTCAGCAGCCGCAACTGATGGCCCTCATCAACAGTGGTGGTCCAGGTGGGCCTCTTCTTACACAATGTCACCTGACATTTCCCAACCATATTCCATATTCCTAACCATACTCTCTGAATGCATTTTGTCAGCTGATGACTATAGCAGCATATGAATATGAGCACAGCACCCATGAAGAGACAAGTTGTCATATGTCCGTGGTTGAGAGACTTGTGTTATTGAAGTATCAATCCGTTACCCACATGACACCTGCAAAAAAACTGCTGTCCAACACCAGCTTCTGTTGCACTGTCCTCATCTAGCATGTGCAGAGTCTTCAGCTTCTTCAGGAATGAAACCTTGCTTTGGTAAGCAAGGTCGCATGGGCACAAGCAGCTGGGAGCAGAGCCTCTCTCCCAAGTTGGCATATGTGACGTTGGCATCGAGTCCGTTCCTACTTCTTCATCGGAACAGCAACTCTGTAGATCACATCACGCACGTCCAATAACTAGAAGCACTGAAATATCAGTGT
Source organism: Terebella lapidaria (assembly GCA_949152475.1). Taxonomy (NCBI): domain Eukaryota; kingdom Metazoa; phylum Annelida; class Polychaeta; order Terebellida; family Terebellidae; genus Terebella; species Terebella lapidaria. Next base: position 4,914,092 of record OX424569.1, read on the forward strand.
AGTTGCTGAGAACTCTGACCACCTGACAGAGAGAATCAACGGCTTGGGACACCAGCTTCATCATGCAAGAAGATGCCAGACTTTGGAGAAAGGTGACTCATAACTGTTCGACTTTACAGGTGAGGATAATGCAACAGAAGCAACATCGGACCAGTTAGGGAGCATGTTTTTGCAGTGCCGTATTGACAACCGATTGATACCCCAACAAGTAAAAAAAAATTGTGATAATCTGTATGTCGAGAGAAGATGCCTGACTTTGGAGAAAGGTGACTCTCATAACTGTTCGACTTTACAGGTGAGGAAAATGCAACAGAAGCAACATCGGACCAGTTAGGGAGCATGTTTTTGCAATGCCGTATTGACAACCGATTGATACCCCAACAAGTAAAAAAAATGTGATAATCTGTATGTCGAGAGAAGGGGCCGCCGCTACGGATTGTGTCACTAACTGGGCCAGACAAGAACTTGTAACTTCAGAGGCCTCCTACTCATCTATGCTGCTATGCTAGGCACTTGAAATTGTGTCCTCTAGATGTCAGCATAAAAGATTATATTTGGGAAATGGAAGATGATATTTCATCTCATTGTATCAACAGAGTCCCATCTGGACCATAACTGTTAAGAACATGCACATATTGCAAATGCACAGTGAACCGGTTCGTGATGTTCGCTTTTACGTTGTCCCAAAAAGAGAAGATGGTAGTGAACAGTGAGGATGAGCAATTGATCAAGCAGTTATGAACATGAACTTATGAGTACACATTATAGTCAGATTTTATCGTTTGTTTGCACCAAATAATGACAAGAATTATAAAAGACTACGGACAGCAACTCTGTAGATCACATCAATGCCACATGTCAAGCCAACGCCACGATGAAGGCTATTTGAATATTGGTCAACGATATATTGCACATCAGTAATTAATGAACCATCTTCAGTTAATTCAAAAGGCATTCATGTAGCAGTATTACATAAACACAGGAGTGAATCAGTGAAATCTAGAAATGCAAGAAAATAGCCATATCCCCTTAATCCAGAAGTTTTGACAAGTTTGTGTGAAACTTGACCTTGATCTTGATCTTATGTGGTGACCTTGACCATGGATCACAGAAGTTTCACCAGAAATGAAATCCTTGGGTCAGACTTGTATAGAAAAGTGCTCTCACACTTGATTCTAGGCCTAGTACTAAAAAAGTTATATTTTTATTATGCTAATTATCCATATCTGGCGGTTAGTATGCTAATTAACGAATAAAAAAATTTCCCCAAAGTTGGCGCAGTGCCAACAAAGCTCAAAATCACCTGGAGACACATGTTAATGCATATCAATAAGAAAACCTTGCTGTTTCAACAATTTCTAGGTTCACTGTGGAAGGGATATAACCCACAACTCGACTATGACTGATACTAAACATCTGCTAATTTATGAATTTTGACAAAATTGGCCCCCCCCCCTCCCCCCACATGTAGTTACCGGGACAACAGGGGAGGGGAACTGTATGACGATTGCTGAGAGGAAGGATGTCGCGGAGGCGTGGGTCAGAGCTGCCAAGGGCCGGTGCGGAGCTTACGATTACTTTCTGTTCTTTCAGTCGGAATCGATCAAAATTCGTTGATGGATATTCCTGTCATCAATTATATAAAAAAAATCAGTTTGAGTACATTATCTGTTGCTAGTTTTCCATGAATTTTGAAATTTGTTTTCTGTTAATATCAAATGCATAATAAGGAATTTTAAAAATATTTTCAGTCTTTCAAGTGTGACAATCCACATAGGAGCGGGAAATCTGAGGGAGAGTCAAGAACTTGTGAGTTTTCACGGTTTATCACAGCGAACATGATGGCAAACTTTATCTGAAATACTGACACACACCAAAGAACGATTTGACTGTTTGATCTGTTTCATTCCAGGCTCGACATGCTGAAGAAATTGGTGCAGACGCAATATCATGTGTCGGCCCGACCTATCACAAACCAGAGAGCCTTGGTCAGATTCTCACAATTAAACTCCATAATATTCTCATAAACTCTGAATGTTGAAACACTTCTCACTCGATTATGAGAGTTCTCTCTTTCGTGATAACATTCAACATAACTGACAGTACAAGTAAATACTAATTTTCAAATTTGTTTCAAGCACATAGGAATATTATACTAGTGATAAATTCAACTTATGAACTGAACATGGCCTTGCTCTATTAGTTTGCTAAGACAGAATTTGACGAATTGTATTTTCATGTACAGAGCAGTACGTTTTGTACATGCGTGATGTAGCCGCAGCGGCTCCTGAAACACCTTTCATCTTGTACGATATCGATTTCTACACAGGCATTCCATGTAAGTGTTTTTGCATATATTCTTTGCATACTGGTATATTATATTATGTACATTATTGAGAATATGCAACAAAATGCTCACAAAATTTGCCATTCGCATAATGTATACAGGTATGTGATACATAATCTTACAAATTTGTAAAATTTTCATGAAAACCTGCGGAACAAAATGCCAAACCTCACATGTCACAAAAAAAAAAAACATTTGTTTTCAGACGCAGCCGCAGAATTTTTTGGTGTGGCGCATAAGACCATTCCAACGTTGAAGGGCGTCAAGCACACTTCACCAAACCTCGTCAGCATGTCAAATATTCTGGCACAACATGGAGATAAATACCAAGTCTTGATGGGCACAGACGAGGTAAGTTATAAATAATTATATGGTAAAAAAAAGGAAACAATTTCATTTGGTTTAATAGTCATAGATTGAAGGTGAAATGACTTAGCAAATGTTTCAAGGAATATGTAGAAAAAAATATTGATACAAAAATTTTGAAACAATAATGATCGTGTATTATTAATTGAAGGCATAATCCATTATATGACATCAAATATTATTGCTCTGAACAATTTTTTTCCAGTTCTATCTTGAAGGTATGGCTTTGGGATTAGAAATCAGCATTTGTAGCTCATACCTCGGAAATGTTCACCACCGTATGAAGGAAGCCTTCGACCGAGGGGATATTGAAACCGCTAGACGAGAACAGGTAAAATTATTATTTTACCTGAGACTATTTCATTTTATAACAAAAAACAGAATTTTTTTATTTAGCACTTATAAAAGATAAATTGACTAATATTTATGATTTCGTTCTCTTTAGAAACGAGCCGTGGATTTGCTGAATTTGAAGAGAAAACATGGTAGTATAGCAGAGATTAATTCTGTCACTTGTGTATATATCGAATGATCTAAATTATGACATTCACTAGTTTACCAGATTGTATCCAATTACAAAGCTTTGTAGTTTGTGAACGTTATGATGAAATAGTTCACCGGACACATTATGATATGATGTAGTGCGTTATGACATAGACATGAAGGAGATTTTAGGTATACGAACACATATAGGATTGCCATTTAACTCCATTATAACGTTTTATGAGAGAAATCACTTTCAAAATGTTTCAATTTTCATAAAATTTCAGTATGTTGAAGCAATATATATAACTTACAAAATATTAAAAAATCAGCACATGTTGTTGGAATAGATCAAACGCTACAAGCATTTGACTGTTAGCTGCTGACACCTGGCGAATTCCTCAGAAAGCAAACTCCCAGAAAGGGCCGGTTTGTTTATATGTATTCATGCGCACAGTAACAGCTCCAATCAACATGAAAATTCACATGTACATAGAGGAATACCCATAATACCACTATACAAACCAAAACAGAGACATTTTAAAGTGATACATGTGCATTTGGAGGAGAAACTGGGAGTTTTTAAATAATATAGTACTTTGATGCCTCATTTTGACCATATAAGGAAATCAATACAGGTCCATAACCTAAATAAGGGCAATTTTCTTCACATTTTACAATTATAACACCCCACATACAGAGGTGATAATCCCCAATTATTGAGCTCTTATGTGAAAAGGGAAGACTTGTAGAGAAGAAATAAAACAGTGATTTTTGCACTTAAGAAAGGAAATATTTTGAACAAAAAAGTGAGATTTTCTTTGGAAATTTTGATTTGACGCCTGATCAAACATGCTCAAGGACAATTTGGGGTTTGTTTCAGATAAATGTATTATTCACCCATATATTACCATCAGTTTGATTCCCCTTGGACTAAATATGTCAAAATTTTAAAAGAGTTGGTAGTCCTACCCCGCTGCTTAGCACCAAACACTTTCTACCATACTGCTGTCTACACCAATAGTATTCAAATGTCGCAAAATGCTACCACCACACTCTCAATATAGTATATTTCTAAATTAAGCAAAAATTCCAAGGTTTTAATCTTGACAAAACACAAAAACGTAGACAATTTGTTGAAAATATGGTTTCTGTAAGCCAGAGATCACCGACATTAGGTCACATAGGTGCCTTGTACAGGGGACTAATTTATGTGCTGTATGAAATTTATTTATAAAACACATTTATATGATGGACTGCAATCGATCAAACGGCAAGAGACACATATGGGGTCAAAAATGTGGTTCTACGGCAATATCGAAAAAAAAATATGGTAAAAAAATCGGAAAAATGCGTACTTGACCAGATATGGTGCCAAAATTGCAAATAATATACCAAATGCATTCTGCAATGCCTAACCTAGTTTATTTATGATCGACTATATAGGTTGTGGTGATGAATTTCAGAGACACCTAGTATTATCCACCGTTCAATTTTTGGTGGCCATTTCGACACCTTTTTCGGTTAGGCTGTGTCTGAGTCCAGTAGTCCTCAGTGAAAGTGTATAATATTTTACAGTGATTTGAAATATTGGTTACTATATGAAAATAAAGAAAATAAAAAGGCACTAACTCCATGTCTTTAGCATTCAAGGAGGGGGGGGGGGGGATAAACACCGCCGCTATTAGCATGTAGATATAATCCTACATATGTAATAAAAATCCACGTGAACGAAAACTATGGTTGCAATGGTGAAAAATTCATGAATACCGCACACTATCCACACACAAATTAAAGAAATGCCACAAAACCTGCTAAAAATCTATAATACACAAAATTCCATGTCCTCGGTTTAGGTATACGAACACATATAGGATTGCCATTTAACTCCATTATAACGTTTTATGAGAGAAATCACTTTCAAAATGTTTCAATTTTCATAAAATTTCAGTATGTTGAAGCAATATATATAACTTACAAAATATTAAAAAATCAGCACATGTTGTTGGAATAGATCAAACGCTATAAGCATTTGACTGTTAGCTGCTGACACCTGGCGAATTCCTCAGAAAGCAAACTCCCAGAAAGGGCCGGTTTGTTTATATGTATTCATGCGCACAGTAACAGCTCCAATCAACATGAAAATTCACATGTACATAGAGGAATACCCATAATACCACTATACAAACCAAAACAGAGACATTTTAAAGTGATACATGTGCATTTGGAGGAGAAACTGGGAGTTTTTAAATAATATAGTACTTTGATGCCTCATTTTGACCATATAAGGAAATCAATACAGGTCCATAACCTAAATATAACGTAATGTTTACATTCTAAACCGCTGATTCGCTATGATGTAGGGCCTACATGTCATAATGAAACAAATGTTAAAAATAGGTTGAATTATAATTAGGCATCCCGATTGAAAATCGGGAGGCCTTATGTTTTTGTCTGTTTTTTTTTTTTTTTTCTTTTTTTTTTTTTTTTTTTTTTTTTTTTTTTCTTCCGCCGTTCGGTTTCCGGATCATAACTCTTGAACGCCTTAATCTATCTTTCCGAAATTTTCACAGCTCATCCGAAATACTTTGCTCCTAACCCCTATTGTTTTTCGTCGAGACCCGAAATCCAAGATGGCCGCCAGCGGCCATTTTGGAAAAAAAAATCGGGCGATTCCTGTCAATGTCATAATTTGATTCAGGCAATTTCCAGGGGGAAAAAATTTTTTGGGTAAATTTTTTTTTTGGACTTAGAATTTTTCCCTCGCCTGCCCCCATGCAGATGTAATACTGTGACTGAGCCATGCTACTGTATTCACTGACTGCAGCCTGCATGTCCCATGTGTCCAGCATGAGGCTAGGCTCTGCCCTCTCAGCCAGTGCAGTATATGAGAGCCCTGCTCAGTAATGCCTGTGATAAGGCAATACCCCCCCCCCCCCCCCCTCTCCCTCCCCCACCTCCACTGTCAGCCAGTCTAATCTGCATATGAATGTAGCAATGTATCAGTGACTTGTATGCACTGCCCCTCTTCCCCCCCCCCCCTCTCCTGTCCCCTCACCCCAGTTTACTATACTAACACCAACACGTTGGAACAATGCCCTCCTTCCCTTTCTAAAGAAAACAATAGGTGGTTATATAATGATGACCCAAACTGAAGATAACAGCTTTGAAGGTCTGCCTGGGCCTTGGTTGCCGGTCAATGTTCATTGTATTCAGTTAAAACAGCACTGTGTTTATCTGGATGAAACTACATGCATTGTTTTGTTTTCTAGCTGTATTTCACATGCAGTGACCAAATTATCATTGTTTTACTTAGCCAGAACCCAGAATAATTTCCTTTTTGCTTGTATTATGAATGTCTGTCATGTCTGTACATTTAATACCTATTGAGATTAAAACAAATATCTGATGGACATTTGTCTAGTGAGCAACTGCTATAATTTGAACTCTCACTCCCACCTGTGTTCAATAATCCTGGTATATGTATTATAATAACAGTCAAGTTTCACCATTAGAAAAGAACAGAAAAATTGGGGGATGCCACAAAGCCTATAGGCTTTTATGTCTAGTTGAAATTTATTTTTTGTTTTGTGCAGGTTTGGGTGTTCCAGGTTTCGCGAAGGCAATCTTGCGAGCGCTGGGTCTCGCCGTGGGAAATCCCCGCTGTCCACATAAACCAATCGAGGATGAATTAGTACAAACTTTGCGGAAAGACATGAAAGGGATAGGATTTAACGATTGGGGAATGATGAGATAGAAGCGTGGGATGAGTTGTTTGTTGTATCGGTACATATAAATGATTCATTGAGGGCTGTGCTTGTCATACTGTATAGGAGGTGTTCATGATAGAGATAATCAGGTCAACTGCACTCAGAGGATGTAGAATGGTATTTATTTGAATAAAACATTCAGATCACTGATTGATGTGTTTTTGTGTACAAATGGAGTTAAAAAATATTAATAATGGAGTTAAAAAATATTAATAATTAAATACCAAAATGTGTAACATAGTATAGATAGTGTTTCAGAGTTACTTATAACAAAATAACAGAGATTTGTTTTGAAGTCAATCAATATTGTCATGGGGTTCCAATTCCTGATATAGACCAAAATTCGAACCATTTTCAACAGCGATGAAATGTCCTTTTTTTCTTTTTTTTTCACTTTTTGGTTTCCGCACGATAACTTCAGTTTGCCTCGATGTATCTTCGCCAAATTTTCACCACTGATCAGAAATATTGTGCCTATTGTTTTTGAGCCAGCTCCGGGGTCCGTGAGGTCCATGAGGATGAAATCAATGTTTCTGGTTTCCGCACGATAACTCAAAAAGTATTATGGCTATGACTGTGGAATTTTGCGTGGAGGTTCATAAAGCCTATTGATTTTGAGGCCGATCCGTCACACGACCTTTAACCTCAAAATGCGTAATTCATAAGTGTATGAATAAATTCAAATAACAATGTGTTTTTATTTATTTTCCATCTCATTGAGATTCTGTTATCATTTTAATTGATATTATATAGCTGGAATAACACCAGAAATTGAATCTACATACCAAAATACCTTTGAGAGTAAGTATCACACATCTTCATAGCACAATTAGTTCGAACTTGAATTTTCGGGGTGTGTTTAGCAGGCATCTTGGATTTATGTTAATTAACAAAACTAACCAAATCAAGCTTCGGCGGATACTATGGATTTGGCTTCGTCGTCCGCGTCGTCGTCCGCGTCCGTGTCCGTGTCCGCGTCCGCAGAGATTTTCTTGTGAACGCGCTACAGGCCGCAATTCTCACCCGATCACCATTATTTTTGGCAGGCACATATATAATGGTAAGATCCCGACACCAATCGATTTTGGTTGCCGTGGCAACTGAATTGGTCGTTTGGGGACACATTTTGCATTGAAAACAGCCTGTTTGAGACACATGGCTTGTGAACGCGCTACAGGCCGCAATTCTCACCCGATCACCATTATTTTTTGCAGGCACTTATATTATGGTAAGATCCGGACACCAATCGATTTTGGTTGCCGTGGCAACTGAATTGGTTGTTTGGGGACACATTTTGCAATGAAAACAGCCTGTTTGAGACACATGGCTTAATTGTGAACGCTCTACAGATGACAATTTTTGACGAATCCCGATAATATTTGGAAGTGTTGTTGGGAAGGGCTGTCACACGAAACCAATCGTTTTTTTAGAATGATCATATAAATATTAATATGTTACCAGCCTAACTTATTACAGAATTTTGAAATATCCATTTTGACATGTGCGATCATTCCAATAGCCTGTACAATGGAAGGTAATGACACTGGTTTCTTGTTCAGAATGGAGAACTGATGTTTTCAGTGAAAACAGGACAATATTACTGAATAAGTTAACATTAGTTTTACTAGTTAAGTCTTATTATTGTCCACAATAAAAATAGTTAAGACGAGAAACGTTTATTATTAAGCTCAACAAGGTAAAGGTTTTGTCCAGTACAGATTTCATGGGTGTAACTGAATAAGTTAATATTATTTTTAATAGTTAAGTCTATTATTGACCACAATAAAAAATAGTTAAGACAAGAAATATTTATTATTAACCTCAACAAGGTAAATGTTTTGTCCAGTACAAATTTCATTGGTGTGATCGAATAAGTTAACATTATTTTCACTAGTTAAGTCTATTATTGACCACAATAAAAATAGTTAAGTCTATTATTGACCACAATAAAAATAGTTAAGATGAGAAATATTTATCATTAAGCTCAACAAGGTGAAAGTATGTCCAGTACAGATTTCATGGGTGTACTAAATAAGTTAACATTATTTTTACTAGTTTAGTCTATTATTGACCACAATAAAAATAGTTAAGACAAGAAATATTTATTATTGGGCTCAACAAGGTAAAGATTCTGTCCAGTAGACATTTTATGTCTGTAACCAAATAAGTTAACATTTTTTTTTGCTAGTTAAGTCTATTATTGACCTCAATAAAAATAGTTAAGATGAGAAACAATTATTATTGAGCTCAACAAGGTTAAGGTTTTGTCCGGTAGACATTTCTGGGTGTAACCGAATAAGTTAACATTTTTTTACATGTTAAGTCTATTATTGACCACAATGAAAATCCCCCCATAGTTAAGACAAGAAATATTTATTATTGGGCTCAACAAAGTAAGCTCAACAAGGTTAAGGTTTTGTCCGGTAGAAATTTCTGGGTGTAACCAAATAAGTTAACATTGTTAAGTCTATTATTGACCATGAAAATAGTTAAGACGAGAAATATTTATTATTGGGCTCAACAAGGTGAAGGCTTTGTCCAGTAGAGATTTTATGGCTGTGACCAAATAAGTTAACATTATTCCTTGCTAGTTAAGTCTATTATTGATCAAAATAGCTTTTTATGAAAACATTGGCCCTTGTATCGCAGCTTACTATTTCTTCTAAATTCAATGAAGATTAAAAATGTGCCAGACGGATTAAATATGGTATATATTCAGTTGGTGAGTAGTATTAACAGAGTAAGGTGCGCTACTTGGGCCAAAACATTGATCAACTTTTACTTTGAATTTCAACTTGAGACCATGTTTGGCACAAATTATGAGTTAAAATATAACTTATGGTGAAAAATTCGATCTGGCTCCAATTTCGTCATCTTGAAATGCAGTTTTGGTCGACTTTTACTTTGAATTTCAACTTGAAAGCATGTTTGGCACATATTATAAGTCGAAATATAACTTTTGGTGAAAAGTTCGATCTGGCTCCAATTTTTTCATCTTGAAATGCAGTTTGGGTAAACTTTTAGCTTGAATTTCAACTTGAAACCAAGTTTGGCACATATTATGAGTTAAAATATAACTTGTGGCGAAAAGTTCGATCTGGCTCCAATTTCGTCATCTTGAAATGCAGTTTTGTCAACTTTTACTTTGAATTTCAACTTGAAAGCATGTTTGGCACATATTATAGGTCGAAATATAACTTATGGTGAAAAGTTCGATCTGGCTCCAATTTAGTCATCTTGAAATGCAGTTTTGGTCAACTTTTACTTTGAATTTCAACTTGAAAGCATGTTTGGCACATATTATGAGTCGAAATATAACTTATGGTGAAAAGTTCGATCTGGCTCCAATTTCGTCATCTTGAAATGCAGTTTTGGTCAACTTTTAGTTTGAATTTCAACTTGGAACCAAGTTGGGCAGGTATTATGAAATAAAATATAACTTATGACAAAAAGTTCGATCTGGCTCCAATTTCGTCATCTTGAAATGCAGTTTTGGTTAACTTTTACTTTGAATTTCAACTTGAAACCATGTTTGGCACATACATGTACATGTATTATGAGTCGAAATATAACTTTTGGTGAGAAGTTCGACCTGGCTCCAATTTCATCATCTTGAAATGCAGTTTTGGTCAACTTTTACTTTGAATTTCAACTTGGAACCAAGTTTGTAAAATATTCTGAGTTGATATATAAATAGGTGAAAAGATTGATCTATCTGTATTTTCGTTATTTTATCAAACATGTCGAAATGGAAATTCATATAAAGAGATTTCAGTGGTGATTTTGAATTCGACCTTCAATAACCTCGGAAGATCAGTGCAGCAATTTTGGTGGGGGAAAAAAAGTTGTGACTTGAGATTTAACATTTCTCTGGTAATCTTTTTAGGTTACCGGACCTATGGTCCGATAACCTATTGGCATGGCGTTGCGTCCGTCGTCCGTCGTCGTCCGTCGTCGTCGTCGTCGTCCACATTTTTATCTTTTTTGTTTACGGGCGAATTCTTCTGAAATTTTGCACAAAAATACTTAAAAATAATTCAAGAAGGACGTATTTTTTAGTTTTTTGATTTTCGCTTTTTCTTCAAAATGGCGGCCGTTTTCGACGAAAAATGCCTGATTTTGGACTTTGGCGGCCATTTTCTCAAAATCTGTTCAGTAACTTTTTTTCTTTTTGATACATAAGACTCCTCATATGTACGGAAGCGTATTACCGCCATGCAAAAAATTTTTTTTATCTCGCCGTGGCGAGTTAGTATCTCGCCGTGGCGAGTTAGCTATCTTGCCGTGGCGAGTTACTATCTCGCCGTGGCGAGTTAGCTATCTCGCCGTGGCGAGTTACTATCTCGCCGTGGCGAGTAACTATCTCGCCGTGGCGAGTTAGCTATCTCGCCGTGGCGAGTTACTATCTTGCCGTGGCGAGTTACTAACTCGTCGTCGGTGTGTCATTGTATTCCTCAAACGTAGGTCGGCACAAAGAGCCTAAAATACCAAGAGGCGGCACTCGACCGTATTCACGTGTTTTGACGTTTCCAGCGCCGCCTGGTGACTGCGATGATCACCATACGTCAGGCAAACATGGATGAGACGTGATGACTTTCACTTTCTGTCTCGGTGGCTGCGAGTCACTTTTCACAGGCTTTTGAATTGTCTCATTGAGGGGGGTATGGGAGTATACAATGGGAAATAGGTTGGCAATTGAGAAATTATTGTCTGGATGCTTGAAAATCCTTTCCAAGTTCAAAATTGCCGGTTTTATGACGGTCTAAAAATGGTTGTTTACAGTACTAATGATCATGATTTTGATGTCGGAACAATCAGCATACTGTACACACAACCTAAAATTCATCCTAACTGAAATTGTATGACTCAATTATGAGAGTCTGAACTTGTTTCCCTGTTCACAACCACGCGACAGTGTGTGAAGAAAGGTAATAATAATAATATCGTAGACCAGAACCGCACTCACGTTATTGGCGTGTAAACATCATAACGGGTGAATCATACCAGTTCAAAAAATGCAAAATCATAACGAATCTGGACTTTTTTACCCTCCTAGATCGAATGAATTTAATGTAAAGAATAATTATGTTACACCTCATTCTTTTTCACTGAATTCATTGTTCCTCACAAATTTTTGAATAGAGATTGAAAAAGTGAACAAGAAAATAAATAGAATCACATGAAGGATATCCAGGAAGGGCTATACTTTTAAAATTGAATGAAATATGATTTCCAAAAATTGTGCTAAATAAACATTTGATTGAAAGTCCAAAGAAAGGGAAATCTCCATGTTATTCAGCTAGGTTTTAATTGAATAAAGTATGAATCGTTAAGGGAGCAATGATGAGATCAATATATATCTTTAGATATATATTGATACTCTCTAGAATATCTTAAGAGATATACAGAAAAGTAGTGTTTGCATGGATACTTTTATTGCAATATTCTTTCCATTCTGAATTGGCAACATTGTTACATGGAATGTCAGCACAAGACATATTGACAGCTGTTTTGCATTTTTTGTATCACATGAAAGTAATCATTAACCTGGTTCACGAAGTTTCAGAATCACACACACGTATACATACATTGTATCATAACCATTGCCGCTGCAAGACACGCAAGGTTTAGCACTACCTTCCACCACAACTTGTCAACACAATATCTTGGACATGGAAACACTTTCCAAATCCACACAAACAGGGACAGCACTTCAAAGATGTGAAAATTTTAGAGTTTTCCTGTTTTTCCTTTGCTTCTTTTCCTTGAGTTCTCTGTTGGTGAGACGAATTGTATGATGAAGGCGAATATTTACAAACAGATGAGAAATCAGGACATGCAAATTACAGCAAGTACACTGGAAAGTAGCTGCTTCTGTGGTTCCACAAAAGCACTTGACCAAGGATTTTTTGACATCAGGGCGAACGATGTAATCATCAATGACTTTCCGATAACTCACCTCCAGAGACTCGATCAAACTGACAAGGTTATCACTTGGTACAGACAGACCATGTTTAGTGTTGCTGTAGTTTTTTACAATGATCATTTGATGTTTAGGATTACTCTGATCCATATCACCCACGAGTTTCTGACAACAAGTGTCACATGTTTTTTTTGACAACTTCTTGACAACGTAGCCTCCAATGTAGGTCAGGATGTTAGTCTCCTGTGTGGACAGCTCCTCCAGCTCTGGACCGCAAGTCAACAGGGCTCTCTGGTGCTGCGGAACGTCATCCAGTGGACCAGACAATTGGCAGTCAGATGTCAAAGTGTCGACAGCAGAAACCGGCTCATCAGTCGATGACATCTGTCGAACATAATAAAGCAGTGTCAAAAATATATCCCTGAATTGTTATTTGATCCTTTGGGGAAAAATGCAGCCCCATTAAAGAAATGCAAGACAATATACTTTCAATACATGGCAGATTAGTGTAGTCTCTTTGATGCAACTTTTGCCAAGAAGCACATGAACTATATCACACATCTATTAGATAGTGTATACATTCACTGTAGTTTTGCATGCCAATACATACGTTCTTCAAACTCAGAAGAAAGTCTTCCAAGTCTTCCTCGCAGTTTGACAGTTTCCCTCTTGACATCACGGAGTCTACCATCACCTACAATATAAAGCAATTATAAACATCATGAAATGATCCATGCAAATATGGACATCAGAATTGTTTGACATGTGATGTGTTAAAAAGATAATATAAGATAAGAGTGTTACAATAAAACACAACCACGGTTCAAAATGAAAACTAAATGTAGTACCTGGCGAAAAGCTGAGCGGAACTGTGCTGCATCAGGGTTGTCACGATTAGCTCCCTTTGCCCGGATCACGGAAAATAGGTTTTCGACACAGTCTTGATTGACCTGACGCGTGAGGAGGAACTTGACCTGATGTCGGGTGTGGAGGTAGTCCCACAGCTGCAGAAGAGCTTTGATCGAGATCATCCATCCCTTCAGGCAGGGCAGCTGACGTTTGCCTATTGGGGATGACATGAAAATATCATGAATATCAAGTTAATATATCACTTATAGATATCATATGATGATATGAGGCAATGCGGGCTTAACGAGGCAATGGCAAGGTAAGCTACTGGTAGTCACCACGTCAGTGTCTGTATACCTGTGCTTGTAAACATGGTAAATCAAGTGAAATGTATGTAGGTATCAACCTATAGATCAGTCAATATGACCAACCTTTGTACTTGAGTTTTTCGAGCCATGGATAGACCTTCTCAAGGAATTCTTTGTGGCCAGAATCTTCAGCAAACGCATGCCTGTACTTGGCTGGACTGTGCAGGGAGTTACTATTGAAGACATTGAAAAGCCTATCAAATGTCTCAAGGAAGTCTGCTGTGGCAATCGCGTCATTACTCATCAACTCCCACTGACACATCAGCTTGATCCCGGTAGCAACAGTGTGACTGAGGACTTGTGCAGCCACTCGGACCCTGAGGTTGGCGTACGTTGGAAGCTCCAAATGCTTTTTCGACAGCTTCGGAGCAAGACGAATGGGTTTGCTGGCGTCTTTCTGCTGAAAATCACAGATGTGCTGCCAAGTTACATCCTTGCCATCAACTTCGAAGCCGTTACTCTTCAGGTTGTTGCGCACACTTTTCAGCAAGTGGGGTGGGTCATAGATGACAAAGATCTTGTCTTCTCCATGCAGGAAATATGGCTTGTCAACACTGATCCCCAACTCTTTTCCGAACAATGTCTGATTATTCGGACCCTGGTCACTGACCGTCACAAGAACTTGAAGTCCAATTCCCCGCAGCTTCTCGATGGCTTCAAACATCAGTTCCTTGAGCTTGCTTGCGGCGATTGATGAGCTTGATAGATGGTAACCGAATGGCTGCTTCCATTGGTGCAGGAGGCCTTTTGCAACAAATGCGAGTGCATGATTTGCAAGTTGATTGTTGTCTGCGAAGCCTTCAACAGAATCAGTTTTCTCATCGAATGCCAATCCTTCCTTGATGGACATCTCATCTAGAGCTAGGCAGACAAGCTTTGAAGCTTGCGGGAGATGCTTGACTTTCCTCTGGAGGGCGGCCAGTATGTGATCGGAGAAACCAGGGTATATCATCATTCTCCTCATTGTGTTCCGCAGAGTTTTCACTGATGGGAAAGAAAACACTTTACGAAGAAGCCGGTAGGTTCGTGGGCTGGAGTGGAGGACGGAGAGAGCTAGAGCCTTGTCGTTTGAAGTCCATCTGTACCCCTGAGGATGGCGCTGTGATGACCGAATCTGAGCAAGCACGAATTCCAGTTGGGTACCTGTTGAACAATTAACAATATATTAGCAAGCATTGTACATAAAAAAAACACATTGTATATGTATTAAAGTAAATTTGGGAATTTGGTTGAATGCAAAAAATTTGGTGGATATCATATCAGTTCATATTTTGACATTGTGGTTCTCACACAGAAATGAAACAGAATACAACTAACCGGACAAGTAAGTTTTCAGTTGATCCTCAAGAGCAGAAATGTCTCGCTTAGGTGGCGATTTTCTCTTGTTGAGAATCTTTATGGACTCCTGCCGCTTCTTCAGACGATATATCTGTGAATGATAAAATAACCAAAAGGGTGTATACAGATATTTCATGAATATGGTCCTGAGGAAATTTGACCGACGTGCCAATTTTTTTTTTGCAAATCTAGTTTTCCTGGCATTGAAAATGAAAAAGTAATAAATGCCAGGTTATACTTATCGGTTATAAGATTAGGGTATTACAATGTAGTACAAGGGACATATGACCATGGGATTTACCAATTACCAGGTAAGATCATCTTGTTAACTTCCATGTCACCATTAGGTGTGCAGCTTATGACTTTATATATTCATAATACAAACATATGACCTCCACCAACAAGTATTTTGTTTGTAGAAGTCAATTTACACTTTTCTGGTCAGTTGTCTCAAAGACGAAAGATTTAGCCTTCAAGGTCAAGTTCAAGGTCAATTTAGCCGTCAAGTTCAAGGTCACCATAAAAATCATATACATGACTTTAAACAAACTTATAACACAATTCTAACTTCCAGTTCCAAGTGATTCAGGCTCAGAGGCCAATTTACACATTCCATGTCACACATTTAGCACTCAGGGTCACCCAAGTTCAATGTCATCATTTTTGGTACATATGCAACTTCCTATATGCTGGTAATGCAAACATAAGCTCTATCTACAAGCATTTCGTATGTAGAGGCAAATTTGGAAATTTTTCAACCAAAAAGTGGCTGTTTTGACCTTTCAAGGTCATAGAAGGTCAGTTTCAAAGTCACCACACAAATCGCCACATATGACTCCCATTTGAAAGTACCAGTATCTGAGCTCTATCTACAGGCGTTCTAGGAGTACAGTGGTGGCAGCTCCCATTATGAAGGAAAAAAAGTGGTGGAAATTTCCCCCAATTTTTTTTAAGGGTTATTTTTTTCTCCTTGGCCCCAAATGGACAGTAATGAGATTTGGGCCAAACAAATTTTTTTTCGCAGACCTGCCAAAAAATCGAAATGACCACCACATGCAGACAGGCGATTCAAGGACTATTTTTAGGCACTTTACCCAAATTTTCAGAAAGATAGGTTATTAAACCATAGGTCCAGTAACCTTAAATTGAGGAACACCTCCCTAATGGGCATTTTTGTGCAAAATTTCTGAAAAAAAAGTTGATATTGAAAATGTTGACGACAACGGAAGCCGCATGCAACGCTATGCCAATAGATTATCAGGCCAAAGGTCCTGTAACCTCAAGACATGTTTCGGTACCTTCATTTTCAAGGCACGATTCTGCTTCCTGAGATCCCCATCAGACTGTTGTTGTGGTTTTTGCTTGTCGTCCGGATCCAGTGGTGTTGCCAAAACATTCAGTGTGGACTCATCAACTGGAATATGCAAAATAGTTCAAAAGCTTATTACACCATAGTCAAATAAAGTCGAATTTTTCTATAATAGTAGGACTTCAACAATTTAAATATTGATTGAGCTCAACTTGGAAAATATATAAATACTTTGCCAATAACCTTATCAAGGGGTTGCAAAACGAAAACAATGGATGTTGTCTTTGTGGTAGAGCCTTAAAGTTGTTAACGGGTTCCTTCGCCTCACACATGGAAATCCTGAAAAAAAGATTCTTATTCTAATATAGAACATGAAAACAACTTCAACTGAGGAATTTATGTTGGAGACTGGGCTCACTAGAGCCCTGAGAATAATAATTTAAATAACAGAAAAGAACAAGATACAAGTTCATTGTTCAATGGGTAACTCAAATTCAAGTCAACAATTCATATGCTAAGTTAAAGGTTGAAAAAGTGCTGGTTAATTCACTGACCAAGTTTCCTTTTCTTGA
The DNA here is from genome assembly GCA_949152475.1 of Terebella lapidaria. Lineage (NCBI taxonomy): Eukaryota > Metazoa > Annelida > Polychaeta > Terebellida > Terebellidae > Terebella > Terebella lapidaria. The sequence continues at coordinate 4,931,417 of OX424569.1, forward strand.
TAAGGACAGGATCAACACGCTCCTTAGGAGCAGGCCTCTTCGTCCCGAGTGGTTTAGGACAGTTCGGGATACTGAAGATAGTTGGCACCGCATTCCAGATAAGTTTGTTTTTTTCCTCATGGTTCATGAACTGAGATGTCTGTAAAATAAAACACTGAAAAGTTTACCAGCTGTTATGAGTTGCGTTCGAGAACACCATCTACTTTTCATACTGCAAATAACCAGCTACTAGTACATTCTTAAAATATAAAATAATATAAATGTGATTGTATATGGTATTGTTGAGCAATCGACCAAATCAAATCAGTTTCCCTTGAGTGGGATCAATAAAGTTATACTTACTTACTTACTTACTTACTTACTTCTTAATTCTCATTCTGTCAGGATGACAAAAAAGCATCAATATATTCACTGGTATATGACAAACCATGGCATTCACGTCACTTAACCAACATTCAAGAGATTTGTGTGACAACTAAATTCCTATCCCCCAAATCAAAGTCATGATATGTCATGACAGTCATGATGTTAAGTTACTCCAGTACACATACAAAATCTTACAATCAATATGAATATTACCTCGAAGTGATTCGAACACAAATAGTATCCTGCGTACAACACGGTTGCCTCTTTGCCCAGAAGGTCTTGTCTCCGAGTGTTGATCACCCATTTTGCACACCTGCAAATTATTTTTTTTCAAATTACACACACCTGAATGACTGTAAACTGATCAGTCCAACGAGTGTATATCCACTATCAGAACTGCACATAATAATGTCTGTCGTCAGAAAGTAATCAGTCGTTACCGAAGCGCCGTTGCATAGTTGCAAGGGTACTATTGCCAGTATTGGCAAAGTCCCACATTATCGCCCGCTCTATTTCACGTTGACAATTTACAAGTGGGATGCTCATACTACACAACATAAACAGTGTGTTACCTTTCTTTGTCCTTCGGGAAACGAAAAAATGATAGTCCACGGTTGTTTTTCCGATTATTAGTGCAGTTTATGGCAGCACAGTGATGACCTCCACTTTTCCATCGAACATCCATGACCTCCATGACCTCGGCAGCGATCATCGCAGCCGCCAGATGGCGCTGCGTCAGAAACGTCACGCAGGCGCCAGATGGCAGTGCCGCCTCTTGGTATTTTAGGCTCTTTGGGTCGGCAGATACTATGGATTCACTCCACCCCAAATAAATTTGTGTAGAGCGTTCTACAGGTCCCATTTCTCATACGATTTTGATGATTGTTGCATACGCATTTGATGTATGTACCTATCGATTTTGTCTAATGAGTTGATGATGAAATGATGATAAAATCAACCCTCTTGACACGCATGGCCTGTATGCGCTCTAGGGATGACAATTTCCATTGAATCGCTGGGATTGTGAACGAGTTGGTTGAGCAATGCCTGGACACGTTTTCCAGAAATATTGAATATGTTAGATCTATGTGGATGGAGAAAAGAAGTAACTCGACGACAATGTCGAATATCGACTCCCCCTCCCAAAGTGTGTGTTTGAGATAATTATAGAGTATAATGCGAAATCTCATCCACGAATTACGTTCAAAATGTCTTTTCGTTGGTATGAGATACGCCATTCATGCACTCAAATTACATGTGTGCCACTAACTCAGTACTGGATCACTAAATCATGAGTATTCTTTCCAGGTCACTGATATTTATGCATCTCATTTCTAGTGGCAGCTTTCACAATGTCGCTCTGATGAAAACTGCGACTTTTCTGCACAGCAAGATACATATTATTCACTCTTAGAAAAACAGGTTCCAATGGGTTCCCTAACGAACCTTAACTCGAAACCGTGGAACAGCAACATATGTACAAGTGAACGCAACGTATATCAGGTGGGCCACATCCACCTCACAGGGTGACGACACCGTGCACGGCTACCACGGGCTTGAGGTGGTAACCCTCACATCTCGTCCATATCTAGTCCCTACGGTAGAAAGAGGTAAAGGTGTTATGGGATTGCCATCAACATCACTTGATCGAGAGGAACACATCCCATATAGGGAGGCCGCCATGGCTCTAACGTCATGGGCACTTACCTCAAACGAACAAGTGGAGTCCTGCTTGGCCAGGTCATAACAAATTTGGATACACTTTTGAATCCAGGACGAATAGGAAGCGAACGTATGTCTCGGTGGAATATTGACTGATGCGATATGAACAACAGACGTTTTTTTTGTTCACAAACAGATTTTTTGTTCACTTAAGTAACAAGCGCAAAACCCACACCGAGCATAGAATACAGTCTTTTATCAGATTCGGGCCTAAGGACGAAGCCAAGGCAGGGATCGTGAAGGCCAACGATGGAGAGAAGGCAAGCTGAGTTTTTACTAGGAAGGAAGGGATGAGATGCAAGGAAACCTTGAGGCCATCCTCCAACCAGAAAACCTTGGGAAGATCCAACGGATTCTTCCCTGTGACGCCCGGTTCATCTTGTTCTGGGACGGAGCTATGGAGACTTGAATTTGGGCTTCTTATCATTGTTAGGTTACCGGACCTATGGTCCGATAACCTATTGCCATGGCGTTGCGTCCGTCGTCCGTCCGTCCGGCGTCCGTCCGTCAACAATTTTATCTTTAAAGTTTGCGATCGTTCTTTTCTCAAATTTTGCACTAAAAGGCCTAAGGCCGAAAAAAATAAATGTTTTGGTTTGCGTTCCCGCGCGCGTCGTCCCAAGCCTCCCGCGTCAGATTTTTTTTTTTTGCCTTGATAGTATTTTACAAGCAGCGGCCACATTTCATTTTGTGCAAGTTGATGAGCGTCCTCAAAGTGGCTGTATTAGTGATTGTACTGTATCGAAGATTGCAATCTTGCAAGAACCAATCAGGCGTTTAACTGTGAAAGCTACAAACCAATCAATTAGCAAACTTATACTTTACGGAATCGTTTTTAAGATATATTGTTGGTCGTTATATTAACACGGGCTGATAACGAGTAGAGAAGGAGAGTCGTCCGGTAAACGATTTTTTAATTTCCGACACTAGCTAATCCCTTGCCACGGGAGTAATAACACCTGGTTTTCCATACGAGCCCCTTCCACTTGTCAATGATATAACAGCAGATCACCTCCAGTGAACCGCTTCGTGAGAAATTTGTTTTATACAGACATAGGAAGTTGCATGCGTGCAAAGAAACCCTCTTGCTTAGAAACAATACGAGTTTATGTCGTTGATATATTTTGTAGCGAGTATCGACCAAAGTTTTGAAAGTCAACAATTTTTTTTTTATTTATTTAGTTGTTTTATGATTTTTTATTACAATACTATTTTTTATTGATTCTTATATCAATTAATATTTTCCACTAGTTATTTGATCCACACGGTGGCTGATTTAGAACGTTATTTCGAGACAATTATACAGGAAACAAAAAAAAAAAGTTTTTTAGCTCGTTATTTCGAGATAGTTAACTCGTTATTTCGAGATAGTATCTCGTTATTTCGAGACCATTATCTTGAAAACTATCTCTAAATAACGCGATACTATCTCGAAATAATGACATAACTATCTCGAAATAATGAGATACTGTCTCAAAATAACAAGGTAACTATCTCAAAATAACGAAATAAAAAACAGTATTATTTGGATTCCTATATAACTATACCATCTCGAAATAACAACATAATCATCTCAAAATAACGAAATACAATATCGAAATAACGACTTGATTATCTCAATATAACGACTGGACTATCTTGAAATAACAACATAATTATCTTGATGTAACGAGATAATTAACTTGAAATAACGTGATGAAAAACTTTTTTGCTGTCGTAAATGATTTTCTCAAAAAAAACCCGGTAAAAATTGTTTTCGGGGTGTCCTAAACCAGCCACCGTAGTTCCAATAGACTTTGGATAAATCTGTATTTTCACTGTTTCAGATGAAAAATATGGTACAAACACACTTTTTATGCGAAAAAAAATACCTAAACCGGAACTCAAAAAAAAAAAAAAAAAAAAAAAAACAGCGCCATAGCACCGATTTCGGAGCATCACTGGGACGCAAACCAAAACATTTTTTTTTTTTTGGCCTAAAAATATTTCGAGAGGGAAGTATTTTTTAGTTTTTTGATTTTCGCAATTTTTTTTCAAAATGGCGGCCGTTTTGGACAAAAAATGCCTAATTTTGGACTTTGGCGGCCATTTTATTAAAATCTGTTCAGTAACTTTTTTTCTTTTTGATACATAACACTCCTCATATGTATTCCTATGATGTCTATAAATTTCGTTGCGCTTGAATCGCTCGAAGTGGGCCAATTTGGCCCAAACTTGGCCCAAATGGGACTTTTCCATGTTAAATTCTCCTATGCTTTATAATGGGACATATTATACCTAATATCTCACTTAATATTGAGATTAGAGACTAGGAATCAATTGTGGACATATAGGAAATGATATATGCGGAATATTCTCGTGACCTTGAATTCGACCTCTGACCTCGGTTTCAAGGTCAGAGCACAAAATGTCTAATATCGCGCTTATTATCGACTTTACAGCTTAGGAATTAATTGTGGACATATAGGAATGATATATGCCTAAAATTCTGATGACGTTGATTTTGACCTTTGACCTCATTTTCAAGGTCACAGGACAAAATGGCTAATATCTCGCTTATTATCAACTTTACAGCTTAGGAATCGATTTTGTTTAGGGAGGTTTTCATTTGTGTCAGCATTGTCCCCTGTAGGCTCTCCCACGTTCCCAGGCTGGATAAGGTCTTCATTGGTCTCAGCAGTGTCCCAAGTCGGACTTATTTGGACTTATTACCTCCTAGTTTGGACTCATAAGTTTCTTATAAGGTTCATTTTACATGAATGGAGCGAAAAGTTTTTGACTCACAGTATTTTCCCGATTTATGCGTATAAATAAATATACACCTACTTTTTTAACTATAGAGCTTTCGAAGGTTCAATATGAAATTGATGTGTTTCAAACAACTTATTTTGGACCATAGGATATTCTTTTGATAACAATTGAAAGGTTCTCTGAAGAACCTGAAATGTTCTATTTAGAAACTTGAGTACTTTGGAGTGAACAAATATTGAACCACTTGGAGGTTCTTTACCTAACCTGCAAAGAACCTGAAATGGGTCAATATGGAACTGATTTTTTTTATGGAAACATATTCGAATCAGGGAGAGTTCTTCAAAGAACCTAAACGTGATTTGATGGTACCTTGAAGTACCCCCAAAAGCTTCAATTCACTGGTTGTGAAAGAACCCGGGTTGAACCTTTACAAAAACCTCATGTCATAATTCCAAATTTTCTTTACAAAGAACCTTTGAGGTTCCGTGAAAAAGGTTCCACACAAAGAACCTTTCAAAAAGGTTTTAAATGAAACTGTTGAGGTTCCATATATGTATAAGCTCAAACAACCGTAAAACGTTCTATCCAGAACCTATATCCAGTTCACGTTATATTGTACGGTCAATTCCGTCCATTATTGGCCCGAGATGACCACTTTATAAAAACTCTCGCCTGAACGCTGAATGCTTCATGATAGAGGCTGGATTTGTATTAATAGAATCAGGGTTAGAACAGGATAGCTATTTATCCTATCCTTTCCTAAATTTATTCAATTTAATGTGTGGTGCATTTTCTGATGAACATGGACTTGACTCCAGCAGACCTCGAGTGCTCGAATAAAAGTTATAGCTACACCAAATTGCACAGATTGGCCATAAGATACCCTTGAGAAACTTTTATAAGTTCGTATTATGGGTTCATATGCTAAACATGTAGGAAGTCACAATTATGTGAAGGGCTCATTTTTTGGTAACCTTGAAATTAATCTCAGATGACCTTGGGGGCTACGTCACGATGCTATTGAAGACAGAATAGTAACTCGCCACGGCAAGATAGTAACTCGCCACGGCGAGATAGTAACTCGCCACGGCGAGATAGTAACTCTCCACGGCGAGATAGCTAAGTCGCCACGGCAAGATAGTAACTCGCCACGGCAAGATAGCTAACTCGCCACGGCAAGATAGTAACTCGCCATGGCGAGATAGTAACTCGCCACGGCGAGATAGTAACTCGCCACGGCAAGATAGCTAACTCGCCACGGCGAGATACTAACTCGCCACGGCGAGATAGTAACTCGCCACGGCGAGATAAAAAAAAATTTTGCATGGCGGTAATACGCTTCCGTACATATGTACTTCTATGATGTCTATAAATTTCGTTGCACTTGAATCGCTCGAAGTGGGCCATTTTGGCCCAAACTCGGCCCAAATGGGACTTTCCCATGTTAAATTCTCCTATGCTTTATAATGGGACACATTATGCCTAATATCTCACTTGATATTAAGATTAGAGACTAGGAATCAATTGTGGACATATAGGAAATGATATATGCTGAATATTCTCGTGACCTTGAATTTGACCTCTGACCTCAGTTTCAAGGTCAGAGCACAAAATGGCTTATATCTCGCTTATTATCGACTCTACAGCTTAGGAATCAATTGTGGACATATAGGAAATAATATATGCTGAATATTCTCGTGACCTTGAATTTGACCTCTGACCTCAGTTTCAAGGTCAGAGCACAAAATGGCTTATATCTCGCTTATTATCGACTCTACAGCTTAGGAATCAATTGTGGACATATAGGAAATGATATATGCTGAATATTCTGATGACCTTGAATTTGACCTTCGAACTCATTTTCAAGGTCACAGGACAAAATGGCTAATATCTCGCTTGTTATCGACTTTACAGCTTAGCAATCAATTATGAACATATAGGAAATGATATATGCAGATTATTGTCATGACCTTGAATTTGACCTTTGACCTCATTTTCAAGGTCACAGGACAAAATGGCTAATATCTCACTTATTATCGATTTTACAGCTTAGGAATCAATTCTGGACATATAGGAAATGATATATGCTGAATATTCTCGTGACCTTGAATTTGACCTCTGACCTCATTTTCAAGGTCCAAGGACAAACTGGCTCATATCTAGCTCCTCTTTTGACTGTATGGCTTGGGAATCAATTGTGGACATGATATAGAAAATGATATACATTGAATATTTTTATGATCTTGAATTTGACCTTTGCCCCTTCATTTTCAAGGCCACAGCACAAAATTGCTAATATCTCTCTGATTATTGAATTTACAGCTTAGCAATCAACTGTGTACATGATATATGATTAATGTTATATATGCTGAATATTCTCTTGACCTTGAATTCAACCAGTGACCTGGCTAACATCTAAAATATTAAACATTGTCCGGTAACCTATCTTCGGCCCTTGGCCTAATTTTTAGACCTTGCTCTAGTTTTTCACACTTGACAGTGATATATTTGGGGCAACAAAGATGATAGGGCTACGGGGGATACACCCAAGCGGTCGTAGGCGACCGGAAGCGTCTAGTTTGTTCAAGGATTTATTGGGATTGCAAATCAGTAAAAGTCTCTATCAGAAATATCCAAGCAAAATCCACAATTGAGACCATAGGGGTGTCAAGGGGGCTATGTTCGAGAGATATCTAAATGAATGTGTAGCATGTACCATGTGTGCAGGTGAACATGCATCAACAGAAATACAGTGGTCCCCCTCAATAAAGACTTCCCCCTCTGTAAAGACCTTTTTGTGTGGTGCTAGGATAACGTTAACATGTAAATGAACCCCTCTAATAAGACATCCCCTTAGATAAGACCTTAATTTGTGGCAGAAGGATAGGTCTTATCTGAGGTGGACCACTGTAGCTTGATTGTATTTATTTTGGTCTGAATGGATTCCCTGTATATGAAAACCTAGGTATAGACCCCAAAATGAACATCCTAGGTTGACTCAGTCCGAAGTTATGGATATTTTAGTGAAAAATTATCTAAATTTGGCGGCCATCTTGGATTTATGGACATATTCATATTATAAATATTTATTTAACCATTGTTTTCTCATGTACAATGTATCAGGCCCCTACAATGAGCAACAAAAGGTAACAAAGATTTTATTTTGTAGACCTATGCAGCCTAAAGTGAAGCAATCTCAAAATTGAGATTTCGCGGGGCAAATGGCCCGAAAACCAATTTTTGCAATGGATGCGCAACCGGAGACATATGTACTGTTTATTCAGTATTAAAAAACCTTGTGAAAAAAGTTGGTTTTGGAGGATCATGGGGGGAGGGGGGGGGGGGGGCGTTGGGGAGGGTGCAAAGGGACCCCCCGTACATGCCCGACTATCTAGTATTTGAAACTTATGGATTACTTTAAGGGTTAAGGCTACCGAAGAAATGTTAAGCCTGTGACTTTTTTTAAGGTGAATCCCAGTACCATTGAAATTGCTATATAATTTGAATATGCCAATATTGAAGTTTTATCTTGAAGCATTCTAGGATTTCACTGAATACAATTCCCATTTTGAGGGAAGACTCCGAAGAGGGGGTGAAAGTTTCTGAATTGCAAAAAAAAAAAATTGAATGGCGAAATTTTTTAGAAAAATAATTGTCTCCTGGAAATGGATTAAAACAGACGGGTGGCTAGATTTTGGAAACACAACAAATTTTTGGCCGGCCGTCAGAACGTCAAAATGACCACCACGTTCAGACTGGCGGTTCAAGAACAACAAAACCTATACACTTTACAATGGTACATACTAAGAGACATATGCTTGAATTAGAAAGAAAGCTATCAGAAAGATTTGGAGAAAATTACTGCAAAAGTGAAAAAAAAAAAAAAATTCCAACAATAAACATGGATCAAAGTCATTGAAAATTCGCCATGTATGACTTCCCATTGAAGTAGTCTAGGAGTTTACTCCATACAGCTCCCAATATGAAGGAGAAAGTGGATGACAAAAAGTCAAAAAAAATCAGAAATTAGAACAAAATTGTCAGACAGAAAGGTTCTCTACTCTTATAGGTACGGTAACCTAAAAAGTGAAAGCACAAATAATAAGATGAGATTAGTGAAACAAATTGGTCTGTTTTCTGTTCAAATTCCAAATCTTGTAAAATGACATTGAAATCTCCATTATGACTGTACACAATGGGGGGGGGGGGGGGCAACAAGAAAAACAACAATAACAAGAAAAACAACAACAACAACAACAACAACTAGAAGAAGAACAAGATTGTTATACTGTTGCTATGAATGACGCATGTCATGTCATTTTCAACTTATGACTTCGCAACATAAAAAGAGTCGACACCTAATGGCACCAAGGACGCCCCTCCCCCGCCATAAAAGAGAATTTGGAAAAAAAGAAGATAGCACCATAAAGTTTCTCCACGTAGGCCTACATCGATCGTTCGTTTTCACTGGTCTATAGGAGCCATCAAACCAAATCCACGGTTGAACGGCGCTTGAAACATTCACCTCATTTTTTCTCCTCTCTTATTCACTAAATAAATATTTACGCACACATTTCACAGAGCACAGAGCGTGGCATTACATTCAATAACCCCCCCCCCCCTTTTCTTCTCAATCTCGGCGAATTATCCGTGGAGACTTGCTTTTTTGCGTGTAAATTCTGTTGGTCACGACTCATTTGACGACACAATACGCGGTCTCATGATTTTGTCGGTTATATGATGTCGACGATCTGTTTCTTTATATTCTATACGATGGACTCGAACCGCGCCATCTTAAGGTGTGCTATATACCAACAAACAGTGAACTTATATGTCCTCGTATATCCCGAAGTCTTTGGCATGCAGACAGAGAACAACAAATATATCTCAACCCACCAAACACGCCCACCCCCCCCCCCCCCTCCTCAAATTCCACCTCCAAAAGTTCTACCGGGTGCTCTCTCTCTAAAGTAATTGATCTTTGGTGTGTTTTGGAGCCAATGGTCGCAAGTTCAGCCAGAATTTAAATCGATATTTTCTGCTTTTGGTGTAGAAAAGTAGTGACAAATGGTGTTTGAGCTGTATGTTGTGATTAATGTCACCAAGGGAAGGCAGAAATTAATAATAAAAAACATTTCTACAAGCTTTGAAACGACTTAATAAGGAATATAACTGTGAAAATGTTATTATATAATTTTCGCGTTGACTTCCGTTGGATACATTTATGGATATTACTAGGAATTAAAACGAGTTTTTCAAACTGTAAGTAATTTTATAAATGGAAGTACTTCTTTGTTCTGGGGCAAGTCTAAGCTTTTTTTACTATTTTATAGGGAAAAGTTCCGATCGATAGAACTAGGAACACATTTGTCTCTTCAGTGAAATAACTCAATATCAATATTGAGTCGAATGTTGTTTCTCCATGGTAACAACATGGCGTCATATATGTCCGTATAGGTTAATTATAAATGTGTATCAGCAGAAAATGTACATCTAAATGTTGTATATCATGAATAAATTTACGATAGAAAAACAGTATACACCGTGTAATGGATATTTCTGGATATTTATAATATGTTATTTCTGTAGCATTTTCCCAGGGAAGTTTTTTCTATTCTAGTAGAGTGTTTGTGTGATCAGGTGAAATACTAGTATATGTCGATGATCATAATGACAAGAGTATTGATGATAATGACACGAGTATTGAGCTTTCTCCACAATTCCAGGTCGAACTATAGCCACAACTATCTACAGCACCACCCCCTTCCCCACCACGAGTAGAACAGAATCTACGACGACCATCACTACACTGTCCACACTGTCAACCTTATCGACGTTATCAACCTTATCAACGCTATCACGGAGCCTCAACCCGGGAGAAACCACTACAACAACCACCACAGCTGCCCCTGGCAGCACCACGACGACGCCATGGTACAGCACGACCACTTTCTGGACGGCAGGTCCACGTACGACGCTACTCCCCACCACGTCAACCACGTCGTATACGCCGCCGACGTCACCGTCAAATGCAACGACGCCCGTTTCCAACTCGACGGAAAGCACCGATGATAACAGCGGCGGGGACAGCGGGGGCGGACCGACGAAATCGACGTCGCCGACGACTCCGACCACAACGACACGTTACACGCAGAACCGACGGTCGACAGTATCGACGTTGCGGACACCTGTGCAGACGCCGGACTCAGGGGCGTCGTCCTCGGAGTCTGGCATTGACACGAATCTCGGTCAGTGCTGGTGCAGGAATCTTGAAATTCCAATGCCAAAGATTCAAGTCACATGCTATATTTGATTCGTATGTTCCTTTACCCTCGAATTTGGCATTTATTTAGGTTAATGAGTGGTCAAACCAGAGTTTGATAACTAGCAACTACGGGAAAAGTAAATAGCTGACTTTGCTAGTCAAGCTCACGATAGAGAGCAGAGTTTTATTATACGCCTAATGAGAATCACATATTGGCGGTCTTTTGGCGACTTCAAGTATGGCCTTGGGCGACCCAGTTGTCTCTCGGGCCGGGCAATATTATCAGTATTCAGATTCGATAGTATACATATGGGGATACAGCTACATTTAATTGAATATTGTGGGTCCTTTGGTGGCCTTTTACTTGACCTAAACTGACCTTACTAATAGATTGACCGGTTAAACCGATTGAACCCCGTTTGCTTCAATTTTTTTTCCCATAATATCGATAATGTCCTTATGGTATTTTGATAACCTACTTATTTTCCAGCTCATTCAGTTTCAGCTTATCTATTTCCAGCTTTGTATATCGGAATTCCGTTGTTGATTCTGTTGATAATCATCATTATAGTCGTGGCTGTCGTTTTAGCATCGTGAGTATTAGCACCATTTTATCAGCACCATATTATTAGTATCATTGTATTAGCACCATTTTATTAGCACCATTTTATTGCCGATTTTCTGAGACCGAATTGTGGCGAGTGCAATTGAAACATATTTTCTGCTTTGTCAGAAGTAATATCTGTTCACGATGAGTTGATAGTTCTACACCCAAGAAGTGTAACTTGAAGAATTGACAAGAAGAATTGCTCTTTATTATGTATAGTATTCTATTCTTTCACATTTACTGATTTGTATCTTCATTCTGTTCACTTTCAGAAAGAAGAAAAAGAAATACAAAGTCAACCCTGAGTCGTAGAACTCCAAGCTGGGTGTCTAAGAATTCATAAGTCATTGTTGTTTATGTTACGCAAGATATGAAACATTGTGAATATATAAATATGTATTTTTAGGTCACGACCCTATGGTCCGATAAACTATTGTTGTGGCGTTGCGTCTGTCGTCCGTCTACATTTTTCTTTTTTTTGGACTTTTTGGACTTTGGGATGTATGTTTAAATTAACATGGTAATTGGAGTTCTTGACATCGTGTATGAAGATGGGATGCATTGAATCACTTGAAAGGCCGGAATTCGAGGCTCAAAAGGCCCCCCCCCCCCCCCCAAAAAAAAAAAAAGTTTTCCGCTGTTTTCTCGAAAACTGTCTGATCCGTTTTGCGATTTTTTTGTCAAAACACGGTATTTGGGGTCCTTGATCTTGTGGATAAAGGCAGAGTCCCTCGAAAAGCCCGAAATCTGAACTCAAAAGGCCCAAAATTTAGATTTTGGTTTTTCTCTTGAAAACTATCTGATCGGTTTTGAGACTTTTGTTTCAAAACATTTTACCTTGACATTGTATATGAAGAAAGAGTGCCTTGAATTGCTGAAAAGGCCAAATATATGTGGGCTCGAAAGCCCCAAAAACCTGATGCACAAATTGACATATGAGGCGAAAACGCTTTTACATGGCTTAGTGTTGTATTATAAACAATCAGAAGTAATATTTGGTGCATCTGTTGGTGACCTTGAGGTTGACCTCAGACGAGCTCAAAGACTAAATCTCAAGGTCATGTCTAACCTTAATATTTGTATTAATATTATGAACATATACAAAGTCATATGCAGCACACCTAATGGCAGCACACAAAGATGACCTCGAGTGGTAAATCTCAAAATAAATCTCACATGTGATGCTTAAACCAAAACTGTACAGTAACCTATCTTAGCCCTTGTGCTAATTTTTGTTTGCCTCCCGACAACTTGTAGTACTATTATGTAATATTATGAAATGCGGGAATACTTTCGAATTCGTAATAATACATGTAGTAAAATGTTAATGAACCGTTCCTATAATTTGTTTGAGTAAACCATATTGTGTATATTTCTGTGAGTGAGACTTCTTTTGGTGCTTGTTTGAACAAACGAAAGCTGTAACAAAATGCTTATAAATAGTGGATAATTGTTTTTGTTTACCTTTGATGTATACAAATTATTATCGCTAATTGATATATGTAAGTATCAATCATATATGTGAATAAAATTGTTGAATGATCGAATAGGTGAAATTGACTGGAGTGGTACTTTTTATGATATAATAAACTAAGTGAATGAATACTGCTGTAGCTTACCGGCAATCATGAGAAACTCAGAGTATTGATTTTCCAACATATAAATTGTTACACTGATCTTGAACTCTAATTGTCAAAACATGTTCGTAAATGTTGCTGGAAACACATTTTCTGCATGGACTATAATACGAAATCAAATGACACATCACAAAGGTAGATGAAGAGAATCTTATACATTATTTTGAGAATAACTGTCTGAATAGATTTTTTTTTTTTGCTGGAAATGGCTCAAAACGAATAGTGACCTGATTTGGGACAAAAAAAATTTTTGTCGCCGACCCGTCAAAAAATCAAAATGGCCACCACACGCAGACCGGCGATTCAAGAGGAACGAAACTTATACACATCATAAAGGTACATGAGAGGAATGTTTTGAATCAAAAATCTCAAAACTGATCAAACAGTTTTTGAGAAAATGGCCTCCAAAGTCCAAAATTGGCAATTTTTCGTCAAAAATGGCTGCCAAATAGGCAAAAACGATTCAATCAAAAAAAATTTAAAAAACGTCTTTAGATACTGGCCCAAGGTATGTTCTGACAAATTTATGGGGAAATTCATCATGTCAAAAAAAGTTACAGACCTGGACGGACGACGGACGGACGACGGACGCCGGACGAAATACCACGACAATAGCTTATCGGCCCAAAGGGCCGGTAAGCTAAAAATCTAGCTAGCATGTGTTTTCAGTCATTACAGCAAACATCTGTTTTCTTAAATCAGAATTGCCGTTTTGACCTTTCACTGCAGTTCAAGGTCACCAAAGGAGTAACTATATGTGGCTTACCATCTGAATGTGCTAATGTTTAAGATATATCATATCACAAGCATTCGATAAATTCTCAAAATTGGCGTGAATAACTTCTCTTCTAACTTACAAGTATCACATTTCTGTGTCGTGTATGAAAAATACCGAAATGCACAAATTGGTAGCCTAGATATGAAGACAAAACTCATACAAAAAGTGCTTAGGTGTGTATTATGAGCATATAGGAAGTTATATGTGGTGGTTCTATTGATGGCTTGAACTTAGTTTCGGGTTTCTTCGAGCAATAACTGTAAAGGGCACATCTGATCTGAAATGTGTATTGGCCTCAACAGATAAGATATATAGCCTATGGTAATAAGGAATGTTATATATGGCGCATCTATCGGCGACCTTGAACTTGACCTCACATGACTTGAGTGGTATTAAGTGCGGTTTGAGTGCAAAATTCCACTCAAATAAAGCTAGACCAACCAAGTCTAACTTACGTGAGTCTAACTCACTCAAAATTTCAAATACGACTTCAATGAGATCAATCTGTATTTACAACGCGTTTATTAAGTACGACTCATCCAAGCTAATTACCACTCGAGTTGCACTAAACTTTAAGCCACACCTACCCCTTTAATTTTAACCGGCTCATGGCCAAATTGATCCAAAAATGCACAAGAATGGATCATTCCTGCTGAAAAAAAGTTCGTTTCATGCATACACTAGTTCATATTCAGAAAAGTAACGCCAATATTATATGCACGAACAACAAGATGTGTGTACTGTTTTTATTGTGTTCTAACACGGTTCACGCTGTTGTTGGCTACTGACCGTTGATTGGTTGAGTTTGGTCTTCACTGTTGTTAGTTACATCGTTGTTATTAACAACGATAAACAATTCGACCGTTGATTGAATGAGTTACACACTATTATTATTGACTAAAAATGAACAATTCGACCATTGATTGGATCATTTGATGAACCTCAACCGTAGAATGGTTGGGATGATCTAAGCTTATTGCTATTGACTACGATAAACAAATCGGCCGTTGATTGGCTGAGTCGGCCGGAAGTTATCCACTATTGGAATTGGAGACTCTCCAAGCTCGTTCTCGAATAAACTGAAGCGCATCGTCTGCATCTGTCAAATGTAAAAAAAACCCCCAAAATATAGGAAACTGTACGGACACTGCGATACAACATTCCTCCGAGTGATAAAATCCCACCAGTCGGTACACAATCCATATGATCTTACCTGTTCCTTGCTGATTTTGTTGGTGTCCCGGAGGATTGTCCACACGACAGACTCGTCACACGTGGGCGTGGTCAGACTGCCGCTGTATCTGTAATAGTCGTCAGTGTTTGGTAGTAATTCCAGCAGGGAGAACGCAGCAATCTCCGCCTCGTCTCCTGATTGGAGGAAAACACCCGTCGTGTGTCAACAATTGTATGGAATTATGTTGAATAGAAATTTAGTATTGACTCGTTAATTGGTGGAAATAACACGATCGAGCCACTTTTCGACTATTACAAAAAAATATTAACAGAATAAACTAGACGTCAAGGCCTTATAAGATGCCCTGGAGGCATTTCGGTGTTAGACTAATTTGTAATATTTATAACATGTTTGCCACGGGCTCTACGACACGCCGTTCCTAGATATCGACGAAAATGAAAAATGTCGACTCAGCAAAAAAAAATTCAGGTCAAGGTCAAAGTTCATCCATAATACATTTAAGACATGTTTGTCTAGAGCGACGAGTCCGAAAATAACGTCCGTTTCGCTGTACGACGCACCGTTTCCGAGATACGAAAACGAAAAATGTCGACTCGTCAAAAAAGTTTCAGGTAAAGGTCAAAGTTCATCCATAATACCCTTCAGACATGGTTGTCTAGCGACAAATCCGAAAATAACGTCAGTTTCGCTCTACAACCCACCATTTCAGAGATATTGCCGAAAACGAAAAATTCCGACTCGGCAAAAAAATTTCAGGTCAAGGTCAAAGTTAATCCATAATATCACTCTAACATATTTGTCGAGGGCAATGAGTCTGAAAATAACGTCCGTTTCACTCTATGATGAACCGTTTCCGAGGTATCGACAAAACGAAAAATGCCGACTCGGCGATAAAAATTAAGGTCAAGGTCAAAGGTCATCCCTGATACCCCTCAGACATGTTTGTCTAGGGCGACGAGTCCGAAAATAACGTCCGTTTCCCTCTACGATGAACCGTTTCAGAGATATCGACGAAAAGGAAAAATGCCGACTCGGCGATAAAAATTAATGTCAAGGTCAAAGGTCATCCGTAATACCCCTTAGACATGTTTGTCTAGGATAATGAGTCCGAAAATAACGTCCGTTTCGCTCTACGACGCACCGTTTCCGAGATATGCAGGAAGCCTCAAGGATGACTTGGCGGAAACTCTTCCGACCTCTAGGTCAAAGGTCGTTTGACGGATTGATCCCAAAATCAATAGGGTTCTTCCCTGTTGGTATGTGTACCTCCATGCAAAGTTCTGCAGCCATTGCCTGAATAGTTTTTGAGTAATCGCGCGGAAACAAGTTCAAAAATGACCTCGATTTCACCCTCACGGACCTCAGATCCGCCTCAGAAACTATACAGCACATTTACATGATATATCGGAACAACGGTGAAAATTTCAAGTCGATCCGTTGAGGCGTTCTCAAGTTATCGCGCGGAAACGAAACGGCGGAAGAAAAAAAAAAGAAAAAAAAAAGGAAAAAGAAAAAAGAAGAATTCTGACAAAACCATAAAGGCATTTCGGCATAATGAACTTAGATAACATAACATGATGTATTGCATGATGTAATGCGGCTCACCATCTGAATCTCCAAGCTATAAATGACAAAAACTCATTAATGCTCATATCAGTGATGTTTGCATACGATTACATAGGCCTGCATTTCATAGTCACGCACGGAACACCTCATTATTATATTTTTTCTTAAATTTGACTTTCATGTAATATACGCCTACTTTGTGGATAACACTGTCGTCAACAGCTGACATGTCTGAAATATATCAAGATACCCTCAACACATCAGTGAACAAACATGGATACAGTTCGAAAAATAACTTTTTAGCTGGAAATTTCATGTTCATGACTTCGCGTTCCGTAGGTCAATTCCTTGCGTTCCGTTAATCATTTGAAAAGTTGATCCTAGCGATCGGCTGATATTCGTGTTTTCTTATCAGGTCATTTTTGACGCGATACACCCATATTACTATCTCCAGCAGAAGCTTTACCTGACTAACCAATCTATAATTTTGTTTTATGTATAGATCACATGCAAATATCGCCCTAATTCGCCGCATCGGCCGGAAGCAACACCTACCGCTCGCCATCTTTGATCGAGGGAACGCGCGTTCCGTTCGTCGGTTTCGACGGTGTGATCACGGACATCGGATCCGGGCCAAAAACAATGGGGATCTTCCACATAATATGTCTAACCAATGCTAAAAATTTGGCGAAGATACATCGAGGCAAACTAAAGTCGGAAACCAAAACGGCGGAAAAAAAAGAGAAAAAAAATTCTGCTAAAACCAGAAGTTAATGTCTACAGGCCTATATATTATTGTCGTACGCTGATTGGTTGCCAGGAATGGCTCTGTTTCAGACAAGGTGATTGGTGGATGTAATTAAAAATTGTTTCATATGGACTTGAGTGTGTTTCAAAAGTTTAGTTCCAAATAATTGAAATAGGCCTAAAGCCCCAGTCCCACCTACCCGGACTGTGTCCCGGACTAGTCACGGACGAAACATCCCGGATCACCCCGGATAAAAGTAATTAAATGTGCCAAAAATGTAAGTTGTTTATATGGTCCCATATACCCGGAATACACACGGAAGAGCCACGAACAAAAGCCACGGACAGTCCCCTGAAGAACTGATGCAGAGGTTCTGATTTTAAGTCCCTTTTATACCTTTTTGGACCCTATGATCCCGGATGAGCCACGGATCACCCCGGAGTACAACGGATCAGACACGGTAGACTCCCGGTATACTTCCGGAGTACCAGAACAAGATAAGGATAACTCCCGGACCGTCCAGGAGTAGCCACGGACTGACTATACACCCCGGTGCAGTCACGGACGAGCCACGGACCACCACGGCGCACCCCCGGACAATATCCGGACTGGCCCGGATCAGCACGGATTTGCCTTACCTCCCGGACCATCCCGGATGGCCCCGGCAGTTTTAAACATTTTAAAAGTGCCGGGGAGCTCCCCGGACTATCCCGGATCCAGCGTTATTTTCCAAAATCAGCCGAACTGAGAGGGGGTTTCAGCGATGAAATGATGAAGACCCAATGACAACCAACAGGTCTCAGCTGGGTCTCTCGAAAAGACCCAACGGAGCACAGCCAGGAGCATTTGTTTTGTCATTACATGTGACCCAATGGGACACTCATCATTTCATCTTTTCAACTGACCCAGTGGGAACCTGACCCAGTCAGACATTCATCGCTTCATCATTTTACCTGACCCAGTGGGACACTCATCATTTCATCCTTTCAACTGACCCAGTGGGACACTCATCATTTCATCCTTTCAACTGACCCAGTGGGACACTCATCATTTCATCCTTTCAACTGACCCAGTGGGAACCTGACCCAGCCAGACATTCATCGCTTCATCATTTAGCATGACCCAGTGGGACACTCATCATTTCATCATTTCAACCGACCCAGTGGGAACCTGACCCAGTCAGACATTCATCGCTTCATCATTTCACATGACCCAGTGGGACATTCATCATTTCATCATTTTACATAACCCAGTGGGACACTCATCATTTCATCCTTTCAACTGACCCAGTGGGAACCTCATCATTTCATCATTCCAACTGACCCAGTGGCAACCTGACAAAGTCAGACATTCATCGCTTCATCATTTAACATGACCCAGTGGGACACTCGTCATTTCATCATTTCAACCGACCCAGTGGGAACCTGATCCAGTGGGATATTCATCATTTCATCATTTTACATGACCCAGTGGGACATTCATCATTTCATCATTTTACATGACCCAGTGGGACACTCATCATTTCGTCTTTTCAACTGACCCAGTGGGAACCTCATCATTTCATCATTCCAAGTGACCCAGTGGGAACCTGACCCAGTCAGACATTCATCGCTTCATCATTTTACATGACCCAATGGGACACTCATCATTTCATCCTTTCAACTGACCCAGTGGGAACCTGACCCATCCAGACATTCATCGCTTCATCATTTTACCTGACCCAGTGGGACACTCATCATTTCATCATTTCAACCGACCCAGTGGGAACCTGATCCAGTCAGACATTCATCATTTCATCATTTTACATGACCCAGTCAGACAACAGACATTCATCATTTCATCATTTTACATGACCCAGTGGGACACTCGTCATTTCATCCTTTCAATTGACCCAGTGGGAACCTCATCATTTCATCATTCCAATTGACCCAGTGGGAACCTGACCCAGTCAGACATTCATCGCTTCATCATTTTACATGACCCAGTGGGACATTCATCATTTCATCCTTTTAACTGACCCAGTGGGAACCTGACCCAGCCAGACATTCATCGCTTCATCATTTTACCTGACCCAGTGGGACACTCATCATTTCATCCTTTCAACTGACCCAGTGGGAACCTGACCCAGCCAGACATTCATCGCTTCATCATTTAGCATGACCCAGTGGGACACTCATCATTTCATCATTTCAACAGACCCAGTGGGAACCTGACCCAGTGAGACATTCATCATTCATCATTTTACATGGCCAAGTGGGACATTCATCATTTCATCATTTTACATAACCCAGTGGGACACTCATCATTTCATCCTTTCAACTGACCCAGTGGGAACCTCATCATTTCATCATTCCAATTGACCCAGTGGGAACCTGACCCAGTCAGACATTCATCGCTTCATCATTTTACATGACCCAGTGGGACATTCATCATTTCACACTTTTAACTGACCCAGTGGGAACCTGACCCAGCCAGACATTCATCGCTTCATCATTTTACCTGACCCAGTGGGACATTCATCATTTCATCCTTTTAACTGACCCAGTGGGAACCTGACCCAGCCAGACATTCATCGCTTCATCATTTTACCTGACCCAGTGGGACACTCATCATTTCATCATTTCAACCGACCCAGTGGGAACCTGATCCAGTCAGACATTCATCATTTCATCATTTTACATGACCCAGTCAGAGATTCATCATTTCATCATTTTACATGACCCAATGGGACACTCATCATTTCATCCTTTCAATTGACCCAGTGGGAACCTCATCATTTCATCATTCCAACTGACCCAGTGGGAACCTGACCCAGTCAGACATTCATCGCTTCATCATTTTACATGACCCAGTGGGACATTCATCATTTCATCCTTTTAACTGACCCAGTGGGAACCTGACCCAGCCAGACATTCATCGCTTCATCATTTTACCTGACCCAGTGGGACATTCATCATTTCATCCTTTTAACTGACCCAGTGGGAACCTGACCCAGCCAGACATTCATCGCTTCATCATTTTACCTGACCCAGTGGGACACTCATCATTTCATCATTTCAACCGACCCAGTGGGAACCTGATCCAGTCAGACATTCATCATTTCATCATTTTACATGACCCAGTCAGACATTCATCATTTCATCATTTTACATGACCCAATGGGACACTCGTCATTTCATCCTTTCAATTGACCCAGTGGGAACCTCATCATTTCATCATTCCAAATGACCCAGTGGGAACCTGACCCAGTCAGACATTCATCGCTTCATCATTTAACATGACCCAGTGGGACACTCATCATTTCATCATTTCAACCGACCCAGTGGGAACCTGAGCCAGTGAAACATGCATCATTTCATCATTTTGCATGGCCCACTGGGACATTCATCATTTCATCCTTTCAAATGACCCAGTGGGAACCTGAACCAGTCAGATATTCATCGCTTCATCATTTCCCTTGACCTAGTGGGACACTGATCATTTCATCCTTCCATCTGACCCAGTGGGAACCTCAGCCAGTCAGACATTGATTGCTTCATCATTAAGGTATTTCAGCAGATACGCCTTTACGGTTTTGTCAAAAAAAAATTTTTTTTTCTTCTTTCGCAGCATTTTTCGTGAAAAATGCCGACACAGCATTTTTCCGACTGGACAAAAAAAATTCAGGTCAAGGTCAAAGTTCATCTCCAGTACCCCTTAAATATGTTTCATCATTCGACGGATTCGACGGATCATTCGACGGATCACCCTCAAAATTAACGGTCTTCTTCACTGGTGATATATGGACCTCCATGCAAAGTCCCACAGTCATTGCCATAATATTTTTTTAGTTATCGTGTGGAACCAGAAATATTGATTTCATCCTCACGGACCTTACGGACCCCGAAGCCAGCTCAAAAACAATAAGCTTTTTCTACACCT
This sequence comes from Terebella lapidaria, assembly GCA_949152475.1. Lineage (NCBI taxonomy): Eukaryota > Metazoa > Annelida > Polychaeta > Terebellida > Terebellidae > Terebella > Terebella lapidaria. The sequence continues at coordinate 4,952,973 of OX424569.1, forward strand.
CATTTCTGACCAGCTGTGGAAATTTGGCAGATATATCAGGGCAAACTGAAATTATCGTGCGGAAACCAGAAAATGAAAGAAAAAGAGAAATTTTTTTGACAAAAGCGTAAAGGCATTACTGGTGTCTGCCTTGAAAATGAGGCGATGAATGTCTGACTCCGTCAGGTTCCCACTGGGTCAGTTGAAATGATGAGTGTCCTACTAGGTCAAGTGAAATGATGAAGCAATGAACGTCTGGCTGGGTCAGCTGGAATGATGAAATGATGAGGTTTCCACTGGGTCAGTTGAAAGGATGAAAAGATAAATGTCCCACTGGGTCATGTAAAATGATGAAATGATAAAGGCCTCATTGGGTCAGGTTCCCACTGGGTCAGTTGAAAGGATGAAATGATGAGTGTCCCACTGGGTCAGGTAAAATGACGGAGCAATGAATGTCTGATTGGCTGAGGTTCCCACTGGGTCAGTTGAAAGGATGAAATGATGAATGTCCCACTGGGTCATATAAAATGATGAAATGATGAAGGCCTCATTGGGTCAGGTTCCCACTGGGTCAGTTGAAAGGATGAAATGATGAGTGTCCCACTGGGTCATGTAAAATGATGAAATGATGAATGTCTGACTGGGTCAGGTTCCCACTGGGTCAGTTGAAAGGATGAAATGATGAGTGTCCCACTGGGTCAGGTAAAATGATGAAGCGATGAAAGTCTGGCTGGGTCAGGTTCCCACTGGAACAGTTAAAAGGATGAAATGATGAATGTCCCACTGGGTCATCTAAGATGATGAAGCGATTAATGTCTGACTGTGTCAGGTTCCCACTGGGTCAGTTGGAATGATGAAATGATGAGGTTCCCACTGGGTCAGTTGAAAGGATGAAATGATGAGTGTCCCACTGGGTCATGTAAAATGATGAAATGATGAATGTCCCACTGGGTCATGTAAAATGATGAAATGATGAATGTCTGACTGGATCAGGTTCCCACTGGGTCGGTTGAAATGATGAAATGATGAGGTTCCCACTGGGTCAGTTGAAAGGATGAAATGATGAATGTCCCACTGGGTCATGTAAAATGATGAAGCAATGAACGTCTGGCTGGGTCAGCTGGAATGATGAAATGATGAGGTTTCCACTCGGTCAGTTGAAAGGATGAAAAGATAAATGTCCCACTGGGTCATGTAAAATGATGAAATGATAAAGGCCTCATTGGGTCAGGTTCCCACTGGGTCAGTTGAAAGGATGAAATGATGAATGCCCCCACTGGGTCATGTAAAATGATGAAGCGATGAATGTCTGGTTGGGTCAGGTTCCCACTGGGTCAGTTGGAAGAATGAAATGATGAGTGTCCCACTGGGTCAGGTAAAATGACGGAGCAATGAATGTCTGATTGGCTGAGGTTCCCACTGAGTCAGTTGAAAGGATGAAATGATGAATGTCCCACTGGGTCATATAAAATGATGAAATGATGAAGGCCTCATTGGGTCAGGTTCCCACTGGGTCAGTTGAAAGGATGAAATGATGAGTGTCCCACTGGGTCATGTAAAATGATGAAATGATGAATGTCTGACTGGATCAGGTTCCCACTGGGTCAGTTGAAAGGATGAAATGATGAGTGTCCCACTGGGTCAGGTAAAATGATGAAGCGATGAAAGTCTGGCTGGGTCAGGTTCCCACTGGGTCAGTTAAAAGAATGAAATGATGAATGTCCCACTGGGTCATCTAAGATGATGAAGCGATTAATGTCTGACTGGGTCAGGTTCCCACTGGGTCAGTTGGAATGATGAAATGATGAGGTTCCCACTGGGTCAGTTGAAAGGATGAAATGATGAATGTCCCACTGGGTCATGTAAAATGATGAAATGATGAATGTCCCACTGGGTCATGTAAAATGATGAAATGATGAATGTCTGACTGGGTCAGGTTCCCACTGGGTCAGTTGAAAGGATGAAATGATGAGTGTCCCACTAGGTCAAGTCAGAAATACATAAGACCAATGTATTTCTGGTCAAGTGAAATGATGAAGCGATGAATGTCTGATTGGGTCAGGTTCCCACTGGGTCAGTTGAAAAGATGAAATGATGAGTGTCCCACTAGGTCAGTGTCCCACTAGGTCAAGTGAAATGATGAAGCGATGAATGTCTGATTGGGTCAGATTCCCACTGGGTCAGTTGAAAGGATGAAATGATGAGTGTCCCACTGGGTCAGATTCTCAGTAGGTATGTCAAATGATTAAGCGATGAATCTTTCCTTTTGCCAATGGTCATTCCTTTAAATTTAAATTAGGGGGACGGGGGTAGGCCGTATAGACTACTAGGGTTGGGTCAATTGATCACCACGGCACTGGCACTGCTACTGACACACCATAGTAAACCGGAAATTACATTGTGAAAATGTATGATCCCAAAGGACAGTTTGCGGCTAGACCCAGTGGTAACCCCGTTCGACCCAGCTGAGACATTGGTTCTCATTGGGTCTTCATCATTTCATCGCTGAAAGCGCTTATGGCCGAACTAGCCACGGGCCGTCCCGGAACACTCACGGACCGTCCCGGACCACTCACGGACTGCCCCGGATTGTCACGGATAAGACCCGGATCAGTCCGTGGCTAGTCCGGGGTCGCTGTCCGGGTATAGGTGGGACTGGGGCTATATATATAAAAAAATTCCTAAACATGCAGTGTTCAACCTTTCTCACATTATATTATATTTATAGTAAAATATACAGCTGCTATAGGCCCTACTTGTCACAAATGACACTCCATAGCATTGTTTTTCCCTATTTTCAATTTTTTAGAACATCTACATCTGGTGTTGGTATATATTGATTCAGTATACCACTCTGTATGAGCACGTGGACTGTAGCCTACCTGTAGGACATATGATATATCAGTGTCATAATCGGAGGAAAACTGCCAGTAGATAAAATCATAACTCATTATTCATCACACATGTGTGAAATAGTGGTGAGTAGGATGTACGCCGTGATCTGGTGAGAACGATGGGCGTGCATGTGCAATAATACATGCTGTTTCATTCTATAGAATATTAAACATCACAAAAATCGCCATGTGTTTGTCGTGTTCGGATAGTCCAATATTAACTTTAATATTTACATTGAACCTCATTTAGCTTTGTCTAGTGACTATGATACTAGTGACTACATAAATTTTCTATTGTTGTAGAGGCGCGTAGCCAGCCTTGTGGAGAGGGGATTATTCGGGGGGGTGGGGGGGGGGGGTCGTAGGGGGGGGGGATGCGTGTGTCTGTGAGCCTCCCGAATATAGGGTTTTATTGTCTTTGAGAACGTTTCCCAGGTATATAAGGCATGCGAATAATTTTTTTAGGCTACTTGTGAGTTGTGGTATAAACTTTTATTTTTGAATTTTATAGTCGAATCTTTAGAGGAATGACTTTTTTTTAAATATCAAAATCCAGTAACTTTTTTCTAATTGATTCTTCAAACAATAGATTGACAAAGATCGAATGTCTTGAATCACTCGAAATGCCAGAAATGTAGACCAAAAAAGAATAAAAGGGCCGAAAATCCACTTCTTGGCAAGTTGCTGGAGATCTTTCTCGTTACTTCATTGGGGAAAAAGCAGAGCATGTATAGGCCCAAAATGGCCCGAATTGCACAAATTGGCCCCTAGAGACAAAACTGCATACCTGCCACAGACAGCTACAGTTTGGGTACGTACCCGTAAGCCCATGTACACTTGACGTATGTATAGGAACAGGAAGCCATTATGTTACATCATTCGGTGACTTCGATCTGGACCTCACGAGACCTTGAGAGGTTAATCTCATCACCTCGAAATCGCATACACTAACAGAAATGTATATGCGGAGCATATATAGGAAGTCATAAATCAGTGTATTATGAGCCTATTCATAGGAAGTCATATATATGGCGAATATTTTAGTGATCTTGACTTTGAGTTTTAATTTTCAAATGCACAGGAGGAACCGTTTGTCTCATTCTCTGTGCATATGTCCGATTCAATGGGTAAAAAGTCTGATTCTATGAGCAAATTGTCTGATTCCATGGGCAAAGTAGCAAGTAAGCGGCGGGGCACCGGTAAAACCTTCTAGATCGACGGCTAATTTCTCAACACAATCTGATGTTCTGCATATCTTGGCCCTATATTTTCATATCATATGTAGCGCCCCTGTCTCGAGGGTTTCGGTAGAGTGGTTTTGCCGGCATTGCCTCGTAATTTTCTACAGATTAGAGGGTGTGGTGGTGGTGGTGGGGGGGGGGGGGGTTCCTCTCGTTATGGTGAGTTCGTAAAAACTGGGGTTCTCACGAACCCCCTGAACCCTTTCCCCTGGCAACGCGCCGGCTACGCGCCTGCTGTATACTCTCAATGCATCGTCACATTAACATCCTATGATAATTTTCTAATCGTGCAGAATATTTGAAATATTGGTATTACCTTATGAATCCTTCTTCTACTCATAAACCCCAACATACCGGGAGTGAGCAAACTGTCTCCGGTAGGCTGTCAGCGCATGTCTTTCTCCAACAGAAATACTTTGCACACTAAATTATTATAACTTACCTTTGTAGGTGACTCGCGGGTTGGCAGAACACTGTAAAGGCGCCAGGACCCTCTCAAAAACCTCATTATCTGTGTCACTCAGCTGTGAGACAATAAGATCGAATCCATTATCTATCGCATTCTAATTCACGAAAATATCGATGTTTGTAGGTACGCTATATATTTAAATGATGTCTTAATTGTGCCTAATATAGGCCTAATTCTAATAGTAATGAGCGTAGCGGTATATTCTTTATTTACTTTGGTAATGAATCAGTAGGCATATGCAATAGTTCAGAAATAGCACCACTCAATATATTATGGGTTATAAGTCAGCGGTAGGCCTAATGTTGCATTGGCGTATTTTAATCAAATAATTGACAATACATGCCTCGAAAAATGCCCCAACAACTGCCAATCCTGCCGGCTTGTCTATTGCTTCACTGAAGCTACCATATTTCATGTCATAAAACACGAAATGCACCTGAAATATATGTATAAAATGCATTTCCTTATTTTACAATGTCGTTTTCGCTTCACGACAGGAAGATGACATCATAGACCACACGTGTGAAAATGCATGTTTTTTTTTTACCTCCATTGGGTATGCTTTTCCATCGACTGTGTGCTCCGAACCGACATCATCAGACCCGCCAAAATGGAAGTGAAACTGCGCGAGTTGGTAAGTCCCTGGGAGTTTCCCACGCAGCAGTTTGTGGCTTCCCTTGGTGCTAGTCACTGACACTTTCACTATTAAACAGAGACACATGACATTTCAAATACTTTATTTTGTTTAACCTTGGCAATCGCTTTTTTTCGAACTTGGAATACCAAAAAAAAAATATTAATAATATAAAAATCCTACACGAATGTCCTGTATTGGAGACTTCAAAGGTCACACCATCCGTGTTGTCAAATCCACAGAAGAACATTGGTCCAAGTTCGGGATCGGACGTGACGTCAGAGGTGACGATGTCGATCGGTGATTGGCTGGATCCGCCACACTTGGAGAAATGCTCCGCCCAGTGGGCGGGGCTAGAGTCTCCGTTCCCATAGGTCCAGTGGAAACTACCTGCATGGACATAATAAAAACCCCGGATCATGTTTTCTCTGGCTGCGTTCAAAAAATATTTATGCCATATGCATATCTTTCCTTTCTTTGCCTCCCGATTATAATTATAATTCTTGTGAACCATATCGGCCTACAACACTGAGATATCATAGCCCTATATATGTGGAGATTCAGTTAACACACCTCCGGATAAAAAAAAGTTCCTCCCGTTTTTTGCTATCAATATTATTCAAATAAACATGTTTTATTGTGAGTTACATAAAACTAGACATCCCCAGAGCCGGTTGCAATAAAAGTGGTAAGTGTGACTTGAAGTTTAGTGCAACTCGGGCCGTAAGTGTGACTTGGATTAGTCGTACTTAGAAAACGCGTTGCAATAAACAGATTGAAGTCGCACATGAGTAAGTCAGACTTATGTAAGTATGACTTGGTTATTTACGTTATTTGAGTGTAATTTCTGGCTCAAGCCGCACTTAATAATTTTATTGCAACGCACTATGATAAGTCCTACTTATAAAATGAAAACGTCACACTTGAACTAAGTTTTATTGCAACGGTTTCATTGCACAAGTCCTACTTATTCGCAACAATTAAGTCACACTTGAGGTTAAGTCACACTTACACATTTTATTGCAACCGGCTCCAGGATCTATATCATCGGATATCCTGATCATAAGCCGCTATACTAGTTTTTTTTTTTGGGGGGGGGGGGGGGGATTATTTTCAGATGTCTTACTTCCGGATTTGAAGAAAATGTCTTCTTGCCTTCCAAGTAAATTTAAATTTTAAACTAAACTGAAGACATTAATTAATTTGGTATAATTAATTAATTAATTAATTATACCAAATAACACTTAGGACCTTCATATAGGCATGAATAATTGGAATTCAGATTTGATGTCTTGCCAAGTAATTCGATACGGATCTTACCTCCAGATATTGATGGTTGAACAGAAAACAGCAAAATTGTCGCCGTGAGAGCGAGTTTCGTAGTCTGTAGCATCCTACTGGTTCACAGACAGCGATCAAAATGCCGACCGTTTGCAGAAATGGACGTTTTGAACTGGCGTCGCTCAAATTTCCATCGGATTGGGGCATATGCTTAATTTTTGTACCCTGTATCCGCTGCGATAATCATCTCTCGATTTCAATGGACAATATGTTCCTCCATACATAGGGGTACATCAGCATACACACAAAAAAATGAACTGGAAAAAAGTGCGTAGGTAGGCTATAGGATTTGTATGGATATAGAAGTATTCAAGTTGTACTTTTAAGCGCTCGTGAAAATGTGTGTCAATAAGTTTGCTCCGAGTTAAAATACAATGGTGCTCTAATCTAATTGAAAGTTGACAAGCCATGTTCCAGTAATGAAAATTTCGAAAAGCATACATCGTACATGTGGTACGCCTCCCATTCATTCAGATTGTAATTATCTGTTCATTTTGCTGGAGAGGGGAGACGGGGTGGGGTCAAATTAATGCCCCTGATTAAGAAACTCCCTTTTTATCATTTATTAAAAAAGAACAGCATATATCGACAATTGAAGCCTTGTAGCGCTACGTGTGAAAATACCTCCACAAAAACATACCAGCGTTGTCAATCAGTTAAATGAAATGCTGATGACCTTGAGGAATTGTGGAGGTACTGTGGTGAGACAGAAACTGTTTTTTCCCCACTGAAATTGTCGTTTTTGGTCCGATAACCTTTTGGAATGGCGTTGCGTCCGTCGTCGTCGTCGTCGTCCGTCGTCCGTCTACAATTTTATCTTTAAAGTTCACGATCGAATCTTCCTGAAATTTTGCACAAAAATGCCTAAAGATATTTCGAGAGGGAGGTATTTTTTTTAGTTTATTTGATTTTCGCAATTTTTTCAAAATGGCTGCCATTTCTGAGGAGAAACGGCCAATTTTGGACTTTGACGGTCGTCTTCTCAAAATTTGTTCAGTAACGTTTTTTGTTATTGATGCATAACACTCCTCATATGTGCCCCTGTGGCGTGTATAAGTTTCGTTGCCCTTGAATCTCTCGAAGTGGGCCATTTTGGGCCCAAAGTCTGCCCAAGAACTTGATTTTTGAACTTATTTTCGAGATCAGATCACAAAACGGCTAATATCTCACTTAATATCGACTTTACAGCTTGGGAATCAATTGTGGACATATAGGAAATGATATATGCCGAATATTCTGATGACCTTGAATTTGACCTTTGACCTCGTTTTCAAGGTCAGAGCACAAAATGGCTAATATCGCATTATAGCTGCGCCATATTTGGATGCTCCATGGCTCCATGGATTTGTGAATACATAACCAACATTCTAGCCACTTCGTGGCTAGCGATGTTGGTAAAAACATGAGAGACAAAAATAGGACTTCCTTCTTCAATGATTTTCAGTTACTTATTTCCCAATTTGCTGAAAAGTTCGACCAAAGATAAAAGTGGGACGGACGACGTCCACAAGAGCGAGCACTTACGGTTAAATGAACAGACGTTAGCAAATATCATCCAATCGATCATTTCTATTGAGGCCCCGGGAGGCTACTTTGCGATCTCAGGTACTCCCATGCTTGACCAAAAAAAATCGCGAAAAAGGGAATGTTTTTCATCCTTGTAGAAAGGGGAAAAGGATCGCGATATGGTGGGGGGGGGGGGGTCAAATTTGAAATAAATTCGCTAATTACGTTGGTGATTTCACCTGTATTTTCAAGTAATATTTAATCTCTTGTTGATATTTTTGCGAGTATTGTACATAGTTTTCTATTTCACCACTTGTATCTGGAGGGAGATTGTCTGGTTGGCAACGAACTCTGTCTGGTGAGCAACTCACTACTTGTATCAAATATGTGGTGGCAACGTTTTGTTACAATAAATATGGGATAAAGCTATGTGTGGGTTGGATCACTTCCTGATATCATTACTTTTTTTCCTTGGAAAATCCTTCGAAAGGGGGCAAAATTGAAAGTCATCTTCGAGCATGGAAGTACCTGAGATAATAGAGTAGTCTCCCCGCGATTGAGGCCATATATTGATAGCCAAATATCGAAATTTGGTGTGATAAATCGCCGTAATTGAACTGGGGTCATTATGATCAACATTTTTGCATTTTTGTCATTACGTGCGCATGATTGTCCCGACTCCTGGCGATTTCATTCCGAACTAAGACGTTGATCATGTGACTTGCCTGGATTCACATTTGTTGTGCAATCCATGTCGTGGGTTTCGAAAACCAACATTATCATGTCTTCACTGCATTCTTTTGTTTCTAGCTGCAGGAAATGTACAAACACTGATTTCGACCCTAATTCGGACAGAGGCTACACCTGAACTCGTCAGAAACGCCACTCAATCGGTGAGTCGTGTAATGTTGCAGTTATTTAAAGCTGGAGTAACGCTTTAATTGGAAGATATGTCAAGAAAAAAATTAAAACAGAAATAGGGAGCCTACCACATGGTTTTACACGTTAAATGTACTCACATACTCTAGAATGTACTCCTACATTAGAAGTGACAAATATAGCCTTCTCTGAGGGGCAAATTAAGCCCTGAAGACGAAATGCCTCCCTCCCGTGTCAAATTCAACTGAATTTCCGACAAAAAAAGTGGGAACTTCGACTCTGCTCTAATTGGTTAAAAATCAGGAATGGTACTCACATTCCTGGTCAGAGGCGGCTCATGATGTCAATACTTCCTAAATCCAAAGAAATATCCACTTGTTATCGTGTTTTTCTTCACAATTTAATGTTCTGAAGCCGGCCGAGGTTTTTTTTCAATCGAATGTCCTGACATCTTTGCCTGCCAAGTGATGTCACACGCGTGCGCACTTTCGCGGAATCCTGTGTCATTTTTCGAGGGGATTTCCTCGAGTGCGTGTGTGTGTGACTTCACTAATGGGAGACGAATATCCCAGGAAATTCATTTGAAAAAGTCACTCACTTATTTTTCCATCATAAAGATTGTATGAGTATATGTGTTGGTAGTGCTAGAATGTTTCAAGATAGAACTGAGGTTTTTAATATTCAAATTGGAAGTACAAGGCATTGGAAGTTGTGTATTTACTTTAAATTTAACCTTCAATAATTTCTCAAGGTTAAAATAGCTTTGTTTTGGATATTGGGACTTGACACAGTAACTGACTCCAGTAACTATTCTCATATCTCAGGCTAAATTTTCGGTTTCAGCCACAATGTCGGGGTATGGCAGTGTATCAGACTACAGACAACAGACAAGTTGCGGGTCAGATGTGTCGGACGAGGATGACTCCACATCAGCATCCCTGGACGGTCACGGCTCGTCGCGCCGCACGACTCTCGAGCCAGTCCTCGGGCGGGGCGTGTCGCTGACTGACGTTGGGGAAGTGGGCGGGGTGGATGGTGAGGGGGGTGAGGAGGAGGGGGGTGGGACTTACCCCACCATGACCAGAGAGAAGTGGTTTATCGTCGTCACGTTCTGCATGGTCAACTTCGGTCTCGGCATATTGTACTCTTTGCTTGGACCCTTCTTTCCCAATGAGGTGAATGAGTGTTAAAATATATCATTCCTTTGGCTGATTCTAGTGTTACGTCTTATTTCAAGTAGAACAAAATATAAATTGAAATTGGATGTGTATGAATATAAAATTGGGAATAAATCACAATAGTATGCATCTTTGTACTGTTGGATTTTATCATAATAAAATTGAGGGTTGTCTATACAATCTATATGTTTAATTATACTACTTCAATTATTCAACTTCAATTATTCTAATAAAAAATGTTGGGATTTGATGCAGAGTTGCATGTGTGTGTAGTGTACATATGTGTGTCTACCCAGGCGGCTGCTATGGGGTCCAGTGCCACGACGACCGGGATGATCATGGGGGTATATCAGCTTGTTCTTGTTGTCATGTCACCTGTCTACGGCAACTTCGTAAGTGGCGCTATTTGTTGATTGGCTGTCACATGTGTTCAATTTCAAGTGACCTGATTTCAGACTTTTCCATTCAACTTCTTACATTCGTTTACAATTTTTATAATTTGAGAGGTTCGTCAGCAAATTTTTCAACATACTTTTTCAGATCACACAGCTTGGTGCAAAGTTTTTATATTGCACAGGAATATTGGTCTGTGGTATATCTGCTATACTTTTTGGGTGAGTTACATGCATTTTTGAATTCATTGCATTGATTCACATGTGTTTGCAATTGAGAGTTATATAAATATAGGCATTACATGTGAATTTCTATGTAATTACCATGTTACAGTATTCGCTCTCTTTGCACAATTATCAGTGATGACCTTGAGCTACAGTCCCATGACCTCCAAGCTTCTCTGTTTCTGGTCACCTCTTCGCCTCCCCCACTCCCAGGTTCCTGGACAAGAGTCCCAAGGGCACCACATACATTGTCATGTGTTTTGTTGTCCGGACGATAGAGGGTCTCGGTGCAGCAGCCTTCGCCACTTCATCCTTCGCGATCATGGCGCACACATTCCCAAACAATGTCGCCACGATGTTTGTATGTGAATCAAAAGTTCTGTTTTGAACCAATCAAATTTAGTGCCTTTACATTATTGCATTACTTCTTTTTGGCTGGATTTCGTTCTGAAAAAAAAAAACATATTTACGTTTAAAAGCAAAGTTAAATGTCTAATATATTATCTTCTTTTTTAATACATCTATGTTATTTTTGCCTTGGAAAATGCAGCCCTTTAACACTATACAAATTCTTTCTACCCAAACTTTCCAGGGGGCTCTGGAGTTATTCACTGGCCTGGGACTGATGATTGGACCGCCTGTGGGTGGTGCACTATATCAGGTGATTACAAAGATCATAAATTTATCATAAAAAAGTATGCAATAAATACTGGCTTCATCAAATTAAAGCATCCGTTTCGCTGCCGTTTGCGGTCTGCAGGAGTCTTATGATACTTTTATTTGGGTACATGTACTGTGGCTTAAATCCGCCATCCACGTTAGGTTACCAGTCCTGTGGTCCGATAACCTATCTCCATGGCGCTGCCTCCGTGGTCCATCTGTCGTCCGTCCGTCCGTAAACAATTTTATCTTTAAAGTTTATGGTCGAATCTTTCTGAAATTTTGCACAAAAATGCCCGAAAATATTTCAAGAGGGAGGTATTTTTTAATTTTTTGATTCTCACATTTTTTCAAAATGGCGGCCATTTTTGACAAAAAAAGGCTAATTTTGGACTTCGATGGATATTTTCTCAAAATCTGTTCAGCAACTTTTTTGTGGCTTAAATGGCTAATATCTTGCTCTTCTATTAACTTTCTAGCTTGGGACACCAATTGTTGACATATAAAAAATTATATACACTGAATATTTTGATTACCTTGAATTCGACCTTGACCTTATTTAAAGGTCAGAGCACAAAATGGCTAATATCTTGCTTATTATCGACTTTACAGCTTAGGAATCAACTGCGAACATAGAGGAAATGATATATGCTGAATATTCTCATGACCTTGAACTGGATTTTACGACCTCATTTTAAAGGTCCGATCACAAATGGCTAATACCTCACTTATTATCAACTCTACAGCTTAGGAATCAATTGTGGTCAAACTCCAAATGATAAATATGCTATATATTCTCGTGGCCTCGAATTGACCAATGACCTTATTCTCAAGGTCATAGGACAAAAGGCTAATATAATTGTCCGCTAACCTTTCTAGGTCCTTGGGCTAATTTTTCGTTTCCACCTCGAATAATTTCCTTCCAGGTGCAGACCTTTAAACTGAGGTGTAAATGTTTTCGTTGAGTTAGAAAAATTTGCACCGTATTATAAATATTCACACCTGGATGAAAAGGTTTTCATTCAGGTGGAAAGTTTGCACCTGATATAAAAAAATTTCACCCTGGTGTAAGGGAGACCACTCAGGTGTCACGATTTTAACCTGGGTGTAATAGTTCACACCCAGATTTCCACCCAAGTGTTGAAGTGGGTTTTTGCTGCCGTTTGTGGTCTGTGGGAGTCTGATGGTATATGTTGTTATGGTAACAGAATACAGATGGGTGGTTTTTTGCTGCCATTTGTGGTCTGTGGGAGTCTGATGGTATATGTTGCTATGGTTACAGAATACAGATGGGTGGGTTTTTGCTGCCGTTTGTGGTCTGTGGGAGTCTGATGGTATATGTTGCTATGGTTACAGATGGGTGGGTTTTTGCTGCCGTTTGCAGTCTGTGGAAGTTTGATGATACCATAATTGTTCAATTAGTTCGAACACTCTAATAATTCAAAACCTTAAATTATTCAAGCCAATAAATTTCAAACTGACTCGTTTAGTTCGAACAGGCCAGTTCACGATCAAAATTTCGATTGAAGCAACGAACGAAATCAACTTGTCAGCTGCCAAAGCAACAATTCGCCAGGTGGCAGCATTACGAAATGAGTAATCAGCGATATATTCGTCAGGTGGCAGTGTTCGGGATCACCAAAATGTGCAGAAAAAGCATGGACCTCGTAGTGCCAGGGGGTTTGCGGGCCATTGAAGATTTTCCGACTCGAGTGATTCGATTACACATGCAATATGACTAGAATCTAATGTCAATGTGAAATTATGAAAGAAAGTTACTTCGTGATTTAGCAGCCAGTTATTTGAGTTTTTATAAAAAAGCTAGTTGCTTACAGTTAATCTATCAATTGTACAGTCCCTAACCAACCAGCATGAGCAGCATCTGTCAACTCGCTCATCTATCTGCCATGATAAATCTGGGTTTGGGTTTTCTTTCATTTCGACGTTTCGCTGTTCGAACTAATTGAATAATTACGGTATATGTTGCTATGGTTACAGGTGGGTGGGTTTTTGCTGCCGTTTGTGGTCTGTGGGAGTGTGATGTTATATGTTGCTATGGTTATAGGTGGGTGGGTTTTTGCTGCCATTTGTGGTCTGTGGGAGTCTGATGGTATATGTTGCTATGGTTATAGGTGGGTGGGTTTTTGCTGCCGTTTGTGGTCTGTGGGAGTCTGATGGTACTAGTGGGCTTCATGAGTGTTTGGCTCCTGCCTTCTATCTCAGGTCAGTCTCTTTTGAAATAAAATAATCAATCAAACTGTGATCCAGTCAATATATCGTGATGCGAGCTGTGTTTTGTAACCACTAAGTTTGTGTAAAATATTTGTGTATACTCAGATAAACATTTATGTACACGCCATGGTATATTTACTAAACAATGATGTTTGTATAATGTACTGATGTAATTTTCAGATCTCTCTCCGAGTGCGGGTGGTTTCGTGTTGTCCCTGCTCCGCATTCCGCTGGTGACGATCATGTGCCTCTATGTCGCGATGGGCGCGGTGGCAATAGGCTTCGTAGATGTCGGGTTGTCTGTTTGGCTCGAACAGTCGGTGAGTAGTTATTCTATGAGGATGACATTCATGACTTGAAAGCAATGTTTAGTGTGTTCAGGGTACTGCGAACCTGTTTTAATGTTTCCTATCTTCTAATTTGGCAGATTTCATGCTTTGACAAAATCCCAAATTTTAATGGATGCAAAATTGTTTTAAAATTGATGTGGAAAAGCAAAATGTTGAATGTCAATATTCAGAAAATGTGAACTTTAATAGGAGTGAACTTAAAAGTGTACCGGTACATGGTTTTATATTATATTAAAACTCTGTTTTATACTGTATTCCAACCATTGAATAGATGTCTGACTACCGGGTATATATAATCCAGTGTTCTTGTAAAATAAATGTGTCTATATGTGTTCACAGTTTCACTACAGCCCGTTGATTATGGGTGTAGTATTTCTCGCGATGTCGGGAGCTTACGCAATCACCGCACCGATCTGGGGTATCCTCGGAGATAGCAGGGTAATTTATTAGCCTTTATACACCTCTATCAACCACTACAATCTGCCACTGAGAAAAGCTAAATGAAACATGTACCCTTAAATACGTTCCATATGCGTACTGTGTTTTTGTGCATCCATGTTTTGCTCTAGATTTGAATTCCGCATGTTATGAGAAATATGGAGTTTTGTTTTTTAGCCGAAGTTAGCAAAAGGGATGCTCATTCTTGGTTACGTTCTTGGAGGAGGGTCGTTTTTCTTACTCGGGCCCGCAAACTTCATTCCTATTGCACAGTATGTTGGTTTTTGGTTGGTAAGGTGTAAGGTGTACAGTTGATCCAGCATTGTACATTTAAGACCATTCTATACAGCATCTGACAAACATGACATTAGTGTTCATGGATGTGCCTTGGTGGGATTACTTACTGGAAATCAAAGTCGAACAGACCACTTCTGATTAATGACCGCGATTATACAATTTTTCAGGGGGGATTTTGATAGACCGGATCAGCTGTACACTCAAATACATGTATTACTGCAGAAAAGTTAAAATTTGCTCAGAACCAGCTTGTACATGTATAAATAAAACCAAATTTCGTTTATGGAAATGATGAGAAAAGTTATTCAGAGCAATAATTGAGCAAGTACACATTTTTTTTTTTTTTGTCAAAAAATGTTCGCCAGAAGAAATTTTAAACTTGTGTTTCCTACTGCAGGAACCACATCTCGCTGCTGGTCTGTATGCAGGGTCTGGCCGGACTGGGGATTGGAACTCTTGTCTTGAGCTTTCTCGTCATCACCGAAGCTACAAGGTCAGGGCGAGGTCAATGCAGGACAGCATTACCAATCGCCTTCGAATATGAACGAACATGATAGGAATCAACTTCTGCTTTAGTGTATTTGAGTTATTCCTTGAGTGGTATGCTATACCGGTAATATACCATGACATTATCTATTGATTTCAGGGAGTATGGATATCCTGATACACTGGAGACATATGGATTGATATCTGGAGTTTTCACATCATTCTTCTCACTCGGGTTAGTGTATTTTTAGGTTGCTGGACCTTAGGTCGCCTGATAACCTATTGTCCTGGCGATGTATCTCTCGTCCGCCCATCTGTCGTCAACATTTTTATCAGTAAAGGTTATGGTTGAAACTTTCTAAAAATATTGAAAAACTTCCTGAAAATAATTGAAGATAAAGTAGTTTTTATTTTTGTACAAGATACCAGTGGTTTGGTACGCTAATAGTCAGGTGTATGTGTCGTACTATAATGACCTTATGTTTGTCTATCCCCCCTCACAGAGCGTTTGTCGGCCCACTCCTGGGCGGGTACCTCATCGACCAGTTTGATTTCCCGAACGCCTCTGTCTTTGTGGGATGTGGTCTGCTTTTTATGGTATGTGTAGTAGGATGTGACAAAGTGTGATATGTTTGAGGAAATCACATAGAAAAAAATTAAAAATGAAAAAATTCTGATAGTGGAGGGAAAAGTTTTTGATCGATTGTCCTTCTGATACTCACAACAAACTTTAAAAGCAGGAGCTTTCTGTGACCATCCAGTCACTTTCATCAGCGTTGATTGAAGAAGAAAAATATTGACTGTTGGAAAAAATTTGTTAAACATTTTCCATTCCAGGTGTTAGTGTTAGGATGCTATCTAGTGATACAAAGGAGCCACTGCTCATGGACAAGGTCCGAGGGACTGACTCGCTCCGCTGAGAGAACGCGTCTATTGTCTGAGGGCTCCGAGGAATATCAACCACAGTCTAACAGTATAGCCGTGGCTTAGACTACATAGAAACGTTGGCATTAGATACTTCGATATTCCGTAGGGTAAATGTACATGTATTCATATGTCAGTTTGTGACTTGTCATGATTTCTTAGAAGTATAATGTACTTTCAGACATATATCCTGTATATTCCAATCACGTTTCACTTGAAAGTGAACCTGGGCCATTGTAATGTGAAGAACATTCTGTAAAATGTGGAGCACATCCAGTAAAATGTGAAGCACTTCCAGTGAAATGTGGAGCAGTTCTAGTGAAATGTGAAGCATATCCATTGGAATGTGATGCACAACCAGTGAAATGTGAAGCACATCCATTGGAATGTGAAGCACATCAGTGAAATGTGAAGCACAACCAGTGAAATGCGAGCACAACCAGTGAAATGCGAGCACAACCAGTGAAATGTGAAGCACATCCAGTGAAATGTGGAGCACATCCATTGGAATTGATGCACCACCAGTGAAATGTTAAGCACATCTATTGGAATGTGGAGCACAACCAATGGAATTTGAAGCACATCCAGTAAAATGTGAAGCACTTCCAGTGAAATGTGGAGCACTTCTAGTGAAATGTGAAGCATATCCATTGGAATGTGATGCACAACCAGTAAAATGTGAAGCACATCCAGTGAAATGTGGAGCACAACCAATGAAATGTGAAGCATATCCATTGGAATGTGATGCACAACCAGTGAAATGTGAAACACATCCATTGGAATGTGGAGCACAACCAATGGAATGTGGAGCACATCCAGTAAAATGTGAAGCACTTCCAGTAAAATGTGAAGCACTTCCAGTGAAATGTGGAGCAGTTCTAGTGAAATGTGAAGCATATCCATTGGAATGTGATGCACAACCAGTGAAATGTGGAGCACAACCAATGGAATGTGAAGCACATCAGTGAAATGTGAAGCACATCCAGTGAAATGTGGAGCACAACCAATGAAATTCTGTATTGATGACCCAGCTTGTGCATGTAACAAATCTAATGAAAGTTGCCATCACTATCTATTTGAATGTGAACTATTTGAGGCTGAACGGCATATCTTATTTGACACACTCTATGATATTTTAGCCAGATATGATATCGAAATTACCACAGACATCCTGCTGTCGGGTTCTGAAAAATTACCACAAGATGTGAATAGGTCACTTATATATTCTGTTCATAACTTCGTCATAAATTCAAAGCGCTTTACTTAATTGTATATTGCCAGTTTCGCTCATAGAATAATGCTTCAGATGCTTCAGATACTTTTGTTTAACTTAGCATGTGAATGAGTGTGGGTGTACGTGCGAATGTGTATGCGTGCGTGATGAATGTGTGAATGTAATAACAATTTTTTTTTGCTCGAAGCTGTTGTTAATATTGGGAAAGATGTATGTTAGCCATTAGGCTATTTGTCAATCCCTTTAATAAATATATGTTTACAAAAAAAAAAAAAAAGCACATGTGAAGCACATTCAGTGAAATGTGAAGCACAATCAGTGAAATGTGAAGCACATCCAGTGAAGCACAATCAGTGAAATGTGAAGCACATCCAGTGAAATGTGAAGCACATCCAGTGAAATGTGAAGCACAATCAGTGAAGTGTGAATCACATCCATTGGAATGTGAAGCACATCCAGTGAAATGTGAAGCACAATCAGTGAATTGTGAAGCACATCCATTGGAATTTGAAGCACAAGTAGTGAAATGTGAAGCAGAATCAAAATATATGTAATCTTAGCCAGTTATAACAAACTGAGCCAGTGTAAATTTGAAGCTGAGTGCATAGCGAGTGCAATGTGAAACTCGGCCAATGGAATGTGAAACTGAGAATGTAATGTGAAGCCTAGCCAGTGTTGTGTGTACAGTAAAGCTATGCCAGGGTTACTTGAAGCCCAGAGCTTATAATGTGAAACTGGGCCATTGTAATGTGAGACTGAGCCAGTGTATTGTGAAACTGAGCCAGTGTATTCTGAAAAAAATGTGAAACACAGACAATAGTACGAGGCCAGTGTATCTGCATGAGACACCTGTTTGTTCTTTGTGTTATGTACAACGATTGGTGTATTGCGCCAGCTTGCTCAGTGTAATGTGAAGCTATTTTATGTATTAGGAAAATTTTGCATGTTATATTGTGTATCACTTTCTACATTCTTGTTGATAAAACACTTGTTATTTACTTTTACTTGTTATTTATACATCATGCTTATATCTGTTTTGTATGTATTGTGTTTTACATAATATGGGTGCCACAAACATTGGCTATAAATGTTTTTTCTGCTGAGGACAAACTCGCACAATCAGGTACAATTCCTGTGATGTATTTGTTTATTATCTGTTGTAAAACAAAGTCATTCTGCAGTTTATTATTGAATTGATTATACTCAATTGTCAGTTTTTCACAATGTATCCACAGTTCAATATTTGATACACAATTCAAAATACTGTAACGAGACCAATTACGCATAATATGTGCTAGATTGTAGATTCGAACCTGCACTCAGGAATCTGGTTTATCATATTTGAGTATACATGTATTTTGGGACTTATTGTCGACTTGTTGAGAGTTGAATTATACATGTATACACAGATATATATGTAGTTGGAGAAAATGTTGGACTTTGAACAGTTAGCTACATCCCCTAGGACTGTAAGCTGTATATTTATGTTGCTATCTTTTTGTACAAACATTTTACTGCAGGATATGGTTCTGACCACTGCAGCGATCTCTGTTGATCTCGGATGTAATTTCACATTTTACATGCACATTATCGTGCCAATTATATTACATTATATATAGCATAATCTATTCTATTCTATTCTATTCTATTTTTTTAACCAATAAAATCATCAATGTAACTCGATTGTTCGATGTGTTGGTTATCTTTTCCAGTAAATTTTGTTTTGGGTATTCCAGTTTGCTCACAGTTTTTTTTTTGTCTATATGTAATATATGTTGGACTGCATGTGCTACGATGGCTCTTATCAATATATAATAAATTTTAACGTATGTAATTTGTTTACAATGCCTCACAACTCAGAAGAGTGGCATACTAAGACCCATCAATATCAGTTAGGAAACCTGATTTTTCCTTTGAATTGTTGGGTAACAATAATCCTCCAGGATTGATATACTTATTGCCATACATGACCTCTATAATAAACCTTTTGGCTTATCTTCACATTCGAAGAATAGGAGAAAATAAAAAAAATAACAAAATTTCAAAGAAATTTCAATGACAATTATTGAATTATTGGTTGAATTTCAATTAATTTATGAAATATATGTAATGCATAAATGGAGCAGAGGATATGCTAAAATTTTGACCACAAAGATAAGACTTCCTTTCCTTGTATGCAACAGTAATGTTGTTCTTGCCAAATACACTTCCGGTTTATATTTTTTTCATTTTCTGCTGTTTTTCGTTTCTGTGTGATAACAAGAATGACTCAACAGATCGACTTGAAAATTTCACCACTGATCAGACATATTATGTAGATGTGCTTTTTAGTTTTGGAGCTGGATCCGAAGTACGTGAGAATGAAATATATGTAATTTTTTGGGCTTTGTTTCTTCTGCACGATAACTTAAAAACTATTCAGGCAATGGCAAGACTACACGGAGGTCCATATATCACCAAGGAAGAACCCTACAGTATTGATTTTGGGGTCATACATTCAAACGACCTTTCACCTAGAGCTCGAAAGAGTTTTTGCTGAATCATCCTTTAGGCTTTTCTGCATATCTTAAGAAAAGGTGCGTCGTAAAGCGAAACGGACGTTATTTCCGGATTCGTCGCTCTAAGCATGTTATTTTCGGATTCGTCGTCCTAAGCAAGCATGTCTGAGGGGTATAATGGATGAACTTCGACCTCAAATTTGTTTGTCAAGTAGGCATTTTTCGTTTCCATGAGTCGTAGAGCGAAATCTACGTCATTTTCAGACTAGTCACCCAAGATAAAACATGTCGAAGGTGTATTATGGATGCACCTTGACCTTGACCTCAAATTTTTTTGCCGATTCGGCATTTTTCGTTTTGGGCAATATCACAGAAACCGTGCGTCGTATTATTTAATAAGGGGTATTATGGATTAACTTGACCTTGACCTTAAATTTTTTTTAGAGTTGAGTTGTCATTTTTAGGTTACCGGACCTATGGTCCGTAACCTATTGGCATGGCGATGCGTCCGGAGTCGTCGTCCGTCGTCCGTCGTCGTCCGTCAACAATTTTATCTTTAAAGTTTACGATCAAATTTTTCTGAAATTTTGCACAAAAATGCCTAAAAATATTTCGAGAGGGAGGTATTTTTTAGTTTTTTGATTTTTGCATTTTTTTCAAAATGGCAGCCGTTTTCGTCGAAAAACGGTCAATTTTGGATTTTGGCGGCCATTTTCTCAAAATCTGTTCAGTAACTTTTTTTATTATTGATGCATAACACTTCTCATATGTACCCCTGTGACATGTATAAATTTCGTTGCGCTTGAATCGCTCGAAGTGGGCCATTTTGGGCCCAAACTCAGCCCAAATGGGACTTTCCCATGTTAAATTCTCCTATGCTTTATAATGGGACACATTAAAGCCTAATATCTCACTTAATATTGAGATTAGAGACTAGGAATCAATTGTGGACATATAGGAAATGATATATGCTGAATATTGTCGTGACCTTGAATTTGACCTCTGACCTTGGTTTCAAGGTCAGAGCGGCCGTTTTCGTCGAAAAATGGCCAATTTTGGACTTCGACGGTCGTTTTCTCAAAATCTGTTCAGTAACTTTTTTTTCTTATTGATGAAAAACACTCCTCATATGTACCCCTGTGACATGTATAAATTTCATTGCGCTTGAATCGCTTGAAGTGGGCCATTTTGGGCCCAAACTCGGCCCAAATGTGACTTTCCCATGTTAAATTTTCCTATGCTTTATAATGGCACACATTAAGCCTAATATCTCACTTAATATTGAAATTAGAGACTAGGAATGAATTGTGGACATATAGGAAATGATATATGCTGAATATTCTCGTGACCTTGAATTTGACTTTTGACCTCATTTTCAAGGTCACAGGACAAAATGGCTAATATCTCGCTTATTATTGACTTTACAGCTTAGGAATCAGTTGTGAACATATAGGAAATGATATATGCTGAATATTCTTGTGACCTTGAATTTGACCTTTGACCTCATTTTCAAGGTCACATGACAAAATGGCTAATATCTCGCTTATTATCGACTTTACAGTTTAGGAATCAATTGTGAACATATAGGAAATGATATATGCTGAATATTTTCGTGACCTTGAATTTGACCTTTGACCTCATTTCCAAGGTCGCAGGACAAAATTGCTAATATCTCGCTTATTATCGACTTTACAGCTTAGGAATCAATTGTGTACATATAGGAAATGATATATGCTGAATATTTTCGTGACCTTGGATCTTTGACCTCATTTCCAAGGTCGTAGGACAAAATTGCTAATATCTCGCTTATTATCGACTTTACAGCTTAGGAATCAATTGTGTACATATAGGAAATGATATATGCTGAATATTCTCGTGGCCTTGAATTTGAGCTTTGACCTAATTTTCAAGGTCACAGGACAAAATGGCCAATATCTTGCTTATTAGCAACTTTACAGCTTAGGAATCGATTGTGAACATATAGGAAATGATATATGCTTAAAATTCTCGTGACCTTGAATTTGACCTTTGACCTCATTTTCAAGGTCACAGGACAAAACGGCCAATATCTTGCTTATTAGCGACTTTACAGCTTAGGAATCAATTGTGAACATATAGGAAATGATATATGCTGAAAATTCTCATGACCTTGAATTTGACCTTTGACCTCATTTTCAAGGTCACATGACAAAATGGCTAATATCTCGCTTATTATCGACTTTACAGCTTAGGAATCAATTGTGAACATATAGGAAATGATATATGCTGAATATTCTCATGACCTTGAATTTGACCTTTGACCTCATTTCCAAGGTCACAGGACAAAATGGCCAATATCTTGCTGATTAGCGCCTTTACAGCTTAGAAATCAATTGTGAACATATAGGAAATGATATTTGCTGAATATTCTAGTGACCTTGAATTTGACTTTTGACCTCATTTTCAAGGTCAACAGGACAAAATGGCTAATATCTCGCTTATTATCGACTTTACAGCTTAGGAATCAATTGTGAACATATAGGAAATGATATATTCTGAATATTTTAATGATATTGAATTTGACCTTTGACCTAAATTTCAAGGTCAGTCATTTTATTTTCAAAGTCAGATTACAAAATGGCTTATATCTCGCTTATTATCAAATTTACAGCTTAGGGGTCCATAGTGAACATATAGGAAATGATGTATGCTGAATAGTTTGGTGATCTAGAATTTAACCTTTGATCCCATTTTCAAGGTTAGAGATATGGCGATTTCAGTGGTCACCTTGAATTTGACCTTCAACTTTCTCGGCTTAACTCTGTATATTTCTCCGGTAACCTTTCTAGCCCATTGGGCTAATTTTCATTTTATTCAATTTTTCGGAAACGGTGCATCATACAGTGGAACGGATGTGAAATGTTGCCCTAGACAAAGATGTTATGGTATGTCAGTATGGTATGTCAGTTGAACTTTGACCTCCAACGCTTTCAGAGTCATCATGGTTCTAAAATATTGTCTCTTCGGGATATGCTAGGTAGGAAAAGAACTTCACACGAAATGCCCCAGGCCTCTTTAGGCATTGACGTCTGTTTCTTTTAGCACAATTCCAAGAAAGTAACCCTGCATATATGGAGATGGTATGTGTGACTGCCATGAAGCTCAAAAGTACTGAAAATGATCTCAACAAGTTGGAGATTATTATTATTCTCATTCATCTGAGTTGTCTTCAGAAATTTTTCTGCAAAAGGGATTGACACAGGTTAAAAATAAGGAGTTGGTTGGAGTTTTGTCAAATAAAGTGGCACATGAAATTGTTGCTGACAGATAGTTTTGTTTGTAGCGACATTTTTACAGAGGACTTTGTTCCCAACCTGCCAATGAATGTTAGCTTTTTTCATTCAGTTCTGATTATCGTGAAAATTAATATTTACAGACGTCCAATTTTGTATTGGCCATATTGTTTATTCAGCTGGCGAGAAAACTATATTTGTTGATGTAAGAGATTCTAGAATACAAATGAGGGTCCTAATGTGATATTTTTGTACAAATACATGTATAACCAGAAATATATAACGAGAGAGAAATATACAGCTCTCTGGCACAGAAAGCCCCTATTTTGAGCCATTTTTCAATCACTCTAACTCAGTTCATGTTTGGAACTCAGACATACAGGAATCCTAATGTAGCTGGTCATCACATCTTTCATTTAGTCTAATTTATAATATTATAGTTGAAGCATTTCGGCAGAAATACCTCGTGGTTTCCTTTTTTTTAGGTTATCTCAAACTTTTTTTAAAGGTAAATTTTTTTAAAAGTTACCCTAAATCCGACCTATGGTCCGATAACCTATTGTCATGGTGTTGCTTCCGTCATCCGTCATCCGTTCACATTTTTATCTTTAAAGTCCAATCTTTTTGAAAATTTGGGAAAAGATACCTAAAAGTAATTCAAGACGGAGGTCAAAATTTTTGACTTAGAACATTTTCGGCACTTTTTTTTTCATAATGGGAAATCCTACCACTGCTCTCCTAGAACGCCTGAAGATAGAGCTTAGATATTGGCACTTTAAAATGGGAAGTCACATATGGCAATTTGTGTGGTGACCTTGAATTTGACCTTTGATGACCTCGAAAGGTCAAAACAGTCATTTCTGGGACAAATTTGCCTCCACAGACGAAATTCTTGTAGATAAAGATTATGTTTGCATTTAATATGAGTAGAAAATTGTGAATGGAACAACTAATGTCAACCTTAAGCTTGAACTTGGATGTCCTCGAGTGCTAAATGTCTGACGTGGAATGTACAAGTTACCTCTGAGGCTTAAACGCTCGCATTTAAGAGTGTGTTATAAGCTTATAGAAGTCATATATATATATAAATGGCATATCTTTTGGTGACCTTGAACTTGACCATAGACATCCTTGAAGGATGAATCTGAGTTGACCTGAAATACTTGTTGATAGGGCTTATATGTTTGTATCATAAACTTATTAAAGGCCATATGCAGCGATCTAATGGTGACATTAAATTAACCAAGATTACCTTGAATGGTAAATACAAGGTAATATGTCGCCTGCTATGCTCAAAACCAAGATTGTCCAGTGAAATATCTTAGCCCTTGGGCTATTTTTTTCGCTTTTTTCCGAAATGTTGGCATTTCGACGGCCGTATTCTCAAACTCAGTAAGTATTTAGGTTACTGGACCTTTAGTTAAAACCCATCCAATCTCTAATGTCATTATGACGACGTTCTGTATGTCGTGTTTATAGTTGGAATGCTTTGAATCGCTTAAAAGGCCTCAATTGTAGGCCCAAAACGAATCTAAATACACAAATTGGCATCTGGAAACTAAATACACGTAGGTATAGCTTGGGCATTTATTAATGACATACAGCAAGTCATACTTGACACATCTTTCGGT